>OX596030.1:70593254-71280754 GCA_951394125.1 Epistrophe eligans
GAAAAGTTTATAGATATGAACTAAATTTTTATTTGATGAGTATTTCAATGTCTAAATTTAATGTTGTATATGCACTAGATTCTATATGATGTCACACTTTTTTTTTAGATGGGATAAATTATTTTTAATAAGTTTGCATTTCTCTGTACATACATATATGAAGATATTTAGTTAATATACTTAGAGTGATTCACAGAAGATGCGTCAAAACGAAACGTATAGATGATAGCTTATAGATAAGGTTGGTAGTGGGTGTCAGCAAAAAGTCCGAAACACTTGGAATATTGTGATATCATCGGAATCTAAAGGAACCCGGTCATCATATTCGTTTAACAAATAAAATATTCATATAAAATTAAATAGGTTTCTTATAGTCAATCAAACAAGACAGAAAATGGGCGGTACATCACGCAAATTTTTAACACGTTGGACTTTGCATTTTATTGTTATAAACAAATTTTACCGCAAGAGTGACAACAAAATTTTTAAAATTGCAATTCCTGTATGTGTAGATAGATAAAATTTTCGTCTATAACCAACAAAAATTGAAATAAATCGATATTATGCCCTTTTAGACTTTGAGGAACAAATTTAATGTAAAGTCCAACCTCTTACAAATTTAAAATGATGTTAAAACCTATAGTTTGACTGATGTACTATACTAAGTCTGACATATTTGATTAACAAAAATCAGTGATAATCAGTAGATTTTTTGTTTGCTCTTTTTCATTTCTCAATAATACCATCATTTGTAATTTATTAATTTCGCATTTAATATAGTTTTATAATTTTCGTGTGTCAAGTTTTTATTTTGCTGTTATTATCTCGCAAATTTTACATAGCAATTTTCATTTCGTATTTCATTATTTCGCATTATAATAATTCGCTTATTATTATATTGCATTTCGTTAATTAGCATTTTGTTATTTCTCATTATTATATCTCGCTTAATATTATTTGTATATAAAACATTAAATAAATAAATAAATACGCACGTTTAAAATAAAATGGAAGCTAGTGTCATTTTCCTATTAGTAAAACAGTTAGATATCGAAACGGCTATCAGTAACGAAACGGCCAGATATCGAAACCAGAAGATTAAAAAACGGATTAATAGCAGGACGTCAAGATAACGAAACGGCTAGATAACAAAACGAAAATTAATAGTTGGCGAAAAAATTTTCGTTTCTTGACTCGTTTCAAAGACAAACAAAAAATTCACGAAACAACTATTGTAAATAGGTATATTAAAATATTTTTTTGATAATAATATTGCGGACTTAGATTTGCAAAATTTCAGCCAAACGGAAGGGACCCGAGCAGGACAAAAGACAATAAAAAATGCTTTGTTAGTTTTTATACATAAAACAAAAATTGATTTGTTATTCAGCCTTATATGAGTTTCACCAGAAATATATTTCACCTTAAAATTTTTTGTTCGACCGGAATTTTAAAAGCTATTGTGATTTTCTTGAAGAGTAATGTGACCAAGTTGTTGTTATATATGTAGATGTTTGAGAATTCTTTATATAAAAGTATATTCTCATTCGGCTCATTCGATCGTAATGATAATTAATGAAACAATTCCATTTGGTTTCCCGACGTTTCGACGGTTGTTGCCATCTTCTTCAGGGCGGTATTTAGATATAATTTGTTTACTTTTAGTTTACATTTGTAAAGAATGTAGTAACATGAAAATTTTGTATTTTAATAAATTTTTGGTTTTATTTACTAGCACTTCAAATGAAGATGAGTCAGCGATTGTGAGTTTCGCCGGAACGAAATTTCGTTTGCTTGAAAAAAATAAGTGAACATTTAGGCTCTCAATGGCATTACATTCCGCCCGAAATGAATGTTCACAATAAGGGGAATTTTGCAAACATGAAATTTCGGATGAAACTCACAAAAGACGAAAAGTGAAATGTCAAACTTTCCGGGTGGAGTTTTGTTCTAATTTTGATTTGTTGTCCTTTATGGAATTTGTTTGTAGTTACATATTTTCAATTTTTCCAAATTTCATTTAAAAGTCAAGTCCATTCTTTCTTTTGATTCCAGGGCCATAGTTCTACTATGAATAGTTTGATAATTATGAGACTTCAAGTAATATGTGGTCCAAATTTAGCCCCACCCTACCCTACAAGGTGGTGGCGGTGCCACAGTTTTTCACCGGTCCGGTTGCAAATGGCGGCAAATTAATGTAAAATCGAAACAAATATACTCGTTCTTTGCGAGTACACATCAGTGATTCATGTCTGGTTGAAATGTATTTTGCATCTGTTTACTTCACAAATGTCAAGGTAAAATTGACATTTGCCGCCATTTGCAACCGGTTTCAAGCACCGTGTGTGTACTATCTAGAAATTCGAAAATAAAAAAAAAAATCTTTGGAAAATAATGGTTTATAACGAACTTAGCATTTTATTGTTATAAACAAAGTTTATCGCACTTACCACAAAGAGTTGAACCTATGACAACAAATGTTCAAAATTACAAGGTGAACATTTTGAGACTATATAAAATTAAAAAAAAAAAATCTTTGGAAAGTAACGGTTAATAACGATTTTTGGGAAAAACCAAGAAAACAGACAAATAGAATTTTGAAACCTAATTGATTCGTGTTCCCTATCATTTTAATGTTAAAATTCCAAAATCAAACATCATAATCGAATGCACCAATTTTTCATGTTTTGTTTATTAACATTATGTAGCTATCAACACGACATTATGTTTTCAAGCTTTTTTGCTGTTCGAAATCTTTGTAAAGGTTTCTAGAAAATACCTAATAGTCATTTTCGTTGATAACTACATGGTTTTTGAATATGAAATAACGTAGCACTGTTTTGAATTTCAATAAAGATAGTAAATTTTGTTAAAAAGTCAAATGAAAATATAAACCTATTTGAATTACTACTACTTAAACTATAACTTAACTTATACTACTTTTAGTATTAAAACTACAATAATTTAATCTAAAATACACTGAATACACGCTTTACTTTATACAAATTATTCTACTACAATTTAACTTTAAATAAGTATATAAGATAATATATATTAAAATATTAAAATATAGGTATAGTATACATATAATTATAACTGAATAAATAATTACTTCTTTTTAAACTGTCACCGATAGCGTTTGATTCAAAAGGGTTATGGGTCCAGGAATAATCTTTAAAAATCTTAGCCATCAAAAAAATCGACTTACGCTGATTGCGCATAATTTCGCTTCGAATTTAAGCCACTTGTTAAGTAAATACATATATTTTGCTTAATCGTTGTCCATTCTTGTTTAAACTTTTCAACCCACGATAAGTTGAATGCGCAACCCATCATTTACTTTTATCATCGAGTTTTGAAATAAGTACACAGAACGTGCGACGTGCACGTGCACCAACGCAATAACCGAACTTTGTATTAAATTGCTTAACCGCGAACGTGCGGTTGGGTTGTGCGCTCTCGACCAATGACTCATTCCGAAATCAAATCACGTGAAATGAAAGATACCCATCTGCTCTCATAGCCTGTCTAGGAGCAATTTAGGTATACAAATTAAACTTCAAAATTTTCCGCTGGACACACTTTACTTTTGAGGAAATTATTTTCTTTGAAAGGTTGCTACGTGCAAAGTAATTATGTTCGAAATTAAATTTAAATACCTACCTAATTACTCATATCTTTAACTTTTCAACTTGGAATGTACAGCACTAGTTAGAAGCATAGGAACGAATTTTTGTTGATATAGTTTGAAAATGGATTGATATTGCCTCATGGAATCCCTTAAACGGCGGCGGCGAGGGCGAGGTGTGGTCGGCGCGAGAACTGACGACGCACAGGCGTATATTTGTTAAGCTGGGAGAGCATGATTTTCTATATATTTACCCTACTATTATTTTCATTATTGTATTTTGAGAAAAATCAAACGGCCGAAGTTTAAATGATTGTTTAATAACGTTCGTTACTGAATTTTTATATTTTAGATCAAAATCTTTAATGAAAATTATTAGGGAAATGAGAGATTTCTTAAGTGGGAGTTTTATTTTGGTGAAAATCGTAACGTTTTAAATTCTGATTCTCCAAGCGGAATATATGTACATATTTATGCAATATGGAGTTTTGTGCGATAAGCACAACATACACGGTGTGCAGGCAGCAAAGCTTTTCGCACTCTTCTTTATTAATATTGAAGGTTTTTTCTTTGAAACCAAATGAGCCGTTAGTGGAGATATTAATTTTTAAAATAATAAAGCTAATAACTTAAATGTAAATGTATGTGATAACTTTAAAATTATAGAAATTTTATTATTTTTTTTTTTTTTCTAATTTTATTTTTTCAGATCTTCGAGATCATTTAAAACACTCCATGGAACCAACAAAATATGAAAACACAGTTAATCTGTTTTGTGATAATTCAGAAATCGAAAATCTAAAATTGCTCGAAAGGTGCGAAAAGATATTGAGTCACTTTAGTGACACATCAAACAATAATCACAAAGTGGTGCCGAATGGATTCTCTACTTCTGAGAAGCCATCAGCCAAGAACATTAGAAGCTCTATAGTGGAACATATTAAGTCAGAAGATATCTCATATTTAGAAATGGCATCTACTCCTCCAAAGAAAGGTAAGTTATAAAAGAAAACAAAACCTTAAATCATTACTAGACCATATACATATAATCTAATATGTCCTCAATTTTCAGCGATATCGACAGAGTACATCGATTTCCAGGAGCAGAAAATAATCGAAAATCCAATTAAATCCCACCAGCAAGATAACGAAGAAGACGACGACGATGATGATAACGAAGAGAATAAGATTTTAGACAAAGGAATCTATGATATTTGCAGTGAATCACCCCAGTCCGATGAGGGATTGAAAGAAAACTTAGACACCGAAAACAGTATAATTCACGATTGTCCATATGCTGGTCTGCCTGCCTCTCATCTATCCATTCAGAAGTCCACAAAATTTGGTCAACTACAACGAATCGAGAAAAGATTATTCTTTGATCAGTGTAAAAAGTGCTACTGTGGCATCCTTTCCGATTGGTTGCTGTGTTACTGTGATGGTATAACTTCCTTACGTCCAGCATTTAGCGTGTATTTGAAGGCGCATGGTGTCGAAGTCGAACATCATGGCGATGGAAAACGTCGTGAACTGTGTTTCCAGATAACGACACCAGACCCAAATAAAAAACACGTCTTCCAGTGTAATTCAGAAGTTGAAGCCAAGGAATGGATTCATGCCATCGAAGCTGTAATTCGTGGAGACTCAGCTTCACATGTGGCTGCTAGTAAAAGTCCGCGAAAGCTTCCAACACCACCTATCAGAAAGAAATGTTTTCTTGACAATACAAGCAGTAGAAATGACATCAACAACGATGGTATCTACGAAGAACCCTCTCCCTTGTATAATATGCATCAACCGACTGAGCTACTAATCGAACGAAGTAAGCACGACAATATTACACTACCGGAAATTCCAGAAAAAGCTAAATCCATCACTAGTATGGCTAAAAAATTTGACTACGATATTCCAAAATCTCCACCTCAACCGGTAAATTCTGAGTCTGAAACAGCAGAGCTTTTAGACATATCCCGCAACAATAGTGACTTTCAAGCTAAAGTAAAGGATGTTCATAGCAAGCTATCGTGTCAACTTTCTTCATCAGGACCCAGTCCAGATCGTCTCAAAAAGATAGTCAAAAAGACATTATCCTCAGATTCAGAGTCCTCGATTATTTCACCACAACAGACTCCTACAACAAAGGAGCAAAAGAAAGCTGTCAAAAGCTCACAAAAACATTCAAAATCTCCAAATCAAGAGAAGTCTTCACGGAATTGGTTCTTGAATCGTCTCAACAAATCGACATCATCGACAAGAAGTTCGACAGCATCGCCAACGAAATGCAAGCAAAGTGAAAAAGAAAATCTACTAAATAATCTCGAAATTAGCGATGGCTATGAAGGTGACTTCATTAGTTCCAGCAATATACCATCAACTGACGTAAAAGCCAGTAAGGTCAATATGATTATAAATCAATTCGAAGCAAGCGGTCATCTTACTATGTATAGCGTAGAAGCTTTCAACGGTGGACTTCCCGATACGAAATTAAGTTCTTTCTGCGATAGCGATTGTAATAATTATGAGCCTATAATGACTGGTCCAAGTAGTTTTATGAAAAAGGTGTAATTTGAAAGAAGAATAAAAAGAGCTTTTTGTATCTAATTAAATAAAGAATGTTAAAAATATAATCGACTAATATTTTTTTTATTACAAAAGAGCTAGGGAGAAAACAAAATTGGTAGGTTATCCTTTAATTTTTTACAAGAGGTGTTTTCTAAAAATGTTTGTCAAAAATAAAATCATTAAAAAAAGCTTAATTCAAAAAAATTACATGCAAATCAAATTCAATTGATATAGTCCTTCAGTTTATTTGATCAGGGTACATTAATTGAGCTGTTTTGAAGAATTTATTTTTTTCGCACAATTACAATTAACTAGGCTAGATACGATAAAATATTTTTCGCGCTAAACTTTTGATCCATTTTAACGCACGAGTTAAAAATTTGGAAAGACTCTTCTATATAGGTACTAGATTTATAAAAGGTGAAAAAATGTTCCACATACGCCACCCCTCACCGCCTAGTAATCTTCAGAATATTAATGTTACTATTTTATTTTTGGATAAATAAAAGTGTTTCCACGGCTGCATGCAGTGATTATTTTAGTGTAAAAGCCAGTTTGGTTACAGTTGATCATCTTTAATCAAGGTAAATCAAAAAATGTTCACGTTTACCAAATTTTTTTTTAAGGAATCCAAAATTTGAGTTCTTAATCATGGAAATCAATAATCAGTCGAATTTTATTGTTAACCGTCATTTAATTAGAGCCTGTTTAAGTGATGTTGCAGATTTAATCCACTGTGAACAAACTGGCCCTAAGTCCAAAATTTATCGACCAAAAACAAAAAAAGGTCTGTTAACTTTATTCGGGCTCCTATAACTTGAGTTATAAAGATCCAAACTTCAAGGTTAATTGGCTGAACACAATGAATACGGAGTTGCAACTGGAGCTGCACCTGAAATAAATAACTGCAGTCGGTGCTGCAAGAGTTCACCAACTTTTTACTTTTCACGTGCATTACTTTTGACGTTTTAATTTGTGTGAAGAAAAAAAAGCCAGAAAAAATATAATATAATAAGATTTTTGTGGTTATTTGTTTCGCGAAAAATATTATTAATTAAAAGAAAATTATCGGATATAAAAAAAGTGAATAACAAGCCCGTGATAGTTTTTTTTTTTTTCTCTAAAATATACAAAAAGCTGTACAGCTGCATTGTGGCCACATAAAAAATAGCACGTGCGACACTTTTTTACAGCTGTTGCATCTCATGGATGATGGATAAGCTTAGAATAATTTTAAAGTAAATCCCTGTAGAGTTTAGGAAGCGATTTTAGCATTGTCATTTTTTCAAATCTAGTTTTGAGTCCAGTCATAAGGTCCCGGCTGAAATTCCGAATTTAAATTAATTCGGTAATGAGGGCTATCACGAACAAGATTTCCAGAAAATGTTCCCCTTTTTCGATGCATTGCTATCGTGAATGATACTCGAAAGTTCTACTCGGAATTTATTTATTTATCGTGAATAAATTTGTAATGAGAATTTGGCTGAAAATACTGTTTTTTTTATTAGTGAAGTTTCTTCATATGGAAGTTCATGATAGCAGAAGGTTTTTTTCTGTGTATTTAATTTTTTTCAGGGCGAAAACAATTTTCAATGCAAGATTATTATTTGGTTATAATATGTCTTGCATATATAGCAACTTTCAACTTCATGCATATTTGGTAAATTTTAGGTGACAATTACAGCTGTAGCGAATTTTAATAACACGAGACCCTGCTGTCCATGGGGATCATTTATGATCCAAAAATTTAGTTTTTACTTTAGCGGGTAGATGGATGTAAAGAAAAGAGACAACATATATGTACATGAAAAATAATAAAAACGATTATTCCTTTCACAATTTCGTTACCTGTAAAACACCATATAACATACATAGAAGACGAATATGGGTAGTGCAGATTCACATAAAAAAAATATGTGTTCTCATCGATTGATAGCAAAATACCAACAAAAGTAGAGTAACGTCTCAGGTATCGATTATGCTATCGAACAGGAAACGAAAAAGTGTAGGTTTGTTAAGTATTTAAAATGGATGGTGCATTAGTTTTTTTTTTGTGTATGCCATATGTTCTTGTTTTGTATGAAACTGAATAAAATGGTCCGATCTGATCAGATTGATAGTTGTTGAAAATTATATTTTTTTAATTAAAATAAAAAATCGCTAAGTCAAGGTGTAAACAACGGATACCGTTGTCTATGTTAATTAACTCTTAGACAACAAATAAAAATGTTTATTCATAAATAAGACCGCTGTCAAAAGTTAGATAACGTTTATAAATACAAATGTATATATGTATGTAAATATAAAACAAGTAACGATATTTTTGTAACGGGTACGCGAATCTTGAATACTTTTACATCCCTAGTGGCAATGGATGGGTAACATAGAGTTCTATCAAACTAAAATCCCATAAAAATTCAAAAGTAATAATATATTTTGTTCTTTATTTTAAATATATTTTTATTATTTTCACAAAAGCAACAATAGAAAAAGAAATAATATTTTTTTTATTTTACAAAATTCGTATAACATTAGTTAAATTATTTAAATATTCAAGTGAAAGCACTAACACATGCGTTAAATTTGCAATCTTTATCCCTCTCAGGTTTATGTAACAAAAAACAATGGATAAAAATCAAATTAGTTTTGAGGTAGATATGAAATCAAGCAAAAAAAAAATAATATTTAAGAGGTTGCAGAGACGAGGAACTATTTTTTAATTTAATTAAAAATAAAAATCACTGGGAAATGCAACAATTATTGGGAGACTTGATGTACTTAATTCGACTCAATTAAATTTAAAATGAATGTATTAAGGCATGGTTCTGCTGTTTTTTTTTTTTTATAAAAAGTTATGGATACAAAAAATATATTTCGAATGAATATGTGCGCATGACTTCTTGTTTTTTTTATTATCAGCTTTATGTTCCCGTTCGAAGTGATTCCATAAGATTAGCCAAATTATCACGACGAGCACGCTGTGGTATGGTTATAACTTTGCGCTGAACTTCTGACGAAGAGAAAAAGCCCAGCTTTTTCTTGTTCTCTTTTCTAAGAATGATTTCTACTCCACGATCTGAGGATATAATCGATGATATCTCGTTCCATAGATACGTCCAATGAATCTGTAAATTATAAAGTTATTCGAATTTTTTTTTTCACATTATGACCAAAAATCCTACCGTCCATGTCCCAAAAAGATCATTTTTCGTTGCGTAAATTACTCGATGATTCGATACTAAAACAATTTCTTGCTTATCAATGACTTCTTCACAATGGGCAAAGGAATCTGTGCTCGCGTATTTACCCTTTTCAATTTCCCTGAAATAAAAATAACATTAGAAATATTATACGAAGCAGGAATAATTTTTTTTTATTACTTCAACAGTTTATTTCCATTTGCCTCTGAATAACTGTAAGACCTAAGAACATTATCGGGATGCATAAACCTGGGTGGCCTCAACCGATTTGTGTCTTCACTACATTCGGTCGCTCTTTTGACAGCTTCAAAACTACCACTGGCAAAATCAACGACTCCAGCAGTTGGGCGGGCAACCAAACCAATTGCACCTTTACCCAAGCCTTTGAAGAACCCTTCAACACCTTCTTCTTTGGCACCGGATATAGGTTTAGTGAAGACACCACTCACACCATCGGCGAAACCCTTAATGCAAAATGTATTCAATTAGTATTCATGATTTTGAGCTAAAATAAAGTCTTTAGTTACCATAACTAATCCTTTACCACTTCGAGCGATTCCTTCTTGGAAATTAGCAGGCTTTTTATTTAAAGCTTGTCGTCGTTTCTTTTGGTAATCTTCATCAAATGTTAGTGCAGCTACTCCTTTGCCCATAGCGCCAGTGATCCTTAAATATAAATTATTAAGCTGTGGTTTGTTGTAGTTATACAAAAACTTACTTTGATACTGCTCCAGCAGCTCCACCCACTGTATGCCCAAACAATGATTTAACTCCTAGAACGAGTCCCTCAGCAAATTCACCAGGACCTTGAATCGCTCCCTTGGAAGTAAAAAGTTGTTGAAATTTTTCCAATATTAAATGAAGAACAAAAAAATCTACCTGGAAAGGCTCATAGAACAAATCCTGTACTCCGGTCTTAAGACCTACCACCAAGCCATATGGATTACCTATAACGTCCAAACCCAAGACCAGCACATAAAGCTGTTTCAGAGCTTGTCCAGTATAATGAGCAGTGATTTCCGAAATCAGCTGCCTTTGTGTAAAGAAACCAAATTGGCGCTCAAAGAAGGCCAGCTTAAAAACAACGTCATTTACATCCGTTAAAGTTACACCAACACCCTGAACGATCGTTGAGAGCAGTCCTGGCAGTGCAGTTGTGTCAGAGCCGGCCATGGAGAAGGATACGTGTATTTTAAGTGGGCCTAAATGCAGATTATCGTAGAAATTCTTATGCTCCTGTGCCGAGTGAATTTCAACTAAGGCTGAGAGGGGTTTTTCAATAGCATCCACATCCGCGTTAAAAAGTTTGGCCTTCAAAGAACATGCTCAAATAATATCTACTTTTTTAAAAGGTTTTAAACTAACTTACAGCTTGCTCATCACTAAGATCTGATGTGAACATATCTGCAATAGCGCTAAGAAAGAGGATATCAACTTTGAAGTGGAATTCCTGAATCAACATAGTACAATATTTAAATTGGTTAACTGTTGAATTGGGTACAACACGTTCCACGATACTGCACTCGATGAATGGCTTAAGTGCTGTTTAATAAATGATTGATTTTCCATAAATATATGAAGTTCATAATTATTGAAAGAAACACAATTAAAATAGACGCTTGTAATGACAGATTTTTAGAACACAGAGAAAAAAAAATTAGTATTAAATGAAAAACGACCGTTGAATACCTAAGACCTCAAAACTATTAAGAGCAACTCTTACCCGAATTAGCAGCGATACTCTTTGGTGGCGGTATTTGTGCCAATACCACAGGGAATACACAGTCGGCCAGTTGATTGTCAATTTGTATTTTATTTATTTTTGCATGTAATTGCGTTTGGAATGGAGAAGTCTTCAAATCAAACCAAAAGCCTGGATAGAATGTACGTTTTAATATACGATCTGTTGATTTATGGAAGATCATAAGATCGAAATTTAGCTGTAAATATAAATTTCTCATTAAATATTACAACAGAATTAATTAATCACTCTGCATTTTCTAACCTCATATTTCTGATCCAAATAGAATTTCTTTTCTTGCTTAACATATTTGGCTGCTAAGTATGCTTGATATTGTTCTTCAATATGAGCGGAATCGGTGATGTTGAATTGTTTGAAACGTTTCTTGTCTTGTTTCTTTGATTCCCATATTATGCCTGAACTTTTTATACCCAAGTATAATATATCTACACCAGTTAAATTATTAAGAACGGATAGACCAATTCCATGAATACGAATCTCGATTTCTTGGTTGACCTACAGAAATGAAGATATTTTTTTTATAACAACAAAAACAATACGTTTTTTTTTATTTCCATTCTTCTTATTCCTATGATTTTTTTTGATGTTATTTGTAGATAGCAAATCAAAAGAAAAATGTTTGTTACTTACTTTTTGCATGTCAGAGCTACCATTCACCTTCTCAGCTATGCTGATCATATCGGTGAAGAGAATAACACGCTGAAGACCATCAAGGAATGAAACCCAATACGCACTCGCACCTCCATCTAGTCTGTAAGATAAAATAAAAATTAAACCAAATAAGTAAGTAAAGGGAAGATAAATAAGAATTGATTTTATAAGGAATAAAGGAGATATGGAGAAGGCGGTCGTCAGTCATGATCCAGAAGAATAAAACGCACAGTGTAAGTGTTGTAATTATTCGAGACTGACTGTTATCATAGCCATAATAATAAAGCCAAAGTATTTCCTCTGAGAATGCGAACAACAGTAACAACTTCTACGTTGTTTGTTGCTCCCCATCTGCACTAGAGGACTGGGAAAGGTAAAGAGACTTGTTGAAAGAGCGCAGTTTTTAAACTGTGATGCCGATAATGAATTTCGCTGTTAAGTTTGTTCTCCTGGAAAACTAAGGGACTCTAATTTACCGGAAATGTCTCATCGATTATATACATTATATTGTAATACAAATAATCGGCTGGGACAATATAAATTTCATAAAATTTTAAATATACTTACGTTATTGAACCAAAACCATCGCGTCGCAAGTCGTTCTCGACATCATCTTTGCCTAGTAGAAGTAACCTATTTCCTGCTGGATCAGCCCAAGTAAACAAAAGCTTTTCTGATGGTCCCAAAATTCTGTAATATTGAGCATAAATTAAAAAAAAAAAAAAAAATAAATAATTTAAATAAAAGAACCACCTACTTCTTATTAACATTTCCCTTTTCTTGGAAAGTTAGAGACTGGCTTGTGTGATTAATCAAAAGACCCGGAGCATCACCGGCATTGTACTGAGTAAATGTTATAAAAGCTCCTCCTTCCGTTACTTGAACGTCAACATTGATTCCACCATGCTATAGGATACATTTAAAATAAAAAATATTAGAATTACATTTAATTTTCAGAGATTCACATTTACCCGATTATTTTCCAGTTTAAGTAAAATACACTGCACTTCTGAATAATCAAAAGGCACTGTCGTCTGTCCCGCTACTTTGAGTATCACTTGTTTTGCTTCTGATTTCGGCCAAAACGGTATACACTCATTTGGTTGAATCTTAAAGGAAAGATATTAGTTTTAATTCTTTTATTTAATCAAAAAAAAAAAGTTTACTTACTTTAGTCCAAGGATCTCCTGGTCTGCCATGTTCCTGTAGCTCAATCAGAACATCACATTTATTTGTTGCAATATAAAATGGAATAAATGTGATTTGTTTTGTCAAAGAGTTTTGTGTCAGATGATTATGTACACCGATGTGATATAATTGGTCATTTGCATTGCAAGTTACTTCACCAGTAGAACCAGCTACATCCAGAGGAATTTTATCACTCCATTCACCATTGTCAACTCGTATAGAAGCTCTTTTTTTATCGAAGAAGAATTTCTCACGGAAAGAAAATAGAATGGGTCCATTGTATTCCGGTGGATGATAAAGAACATTAATTGATTCGGTATTTGTCTAGAGAATGTTTTACATTTTTTTTTGTTAAGATTGTTTATTTAAGACAAATAAATTTTTTTATTTTACCTTATAACTGAGCATCAAGCCTGTTTTGTTTATCATCCAGAATGGACTGTATACTGTAAGCATAAGGCTTCCATATCGGTCTTGGAATCTTTTATAAGGATAAAACATTTGGATCTTTAATAAAATCATAGGAGAAGTTTTGGGAAATATTCTACATACCTCACACCTAAGTCCATATCCATTTTTGCTGCAGAATCATACGAACTAAACGTCCATGTGGCATACTCTTCGTGATCTTCAGAAATTTCTGTTGTGCACGACCAGTCTTTCTCCAAATATTGAAGAAGCTAAATAAAAGAAATATTATATTTACATCTTAATAACATTTTTTTTTTTAATTGACACCTACTCTAACAACAACATAACTCTTCGCTTTATTACGTCGCCCAGTAAGTTTTACAGTTGGCAAGTGCAAAACATCTCCAGGTTTGACATCCTTTTCTCCATAGTCAAGCATATCCTCTTTTATAAGTGACTTCACCTTATCAATATCATCAGATTCATCCATTTCAGTAGCTTTGCTTGAATCACGGACAGTGCAACCAGTTACTGACACCTTAATATCAATTGGCAGAGCGTTTCTCATATATAATGGAGGACGAAGATGAACCGTGTAGAAGGCACTCATAAGCATGAATTTCATTGTATTCTCATGGAAAACCTCGGTTTTTTTCCTTACAGCATTGATGTAAAGTGGTTCGAATGTATCCACTGGATCACATTGTATCTGACGTTGGTAGCTGAAGTCAGTTGGGCAGTCATTCCATCTTATGCCTTGTACTGAAACTTTGTAACCCTGAAGGAATTTTTTTTTTTTGTATAAGAACATCAACCATTGAAACTCTTTCATGTTAAGATTTATCTTACCGGCAAGGCGAAGAACAAATCTTTAGCTTCAGCATAGATGGCGTGCAATGGAACATGGAAAACTTCTCCCGGGGCCACGTCACCTACTAAAACCTTCTCAGTCGTACCATGTTTGTTTCTATAGATGCTTACTGTTGTGGTAAAATGATTTTTAACCTAAATTGAAAACAAGTTAATGCAAAATAAACTTTGTGTTACATATTGCAATTCTTACATTAACAACTCCGTGAATATTGATTCGCGTGGTTCCATATTCTGAAATAACTTGAGAAATGATTCCCCAAGGATCTTGATTTGCACCTCGATACAGTGGAAAGTATCTTTGATCAGACTTGGACACCGGAAGAATGACTTCTTTATTGATTCCAACGACCTTTTTTCGTAAAAATCAAATACAACTTAGTATATGCAGCTATAGACTTAAAATAAAACCATAATTTTATTGACCTACCACACAATAAATATTATAAGCTTCATCTTCTGCCGAAGTCATTTTAGATAGATCCTTTGTTTGCAAATATGCTCTTCCTCCAGGTGAAATGGTACAATCTTTCACTTGATCTGGTGACAAATCAGCATCAGGTACTTCACATTGAAATACTAAAGAACTATTCAATGCATCACAGCGAGAATTCGTATTTGGCATATGACATTCATGCAGCGTAAATATACCGCGAGTTAAATTCAAAGATATATCAAATCCAGTATCATTTTCCACCACATACGGTGCAATGACTTCTGGTTTGCTAAGTCCTTTAGCATCAATAGCATTTGAGAATGCTTCTCCTAGAACTTGTAAGGTATCAAGACAAGTTTTACTCATTGTAATTTCAAGCATTTCTTCGGATTCAATTTTTATTTTTGTTGTAGGTTCTTCAATTTCACCATCGAGTTCGGATATATTTGGTTGAATTTCTAAACCGAAATTAAGTTCCCATGGTAGATATTCGATTATTCCAGATTTGTCAGGTTTTTCAATTTGTTCAATCAGGGGCTCCCATACAGCTAGGGCATGATTAAAGTAATTCATGTAAAGATTTAAAGAGCCTTCTATTTTCATCTGAAATTAAAACAAACTATTAGAAATTTATATTCAAAAGAAATGTCGTAGGTATTTTTTAGACAGAAAATAAATCTAAGTAAGAAAAGCCTAAGTAAGAAGTTCGTTCAATAAGTAACCGAACAAATACGCATCACTTTGTTAAAAACTGATATATTTTAAAAATTGACCTGTTTGCCCTTTAATGGTGGTACCAAACATTCAATAAAAATCGTCGACGAATTTTAACCGATGAAACTATTCACTATGAAGCAGACGCATGGACTAATATGTAAATAACATTTGCTATCCAGCCGGTTTCACATTTTATTCCCCCTCCAGCAATATTCGTCCGTTTAAATATTGAACGAATCTCCTATAAATTACATTTTGGCTCCAATTAGCAACAGTTGCATTAAGTTTTGTCTCAATGCACAACATCGGGGTTGTATAATATCCAACACCAGTTTCCACAACTAAGGTTATTGAAGGCACTTCTACAATACATTTCTCAGTCTTTGTTATTGTCGTTTCCTCTGGGATATCTGGGACTTCCAAGGCATCATATGCTTGATCTGTTTTAAACATAAATAAATTAATAACAAAACAAAAAATAAGCATTAATAAAAATGTACTTACCAACTAAAAACCAAAAATCTTTTTCCGTAAATTTCTCAACAACCCAAACACTACTGTGATCGATTTCTTTTACAAGTGCTGCTCCTTTTTCTGGTCGTGAAGAAAGTGTCACCATTGCTTTATTAATAAGCTCAATTGTAGCTGGAGAGATGTTAAGAATAATATCAGTCATCTTTAGACTTATATGAAGGCCTTCCTCATCCGGCGTTGAACCTTGTAAACTTATTACACAAGGATGGAGAATAAAGTGCTTGGTAGCTTCTCTTCTTTCCGGACTAAAAGAGCACATATACATTTTGAGAGCATCAATTTGTCCACTGATAATTTCTTTAGTACCGACAGTTCGATAATTAAGTCGAACTTGAGACTAAAATATAAATAGTTTTAGTTAAAAACAATTCATATTAAATCTGAATAAATTTTACATTGAATACTATAGCATTAGTATTAACATCTTCCAGACTTTCAATCAAAATTATATCTGGTTCTTCGATATACAGCATCAGGTTGAGTTTCTTTTCAGGTGCATTCTCTTGTGTTGCAACAGTTTCTAAAGGAAAATAAATGTTTGTTTTGTTTTTTTTATTCAAAATCTTCATGTATAATATATATAATGTGTTCTTACTTTTAGGAGTTTTTGGTGCAGCTTTAATTTCACCAGGTCTCAGAACTACTGCTTTTTCTTCTATTTCTTCAGGTGTTTCGATTTCAGGCAGCGTAAAGAATTCAGCTAATTTGACTAAAAAGTCAATTGTGATGATCAAATCAAAACCACAAACTCGTATTTCGGCTATATAAAAAATGGCGGTTAAGTAAGTTTAGCATTGAATCTTTTTCGAAAGAAAACTGTCTGCCCTACCAAAAGTATCATTTTCTTTAACAATAGCCGTCAAGTCTAACATAAAATTCTTCTCAGCTTTAAGACTGTCACTGAAATCACTTGATCGGGTCAAAGAGTTATCGTTTTCTCGTTTCCATTCTTTGCGACATAAATATCTAAAATAGAAAAATTGAAGAAAAAAAACTTGTCATTTCATATTAATACTGAACTTACTTAGTAATTTTGCTATTAACATTTGGTCGAATGTCGTCGATTTGTATATCACACAATACAACTGATGTACTGAGAGTTCCATCAACCAAAATCTTACCCTTAACTGAAAGAAAATGCATACCAAAACGAGCTAAACCTTCTTGATTGGCTAAAAATAAAATTAAAACAAATCAAAGTTTAAACAAGTTGAACTTCTTTAACGATAGCTTAATAAATAACCTTGGAATAAATTTACAATAACACCATCAAATTGGAAACTAAACCTAAACTGTTCATTGATTGTTTGTTTATCACTTGATGTTTGAGCAGCTTTGGTTGACGATGCTTTATGACGTGGACTTCTTCCCTCAGATGATTGTCGATTATCTACACAAATAAAGCATAACATTATATTTTGTATTTATATTTTATTATAGCCGAAATTAACTTACCGGATTTTGAGTGAACTTCGACAATAACATCTTCAGATTTTTGGGGCTTAGCTGGAACAGTTTCGAATTCAGATTGGCCTTCGGATAAGTTCTTGTTCAATATGGACATAAGTAGAGCGTAGTCATCAGCATATAAGTTTAACTGAAATATTAAAAATATGATGAAACATACGTAACCCAAAAAAACAAAATCTCAATCGGACGAAATCCCCAACAAAATCGGATACAACAAGACAAAATTCCCATTGGGAAAGCCGATCTATGTACAAAATCCTCTATCAATATTTTCTTTTTAGATTGCCAATTCTGGTTTTAGGGATTTTTTTGTTGGCATTATGGCTTTTTGACAAACATCAAAAACCCCTTTTTTTTAATGATGAACAACTGTATGCAAATAAATAAATAAATAAGTAGAGAATATGTGAGTTTACACCTAGACCAATCAAAAGACTTCACAACTTATTCCTTATTATTGATTTATGTAAGAAGGAGAAGGCGTGTCAATGTAAAAGCTATAAATCGTTGAGGATAAGTTTTACATGTTCTCGTAAAGTAAGTATTAAGTAGAAATCAACGTTGGGAATAAACCTAAAATTGATTAAGCTTTTGGACGAAACATTATTTTAGCTGCTAGGTGATTTCCACAAAAAGAAAAATTCATAATCAACGCCCACTATTTTTGTATCGATTTTAAAGCCACCTTTGACAATATTTATAGAAATAAGATATACATATGTGATAGTCCATTGCACTAACCACCACGCCACGTAATACTAGAATTACTTGCATATGACGATTTATGTAGATAGATCAAACTAGACATACCGCAAGATCATGAAAAGACGGTAAATCTATTGACTGCTCACCTCGATTGATTTCAAATGACCAGACACATCAACCTCTGGCAAATCTTTATACCACTGACTTGACAGGTTCCGCTTTACCGCCAAATTAAAACTAATTGGATCCAGCATATTAATGTGTCCTTTAAGTCCGTACAATGTTGCTGAAAAATTCAGTAAAGAACATTAAAACAAATTCACAAATTTTTGACAAAAAAAAAATTTTAAAAAATAACTCACAATCGTCTAAAGATAAGGCAGCATAAGATGCACCATCTTTAAGTTGTTGAGCGACTGAGTCTTCTGGTGAAAATTCAGCTTGGGTTATCTGAACTTTGGATAACTGCATGTCTTTCAGTTCAAGTCTTATTTCATCCAATACCGCTGGACTATGTTCATTCTAATAATTACAACCAAACAAAATTAGTAATTTTTTTTTTTTTGTTGTAAATAATCCGAATTTTTACCCCAGAAACAGCTAATTCACTTGTTACATTCGACAGATTTAGCATACCCAAATCCAAAGAAACACCATCGAAACTAAATGAGTTTACAGGAACAACAATAATTGGAGCTTTTATTTTAATATTGAGCTTCATTCTTGTAGCTTTTTGATAGGCATCAATTGCATTTTGTCTTGCTGCATCAGCTGCTGCAACACTTGCACTGGCTACGGCTTCTTGGGCAGCTTGGAAATTATTCAAAAAGCTCTGCAAACAAATAAATTTTAAATAATATACATACATATAATTAATAAACAAATCAAACAATATAATTAATACCCACCAAAACAGAAGTGACAAACCAGTTGAGGAATATAATTCTCACGCAACCAATATTAACATCGACTTTAAGATCATCTGAATTATAGTTGGCAGTTTCCTCGAGGTTATACATAACAACTTGGCATTTTAAGGCGTTTTCACCAACAATTGATAGAATCTAGATTTAAAAAAATTAAAAAAAAAAAAACATTTTAATTAATTTTTAATTTTGTACACAATTTTTGTTGCTTTACTTACAGTTGGGTGTTTAGTGACTGGATTCAGATCCCAAACAATAATATTCTTCAATAGAAGTGTTAATTCGGTATATGAAGACTTCATAACAACTCCAGCAAAGAAATTTTGAACCTTAAGGAAAACCAAGTCACGGTTTCGACATGTTAAACAAACCGAGACTTGTTCCAAATTAGCCACAACTTTGATCTTTATGCTATCAACAACTTTTCTTTTGCCACGACCTTTAAAACAGAGAAAAATTAATTGATACAATAAAAAACATAAAGATTGATATAAAAAAATTGTACAGGTCTACACACTGCCTTAGAATCAAGGATATACTCATTTGAAGGATCTTTATGTAGAATTGGTCCATTAGCTTAGGTTATTTTTCACTACATTTACGGTTATGTTACATGATACATTAATTTGTGCTCACTAGACTTAGCATAAAAAGTATGTACTGCACTTCACTTAGTTCCCAATTACCCCATTAATGTGCACAACTCCGAGAGCAATACAAACAATTATCGGCAAAATTCAGAATGACTTTTAAAGCGGAGTACTAGTGCATTAAAGCCATAAGCGTCTGGAGCGTCTAAAACGTCACTAACTCTCCTAGACAGTGTCCAGAAAAGAGCCTTAAGGCTGATAGGTGATAGGTCAATATCGAAACTTTCGTCTCGTTGGAAAACCGTAGAAATGTCGTTTGCCTCGCATTGTTCTACCGCTACTTTTTTGGTCAGTGCTATAGAGAAATAGCCGGATGCATTCCTCCTTTGAAACAATTTTTCCGTAATACCCGCTCCGCCAGGAATGCCCATCGTTATACCCTTGAGCCAAACTTCGGTTGTACCGTCAAGTACAGAGATTCTTTTTTTAGTCGAACTACACGAATGTGTAACTACTTACCCAACTCTATTTTTCCTTCCCAGTTCAGTGTCCAGACATTTAAGACTAATTTACATCGTTATTTCTTACTCAATCCTATTTCTGTTTCCTAAACGCTCGTACTATGTTAAGACTTAGCATATAAAGGGTAGTCATAACCCCTTGAGTGCGCGTAAATTATAAAAAAAAAAAAAAATAAGCAGTAAGTAGTAGTTGTAGTAAAATTATAAAATAACCTTTTTCGCACTGTTTGATAATAAATGCCTCGTGAACCTGAGCTAATTGAGCTAATTCAAAGGTCTAATTAAGCACCACATAAAAAAACTTCAAAAAAGTATTAAATTTTTGTTGACCGGTGTAATTAAATACTTACTTCTTTCTCTTTTGATTTTCACACCATCATCTAACTCTACTTCCTCAACGATTGTGGTCAACTTAGTGAGAATGCTTTCCGTGTCCGTAGTACCAACACGATCTTTTGGTTCCAATGATTTATTGAAAACGTCCAACTTCTGTTGTAAGTTGCATCCGATCTGTATTTGAAGAAACAAATAATTGCTAAGAAAGATCCAAAAAAAACATTCAAATTCACCTCCATTAGCTTCAACAAGCACTCCTGATGCAGTGTCAATGCCAATTTGGCAAAGTTAACAACAATTAGTTGTTCAGTTGAGTTATATTTCGTACTGAATTCAGGTGTAGTTTTATTCACCTTAAATTAAAAAGGTCTTTATTGATAAAAGAAAATTATAAGTGAATTTGGTGCATTACCATAGTATATTCAACTGTCAATAGATATTCATTCTCGATATTTGTTCTTGGGGTATCAATAATGCTAAGAACATTCTTTTGGTCTTCATAGTTATCATATTGGGTTAAATTTATTGCTCCAAGCCTAAGAAAATCGAATTTGTATTTAATTTAATATTTTTAATTGAGATTTAAGTTAACTCACTTTACTGTTGCTATTAGCTCATAAGTACGCTGGGCCATATAACCTTCGAGTTGTAGAACTTGGAATGATAAAATTTTATCATCATTACTTGGAACGCCCTCTAATTGATTTGTGCAATCTTCGAATCCATTTGGAGTCATTTCTTCAACTGGAGTTCTAAATTTATCTGATGGTGTCTCATCAAATGATTTCTGTTGCTCGACTGTCTTACATTTGTATAAAGTTACTCCAAGTTCTATTAAAATAGATTAAATTGAAAACTTATTTAAATTCTTAAATTCAACGAAGTCATTAACCTTTAAGTGCAAAATTAACTTCCAAATTAGTATATTGAATAATTTCAGAAGCCAATTCCTCTGGAGTTGGCTTTTTGATTTTTACTTTGAGGATCTCTTGATCGATTAACCGTGATACAGAAGCTCTAGAAGTGGCCACCAGACTAGCACTTTTCTTCAATGAAGGTTCAGGTTCATCAGACTCGGGCAAGGGGATTCCAGTGACAATGTTTAAAGCTTCGAAAATTCGATCTTCAGTGATGTTGAAATTAACTGATGGAATCAAAACTAAAAAAACATTGTTAATAACAAAATTTTCATCACAACCTTTTCTTATAAGTACAACTTACTTCCAATTTTGGTTTTGGGCAATCGTGGATCATCAGTTATTACACAAACTTCAGCAGTAACAATTAATGAGGTATGTTGAAGTACATGCATTTCACACAAATGTCCATGTTTAAGAACATCTTGCCAATTTTCCTTTGGCTTCACTACCAAAACTTGAATATCTTCGAGAATAACTTTGAATTTGTCATAAGATTTAGCCATCATTGTACGTAAGATTGCATCTGAATCATGACCCGCTCCATGCATATTTGCAACATCATCACCTGCACCACCCGAACGAGGAGCTGATGTTATACGGAATTCGCCTAGGCTCAGAACAATCAAAGATGTATCGCCACTTTTTGGTTTTAATTAGAATAAAAATTTATTTTAAATTCCTATAATATAATTTCAACTTCATTATAAAAATACTTACGGAATATATTTTCCCTTAGATGGAAGAATTACGATGTTTGGCATGAATTTTATATCAACCTCTAGAATTTGGTGTTTATCTACAATGTATTGCATTCCAGTTGCTGACCGTTCTTTAAAATGGGACATCCTTTCAGATGCTGCACCTTCAATTCTATAAAAATAATATTCAAAAAAAAAAAAAGCCGTTAAGCGTTAAAACCAGTTTTACAGAGCAAACTTATTCGAAGATCTTTAATTGCATCATTTTTATATACAATACATTTAAAACTTTTTGAATGATTTTCTATTAAAAATTTGGTCAAAATCAATTGAGCCGTTTTTGAGAAAACCGAAAATCAAAAAAATGGTTCTATGGGAGGTACCATTTTTCCGATGTTTTTTTATAAAATGGTAGCCTTTTTGTAAAAAAAAAATACTGAATTTTTTTAAAAACAGTTGTGTCAACGTTTTTGAGAAAAATTAGATTTTCATTATTTGCTAAAAAAAAAGAATTGTACGGCAGGTACCGTTACTTTGGTCCTAAAAAAATGAAAAAATAAACGTGATGTAGTGTAGACGAACATACAGACACATAGAAAGGCCGATGGAATTGTGAGACCCACTTTTTTCGTCTTCCCTATCATCGTTATGTCAAGTTTGATCAAAATATCGAGTTTTTGCAACTCAAATAATGTACGAAAAGGCTCTACAACCAAACTATATATAGAGTTTCCGCATACCATCCTGGCCAAGGCCAAGAGTACCCATCTTAACGTCAAGATTGGGCTCTATAATCTAGCAAAAGAATAGTTAAAGTTAAAATAAAACTAGTGTCCGAAACTGGAGACAAACAGCTAAATACCGAGTTGGTTGGAGATGGTTGTTAGTTGAGACACCATGTAAGAAAGTAAGTAAGCAAAGTAAAGTAGAAAGCAAATAAATGGTTTCCCTTGTAAAACTAATCTACTAGTACTAGATTATGTTTTTTTCTGCTTATGAGTGTTTTACCAACTTCAAAGAATCACGACTAATATAAAATTTTAACCGTCATTTTTTCACTGCCACTCTACTATCTTGAGGTTTTAAATCAAATCTGCCAGTAGGATCTTCCGCAAGACAAATTAACCACGTAATTAATTTATACGAGGACACTTAAGTCACATCAAGAACAGCTTAGACAACAAATGGGTTGATAAACGAAACAATTTAAAAAAGAAAAAAGCAAATATAAAAAAACTTACTCTGACAAATTTACAGATTTTGGTGGTGTAAATGCTTTTGCTAGCTGCAGAATTGTATCAGAATCATAAATGATTTGTAATGGTCTTGCGTAAATCTTTAATCTTTGGTCACATTTCTGTAAATAAATAAACAAAAAAATATAACAGCCAGATTATTTTTTTTTTAATTTTAGAAAACAAACCTTATCAAGTGGATTCGTCTCAAACAAGACATCAAGTAGGCTAAATTCATCAGTTACTTGAGATTCTATCAAAGTAGGAAGATAATCACCTTTCTTTAAGCCAGTTAACTCCATTTCCTTAACACGAGCAGTGACACTATAGTTATATTATTATTATCTTAACCGTTATGTGATGAATAAAATAAAAACTTCGTACCTAATAGCATTAGCTGAAGGTCTCTGCACCACATTGCATGTGGCTAAGGTGAAATTCATAAGCATGACTGCTTTTCTAGTTTCTGAAACAATCGCTGAAGATGGTGAAGATGTATTTACAGCAACAAAATCATCGTAAACACCAATTTCCAATGCTTCTAATTTAAAATTCATTTTAATTGCTTCATAACTTTCAGGTATGGCCAATGCAACAGCATCTTGCTGATAACCGATGGCTTTGTATAGTTTTTCCTTTTCAGCATCTGTCATTGCAGCTTCGAATTTTTTCACTACATTAAAACAATATTAACAGTATATAGTTTCGTATGGCAAATATAAAAATGTTTTACAACAAACACACCTATATTATTGGACGAATCTTCTTCATTAGCTTCATTTCCACCCCACCAGCCACTAAACCATCCTTTTTTCTGACTTGCTTTCTTTTGTTCGGCTTCTTTTACTTTGTCAACCTGATTTATAGATAAATACGAAACAAAAAGTAATGAAAAAGCTTTTAAGATTATTCAATCTATTACGAACCTCTAATTGAACCCGGTTATGTATCAATATCAAGTTGAATAAATCCAATTTCTGTTCGCACAGATTGCAAGTTTCAATAAGAACTGCTGTTGGTTTTTTGCAAAGTTGTTTCTCTTTTAAGGACTATTTAAACAAAAAAAAAAAGAAATTAAAGATTTATGAGAAAAGACAAACGCGATTTACCTACCGCAGCATATGTGTTACACAGTTCACGATGTTGTTTTATGTATTCCCAACACCAATACTGAGTTTTTCTTCGTACATCTTCTTCTAGAATAGATGTTATTGCGAATTTCCACCATTCTTTGTAGTTTCCCTTATAGGCTAAAGAAATAAAACTTAGAACAAACAACATTTATACAATTTGCAATATTTTTCGCTTACGTTTATTGTATGGACGATATTTTCTGTATGGCTGTCCTAGCTGCATTCGGTTCATAGAATCACCCAGTTTTAAGATATCCTGTACAAAAGAATTTCATTAAATAAGTAAGTTCATATACAATGACCTAATTTCAACAATTAAATATAGAATGTGACTCAAGAGTGGTTTTTAACTCAGCAAAGGGATGTCTCAAGATGGCAGTATTCTATATCACCTTCTCTGCAACTTGATGGAGAACGAATTACTCTCATGCTTGCAGGAACGAAAAGCTATATTCAAATTTTAAATGCGAATGACGTTACTATACTATTACAATATCGGAAAGCCTAATATTTAAGGAAAAAAAAATAAATTCTTACAAAATGAGCTGGGCAGATCGGTTAGTCCGGTTCAAGACTCTAACTAAACGATCTCGGCCGCCTAACTAAACAAAGCTGCCGCCTCTACTGGACATGAACAATGCTCGGATTATGAACATGTTTAGAAAAAAATTCAACAGAGGAAACAAAATCTATGTCCAGGCAGAACCATATATCTATACAAATCAGATTTTTGATTGAATTTGTGATGTTGGGCATCTTTCAAACAGAGTGAATACGGCATGTTAATCATGAGTAAACTTTGAGCTAAACCACAGTTTAGTTAATGCTGCATATAAATTAATGATTAAAATATTTTTTTACTTAATCCAGTCAACTCAACTCCGAGTTAAATCAAGATTTATATTGACTGAAAACATTGATCAGGAGTTATATAGACTTATGGTCTTATTTATAAACGTTGTCTAACTTTAGACAACTGTCCAACTTTGGAAAATGAGTTCAAAAACCTTATTTATTCTTGTCTTATAGCTGCCTAACTTAGACACAAGAGTAGATTGTTTTAACCGTGAATAATGTGATATTTATTTTTATTAAATAAAGCATATTTCCAACAGTTGAAAATAGTTAGACAGTGTCTAAGTAAACAAAAATCTAATAAATACGACTGTTAATTTATTTATTTTGTGTAATAAATTTTACCTGAAATTGTGTACTTGTAATACCAATATGCAATTTTTCCATCTCCAATGAGAGATTAATTTTTGGTATAACAAACGGTGGGTCGTCATACTCTGGATTCATGTTAAGCTGAAGTTTTGCCATCGACGAAATTGGTCCAATAACTTAAAAAAAAAAACAAAGAACCTCGGGTAAAAATTCAAATATAAATTATGTTCTCTTTTCGACTTACTATAATTATATCTGGAAGGAATAACATCTCTTCTAGCGATATTATTTCGAAATAAAGCCGAAATCTCATCGATGTCATTCTTTTTGTCTGTAAATAGATCTGCATCACAATTCATATAAACGGACAAACTGTCTAAATTTGCAATCTTATAAACACGACTCGCTTGCTCAGTCATGTAACATTTTAACCAATTTAAATCGGTGGTATAGAGTTCTAATTCGTTGAGAGTTATACCAAAGGCGAATGGTTTGCCAGTGGTTGTGGTGTCCTCGTATCGAATATGCACATTTGCAATTTTCATTTGTAAATTGTTCACAATTTGTGCGGTGAGTTTTTCTGTAAACGATTGATCTGGTTTGGGTTTATCTGTAAGAGAAAAATATTGTTTGGTTCAATAGTTTTTTTTTTTTTTTTTTTTGATTGTTGAATAGTTTGGTTACTAACCTTTCTCGAGTTCTAACCGTTTTGCATCTTCGAGTTTTTGTAATGCGGCTTTTTTCGCCTGAAGATCATATTTGGCTTCTTTTTCAGCATTGTATTCTATAGATTGCTTTGGCGAGATTAGGATGTAGAAATCTTCGACTTGTGCTACAACTGGTTGACCATAGAGATTTTTCCATGGAATTTTTAAAACCAATTTCCCTAATTTCACAAAAATAGCACTTTGGTAAGAATATATTAATTATAATTTATTTATTTATGTTCGTCCTTACCCAGGAAACCAGAAACTAATTGAACGGGTAGGTCCAAGTCATCTAAGGCATTCTCACGCAATTTTAAATTGTTGAGCACGACATCACCTTACAAAATGGAAGTAATTAATTAATTTAATAATTATTTCCACGATTATTATAATTATATTTTTGTTTTTTTTTTTTTTTTTTTGTGAGAAGGGACAACGATTTAGTGTTGTACCTACTCTTTAGGGCAATAATTGTTTTTATGTAAAAAAATGTTTCGAGGTTTTAATCAAAATTAATATTATGTTGATAGAGAATTTCAAATGTAATTTTGGTCATAGCGTCCGTGTCGGTGTATATGTTGTCTGTGCGTTCATCGAGCTACAGCCTCAACGAATGGACGAATTTGCTTCAAATTTGATTCAGAGCATTTCTCTCAGAGGAGAAATTTGAAGTTTTTCTTTTAGCTCATCTGAAAGGAGTAGCTACAATAGAGCGGTTTTGTTTTTTTTCCATTTGATTAACATTTTCCCCTGTAATATGTGTGTTTGGTAATTTTAAATGTCTTACGTCGTCGTTTCAGGATGTTTATGATACTTCCAAACAAATATAAATTTTATTAAATGCAATAAGAAACTTATTAAAGCCATGAATAGGATTATTTCGAATTAAACACGATAATAAATGCAATCTTAAAAAAAAATTTACTTATCAAGTTATTTCCATAGAACCTTCAATTTTAAGGACAGCACTTAAGTTGTCGAATGCAACCAAAAAATAGGTCTCTTTTCTATATTCTAATTACACTAATTTACATCTACTTAAGTGACGAACGATCGGGAGTGCTTTTCACTCACGAAAGCAAAAGTGAACGAAAAACAATCCGTCAATGAGCACATTATTTAACTTCTTTGTATTGGATTGTTTTTGTATTACTACTAAAGTGCCCCTAAAGCAATTTTTAAGCTACGTTATTATTCTCAACCAGAAAAAAAAAACTCTATTTCGTTTTCAAGAAAAAAAAAAGTAGGGAATCGTTTTGCCTTATTGATCATGCACACAAAGCGAATAATAACAATATCCAAAATAAAACGAAATATATTAAATGTACTTAATACTGATATTTCTTTTGTTAATAAATTCTAAATTGGCTATCCGACAATGAAATAAAATTAAAAAAAAAAAATGTAGCAAATGAAATATTCTGGATTGAAAAGATTATACGAGTATTATGAATATTACCTCATCACATTTGATTTTGATTGTTTTTTGTCATAATTTATGATGTGAAGCTTAAAATTTATCCCGGTTTACTTCAATGCAGAACTGGTTTGTATTTTTTGGTAGAATAGATAAACAGGTAGATCAATCTCATTTAAATAATATTTTAAAACCTTAAGTAACAGTGTTGGCAAACATTTTAAAAGCCTAAATGTTTGATCTTTTTTTTTATAGAAAACAGGTATTTTCTAATTTAATTCAAGAATATAAAATAAATTGTTAAAAATATTTAACCTTCAAGAAAGTTAAACGATAGAAAAAATATGAAAGGTGGTAATTTTTTATACTCAACCCTTTTTTGTGTTGACTTGAATAAATGTTTAATTCTGTTTAAGAAGACTTTTATTAATTAAATTTAAACGAATTTACACATGTACATATGTGTCTCATAGAGTTCTATTTTTTTCAGACATATTAACGTAATTAGAACATATTAATGAGTAAGGGTTATATTTAATAATGAAAGCTTAACTAACTGTAAAGTTATTTATAAAGAAATTGTCACCAAACAAAATTGTAAGAATATTTCGAAACACTTTCAAAAGACCCTTCCTAATTTTTTATGACAGAAGTGCAATAAAAAGATCGAGTGATCGGTGTCATTTTTATTTTATCTAATCAACCAATTTATTATATTTTATTTTTTTTTTAAATGCAAGTGAGTTATTGAATTGTTTGTGTTTTTGATTTAAAAAAAACTTTACAAAATTATTAATGCACAAGTTATCGAATTTGTAGAGTATAAGGACGAAAGACTTGCAAATTAATATTCAAAAAAAGTTTTTTGAATACGGGTACGCACTGGGAATTAAAGAAAAGAAAATTAAAAAATAAGGATATTATAATTTAACAAAAACAAAACAAAAATCATAAACTATAATTTCATGCCAATATTCATAGTTCAAGGCCATGTTTAACATCTTGCTGCTCTCTTTTAATGTTACAAACTCTTGATCACAAATTTCTTCAAATATATTTTACTAGCAGACCCAGGTTCGTGTTGCTTCGCAAAATAAGGGTATTTAATTATTTATGTATGTAGGTATTTATGTAGGTATATTATAATATTATTAAAAAAAAGTTTATATGCCTACGTTTTGCAATCAAAAAACCAATCCCCTTTTTTAAAAAATAATTTTTTTGTAGGTACCTATGTATAATTTTATTTGTTTGTTAGGTAGGTTCATGTTCGACAGACGAACAGAATCTTTACAATCCCTTTTTTCTTTTCTTTAACATTATAACGATGCCATGTTCGATTTCTATTTCCCGTTCAATTTTTTTAACTTGATTGCATTTTAAAATGTATTGCCCTCATAATTCTTCCGTGTAGGTTAGGTATGCAGAAAAAAAAAATACGTTACGTACCTACCTACTGCGCTGCGCTGTTATTAAGAAAAGAGCCAACAACTGAGTGAAATCAGGAAGTTTAGCAAAAACGGAAAAAGATGTCGGAGGAATAGTAAATCCAAAATCGACTCAACTTCAATATTTTTTTCTTTTTATCTTCAGCCTTTCACTCGGCTCATTTTGCATTGCTTCGTTCAATGGCACAGAGGGGAATTGAAAGGACAGAAAAAAAGAAAATAGAAAAAGGAGTAAGAGAACATGTAAAAACACCGGAATGATAATGAAGTGGAACAAAGCAGCGACCGCTTGATTGTGCATAAAACCAATTTCTAAATTAAAAAATACAAAAAGTTGTAATTTTAAAATTTGTTTAAGTACATATTTCTGAGGTTGTAGGTGTAATTAAGAAAAGATTTAGGCCTTAAAATTTGCATTTGAATATTGACTTTTTGAAACAATCTCTATTATTGTAAAGTATCCAAAAGGTTTTGACGTAGGTATAAGTGAAAATGTGTGTCAACCTCAAAGTAACAGTTGACAAAATTTAAAAAAAAATTAATACTTTGATTAAATAATCAAATTAGAAAAATAAAAAATAGTTTTAAACAATCTTATAAATATAAAGAATATTATAAAATTTGTTTCAAATAAATAAATTTAATACTTTCTGAGTTTACGCCGGACATAAAATATTGCTTCGTCTTTATATAAAAAGTAATGATGAGAAATAAAAATGAACAAGTTGATTAACGTCGTAAATACAAAACAGAAATTTGATGAAACTAAATAGAAACAAAAAGATAGTTTTTAAATATTTATTAAAAGAGTCCATCGGGAAGCGTAGCAGGATTCAGCTAGTATAGATTTACATTTACTTGAGTTATAAACTTCTGACTTATGAAAAAGTATGCATTCATACTGAGCAACTTCAAGTATCTATTGTTATATTGTTCGGTTCGTCATAATAACAACAAAAAGAAAACTTAAACTTTTATCACTTGTTGTTGATTATTAATGAAATCAAATGCCAATTGAATTACTTTTGAAGATTGAGGCATTTCATTATTTATTTATTCGTCAACCGTTCTAAGAACCGTAAAATTTTATAACGGTTTGGTTTGTAATGAGAAGTGGATAAGGTTTGTTAACAAAGCTTAATTTTGATAAAATAAATAATTTAAATACTAGACGACCGGCAGGTTACTTGTATGTAAATGCGTGTAAGAATTCTTAAACAAAAAATTTGTATCTTAATAATTGAATATCCAGTATATGCGACTGATGAGTGAATTTATGTTGGGGTTCTTTTTCTTTGATGTGTACAGTGAATTAAAATTATTAAGGTTAATTTAATTGAAAGCCACAATGACCCAATTAACCTTAAACATTTCGCCATACCTACCATACATCAAAAATATATCTTTGATTCAAAGCGATATTAGTTGCAAGATATAGGTAAGACACTTTCTTTTTTTTTGTATATTGTCAAAATTTGACAAAAATGGTGTTAAGAATACCTATTTCAAACCGCAGTAAAGTCGATATTACGGACCTACTCTTACAAAACATCTGATGTACAAATCCTGTTTCTGTTTTCATTGCTTTTAGACGACACCGATTTTTAATAGGTGTTAACTTTTTTAAATCAAAAGGAAACATCTCTCCACATTTTTTACTCCGTTTATGTCTTGAACAATAAGAAAAAGCACAAAGAAGAAATTTTTTTTTATCCCGGGTACCACATACATAATATGTACATACGTTAACGCAGGGTTAAATTGAAAAGCAGTTATACCAAACATCTTTTAAGGGCTCTATAAATAATCATTAACCATAGTTCACTCCCAGTTTCAAACAGTTTCACACCGAAAGAATTAGTCCAAAGCATCTTTTTGTGGAACGGCTTCGGACCAAATCTGGCGGTCTGAAACTGTTTCAAACCAGGTGTTGAATAAATAATTACTCACTTCGATATGACTGTTACAATATTGTGGGGATGATAACTGCTATATATTACATATATGTATGTTATGGTGTCATCATAACAATATACCTACTCGATGAATGATAAGTTCCGTACCCGTCAACAATGAAACTCAAAGTGAACTGAAAACAGAAAGATTAATTTTTTTGAATGCCAACCTGTTGCGACTGTGACACGACTTAAACGTTAATTCGGTCTCAGCATGGATTTCGAATTCAATGAAATTTTGTTTGAGAGTACATAGTGAGACACCAAACAATAATTCTTCTTAATCTTTACAGTTTGATGGTACAATTTTTGTCTTTTTTTAGTAATAAAACAATGCGTTCAACCAAACCATTTTTCACCCATAGGTCAAACAAGTTATGTTATCAAAACGGACGCCGGCTCTTACGCTAATTGGGTCACTCAGCTAGTTTGCTTGGGGCCGCCAATTCTACCTACTTACCTTGTAAAAAAATTGTGAATTTATAACGAAAAAAAAGGGTTCATAAATCTAGCTGATAAAAGTCAAATAACTGATTAAAATGTAGATTATACATAATATGGAATAGAATATGATTTCAAAAAAATGTATCCCATTTTAACAACAATTTTTTAAGACAAAATAAACAAACAATAAAATGAAAAAAAAAAACGAAAGAAATAATACAAATTGTGACCTAAAGCAAAATCACAAACAATTATTGTAAACATGTGGCAATCAAAAACAAACTCAATTATTACTGCGTTGTTATTTATTCTCATTTGTTGTTCTCATTTATCCGAAGTGAAATGACGAATCCAACCACTCTGGTAAAGGAAAAGCTGCATCTAGTGCGCTTGCACTACTTTTTTTTCGCAAAGTTAATCATTCATAGAGATGCAGATGCATTCACATGAATGTAGTCACTACTTACATATTTACATACAAACATAAAATTCAAATTGGAAAAGTTGTAAAAACATTTGTACATGTACATAAAATGAAATAAAGTGAAGAACAGCCTTGAAGGGGCTACGATGAGTTCATAGAATCACGCAATATTCTATGGGTTTTGTTCACACAGTTGAAACACAAAAAACAAAACAGAATTTGAAAAATACCTACCTCCCCATATTCCAATTTTCAGCTGAGTTCGATCCAAGTTCTCCACATAGTCACCGAGGATTTTGTTAAGAACATCCGTAACCACAGATTCGAAAACCATTTTCCGTCTTCGATGTAGTGGCTGTGGTTAGTTATTCAAATTAACTTTTACCCAATGGCCTTTTGTTCAACTACTGATATCACTTGTTCCAGATCCTCCAATATAGCTGCTTTTTATTTTCAACAAACACTTTTGTTTAACTCTATGGGGATGACATCACTTTTGGAATGCCGATTCTTGATTTCAGCGAAGTCTTTGTAGGCTAAAGCCTCTAAAAGGCAGATAGAAGATTCACAAATTGTATTTTGATGAGGTTTGCGGAGCGAATCAATATGGAAAACCGAAGAACACTTTCGTTGTTTTCACCTAGGTGAATGTATTAATTTTTCTTTTTTTGACCACTGATTTTCTTGGAAGGTCTCTTTAGAATTTAAATATTTTATTCTTCTGTTTAAGGGAAAATGTTTTCCAAGGTTATCAAAATATCAAAGCTAAACTTTGCGCATCTGGTTTCGACAACCGTACTTGATGACAAAAATCTCGAAACTGAAATGGGAAAAGAAAAAGCCTAGGAAAATAGGCTAGTTCTGGTTGAAGTTCTGTTATGGTTCTGTTCTACTGTCAAACTTTTATGAATCGTATTTGGAGCTGTTGAAAAAAAAGCTGACCAAATAATTTTATTACGATGATTTATGTTTAGTTCACACCTACATAGATCGAGCTTTATCAGTAGCTGTGTTTATTTTCCCCCAAATTCAATCCAGATCAGATCACGAAAATAAAACAACCCTGCCATTTCGATTTACATAAGTTTTACATGCGTTGATATATAAATTGCAGATTAAGTTTACTTTTACAATAATAATATAAATAAAGTTAAATAATTGGGGTTTTCCATTGGTAAATTCAGATTTCAATGAAAAAATTGATTTTTTTCTTGGCGAATGGAACACAATTTAATTTGATTTTTTTTTTTTCTTGAAAGAATCTAGTTGTTAAAATTTTATTTTTATCGCAATTTTATCGCAAATCCGTAGTGATTCGCAGTATAGTGTTCTCTTTCTTTTCACGACAAATGGGTAAAGAGAAAAGAGAGCACTGCACTGTGAATCTCTGCGAATCCAGAATTGCGGATTCCACAATTGACATGATTAGATTTTTATTTTTTAAAAAAGGAAATCATTTATTGGACAACTTGCTTCAATGCAAGCCAACTAAAAACTGAACTTAAAATAAGTACATATTTAAAAATGAAATACATTTCTTAAAGAGCGATTCAGCATTATGCTCAAGCATAAATTTTTATTCGTGGGTGGGGTGATCTTATTGATCTCTTTGTTTGAATGAATGTTTATACCTTGCATTGAATTTTGCAAAATTGCAAAAGTAAAAATATATTTGTTCCCGCTAGCGCAGTTATTTTGTGAAAAAGAATATACAATTTTTTTTTATAAACCGAAATTTAAGCTTTCTTCATTTTTTTTTATAAGTTTCCCAGTCAGGAACACTATCACAAAATGAATTTGAAAATTTTCACCTTTGTACTTTTTCACTTTTTTGGCCAATGTAGTTAATTTATTTTTTTAGATATTAACACTTGGATGCCTATTGCTGTGTGACATATATATTCTCTATTTAACTACGTTTAGCTGAAATCCAATCTAGTTAAGATCTGAGGGAAAATAAAATACAACTTTTGTTATTCCATACTATAGGCGTGTTTTTTTGTAAGCCCAGAGGGAATTGGTCGAAAAAAACAACGTCGGTGCTAAACAATCACCATGTTAAATACAACAACAACTAATCCCCTACGGGCTAAGCTAAACCTAGATAATTCTCCAGGCTTAACTTAAGCACACAGAAAAACTGTGTTGCCGGCATAAATTATATACTTGTTATCGATAGTTTGTATGAAAACTCCATTTTGTTTCTGTGTTGCTCTGTCACTAATCCCTGTGGTCGTTTTTTTCCTGCAATTCCCACCGGGCTTGCAAAAAAACACGCCTTATGACCCACTACTGAGACTGCTTTTTTAAGCGACTTTAAGCGCGTTCACGGGGTACGTATATTGTGGTGGCTGGGTAAAATTGCTGAGGTTAGAAAAATTGCAGAGTTATCGCTTAAAGTGGAACACAGCACAGAGATCAGTGGTCCATCCTCGTTCAGAAACTGGTAAATTTATATTTCAAAGTCATCACTTATTTTGCTCCGTAAAATTGAGCAAGTGAATCAATTTGTTTTCAATATTTAACAACAAAACTGATTAATTTTGCTGATGAATCCCGTCCCGTTTTTATGAGACTTCTTCATATATTCAATTACGATAGAATTTTTTCCTACATATGCCTCAAGCTTTCATATTTCTTTCGGTTTGAAATTACTTTTCACTTTCCTGTTTAATGTTAACGTCTTACCAAAAAAAAAAAAAAAATTAAAAACGCCTTTAAATTTTATTTACAAAATTTTCACTTATTTGACATGGAATAAGCTGCCGATTTAAAGTAGAGATCTACAATTCATTTCTGACACTTGTATGTTCTCCGGGATATTCTTTGTTTTCGATGGTGACACCTTTGCAACGCTCCTGCTGAACCAAATAGTCTTTAGCTTCCCACGCTTGAGAACCGTCCTTAAACATGAAAATCGCTCGGTCATCATCGACCATATATCTTTCGGCTTGTATATGGTTGTTCCATAAACTTGTTTGCCACAGCTTGGTTATAGTCTCAGCTTCCTCCCTGGTTGGCTTCCCCGAAACACTTACGAATGTCATTAATGTACGCCCTTTTTTGGAGACTTTCAAAACATCTTCGGGGTTACCCGTGTTCAATTTGGACAAATCTATTTTCGGCTGGGGACGCAAATGTTCTGGTAGTTCATCTGGTTCAAGAGGATCATCATCTTCCTACAATTAATAGTTACGTTTATTTGATTTTTTATATTTGTCTAAATTTTATTGGACCTCCCACTGTTCCAGTAATCGTTCCATGTCGGCGTCGTTGAAATCTCGAATATCTTTTTTGGCCCAGTCGGGTTTGGATTTTTCATCTGATTTTTTTGCCATTATGGCTGGCACGAATATAATCAATAAAATAATTAGAATTGAATTCATCTCGAATATTTTAATCTTAAAAATGCAGAAGAGATTTATCTGAGAAAAGCCCAACAAGCAAATACCGACAAATTAGCACCCACCACAAAAACAAATCAACAAAGTACTTACTATACACGTCATCGGTCATCTTGACAGTTTTTCTGTGCGCTCTTCAATGACATGTTATCGATAATATAAAATGGATGCGTTCGTAGATGAGGCTAAAGAATAAAAGAATTGGCGCGTTCAGAAAAATGAGATCTCAGAGATTTTTCTCACTCAAAAGGTTAGCAAGCGAATCCAAGATTTTTTTCCTCAGAAAACAAAAAACTTAAGGAGTGCGCCGATGACCCTTAAGTTGCCAATACTGGAGACTTAAGTGTCACTTATTGATGTTAGTTTGCACTGTGAAATCGTTCTTAATTCTTTCACATTGGCAAATAAAGTGCCACTTACTACAACTGTGAAACTGGGCCTAAATTCATTATGTGAATTGGATTCAGATGTCTATTAATTTTATCCAAAACTAATTTTACCTATAAAATAAGTCGAATAATAGAATCGATAAAATAAGTCGAGAAACTATGAAAATTGAAACAAAAATCATATAAGTTTTTATCCATTTTTCAATAGCTGTGCCTCTGCTATACGTTCTGTAACTCTTGATAAAATTGGTCGAGAAACTTTGAAAAATGGAACAAAACTCATATGATATGTTTCAATTTTTTATCGTTTCTCAACGCGAGAGTAAGTCCCCTTTCATACGGGGGAACTGAGTTTCCAGCAACTTTAACGGCCATATTATTCACTCGATTCATCCAGATTAAAACTTAAATCCGGATGTAAATTATACAAATTCAATGTAAAGACGTCCGGATTAAATTTTTAATCTGGATGTAACGAAATCTCTCCAGTCAACGATTTGAGATTTTTTCCCCTTTACACACACAACACAGTAGTAGTGTGTGTTTTTGACAGCAAAAGTGAGGAATCTCACTGAGGAACCACTGAGATCTCAGTGAGCTTGAGAAAACTGAACTGGCTAATTATATTGTTTCGTATGCTGTAATTTTTTTTTTTTTGATAATTCTTATTTTTGGTGGTTTTAATAAGCTTTAAATACCATTTCCCAAAATTTTCTATCTACTTAATTCCTTGCCATTAAGAATTTTTTGATTTTGGTAGATATATTCGGAGGATATGCTATTCGGGGTTATGAACGGTTTTCTAAGACAGAAGACACATCTTCACCTTTCGTCCCGGTACTCAAACCAGTACATATTTTAAACCAGTTGGTATTAAAAGACAAGAATTTTTTTACGTAACTGTTTATTAAAATTTAATAATCGATGTGAGAAAGTAAATACATAAATGTAGGTAGGAATGCGAAATGTAATTTATTTTAGATAAGAACAGAATTATTTAAATTTTTTTCAATAATCGCGGATTGAACTGCATCAAATACATTTTTTATGTTTTCAGTATCTGAAATAAAAAAAAATAAGGTACATTAACGAAAGTAGGTAATAATAGTTGCGTTTTTTTCCTGTCCCTATGTTCTGTAGCTTTCGCATCGAGAAATGTTAAGAATGATTTTTTTCAGTTTTCATAGACTTCTTTTAGACGACTGCAATTTTTATCCGCAATTCTCTTTTGAGTTTCTTTCGAAATGCATCATCCATTTAAACGCTGCAAATTTTATTAGCTGCAATTTTTATTAAATGAGAAGGAAATATCTCTTTACACTCTTTACTCCGCCTATGTGTCAAACAATAGGAAAAAGCACTAAGAAGAAAGAGCGATAACTCTGCAATTATTTCAACCTCTGCAACTTTGTTTACCCCGGCATACGCCACCGATTACGTACCCCGCCTACATGCTTAAAAATTGCAGGGGGTAGTTGCAGCGTTTAAAAGCAGTCTATGATTGTGCAAGTGCGAGTAAAGCTTGCTTGACATTGATATTTACTATAGTTTTAAAAATATGTTTTTCATGGCACTCTTGGCGAAATGGAGAAGTTATCGGTCAAATAAATCAAGGTTTTAATTTTTATTTCCATCGAAGACCATTTGGGAGTAAAATGTAGTTAAATATTCGTTGCTAAGCTTTGTCTTGCGTGTTACCCTACATTTTTCTATGGTGATTTTTAATGCCCTGTTTTGGGGCATTTCTTCCTATTCAATAAATTCAATTATAAAATATAAACCCGAAGTTATAAAAAAAAACTGTCCCAACCAAACTAATCAACTATTGGTTCATAATTTATTTTGTTTGTGTATTTTTTACCTATTTTACTTTGGATATATTTTTTATAACATTTTTGGTGAAATTCTTCATGTGCATTTAGATGTCTCTAAGAATAAATATTTTGGGGCAGAATTGTTCCGTACCTACATAAATATTTCGCCATTTTAAATTTTCTGTTTTGGGTCATTTCATAAAGAACTAATTTCATGGAGCCTACCCGGAAAAGAAAGATTTAAAAAATGGATGTCAAAATTACCTGTTGCACAGGTAAAGAAGGTATAAAGAATACCATTTGTCTCCTCCTTCTGATTAACAAACATTTTTTCTATGAACATTCTAGCTGCCATTACGTCCCTGGGTTGACCTTTTTAAAAGATACAAATTTAACAAAATATAACTAGATTGTAAAAAAAAACATATTACTAAATTATTATTTTTTGCCTTACCTTCATATTCGGGAAAATAATCAACCAAATGTGATTCCTTTATTTTTATCTCCAGTAAGTCATTTTTATTTAAAAACAATATATTTGGTTTGTTTGTAAATATAGCGCTATTTATAATGTTATTAAATAACATAATTGACTCATTTAAACGATTCTTAAAAAAAAAAAGAATTTTATTTTTTTGTTTAATTTATTTATATGTGTACAATATATGTACAATGTACATACGACTGTTTTGTCTTCCATTAAGCGTTGATCGTACTCAGAGATGGCAGATATGAAAATCATTGCATTACATTTGTCTAATAATGGAAACCATTTTTTTCTTTGTGTTCGCTGACCAGCAATGTCAGTTATTCTATGAATGAAAGTATTTTAAAATTTAATGAGTAAGAAGTTTTTTTTACTAACTTTCCAGTACTATTTACATGTTTAGTAAAAACAAATCGATTTAAACAACAACAAGAAATATGTACTAACCTTATGTTATACTTTTTCGATGGGAAATCATATTCTTGAATACCTTTTGTCTCTACACGAGCATATAAAATGTCATCATTGGTGGGTAAGTAGTCTTCAGCAGTCACTCGATCGATGTTTAAAAAAAAACTGTCATATCAATAAACTCAATAAATACATTTTAAATTAATATAAAGTATTAGAGTACATCTAATAAATTTTTAATTGATTTGAGATAGATATTTATGGTCTTATTTATAAACGTTGATTTATCAGAGGATACAAAAAAAAAATAAAGTTAATGTTTAAAGGAATCCAATTTAAAAAATTTGTGAACAAATGTAATTTTAAATATTAGAGTTACAAAATAAATTACACATTCTATAAACATACGCCACCATAATACATACAAAAAACTATAGGTACATAAGCATTTTTTTTTGGAGGAAAGTTAATTTAAATTAAGTACTCCATCGCGGGCATTAAAAGTACAGATGACATACATACATATACGATCATACGATCAACTTAAAATTTGTCACACTCTTAACAAGAAATTTAAACTTACTATTTCGTTGAATCGATGAGCTGATAAAGGTTTCTCTGTTTGTAACTTTCTTGAATGCCATCAAAAGCCCATAGTTTTTTTAAAGCATACACATTTAAGTCATTAAAAGCGCTGGCCTCAACTTTAATACGTTTAATCAGTTGTACAGAGTCCTAAAAAAATAATGAAAAAAGTAAAACCTCTCTTTAATAATTTGTAGAAGAAATCTTTTAATCACAAAAAATGGTAACCTCCCGGACTTTGGATTTTTTTAGACGTGTTTTCGTAAGACTGCCCCAGTCTAAGTTAAAATACAGTCGAATGTGACTTTCGTTGAACATTTTGAAACAATTTGGAACTATAGAATTCACATACAAAAATAGTTTTATAACCCAATTTGCACCGCATCGTTTTGATGCAAAGCTTTTACTATGCTGTACATACATATACATATTATGTATGTATAAGTACATAATTCTTATTAATATATGGCTATATGTAAATTTCAAAACGGATGGAAAATTCCAAGGCGAAAATAAAAGTCAGATTATATCACTAAACCAGTTTCTGATGGATTTTAATTGAATTACAAATGTACCTACAATTTGCCTTATTTCAGTACAATTTTATGAAATCTGTTTTCTTGGAATTCGCAAATTTTCTAAATCTTTAATTAGATATGTGTCGGGTCTGATCTAGCTGCTAAAATCCGAAATATCGAAACAAAATGCAAGTTCAAATGTGTTCTGCCTTGATTGCAGCAAAAAACTTGTTAAAGAATTCATCGTGCAAAATGCTAGCATTTTGACATGAAGAACTTTAAGACTTAAAAATAATTGTATAAATAATTTTCACTTCTGTCAAAGTGCTTGCATTTTGTATGTACGTTTTTCAAATTTTTCATAATAAATTAGTTATTTATTTATATTTGATGTTTTTCTGTTAATTTATTATTTATGAATTGTTTTTTATTATGTTTTAAAGAATAAAATATTGTTTCATTCAACAAAAAAAAATTTTCAGTACAATTGACTTCATTTCAGTACAATTGACTTCATTTCAGTACAATTTTAAAGAAGTATTCCGTACATTCAAAAAATGTCATTTTCCATCCCTTATACACCCCTGTTCTGAATTCCGATCGGTTATATCCTTTCATTTTCAAACTCCAGCAGTCTTATTAGGTTTGCTCGATGAAGGCACTGGGGCACACTGGGGCGCACTGGGTTGCCCTGAACTCGATCTGAAGCGTTTTATGTAGCACTTTTTAGCTCTTGGTTATTTGCATTGTGTTCGATTTGTGATTGAGTCTCGCGAAACCCAGGTATTTTCTCAGGGTAGGAACTCAGAGCTGTTAAAATTCAAATCACCTGTTGAAATTTTCTTAAAAAGTGAAGTTTCAACAAGTATAGTGACAAACAGTGCCGTAGCCAGGATTTTGGTTCGGGGGAGGCTTGCTTCCAAATTTTACGAGGAATTTTATTTTTAATTTTACCTATGTACATAATATGTTAGCCTGATATGAAAATTTAAATTTTAAGAATCTAAGCTTAACATAATAATTATAAAAGTTTTGATGCGTGCTGATTTCACATATAATACCTATGATAATATTGGCAGAACAATTCAACAAGATGGATAAAACTTTAATAGCCTTATCGAAGGATCCGTCATAATAGATTTGTACTACGGATCCCAAGAAAAGTATTAAAACTCCCATGCCGTAACAAAAATATCAGGTACCTCAAAATTCAAAGTTCGTGAAAAGTGACCCGAGCTATCCCCGAATTTCATTACATATATTTTACTATGACTATGAGAGTTTATACTTATTTTGTGGGATTCTTCCGTATCTATTACGACGGGATCTGTGGTTGATTATCTATTTAAAAATAACTGTTTACTTACCACAATGGTCGCCATGTTTTGGTTTTTAAAAAAAAGAAGTAATGAAACTTTGGCGTTTCATTTTTCTTAAGGGATGACAAAAAACAAATATGTATTAGGTACCTACTACAATACTTTGAAAAATATTTTACGCTTCAGCCCCTCAAACCCCCCCTCTGACTACGTACCTGGAGACAAATTTAGATGCTAAAGAGATATTTTGTCATGTATAATTATAATCGAAATGCCAAAATATACAATAACCTATGAAAAAGGGAAATTAATGAAAAAAAAATCAGATGGTAAAACTTGTAGTACTGTAGCGTTTGTTATAAAATAAAAACCCGAGCAGCCCTGAGTTTTATGAGAGTTTATTAATATTTCCTAAACCTATTTATAAACCCATTTCAACAGCTGTCCAACTTCAAAAACCTTCAGTCGTATTTATAAACTTATTCCAAAGTATGTTTAACTTTGTACAGCTGTCCTAGTCCAAAACCTTATTTATAATCATGTTGCATCGAGCGTCTAACTTAGACACTGAAATTGGTTGTTCAAACCTATTCTAAAGTGGGTAAGTTCAATGAATATAAGACTGTAGGTGTTTTGAAATACTTTTCGCTTCCAATGCTTTCGGAATAAATGTGCTTTGATTTTCGACTGGATTGAAAATTCTTGGTGTTTTCAATTCATTTGAGCTTTCATATCAGAATTGGAATTTCAAAAATATTGTTTCAGTTAAAAGAATACGGCACTATCATATTATTTTAAAAAATTTTTTTTTTTTCACAAATTTCAAGTTTCGAATTTGGTTAACTAATTTCGAAATGAAAAAAAGGAATACTGGCTAACCTGAAAATTTTATATTGGCTTACCATAATTTCCGGAATATCGTAATTGATTTTTAAAAGATCCATTCCTTCTATCATAGCTTTCATTGATGTGAACATATTTTGACAGATAATTGTAATAAATTTTTTTTTTTCTTTGGTACTAAATCCACCTTTGTAAAGGATGCGCATTTGTTTAACGAATGTAGTTTTTCCCGATTCACCAGCACCTATTAATTTATAAAACATTGTTATAAGACAATCCAATTTATAACTGTTTATGAAAGTATAAGACACAATTATAATACACATAAGCAAGCAAACTTAGCTAATGTCAAAAATCAAACGAAAATTTGGTTATGTTTGTTAAATTACCCATTAGAGCTATAATAGTCTTATGGGCGCTAAGCTAATTTAAAAAAAAAATCCTCCCATTCACACACAATCAATTATTGTCTTTGTGATTTGTAAAACATTTAATACATATGAAATGAAACCAAAAAGTCTACTCATACATGCTCACAAAACAAATTGATTAACAAACCAGTTCAAAACAGCAGTCTGTTGTCTTCTATTATTTTATTTATTATATTCAGCATTATTTGTCAAATTTACATACTTATGCTCCGAGCTCTAACTTTAAATTTCTTGATGATTGGGAACTTGACTCAATTAAAGTTAGATATTGAACAGGGATTATGTGTATTCTGTCTCGGTGTTTTACTAATAGGGGCCCAGGTTTGGCCGAACTGTCAATTTTTAGAATTAACGACATTATTTACATTTGCTCCGTAATTTATGTAGTTAAAAGTAATTAAATGTAGTTAATGAAAGAAATTTTAGCAAACGTAGTTTAAAATTTAAAATGACCTGTCAGCTGTCACTTTGAAGTTTAAATTTTGAGTAAAAATGATGTTTAGTTTTACTTACTCATGCGTATTAAAATTGGGTGTATATGTATACCTCTGTATGTGGAAAAATTTCATGCAACTAAAGTTGGTGTGCGCTTTTTTTTAAATGACGATAAACTTAAACTATGTATAACTCTGTTATATATTGATAGGTCTAAACGTTTTTTTAACTTAAAAACAAAACAACTTACCAAGCAACAACAGTTTGATATCTTTTGATTGTTTTTTTTTATCCTTTTTTAATTGTTTTTCGATTTTTCTGTGGTTTCGTTTCGCCTCTTTTTCTTCTTCTGATAGTTTCATACAGCAATCCATGATTCCTTATCTCAACACTGCTTGGTCTTCCGCAAGCATTCCGAATATTTCTGAAATCGTTCGTTTGGCACTGGTTAACAACTTAAATTTGATATATACATTTGATGATTCACAAATATAACGAACCACAAACTTTAGAATAAAAAAAATGTTATAATTTGTTCGTTTGGCATTCTGAATCGGAGAGTTCCGGAGGCTTCTTCCAGATTACTGATGAGGATTTAGTGAAATTGTCATAATTGAATTTTTAATCAACTCTAAAATTTTCTATAAGCAGTTTTTTAATTACTTCGGTAGCACAGACTGACAGACGGAATGACAAAACCCACTTTTTCGGACTTCTCCGTAGTAAAGTTAATATTGATTAGATTACAGAATCTCGACTTTTTTTTAACACAAAACCTATACTTGACTATAATTTTTAACTTGCCATTGGAAGTTATTGTTATCGGTCCGATTTGTCGAACTGAAAATTTTGACATTTCCCGACGAAATCCGAATCCGTTGTTTTTAGAGAGATGTCTATATGTGTGTGTGTATGTACGTTCGTACGTTCGTGAGCCTTTCTATTGTTCACTGTATCTCGAGAACGAATAGAGATATTGACCTCGAATTTTATTTTATAGATAATAGATAGATTATTAATAAAATATTAGCTCAGTTAGCTGCTGATGCGAAACGAAAAATTCCGTATAAAAGTTGCACAACAAAATTATAAACGAAAAATTGTCTTCTGCTTTTTGTTTTGCAGACGAAATTTATAATAATTGTAGTAGATTATTTGGAGAAGTCTGCGCTTGGTAACCAATATTTCTTAGGTAGCGGAGATTCTGAGTAACAACTGGGTGTATGGTTTATGCTTGAACTCTAAAAAAATAGATACTCTTTAGCTTAAAAACTAGTGTTTTTGGTTACCATATGTATATTTTATTTGCTATTTTTTTACGTACACCCGTGCGAAGTCGTGGTTTATTAACTTAATAAATTCCTCTTGCACCTTTATCTGCTGTTTCGAAAGTAAAAACACCGTCAAAGATGTTTGAATAATTATTATGAATAAAGGAAATCAAATTAAATAACTAATTATTTCAGTACAAGTTTTTTGTAAATTTTTACAATTACAATTTTTGTTTATATTCATTTAACTAAGAAAACAATCTAAATTAAAATAGCTTAACAACGTATATTAGCACCGACCTGTACTGTATCAAGTAAAATACTAAAATTCAAAACTGTTTATTAAAAGTATGTGAGTTATTTGATAATATAATTTTGGCGTATTTTATTCTGAGTCATGCATTTTTATTTACTAACTATAACGATGACGCTTTTAACTTTAAAATGCAAAACACTCATAGCAGATCATAACTTAAAAATAATCACCAAAAGTTTGAATTCCTTATAAAATGAAAACAATTTTCCTGCTAAACTTTATAAAGTTACAATTATAAAATTAATGATTTAAAGATATTGCAATTATTTCATTTTATTTGATTTTTGAAATATGCCTTTGTCAATAAGGTATTTTTTGAAAATTAAGGCATTGTTTTCGACTAAAATAAAATAAGTTATTTTTTTATGATTAGGACAATAGAAATTGAGCTTATCCTTTAAAAAACTGTATTGATTTACCAACATCTTAAATTATTTAATAGGATTTTGTTTGGTTTTCATAGCGTGATATCATGTCCGTAATTGCCAGTGGATATATTCTTATCTCTTGATGTGAAAAATGTATGTAAGTATGGGTATATTTCCCGCTGTGAACATAGTACACAGCTGAAGCGAAACGAAAATTTCCATACACAAATGACACAACGAAATTATAAATACAAAATTGCGATCTGCCTTTCGTTTTGCAGTATGCTCGTCAAAGAGCGAAATTGATAATTGTAGCTCCGCTCCTTTTTGGCACTGAATTATTTGCACGAACCATTTATTGTTTGCGGAAAAGTGAGACCATGAAATAAATTTCGTTACGCATCATCTGATAAAATTCTTAAAATATTTTTGACTATTTCTGTCTTTGAGCTTTTGGAAAGATGTTTTTTTTTTAAATTGTAATCAATTAAGTACTACTGTGAAGGGTTAACATAATTATGGAGCAAGAAAGGCATAGCAATTTATCACTACAATATATCAATTAGAAATCAAAGTGGCATGAAATAGATTTTAATAAAGTGGTTGATGAATTAACTTCTGTCAAAACACTTTTTAGAAGATTAGGTTAGATAGAAATTATGAATTAATTAAGAAGTACATATAAAATATGTACCTATTAAAAAATTATTTCTAATTAAAATTATAGGGAGTAATAATTGAGATAAACGACCTTAATAAGTAAGTAATAAGAAACAAATTGATATGTACCTAAGTATAAAACACTCACTCAAATTAGTAAGCAGAATCAAAATTTAATTTAGTGAGTCAAAAAATCTACTTTGCTGAGTTATAAGAAAAGTGTAAATTTAGCATTTTTAATGATAGCAAGACTATACAAATTGTTCATTAAACTTAAAGTTTGCCTTAATTTATTCCATAATATTCTTGATAAACATATTAAGAGTACCTAGTCATATATGTAGCTGAATAATAAGTCCTTATTCACGCGGCATTATACCAAACTAAAAGAAGTGGCTAGTGGCATATACATTTTACATATGTACAAGTACATACATACATATACCTATCTACAGTACATAGAACGTTCACTCTAATACAAAAGTAGTATTATTTCCTTATGGGCTTAGCTAAGTCCAGATAATTTTCGGGGCTTAACTTTAGTCCCGATAAAACTGTATTACCGGCACTAATTATCATTTTGCTATCGATATTTTGTATGGAAACGTCAAATATTTGAGTAATCAAAGAGAACATTTTTTTTTATGAGAACAAAATGACAATCATTGCCATGGAATTTAGTTTGTTTGCCTATAAAAAACTTGAAATTAAGTTCTATGTTTTAATTTTTTTTTTTTTTCATGAAGAGGAATCATTTTCTATATGAGTTTTCTTCTTATATTTTTAAATTTAAATTAAATTATTAATGTCAACAGTTTTTAAAAAAATTGCATGCAAACTCAAAATTTTGATAAAAAAAATGAAAATAAAACTTTAGGCCAATTTTTTTCAAAGAATCTGGGTTTAAATCTCATAAAAAAGTAGTTTTAGTAATTTTTTAATTTTCTCAAAAACTAATTTAATTTTAATTTTAGTGGGGGCTTAACCCCTATTTATTCCGCTTAAATCAAGCTACAAGTATAACTTAAAAAACTAACTTAAATCTAAACTTATAACTATGAGTGGGATGGGTCAAAAGGAGTTTGAGGTTGTAGGTGCTGATGTTAAAATCAAATGAATTTGGATTCAAACTGACCAACCGAAGCATACGGGTCAGAGGTTCATTAAGGCCATAGAAGGTGTGGTGTGTTGGTAAATAGAAGAGGCGAGGGTTTCTAAGGGACCTACAACGAAAACTGATGAGTTCATATAAAATGCTTTCAAAAATGATTTTTTACATATCTTAGGAAATGTTCCTTGAGATAAGGATAAATGAAAAATTTTTGATAAAGGAGTTGAAAGAGAAGAAGAACATTTTTTTAGGAAAATGGCAGGAAGACCATCAGGGCCAGGAGTGAACTCATCATTAAGTTGAGAAAATTTGTTTTCAATGGCCGATGGAGCAATGCAATCGGGTAAGAATGGACCCAGCGAAAAATTCGGTAAATACTCAAAATAGGTCTAATCTGGTTTAATAGAATCATTGGAGAATGAATCTTTAAAATATGATGCAAAGTAATTAGCTATAGTTAGATTATCATTGGAAGTTTCATTATTGAAGGACAATTAAAGAGGATGGATACCCATCTGACTTTCTTTTGTGATTAACTAACTGAAAGAAGGATTTGGGATCGTTACTAATGTTAGATTGAGTTTTATGTAAATATTCTTTGTAGAGAAAACTGTACAGTTCGTTGAAATGAAGATAAGCACCAAGGTACTTAGAGTAGACAGTTGCGCATTGAGAGCGTAGGAAAATTTCCCACAGTTTGTTCCTTTGGTTACGCAGCGATCGAAGTCTACGATTATACCAAGGCGGAGATGAAGGAGAAACTCTACGTGCGTCGGTAGGAAGGGACATGCAACGAAATTGAGTAGTGTAGTTCATTTTAAAAAAGGTTAGTGGCTTCTTCAACAGACATATTTTCAAAATCAAATGAAACTCGGTTCATATAATCGTTAATTTGGGAGAATTGGGCTTTATGAAAATCATACAAAATAGGATGTGAAGTGGGTGTAACTTCTAGGTACGAGTTGAGGTAGAACGTTAGTAACAAGGAAGGGTGGTAATTATCCATAGCTGTAAGAATTTGGGGGCAGAGGGTGACTAATGAGTTATCTGGGTCGGTTGAGAAAATAAGGTCAAGTTGTCGGCTCATATTATTTAGAACGCCACTCACTTGACTGAGGCTTGAATCAGTTAAATGATCGACAAAAAGACATTCTTTTGCAGGAGGGATTACAAATGTAGTTTGATCCGTGGTCTGACACAGTCCATTTAAGGTGTGGAAGGTTGAAATCCCCACAAATTACAATTTCATCGGTTGTGATCATTTGTGATCATTTCTCTTGCGTTGCAGGTGGGATATTCGTTTAGACTGTAAGTATTGACGGAAAGTATCCAGATCATCCTTTACTTTTTGTGGTGGTAAGTTAAAACTGTCATGATATTTGATAAAAATTTTCATAAGCTTAGAAAATTCAGAAGGCAGACCTTCCTGTTGGATGAAAACCAAAACGCTTGTTCAGGTTTTGCGTTCGTAGCAAACAGAATCTGACTTGTCGTGCAGAAATGCTAGGAAAATACAGACATTCTCATAAATCTTCTTGTCTCTAAGCCTAGAGAGATCATAGCGACATTCAGTGGAATCTGCAGTTTGCTGGGTAAGTTTGACTACTGGTGGTAAAAGAGGATCAAAAGAGTTGTCTGAATTTTGTTGAGTAGAAAGGACTGTGCGTGGGTGAGATTGATTAGTTGACTGAGGACAATTGGAGAGGGAGATCGAGACGGAGGTGGTGGTGGGGTTGGAGTGAACTTAAAAGATACTCGTTTTGTTTCTTTAGATGGGCCGGAAGCACTATGAGAGGTTGAAGGAACACTTAGGGAGGTTGCGGGAGGTTTAAATTCTGGTGCATTTACATTAAGTTTTTTAAAAATACTTTTAGAGAAATTGGGAAATACACCCATTTAAAAGGTCCAGTGGTGGTTAGGTTTTGGGGTGTAACTTGGAATGGCATTTGTTGTTGCAGGTTTTCTGGGCGTTTTAGTTTTCTGAGTGGAGCGAGATGAATCGTGGGATGGGTTTTCTATCCATTTTGATTTCTTCATATTTTGTATGGAAAAGCCGGTGGAAAAGCCAATCATAGTTAATTGGTATCGACACCTTGAATTTTTTGGGGAGAAGTCGATGACATTCCACATCTGGGATGGAATAATACTTCATAAAAAACGATTGGACCCATGCGGAACTGGCATTTCTAGAGGTGTTGGTTAGGAAGAATGACAGAGTGACAGCGGAGTCAGTAGCGTTCTCAGACGTAGCAGGGATTGGGGTCTTACTTCGTAAGCAATAGCTATAAGAGCGGAAGAAACTCGCAAAAGCATGTCTTTCATATTTTGTATTTCACTTAGAATTTCAGGGGAGGAAGGGGATAAGCAAGACGAGGAGCTTTGTAAGCGAAGATCAATATCGGATCGGATTTGGTTTAGATTGGCTACTAAGTTTTTGTTTATTTCTTTCGCGGGACTGCTTAAAGAATTAAGCTTACATGCTATATCCGAGCGAGTAGGTTAAAGTCATTAGAGGATACGGTCGCGTTGTCACGAATAGGGATATGCGATTTAAACGCACTGAATTGTTTTTCGATGGAACACAATTTGGACAAACATTGTGTAGCTGAATGTTGAGATTGAGAATTAGATTCTTCAACACTTTTAAATAGGACATCGAATTTTTTTTGACACGGATTGGAGTTTTTCAGATTCGTAGCGTTATCGCTTAAAAGAGTTTCTCTAAGGCATTTTATTACGAGCATTATATCAGAAATTGAAATAATTTTACATTCCTCGCAATAAAATACGAAATTGTTTTTATAGTCATTTAAGTACATACAGTCATACATGCACGTTTACTGAGGCCGACGCATGAAGGGTGTAGAGATTTACCACAAAGTCCACTACATTTTAAAAGATCCGCGTTAACATCAACGTTGACACAAATATCTTTGGCACACGACATATTTAAAAAGATTATTGTAAAAACAAAATAAATGTGAATGTAGGCTGGCGACCAAAACAACAACAAAAAAAAAGTAATTTTTGCATACTAGCGGTTATAAATGCAACAGTCAAAATAAATGCATACACTTTAATTGGGGTCGCGGAAATAAGAATTTGTGAGGTTCGAACTTGCGAATAGGTACACAAACGGTATGGACGAAATAAAATATTAACAGACAAGGGAGCAATTTTAAAACACGTCCGATGTCCGATCAACTTGAAAGACAATTGACAATATTGAAGACTAGAAGACATATAACCATTCGGTTTTTTGTGTTCGCTTCAAAATTGATATATGCATTGACCACAAGTAGCCAATTGAGCTATTTCACAATTTTGAATAAAAAATTGTCTAAATTTTTTTTTCATTTTTTTTAAATCAAAATTTTTAGTTTGCATGCGATTTTTTAAAAAAATTGTTGACATAAATAATTTAATTTAAACTTAATATTAAAAAACACATTTCCGGCTTTCAAAACCGGTATAGTACTTCATTTTAAGTGTTTCCGTTGTTTTTTAATATTTTTTCTTTTTATTATAAGTAATTTTTTTTCTAAAATTGCCCCTACATCCTAAAGGGGGCGAAATAGACCCCCCCCCCCTTTCATAGTAAAAAATGCTTGTTTTTGACTACTCTACAAAAAACCATTATCAATTTTTGGCGCCATAGTTATCGTAATCTCCCCGGTAGTGATGTCATTTTGTCCAACTACATTATGGATTTGCAAAATGAGCACGGCCAATAATGTCGAAAGAGAAAATTCTTCTAGATTTTAATCTATGATCGATGACTAGACCCACGTATAAAAGAAACTTTTCATCTGATAAAAGAAATAAAATTATTTATTGGAGCCTATATTTTATTCCACCTGCCAAAAACCTAGTCTAATTAGGTAGAATTATGTGGGAACATAAATATAAAAATATAGCATCGGGTTGCACTTTGCACATATATGCATAGAATTTACAGTTTAGACTGAATTTTTAAAAATTCAATAAAATTAGAAATAAAGTTATTGAAACAACCCCTGAAATTGATTTTACACAAACACAATGTACACAATGAGATTTCTTACACAAATCTCAATTTATGAGAAAAAAAATTTAAAAAATCGTATATAAAATTTTGAAAATATTTTTAAGAAAAAAAATTGGTCCGCCGATTTTTAGTACTTATTAATACAGAGTTAAACTAATTAGTTTTGAAAAAAAAATCATCCACCCATTTTCGAAATATCGCATTTTCAAAAAATAATTTTGAAAATTGTTTAAGATTCAATTTTTTTTATTTTAAACTTTGATATTCAAAATCATTCAGACTTATCAATTCAAAAAATTTCATTGAAATTGATTCAACATAATAATGAGATAGTCGAAATGGTTCTAGAGATACCATTTTTAGACGATTGATAATTTTCAATAATATAGTAGATCATGCTGATATAAGTTCACATACAAATATTAATCAAAATTGTGGGAGTCGTTTTTGAGAAAAATGAGATTTTCATTACCGGTTTTATAACATTTGTATGGGAGGTACCGTTATTTTTGGTTATAAAAATAATTTTTATTTAAAATCTGCTAGATAATGGCAAAAACAGCTGGATGCCAAGTTTAAAAAAAATCGACCTAGTCGTTTTCGAATCAAAAAAAATTTAAACTTTTTTTAAAAATCCAAATATGTACAGTTTTTTAAAATTTTGTTATGCAATACTTTTTGAAAAATTCTCTATAAAAAAATTTATTGAATTCAGTTGGACCATTTTTGAGAAAATCCAAAGTCAAAAAAATAGTTCTACGGGAGGTACCATTTATAACCATTTTTAGGAATTTTTTTTTCAAATGGTAACGTTTTTGTAAAAAAAATATTATTGGATTTTTTGTTTTAAGTTGTGGGCGCGTTTTTGTGAAAAATAAGATTTTCATTTTTGGCTAAAAACATTGTATTGCAGGTACCTTTATTTTTGGTCTTAAAAAAAATGAAAAAAATAAGGTATGGTGGGAACGCCCAAAAAACGCTAGGTACCAAGTTTAAAGAAAATCGATCCACCCGTTTAGGCTATAGCCTAAAGGACAGACAAACAGAATTGCGAGACCCACTTTTTTCGACTTCGCTATCATCGTAATCAGGGTTCGTAAAATATCGCGAATCATAAAATACGGATCTGTATCATTCTTTACCATAAAAAATATAGTTCGCGAACGATAAAATGTTTGATCTATAAAAATTTATAGTTCTCTCACCAACGAACTATATCTATTTTTGTTTCTGTATCTCTCGTTCGTGAGAGATCGGAAAAATAAAATACAGGTAGAATATGGTTCGCTCGCGATAAGAATCCGAAAAGATCCTTAAAAAGAATCATTCGTCATCAAGTATCCATTCAGTGCGGATGTGAAGTGATTTATTTTTTAAATGATTTTTCTTGAAATGGGGAAAGTAAAAACATTTGAGTTAGATAAATATGTTTCTTGTAATGAAGAAGTAGTTGGCGAATCAACTTGTTTAATTTGTGAAAAAAAAAAAATTAAAAGAAAAAATGTCAGGAAACATAGAAAGGCACTATACAACAATACATAGTGTTAATATTAATGATTCGGGGGTTAACAAACAACCATCAGTTCGTGTCAGTTCGAAAAGAAAAAAGTAAATCGGTCTTAATTGACATGAAGAAGAGTGATTTTTAAATGTTGTGTGGGATTAGTTACGATAAAAAATACCCCTATTTACTGTAATATATGATATTTATATAAAATCTAAAATGACATTTTTTTTTATTCGAACGGTTCGTGAATGGCTCTTCAATAGTTCCCACGTGATAAATTCGCGAACGAACCATATTTTACAGATCGCAACAGATATGATTCGTTCGCGAAAACGAATTTTATTTTAAAGGAACCAAAAAATAAGATTCACGATCGAATCAAAAATAAAATTCCCTTACGAATTTTTCGCGAGAGAACGAATCATATTTTATCGTTTTTGGAACCTTGATCGTAATGTCAACTTTGTCAATATCTCGACTTCGATTTTTTTTTTACGAATCCATAACTTGTCATATTATAGTACTTAAGTATATATCGCAAGTAAAAATGTTATGCTTGCAGTTTTGAACATTTCTTGTCGTAGATTGAATTCACTGTGTAAGTACCCAACAAATTGCAAGTGTTGCAGTTGCTTTCCGACGTTTTTTTAAGAATGTTAATTTTTTTTCCAAAATTGCAACGTTGCAATTGTTGATCATGATTACTTAAAAATGAAATATGTAGTATAATATCTCAACAATTAAAAACAAATCTTTGAAAAATCTCAATAACTTAAAAAAATCTGTGACAAAACATTTACCAAAAAAAACATTAGAGTATAATATTACTTCAAACATCTTTAATTTTGATAGAATAAGTTAAAACAATAAGCACCACAATTTTGTTATTTGAAATAAAATTACATATATAACAATTCTTTTTTAACTTCTTCGATGTATGCCGACATAGGCTTGAGATTGGGCATTTACTCTAGTTTCGGTTCTTTCGACGGGCAATGCAAATGCATCCATGACGATCTAATGAATAAAATTAAAAAACTCATTAAAAAATAAAAAAACAGAGTTATTGAGTCAAGACATCAATGCCAACTCCTAAACGTTTGCGTTCTGCTTCGAATTTACTAAACATTTCGCTTTTTTCTGTCACTCCACTTCGGATTGTTTTTGCTATTCCTCAGCAGAAACAAGTTTTTTTTGAGGCAATTGATTTCGTCAATAAAAGCTTGCTGTAGGGCAAGAGATTCATTAGAATCCTATTATATAATAAATAGTAGAAGAAAAAACATACCATGTATTGTATTCCGGATCGACTCCTCCATTCTCATTTGTTTGATTTCGTAGATATTTCTTCTATCTAGAAAATCACATCGACTGAGATTGTTGACGAGATTTCTTCTCTTCTCAAACCAGTTGGTTTTAACCAGTTGGTATTAAAAGACAAGAATTTTTTTTTACGTAACTGTTTATTAAAATTGAATAATCTATGTGAGAAAGTAAATACATAAATATAGGTAGGAATGCGATATGTAATTTAGATAAGAACAGAATTATTTAAATTTTTTTCAATAATCGCGGATTGAACTGCGTCAAATACATTTTTTATGTTTTCAGTATCTGAAATAAAAAAATATAAGGCATATTAAGGAAAGTAGATAATAATAGTTGCGTTTTTTTTTTTCAATCCCGTCCCTATGTTCTGTAGCTTTCGCATCGAGAAATGTTTTCATGTTTCAGTTTTCATATACTGCTTTTAGACGACAGCAATTTTTTCGGCAATTCTCTTTTGAGTTTCTTTCGTATTGCAGTGTAGCATCCATTTAAACGCTGCAAATTTTAATAGCTGCAATTTTTGTTAAATGAGAAGGAAATATCTCTTCACACTCTTTACTCCACTTATGTCTCAAACAATAAGAAAATGCACAAAGAAGAAAGAGCGATAACTCTGCAATTATTTCAACCTCTGAAACTTTGTTTACCCCGGACACCGCATACTTCCCCCGCCTACATGCTTAAAAATTGCAGGGGGTAATTGCAGAGTTTAAAAGCAGTCTTTCTTCTATGTGCTTTTTCCTATTGTTTGACACATAGGCGGAGTAAAGAGTGTAAAGCGATATTTCCTTCTCATTTAACAAAAACTGCAGCTATTAAAATTTGCAGCGTTGAAATGGCTGCTACACTGCAATACGAAAGAAACTCAAAAGAGAATTGCCGATAAAAATTGCAGTTAGTAAAAATAAATCACAAAGTAAATTATTGTTGTTGATGTTTATGTAATCTAAATTAAAATACAAATACAAACAACAAAAATTACATCTACATTGAGGTTAAATTTCTTCTTCTGGCAAAATTAAAGCGTTCTCTTCATAGTCTACTGACAAGTACTAAAAAGTGTTTTGCAAGGCCCAAAGAAACACACCTAAAAAAAGGTAATTCGCCCCGGTAACTGGGTAACACAATTTTAAAATGTAAGGCCAGACTAAAAGTTGCTGGAAACTCAGTGTTTCCTCGCGTGAAAGGGGACTTAGGCGAGGCGCGCACATGCAACTAAACAGTTTGGTTTCGATTTGGAGTAGGTAGTAGGTACAATGGTACCAAACTGTTTAGTTGCATCTGCGCGCCTCGCCTAAGTCCCCTTTCACGCGAGGAAACTTAGTCTCCAGCAACTTTTAGTTTTTTAGGTGAGAAGTACACCAAGCAAAGAAATGAACGGTCTACGATTGGTGGAAATTAAAAGAAAACGTCAACAAATCTTCAGGAACTTGTTTCCTTGGTCTTGGAAAAATTAATCCAAATGTAGGAAAAAATTAACGCTTGATAAAACATCGACCTTAACAGAAAATCAAAAATGGCCCAAAAAATGTGATGAATGTGCATCCTTAAAGAATGAAATTTCTTCTTAGAAGGGCAACAAAATAAAATCCAAAAGTAAAATAAAATAATACCCAACAAAAAAAAAAAAAAAAATAAATTGCTCTGGGACATTAGATTTACATTACTTTCATGGTTCAATCAATAAGTTGAAAGACTAGTAAAGCAATTAAAAAAAAAATTAAAAACTTTGAATATTCTTCATCATGAACGGGCAATTTGATAAAATAACAAGCCAACAGACGGGTTGATCTGATCAACAACCCACTGAGTCGAGAACTAAGTTGAATCGTGTATGGTATATACTTTAAACGATCTTTAATAATTCAGTTACCTATATGCAAAGCTAAGTTAGGCAAAAATGTCAAAAAACCTATACGAAGCCATACAAGTGATTGGGCAAGTGCGAGTAAAGCTTGATTGACATCGAAATCGATATTTACTATAGTTTTAAAAATATGTTGTCTTACGTTACCATAAATTTTTATATGGTGATTTTTAATGCCCTGTTTTGGGGCATTTCTTCCTATTTAATTCAGTTATGAAATATAAACCCGAAATTATAAAAAAATTTACAGATTTCACTCATAGAGTAACTATGGGGACATTGAAAATGACTTGTATTACGTCAATAAAACAAAATCATGCCAAATCTTAGAGATTTTTATTTTGTATACTATTGTTGCATTATAACTTCACAAATTGTCTTAGAAACCATTCTACAGTCTGAAGTACCAATTTGTATATTTAATGTCACTTCCCAGTTGGCGGTTAAATAAATTTGTTAATTTTTTAATAAGGTGAATCTTAGTCTTAATTGTAGCTTAACTCGCAATTACACAATCATACTCATTTTCATCCGCACCGGCACAGCACTTATACACGAAATTAAAAATACATATACCATCTATCTTAAAGTATATCTAGGTACATATTTGGTATTTTTGCCTAGCTAAGCTTTGCAGAAAGGTAACTGAATTATTACAGATCGATTAAAGCATACATCATATTCGGTTCAACTTAGTTCTCGACTCAGTTGATTGTTTTTGAATCAACCCGTGTATTTGATTAAATGTCCAGGCAAACCTTTTTTAAATCAAGACAAAATTTACAAAGAATTTGATGCGAAGCCCAACCCACTGCTCATTGTTTTATTCTATAATATTTTATTTTAAAATATTTTGAACTCATCTTTTAGTCAATTTGACAATATCGAGTCGCGTAATTTATTTTAGACAAAAATAATGTTTTTGAGACTTGGAGCTGTATTCTTTTAACTGAGTTTATGAAATGTGTGGCCGGGCGGCAGGCATCAATTTAGTTGACAACCAAATTAAACAGTTTATGGACTACTTTAAGATAAAGCCTAAAATTTTATTTGCATTTGAGGACCCTAACCATGAAGATCTGACCATTAGGGCTTAAGTTATAAGTTTATTAAAGAGGTTCGAGAAGGTACCTATGATTCAGAAGTAAATCAAGTTTTGTCAAAAGCATTTTCTAGTCTGTCATTTTACATTCATTTTCAGACCATAACCTCAAAAATCCGATGATTAGAACAGAATATATCAGCTTACAAAATCGACTCTTTCGATTATAATATTTAAATTGTTTAGCTAAGTTAATTCTACCTCTTATTTACCTAAACATACCTTAACCTTGAGCATCTAGCCCTTAGAACTTAAGTTATAATTTTATATAAGAGGTTCAAGTAGGCACCTATATGCATATTCTAGGTTAAACAATGAAATTGATTTAGAAGTTAATAAAGTTTTTACCCAAACGTTGTCTAGTACCTATATTCTACGTTCTTTAGGTTGATATAAAATAAATTTACTTTTGTCATAGTTTACCTTAATTTTGAGACTTTAACCTTGAACATCCGATTATTAGAATAAAAGTTAGAAGCTAACCAAGATCTTAACCTTGATGATCTGGTACTTGGAACTTAAGATACCTATAATTTTATATAAGAGGTTCAAGTAGGTACATATGCTCATTCTAGGTTAAACAATCAAATTGATTTAGAAGTTAGTTAAGTTTTTACCCAAACTATGCATATTCTAGGTTCAAAAATCGATTGATTTAAAAGACTGACATTTTACCTTAATTTTAATACCTTAACCTCAAACATCCGATTATTAGAACAGAAGTTATAATGCAAACAAACCAACCAAATCCAGCCTTTACGATTTTATTACTTGTAAAATACCTACTACAATTATGTTCATGCACATACCTACATGCATACATACATACCTACGTAAACATATAATGTATATCATTTTTGTGCCCGATGCAAAGCCAATTTTGTTTGCCACGTATTTTTTTTTTATTGCACACACTCCACCGTCTTCTCCCTCTATCAATATGTTCTTTGTTGGCACGTACCTACAATCTACATACATACATATTTTGTTTTTTTTTTTTTCTTTTGCCGTGATGAAATATAGTTCTAAAAAGACAATTTTTCAAGTTTCTAGTATGAAATTTTGTACGATTTTGCAAAAATTTTTATGCAGATTTGTAGCCTGTCATTTAAACTTTAATTATCTAGCTTAATATTGAACATCCAATAATTATAACTAAAGTTATAGGCTTCTAAGTGGGCTCAAATCGAGCATTTTCGAATTTTATACAATCCTGCACTGAATCTCGTCGGTTGGCGATGATCAACATGTAGGTACGCTGGCTGAAATTCATCACTTGTGTTTTTTTCTTCATTTTATTCATTTTGGTAGTTTCTTTGGTAACACCAACCAAAAATTCAATCTTTCTCCCCCTATACGCTAGAGTTCATTCTCTATCTTTGTTCATTTTGGTAACACCATACTTTTATCAAAACGACCCTATAAACATTTTCAATGTTAAAACATTTTCAATGTTAAAAAACTATCCCAACCAAACTAATCAACTGTTGGTTCATAATTTATTATAATTTTGTTTGTGTATTTTTTACCTATTTTATTTTGGATATATTTTTCATAACATTTTTGGTGAAATTCTTCATGTGCATTAGATGTCTCTTGTTTTGGGGCAAAATTGTTCCGTACATATATAAATAAATACAAAAAAAGTCGCCATTTTAAATTTTCTGTTTTGGGTCATTTTCATTAAGAACTAATTTAATGGAGCTACCAGGAAAACAAAGATTAAAAAATGGATGTCAAAATTACCTGTTGCACAAGTTAAGAAGGTATAAAGAATACAATTTGTCTCCTCCTTCTGATTAACAAACATTTTTTCTATGAACATTCTCGCTGCCATTGCGTTCCCAGGTTGACCTTTTTAAAAGATACAAATTTAACAAAATATAACTAGATTGTAAAAAAAAAACATATTACTAAATTATTATTTTTTGCCTTACCTTCATATTCGGGAAAATAATCAACCAAATGTGATTCCTTTATTTTTATCTCCAGTAAGTCATTTTTATTTAAAAACAATATATTTGGTTTGTTTGTAAATATAGCGCTATTTATAATGTTATTAAATAAAATAATTGACTCATTTAAACGATTCTTAAAAAAAAGAATTTTATTTTTTTGTTTAATTTATTTATATGTGTACAATATATGTACATACGACTGTTTCGTCTTCCATTAAGCGTTGATCGTACTCAGAGATGGCAGATATGAAAATCATTGCATTACATTTGTCAAATAATGAAAACCATTTTGGTCTTTCTGTTCGCTGACCAGGAGTGTCAGTTATTCTATGAATGAAAGTATTTTAAAATTTAATGAGTAAGAAGTTTTTTTTACTAACTTTCCAGTACTATTTACATGTTTAGTAAAAACAAATCGATTTAAACAACAACAAGAAATATGTACTAACCTTATGTTATACTTTTTCGATGGGAAATCATATTCTTGAATACCTTTTGTCTCTACACGAGCATATAAAATGTCATCATTGGTGGGTAAGTAGTCTTCAGCAGTCACTCGATCGATGTTTAAAAAAAAACTGTCATATCAATAAACTCAATAAATACATTTTAAATTAATATAAAGTATTAGAGTACATCTAATAAATTTTTAATTGATTTGAGATAGATATTTATGGTCTTATTTATAAACGTTGATTTATCAGAGGATACAAAAAAAAAATAAAGTTAATGTTTAAAGGAATCCAATTTAAAAAATTTGTGAACAAATGTAATTTTAAATATTAGAGTTACAAAATAAATTACACATTCTATAAACATACGCCACCATAATACATACAAAAAACTATAGGTACATAAGCATTTTTTTTTGGAGGAAAGTTAATTTAAATTAAGTACTCCATCGCGGGCATTAAAAGTACAGATGACATACATACATATACGATCATACGATCAACTTAAAATTTGTCACACTCTTAACAAGAAATTTAAACTTACTATTTCGTTGAATCGATGAGCTGATAAAGGTTTCTCTGTTTGTAACTTTCTTGAATGCCATCAAAAGCCCATAGTTTTTTTAAAGCATACACATTTAAGTCATTAAAAGCGCTGGCCTCAACTTTAATACGTTTAATCAGTTGTACAGAGTCCTAAAAAAATAATGAAAAAAGTAAAACCTCTCTTTAATAATTTGTAGAAGAAATCTTTTAATCACAAAAAATGGTAACCTCCCGGACTTTGGATTTTTTTAGACGTGTTTTCGTAAGACTGCCCCAGTCTAAGTTAAAATACAGTCGAATGTGACTTTCGTTGAACATTTTGAAACAATTTGGAACTATAGAATTCACATACAAAAATAGTTTTATAACCCAATTTGCACCGCATCTTTTTGATGCAAAGCTTTTACTATGCTGTACATACATATACATATTATGTATGTATAAGTACATAATTCTTATTAATATATGGCTATAGGTAAATTTCAAAAGTGACAGCAATCATTTGTTGGAAATTGACGAAAATAAAAGTCAGATTATATCACTAAACCAGTTTCTGATGGATTTTAATTGAATTACAAATGTACCTACAATTTGCCTTATTTCAGTACAATTTTATGAAATCTGTTTTCTTGGAATTCGCAAATTTTCTAAATCTTTAATTAGATATGTGTCGGGTCTGATCTAGCTGCTAAAATCCGAAATATCGAAACAAAATGCAAGTTCAAATGTGTTCTGCCTTGATTGCAGCAAAAAACTTGTTAAAGAATTCATCGTGCAAAATGCAAGCATTTTGACATGAAGAACTTTAAGACTTAAAAATAACTGTATAAATAATTTTCACTTCTGTCAAAGTGCTTGCATTTTGTATGTACGTTTTTCAAATTTTTCATAATAAATTAGTTATTTATTTATATTTGATGTTTTTCTGTTAATTTATTATTTATGAATTGTTTTTTATTATGTTTTAAAGAATAAAATATTGTTTCATTCAACAAAAAAAAATTTTCAGTACAATTGACTTCATTTCAGTACAATTGACTTCATTTCAGTACAATTTTAAAGAAGTATTCCGTACATTCAAAAAAATGTCAGGGATGGCCCTTATACACCCCTGTTCTGAATTCCGATCGGTTATATCCTTTCATTTTCAAACTCCAGCAGTCTTATTAGGTTTGCTCGATGAAGGCACTGGGGCACACTGGGGCGCACTGGGTTGCCCTGAACTCGATCTGAAGCGTTTTATGTAGCACTTTTTAGCTCTTGGTTATTTGCATTGTGTTCGATTTGTGATTGAGTCTCGCGAAACCCAGGTATTTTCTCAGGGTAGGAACTCAGAGCTGTTAAAATTCAAATCACCTGTTGAAATTTTCTTAAAAAGTGAAGTTTCAACAAGTATAGTGACAAACAGTGCCGTAGCCAGGATTTTGGTTCGGGGGAGGCTTGCTTCCAAATTTTACGAGGAATTTTATTTTTAATTTTACCTATGTACATAATATGTTAGCCTGATATGAAAATTTAAATTTTAAGAATCTAAGCTTAACATAATAATTATAAAAGTTTTGATGCGTGCTGATTTCACATATAATACCTATGATAATATTGGCAGAACAATTCAACAAGATGGATAAAACTTTAATAGCCTTATCGAAGGATCCTTCATAATAGATTTGTACTACGGATCCCAAGAAAAGTATTAAAACTCCCATGCCGTAAGAAAAATATCAGGTACCTCAAAATTCAAAGTTCGTGAAAAGTGACCCGAGCTATCCCCGAATTTCATTACATATATTTTACTATGACTATGAGAGTTTATACTTATTTTGTGGGATTCTTCCGTATCTATAACAACGGGATCTGTGGTTGATTATCTATTTAAAAATAACTGTTTACTTACAACAATGGTCGCCATGTTTTGGTTTTTAAAAAAAAGAAGTAATGAAACTTTGGCGTTTCATTTTTCTTAAGGGATGACAAAAAACAAATATGTATTAGGTACCTACTACAATACTTTGAAAAATATTTTACGCTTCAGCCCCTCAAACCCCCCCTCTGACTACGTACCTGGAGACAAATTTAGATGCTAAAGAGATATTTTGTCATGTATAATTATAATCGAAATGCCAAAATATACAATAACCTATGAAAAAGGGAAATTAATGAAAAAAAAATCAGATGGTAAAACTTGTAGTACTGTAGCGTTTGTTATAAAATAAAAACCCGAGCAGCCCTGAGTTTTATGAGAGTTTATTAATATTTCCTAAACCTATTTATAAACCCATTTCAACAGCTGTCCAACTTCAAAAACCTTCAGTCGTATTTATAAACTTATTCCAAAGTATGTTTAACTTTGTACAGCTGTCCTAGTCCAAAACCTTATTTATAATCATGTTGCATCGAGCGTCTAACTTAGACACTGAAATTGGTTGTTCAAACCTATTCTAAAGTGGGTAAGTTCAATGAATATAAGACTGTAGGTGTTTTGAAATACTTTTCGCTTCCAATGCTTTCGGAATAAATGTGCTTTGATTTTCGACTGGGTTGAAAATTCTTGGTGTTTTCAATTCATTTGAGCTTTCATATCAGAATTGGAATTTCAAAAATATTGTTTCAGTTAAAAGAATACGGCACTATCATATTATTTAAAAAAAATTTTTTTTTTCACAAATTTCAAGTTTCGAATTTGGTTAACTAATTTCGAAATGAAAAAAAGGAATACTGGCTAACCTGAAAATTTTATATTGGCTTACCATAATTTCCGGAATATCGTAATTGATTTTTAAAAGATCCATTCCTTCTATCATAGCTTTCATTGATGCGAACATATTTTGACAGATAATTGTAATAAATTTTTTTTTTTCTTTGGTACTAAATCCACCTTTGTAAAGGATGCGCATTTGTTTAACGAATGTAGTTTTTCCCGATTCACCAGCACCTATTAATTTATAAAACATTGTTATAAGACAATCCAATTTATAACTGTTTATGAAAGTATAAGACACAATTATAATACACATAAGCAAGCAAACTTAGCTAATGTCAAAAATCAAACGAAAATTTGGTTATGTTTGTTAAATTACCCATTAGAGCTATAATTGTCTTATGGGCGCTAAGCTAATTTAAAAAAAAAATCCTCCCATTCACACACAATCAATTATTGTCTTTGTGATTTGTAAAACATTTAATACATATGAAATGAAACCAAAAAGTCTACTCATACATGCTCACAAAACAAATTGATTAACAAACCAGTTCAAAACAGCAGTCTGTTGTCTTCTATTATTTTATTTATTATATTCAGCATTATTTGTCAAATTTACATACTTATGCTCCGAGCTCTAACTTTAAATTTCTTGATGATTGGGAACTTGACTCAATTAAAGTTAGATATTGAACAGGGATTATGTGTATTCTGTCTCGGTGTTTTACTAATAGGGGCCCAGGTTTGGCCGAACTGTCAATTTTTAGAATTAACGACATTATTTACATTTGCTCCGTAATTTATGTAGTTAAAAGTAATTAAATGTAGTTAATGAAAGAAATTTTAGCAAACGTAGTTTAAAATTTAAAATGACCTGTCAGCTGTCACTTTGAAGTTTAAATTTTGAGTAAAAATGATGTTTAGTTTTACTTACTCATGCGTATTAAAATTGGGTGTATATGTATACCTCTGTATGTGGAAAAATTTCATGCAACTAAAGTTGGTGTGCGCTTTTTTTTAAATGACGATAAACTTAAACTATGTATAACTCTGTTATATATTGATAGGTCTAAACGTTTTTTTAACTTAAAAACAAAACAACTTACCAAGTAACAACAGTTTGATATCTTTTGATTGTTTTTTTTTATCCTTTTTTAATTGTTTTTCGATTTTTCTGTGGTTTCGTTTCGCCTCTTTTTCTTCTTCTGATAGTTTCATACAGCAATCCATGATTCCTTATCTCAACACTGCTTGAATTTTAAATGGCTTTTATTTTGAGTTTAAATTTGTTGGTCCCTGCGAAAAATCGAATACAATCACATATTTTTTCGTGTTTTTTTTTTTTTTAATTTAAAATCCTATAACCTATTAACAAATTCTGCTGTATGTAACAGCATTGCTACGAATTTAAGATACATCTTAACTGTCTTACTTAACTACCTATCAATAACTTAAATAAAGATACTTTTGTATTTGTGAAGTAAGGAAGTTTGGTATCATGCAAAAAGAAAAGTCAAAAACAACAAACGGATTCTAATTCTAAAAGTCGAACTCTAAAAACATCGTAAATAATGACGCTATTATGGCGTTTCCGCTTGGTCTTCCGCAAGCATTCCGAATATTTCTGAAATCGTTCGTTTGGCACTGGTTAACAACTTAAATTTGATATATATGTACATTTGATGATTCACAAATATAACGAACCACAAACTTTAGAATAAAAAAAATGTTAAAATTTGTTCGTTTGGCATTCTGAATCGGAGAGTTCCGGAGGCTTCTTCCGGATTACTGATGAGGATTTAGTGAAATTGTCACAATTGAATTTTTAATCAACTCTAAAATTTTCTATAAGCAGTTTTTTAATTACTTCGGTAGCACAGACTGACAGACGGAATGACAAAACCCACTTTTTCGGACTTCTCCGTAGTAAAGTTAATAGTGATTAGATTACAGAATCTCGACTTTTTTTTAACACAAAACCTATACTTGACTATAATTTTTAACTTGCCATTGGAAGTTATTGTTATCGGTCCGATTTGTCGAACTGAAAATTTTGACATTTCCCGACGAAATCCGAATCCGTTGTTTTTAGAGAGATGTCTATATGTGTGTGTGTATGTACGTTCGTACGTTCGTGAGCCTTTCTATCGTTCACTGTATCTCGAGAACGAATAGAGATATTGACCTCGAATTTTATTTTATAGATAATAGATAGATTATTAATAAAATATTAGCTCAGTTAGCTGCTGATGCGAAACGAAAAATTCCGTATAAAAGTTGCACAACAAAATTATAAACGAAAAATTGTCTTCTGCTTTTTGTTTTGCAGACGAAATTTATAATAATTGTAGTAGATTATTTGGAGAAGTCTGCGCTTGGTAACCAATATTTCTTAGATAGCGGAGATTCTGAGTAACAACTGGGTGTATGGTTCATGCTTGAACTCTAAAAAAAATAGATACTCTTTAGCTTAAAAACTAGTATTTTTGGTTACCATATGTATATTTTATTTGCTATTTTTTTACGTACACCCGTGCGAAGTCGTGGTTTATTAACTTAATAAATTCCTCTTGCACCTTTATCTGCTGTTTCGAAAGTAAAAACACCGTCAAATATGTTTGAATAATTATTATGAATAAAGGAAATCAAATTAAATAACTAATTATTTCAGTACAAGTTTTTTGTAAATTTTTACAATTAAAATATTTGTTTATATTCATTTAACTAAGAAAACTTAACATAGCTTAACAACGTACATATATTAGCACCGACCTGTACTGTATCAAGTAAAATACTAAAATTCAAAACTGTTTATTAAAAGTATGTGAGTTATTTGATAATATAATTTTGGCGTATTTTATTCTGAGTCATGCATTTTTATTTACTAACTATAACGATGACGCTTTTAACTTTAAAATGCAAAACACTCATAGCAGATCATAACTTAAAAATAATCACCAAAAGTTTGAATTCCTTATAAAATGAAAACAATTTTCCTGCTAAACTTTATAAAGTTACAATTATAAAATTAATGATTTAAAGATATTGCAATTATTTCATTTTATTTCGTTAAGCATTATTTAAAATCTATGATTTTTTAAATATGCCTTTGTCAATAATGTATTTTTTTGAAAATTAAGGCATTGTTTTCGACTTAAATAAAATAAGTTATTTTTTATGATTAGGACAATAGAAATTGAGCTTATCCTTTGAAAAACTGTATTGATTTACCAACATCTTAAATTATTTAATAGGATTTTGTTTGGTTTTCATAGCGTGATATCATGTCCGTAATTGCCAGTGGATATATTCTTATCTCTTGATGTGAAAAATGTATGTAAGTATGGGTATATTTCCCGCTGTGAACATAGTACACAGCTGAAGCGAAACGAAAATTTCCATACACAAATGACACAACGAAATTATAAATACAAAATTGCGATCTGCCTTTCGTTTTGCAGTATGCTCGTCAAAGAGCGAAATTGATAATTGTAGCTCCGCTCCTTTTTGGCACTGAATTATTTGCACGAACCATTTATTGTTTGCGGAAAAGTGAGACCATGAAATAAATTTCGTTACGCATCATCTGATAAAATTCTTAAAATATTTTTGACTATTTCTGTCTTTGAGCTTTTGGAAAGATGTTTTTTTTCAAAATTATAATCAATTAAGTACTACTGTGAAGGGTTAACATAATTATGGAGCAAGAAAGGCATAGCAATTTATCACTACTATATATCAATTAGAAATCAAAGTGGCATGAAATAGATTTTAATAAAGTGGTTGATGAATTAACTTCTGTCAAAACACTTTTTAGAAGATTAGGTTAGATAGAAATTATGAATTAATTAAGAAGTACATATAAAATATGTACCTATTAAAAAATGATTTCTAATTAAAATTATAGGGAGTAATAATTGAGATAAACGACCTTAATAAGTAAGTAATAAGAAACAAATTGATATGTACCTAAGTATAAAACACTCACTCAAATTAGTAAGCAGAATCAAAATTTAATTTAGTGAGTCAAAAAATCTACTTTGCTGAGTTATAAGAAAAGTGTAAATTTAGCATTTTTAATGATAGCAAGACTATACAAATTGTTCATTAAACTTAAAGTTTGCCTTAATTTATTCCATAATATTCTTGATAAACATATTAAGAGTACCTAGTCATATATGTAGCTGAATAATAAGTCCTTATTCACGCGGCATTATACCAAACTAGAAGAAGTGGCTAGTTACATTTTATATATGTACATACATATACCTATATCTACAGTACATAGAACCGTTCACTCTAATATAAAAGTAGTATTTATTTTACACAGTTGTAAAAGCCTGAAGATGGAACTTGTTTCCGAAACGCGTCGCTAATTAAATATAGTAAAAATATAAAGTTGTGTTAGTTAAAAGTTATTAATAAATAACATTCCAATAAATAATTTATATCTTTTATTTTATTTTATTTTATTTTATTTTATTTTATTTTATTTTATTTTATTTTATTTTATTTTATTTTATTTTATTTTATTTTATTTTATTTTATTTTATTTTATTTTATTTTATTTTATTTTATTTTATTTTATTCTATTTTATTTTATTTTATTTTATTTTATTTTATTTTATTTTATTTTATTTTATTTTATTTTATTTTATTTTATTTTATTTTATTTTAGTTTTCTTCTTATCTTTTTAAATTTAAATTAAATTATAAATTTCAACAGTTTTTAAAAAAAATTGCATGCAAACTCAAAATTTTGATAAATAAATAATGACAAAAAAGTTTAGACCAATTTTTTTTTGCGATTAAAAAAAAAAAACTGTTAAATAATTTAATTTAAACTTAGGGTTAAAAAACACATTTCTGGCTTTCAAAACCGATACAGTACTTCATTGTAAGTGTTTCTGTTGTTTTTAATTTTTTTTTGTACTTTAAGTAGTTTTTTTTCTAAAATTGCCCTGCATCCTAAACGGGCGAGATAGGCCCCCCTTCCATAGTAAAAAATGCTTGTTTTTGACCACTCTACTCGGTAGTGATGTCATTTTGTCCAACTACGTTATGGATTTGCAAAATAAACACGGTTAATAATGACGAAAGAGAAAACGCTTCCAGATTTTATTTAAGAATTGAAGCAAGTATAAGTCGCACCTATTGTACATGTGCTTGGAAATGTGATCAAGTCATATTCAAGCGATATCATAGGTGTGTATGTGTATTAGCAACATCATCACAGAAAAAGAATGGAGTTTTCATACAAACTATCGATAATAATTATATAATTCCCGTCAGTAACACAGTTTTTCTGTGCGCTTAAGTTAAGCCCGGAGAATTCTCTGGGTTTAGCTAAGCCCGCAGGGAATTAGTCGTTGTTGCTTTTAACATGGTGATTATTTAGTACCGACAACGTCGGTTTCTTCGTCCAATTCGCCCCGCGCTTGCTTTAAGCAGTATTCAATATTCAATTATTCAAGTATTCAGCATGACAGACTTTATGACGTGAGTCAGAGATAAATGGATTTTACGAATTTGAGATAGGGAATGTTAGATTTAACGGAAAGGGTTTTTTCTTCATCATCGTGTACCTATTCACAGTTTCAGTTTATAACGACTATAATTTTATTTGCCTTTGTAATTTTTTATCTGACAGAATTCATTACATTAATGACGGTTACTTTTGACGTTTAAAAATTCGAAAAGTATTTTATTGGGGGCGTTCATCCATAACGTTTGTCATCTGAATTTTCAGAATTCTGAATTTTTAGAGCTTCTGATTGGCCAGCTGTCATAAAAAAGTTAGATGACTTTTAGTGACTTTTAATTACGTTTAGTTACGTTTTATCTCAATTTTCAGACAAGAAATTCTCATCTAAAAATTCAGATAAATGTTATTTGTGGTGGGGGAAATGTCAGAGCAGCTGAAGTACTACACATAAAGTTGAACTTTATATTTTTCACTGTAGTTGGAGTTTGATTTGTTAATTTTTGGTCATGAAAAACAAAATAATTTATGGCATTCTATGCAAACACTTTTAAGGAAATTAATAAAATCTGTTGCTGATTTAGTTAATTTTACATATAATTTCATCCTCACAACTACTCACACTCCATGTTTATGTTACGAATATAATTAAAGTTCTATTTTATTTCGATTCAATGTAAATCCTATAGGTAAATTCAAGAATTTGATACAGCGACTTTTGACTGAAATTTCAGATTTTTTTTTTGCGTTCAACGACATAAATTCAGAAATCTGATAATTCAGATATAAAAAAAAACGTAATCCCTTGAACCCGCCCATTGTAAAATTTTAACCATATGATATGACTTTTAGTTAAACAACGGTAGGTTGTCAAAAGATTGAAAAAATTTGTTTTTTACAATAGTTACTTTAACGTTTCTTTACGTTGTTTTTTTACAATAGTTACTTTTACGTTTACGAACATACTCTCAGCGATCTTTGTGAACTGAGCGTGCTCTGCTCTGAGAGTTCAGATTTATTTATATCCGTCATTTTAACTGTTCTGATGTTTTTTTTTCCACTTGTCAAATTTGTGTTCAGCTCTTCAACTCTGTCTGATCTATCAATTTATTCTGATCTGAACATCCTCAGAGTTAAAAAAGAAACACAAAATTGGAGCTCTGACCTAAATAGGAAACACGGTTTTTTTTGACAGTTCAGGCTCTACTCTGAACTAAAAAAGAAAAACGCCCCTTAAGTATAATGTCTTTTAAAACTGGTATGTATTTCGTTATCGTGTTACAAAGTTATTATAACCAATGATAAATATTGAAATTAATGTAACTATTTATAACCAAGAAGGACAGGTGGTACACTTGGGCGTATGTGCGCTTTTTTTTATTAAACTTTAAACTTTTTACTTCAAATTTTAATGTCATAGCATCCTGAACACATGCAATTCCATAGCATCCTGAAGACATACCATTTCAGCTTAATTCTAATGTTAAGGGCGACTATATTTATATTTTTGATTTCGTGTGTATGGCTTGTTAATTTTCTTTTTTGTATGGAGATAGAGATATTAGTTTATAGAAAGACTTTCCTTTAGTAAGGGCTGAATAAAAGAGTGGTGTAGCTATTAAAATATGAAAATAAAACAAAACATATCAGGGTGACAACAAAGTTATTACAACGTGTTGTCTTTTTTCTATACTCAAATAAAAAAGTGAATAAGTCACTTTGCAAATAGGACGTCCCTTTTTAAAATTAAAAAATACATTTTAAATAGTTTAAATATTTTTATTAATTAAACAAAACTATAATTTTAATAAACGTAACTATTATATTATTAAAAAAAAAAAAAAAACGATTTAACATCTTAAGAATTAAAACATAAAAATTACATTAACAAAAAAGTCTTACAAATAAGTTTACAAAGTAAGTCATACGATCTAAACACATGAGAGGTTTAATGTATCTAACTTTTTATCTTATCTTTTTATCTTTTTATTACGGGCATCTGTACACTAGATATAGTTAACCTTCTACGTAATAGTTTGGAGTACGCAATTAGTGTTAACATAAAGCACATTTCATTACATGATATCAAAGTCACCTAGATTTATCCGCATAATTGTGTCTTTTACAGCATTAAATACAAACCTTATGTTTTCGGTGTCTAAATTGTGAAAAAAAGAAAAAAAAAGAAAACATTTTGTTATTAAAAAAATTTTAATTCATTCAAATTTAACGTTTTTTTTTTGTTTTCTTTATTTTATTTACAAAATACATATATGTATACATTTAAAAACAATATACATATACCTAAATATGTATGTTACTTACCCGTAGCACAAGTAAAGTGAGAGTAAATATTTTTTGTGGGATCAGGATTTACATCTACAAACATACGAAGAATAAACTCTATGGCTGCCATTGCATCCCTTAGTGGACCTATTTTTTAAAATAGATTGGATTTACATAAAAGAGCAAAATTAGCATTAAAATAATTAATTAATATATTATGTACATTAATATACAGATACATTTTGTGATAAAATTAAAAACAAAAAAGTAATGAGGAAATATTGTCCAAAAAGCATTTATTTTACTAGCAAAAAAAAAAAAAAACTAAAAGAGAAACGAAGCTTAAAAAGCGCAGTCGTCAAAAAGCAGTCAGTGTTAAGTTAGTCGCCTTTCACACGAGGAGAGTTATAGTTTACAGCAACTTTCAGTTTTTAGGTGAGAAGGACACCAAGTAAGGGGAATGAACGGTCTACGATTGACGGAAACTGGAAATTAAAAGAAAACGTCAAAACAAAAATCTCCAGCAAGTTGGTACTTAACTTCGCTTTGGATTTGAAATTGTGGTGTTTCTGTCTTTCTGGTGCGAAAAGTAAATATGTATTTAACAGAAGGAAGATGAAGAAAAATAGAAAACAACTTCTGTTTAGGTGCAGCTTTTAAATGTATTTAATTCAATTAAGGAATAAGACAGCATCTAACTGACGAGCTCGACTGTCGTACCTGGGGTAAAACGCATTTTAAAATTGAGGTCACTTGAACTTTTGGTGTATAATTTAATTGTAATTGGGGGCGTTCAATCCATTACGGCTGTTATTTGAATTTTCAGAATTCTGAATTTTTAGAGTTTCTGATTGGCCAGCTGTCATTAAAAGTTAGATGACTTTTAGTTACGTTTAGTTACGTTTTATCTAAATTTTCAGACAAAAAATTCTCATCTGAAAATTCAGATGAAAGTCATTTGTGGTGGGAGAAATGCCAAAGCAGTTGAAGTACTACACATACAGTTGAACTTTATAATTTTCACTGTGGTTGGTGTTTTTTGTTATGTTTTGCTCATTTATATTAATGAATATTGTTCATTGAATATTGTTCATTGTTTTTCAAAAATATTCCCAGAATTTCTCAGACGATTATTGTGAAACAATTTTATATTAAAATTTGGATAGTTTTGTATTATTTTGTTGGTCATACATGTCAATAAAAATATTTGAAAAATAAAACAAAATAATTTATGGCATTCTATGCAAACACTTTTAATGAAATTTATAAAATCTTTTGCTGATTTAGTTAAATTTTTCATATAATTTCATCCTCATAACTACTCACGATGAATGCTTAAATTACGAATCTTCGGGCTTTTACAACTGTGTGACACAGTTGTGTGACACAGTTGTAAAAGCCCGAAGATGGAACTTGTTTCCGAAACGCGTCTCTAAATTTGTAAAAATATAAAGTTGTGTTAGTTGAAAGTTATTAATAAATAACATCCCAATAAATAATTTATTTCTTTTATTTTATTTTATTTTATTTTATTTTATTTTATTTTATTTTATTTTATTTTATTTTATTTTATTTTATTTTATTTTACTTTATTTTATTTTATTTTATTTTACTTTATTTTATTTTATTTTATTTTATTTTATTTTATTTTATTTTATTTTATTTTATTTTATTTTTTTAAAATACACACTTGGAGACGAAAAAACAAAAACATGTCGATATAAAAGTTACAATTTGTCTTTATTTATTATAAAATTTAATATAAGAAAGTTACAAAAGAAATTCCAATACTATAGCTTTGTTTACTTATTTTTTTTTTTGGTATGAAGGCTCTTTTGTTCAAAAGGTGGCAGACATTTTTGTTTCAAAGCATTCAAAACAAGAAGAACTTAATCCCCACTGTACAAATCTGTCCTGACAGATTGCAAATTTTAGTTTAGAAACTATCCAAACAAACCTATTACATTTCACAAAATTACAGTTCGTTTACTATTATTTCATTTCACTAAATTTAGGCTATGTATCAATTTTTTTTCTATTTGCGTTCTATTTTATTTTAATTATGTAAAAATAAATGAACTGTTATTAGCATGTAAATGGATAAAAAATAAATTTTAAAACCATTGAACAACAATTCTTACCGTCATACTTTGGGAAGTAGTCTGCCAAATTTGAATACATTATTTTTTGTTCTAACAAGTCTTTCTTATTTAAGAGAAGTATAATGGATGTATTTTTGAAAAATGAATTCGTAATAATATTTTCAAATAAGGTTTTTGATTCATCCATACGATTCTGAAAGAACAAAAAAATTTATTTATTTTGTGTTACTTTAAATTAAATAAAACAATAGGTAATTTTGGAAAAAAAATGCATGACTGAATAGCACAAAATTGCTCTTTAAATTCAAATATCTAAAGTGGACATGTTTGGGGTTATGCTTTATTAATATAATGGTCGCGTTCGGGGATCAATCCAAAGCTATCCGGATAGGTTTGTGTTGTTAAAATCCCTTGTCACAAAACAGCCGATGCAACAACAACCCAAAGTATATGAAAATACGTGGATAGCCTATCTGAAAGTTCATCAAACGTAAGGAATGACGATAGGTGTTGTTTTTTTTTTTTTCCAATAGACTGCTTTTAAACGCTGCAAATATGCTGCAATTATCCTTACAATTTTTAAGCATGTAGGTGGGGGACGTATGCGGTGTCCGGCGGGGTAGACAAAGTTGCAGAGGTTGAAATAATTGCAGAGTTATCGCTCTTTCTTCTTTGTGCTTTTTCTTATTGTTTGAGACATAAGCGGAGTAAAGAGTGACGAGATATTATTTCCTTCTCATTTAACAAAAATTGCAGGTATTAAAATTTGCAGCGTTTAAATGGATCCTGCAATCGGAAAGAAACTCAAAAGAGAATTGCGGATAGAAATTGCAGTCGTCTAAAAGCAGTCATAGATAGGTATATTGTCTGTGCAGCTTGCAATTGCAAGTACATAAGTATCATTTATATATCATTTCTTTTCCGACTCTCATACTACACCGATTTTGACAAATGATGTGTCAAACAGAGCTGAATCACCAACTGATTTGTCAAATTATAATTTTATTTTAAAAATGTTACTAATTAATTGTTCAAAAACTGTATTTGTTTGTTAAATATTATTCCAATAAAAATGAACTCTAAAATGAATATTTTCACTTTTCAATTGGTAATATTTTGGCATGTGACATTAGGTCAGTTCAATTTATTAGATCCGTTCATTTTAAAATAATTTGTTCTTTTTTTATTTATATGTAATTGCGATAATTATCACATGGGTAGGCTAGTTATAAATAAATATTTGTTTAGAACTTATTGATTTTTGTTGTTTGGTATATAATTATTATTAAGGTTAAAGGTAATGTTACTGTAAGTTCAAACTTATATTTCTGCCATAATTTTTTATCCTGTGTTGTGTACCAAATGTATTTTTATATAAAAACCTTTCATACATACCACGTTTTCACATTCATATAAAACTTGATCATACTCTGAGACAGCGACCAAGAAAATAATTGAAGCTACATTATCAAAACAATGAATCCATTTGCTTCTTTGTGATCGGTGGCCGCCTACATCTATAATCCTGTTTGCATAATATAGAAAAAAAATATTATTTTAATAAATAATTTTAATTAAATATATGTATACATACATAATATGTAGCCTAAGTTTTTTTTTTAGGTTTATATTTTTAGAATAATCAAACATTTGTTACAATGATTGGCATATAGTTATAAGCATAAGGTAAATTTTTAAGTTTTTATATTATGAGATTAGATTAGCGATTTGTGCAAATTTATATTAAAAAAAGGCACGAGTACGATAACTTAGCTGCTTGTCAAATACAAACATTTTTTACTATGGAAGGTTGGGGGCTATCTCGCCCCGTTTAGGAGGCTAGGCGTTTCGAAAAAAGACAACTTAAATGAAAAACCAAATAAAACAAAAAACAACGGCAATACTTAAAATAAAGTACCTACTATACCGATTTTAAAAGCAAGAAATCTGTTTTTTAATCGTAAATTTAAATTAAATTATTTATGTCAACACTTTTTAAAAAAATCGCATACACACTCAAAATTTTGATAAAAAAAAAAAATGAAAAAAAAAGTTTAGATCAATTTTTTTCAAAATTGTGAAATGAAGTGCTAAATTGGCTATTTGTGGTGAATGCTAATATCAACTGTGAATCGCACACAAGCGGCCGGTGTAGTACTTCATTTTAAGTGTTGCCGTTGTTTTTTTTATATCTTTTTTTTTTATAAAACTGTCCCTACCTACTAAACGGGCGAGATAGACCTCTCCCTCCGATAGTAAAAAATACCCTCTATAAAAACCGTCATCAATTTTTGGCACCAAAGATATCGTACTCTCCTCTCGAAATGAAATCACCGTAAATACCGAAAAACAAAAAAAGTAGTTTTAGTTATTTTCAATTTTCTCAAAAACTAGAAAACAAAAACCATTCAGTTTTTTGGGTTCGATTCAGAATTAATATGAGCATTGACCACAAAAAAATTTAGTTTTACCTTTTACAATTTTGAGAAAAATTAATCCAAACATTTTTCGTTTGCGTTTATTTATCAAAATTTTGAGTTTGAATGCAAATTTTTTGAAAACTATTGACACGAATAATTTAATTTTAATGTAGGATTAAAGAACAGATTTCTGGCTTTTACCGTTATTGTTTTGCATTTTAAGTATTGTCGTTGCTTTTTAATATTTGTTTTTCCATTTAAGTTGTTTTCTTTTAAATCGCCTCTACACCAACCTCCCCTTCCCCCTTATATAGTAAAAAAAAATGCTTGTATTTGACCCTTCTAAAAAATCCGTTATCAATTTTCGGCGCCCAAGTTATCGTACTCTTCCCAAAAAAAAAAAGTTGCATGCAATATAATTGTTTTCAACACCGACAACGACGACGGCACTGGTTCAATATTTGATTCCATTGGATTCCTGAATAATTAAAAAAAAAAATATTTTATAAAATACTTATATTCAATTGATCTAGTTTCTTAAAATTCCATTTTGGAAACTTTATGAACGACATATTTTGCATGAATCCAAATTTGAATTTTTTTTAAATTACTTCTTGCAAATTAAAAATAAAATTAAAAACTATAGGATTAAAAAAATTGAAATTCCGTTTTTTTTTTTCAAAGTTAAAAAAAAGCAACTACCTGTGAGCATTTTTTCAAACGACTTTATAAAATATTCAAAAATGGCATTTGAATTTTTGAAAGTATAGGTACTTGACAACTTTGAATTTAATTTGTGAATGCACCCTTTCACTAATCATCGAACTGTCATTGTCAATTTATTTAGTAAACTCAACAATTCAACATTTTCTTCATGGACCATTTGAAGCGACGCACGTAAGTTCTCCGATTGGGCTCTGGAAAAGATGCGCCAAGATGATGAATTTCATCGCAAAATCATTTTCAGTGACGAAGCTCATTTTTGGCTCAATGGTTTCGTCAATAAGCAAAGTATGCGTTATTGGTCGAGTGAAAATCCACATTTACTTCATGAATCACCACTTCATCGACAAAAAATAACTGTTTGCCATATTTTATCGTCGACGATAATTATCGTCACGTTACTGTGAATTGTCAGCGTTATCGCGTCATGATTACCGATATTTTTGGCCCGAATCGGAAGATATGGACTTGGACGACAGGATGGTGCCACAATCCACACAGCACACCTTACAATCGATTTATTGAAGAGTTGTCAAGTCCTTATTGGAAAACCCTTTATATTGTATTTTAAAAATTTTATATGTACATATACATAGATATTTCTTTTTTTTTTAATTTTGATAAAATTATTTTGAGAACGAGCTTGAATGAAAGAATAATGAAGACAGTTTTATATTAATTTAATTACAACAACGAAAAAAAAAAAAAAAAATAAAGACTTTTCTAAATAGTCTACTACAATTATCAATTTCACTAATCAAACAGCAGAACAAAAAATAGATATTTACAAATTCGTTGTACTATAGGCTTAACCGTTAAGTGGATATATTTGAGTATAACGTACATTTCAGGAGTTTTTTATTTTGTTTGATTTCAGATTATCTCAGATTATTATTCAGATTATCTGTTTGTAAGTCTGTTTGGAGATGATAGAAATTATTACTTTTTGAAATTTTTAGATTTTAAAAAATCTTATCAATAAAACAAAATTGAAGTTAATTAATGGTAATTAACTAATTCACCCAAGTAGGTGGACTAACGAGAAATTATTATTTATTACAATATAAATAAATTTACATTATAATACAAAATTACAAAGCGCTAGCTTTCATGACTTGCGGCTTGCCAACGAGAAATTAAATTAAAAAGCTTAAATGAGAAAGTTTGTGTAAAAAATTTAACAGTTTTAAAGAAAGTGTTTTTTGTTTTTGTTTTAAGTGCAGACTTAATAATAACGTAGAATGTATGTTGTAGATTTACGAAAAAGATTTGTTATTTAATATGATTTAGCAGTTTTAAATGTTTATTAATAAGATATTTAATTTCGTAAATTAATTTTAATCCACCGTTTCAGTTATTTTTTGAATTAGAAGATAATTAAGCGTTTTTTTTTTTTTTAGGTTATTGCCAGAAAGCCTCCTCTATAAATTTGTACGTGGTCTTAATGAATGTAACAGGAAAGGCAATTGAATACCTTATTAAGAAGCTTGATAATATGTAATGTACTTAATAATAATTAATACCTACATTTGTAATAGTTATATTATTTAAAAAAAAAAAAAAAGTATGCATACTTTAGATTACATTTATTCATATGAAACGTATGTTCTTCAATTCCTGATGTTTCTACACGAACTCTCAAGATATCTTGATCAGTGGGTATGTAGTTTGGAGCAGAAACTCGATCGATGTTTGAAAAAAAGCTGTGAACATTTTAACAATTAAATATATTTCGAATTAATGTTAAATATTTGTATACACATTATAATAATTATATTTTCTTTGTTCATTTAAATTTAAAATGATTTTTATTTTTATATACATAAGTAAATAAGTAAATAAGAAATTATATAAAAATATACATACATATATAGTCCTCATCTTTATTTTCAATAAAAGGGGATATACATATATAATTTGTCTCGCATTGTATAATTATTTTTCATCGACACGAAAAATTGTGTATAGGTAGGAAAAAAAATATTAAAAAATGTATTATTCAAAGGGAGTTGTTCTTTGTAAGCGGCATCTAAAGTATAGAGTGAGTAGAGTGTCTCTCTGTATATTAGGCGTGTTTTTTTGTAAGCCCAGAGGGAATTGGTCGAAAAAAACAACGTCGGTGCTAAACAATCACCATGTTAAATACAACAACAACTAAACCCCTACGGGCTAAGCTAAACCTAGATAATTCTCCGGGCTTAACTTAAGCACACAGAAAAACTGTGTTACCGGCATAAATTATATACTTGTTATCGATAGTTTGTATGAAAACTCCATTTTGTTTCTGTGTTGCTGTCACTAATCCCTGTGGTCGTTTTTTTCCTGCAATTCCCACCGGGCTTGCATAAAAACACGCCTATTATAAAGTAAGTATTAAGTAAGTGACGAAAAAAATAGAAATTCTCAAAAATTATTTCCATGTATTTTAAGACAGAATATATCAAATATTCTGTCTTAAAATAAAATTGGAAATAATAATTTGATGCAATCTAATGTTATGGCACATGATTTTGGAGTATTTTTAATGCTATTAATTTAATAAATGACAAAAAAAAGACGTTATTCCTTCTTACAAAATAAAATGCACGACTGGGTCGTACGAACTTGATCTAATGTACGATCACACTTTGGTTTTAAAGTATACATGGAACTTAGACTGAAAAATTGTTAAAAATTTAATATAATTAGAAATAAATTAATTAAAAATTGTTTTGACACCGACGCGATGTACACCATCCGATTTCTTACAAATGAAAATCTAAATTAATAGGAAAAAAAATTTAAATATCGTTGGAGCGGTTTTTAAAAAATAAATTTTTTATATAGGTTTAAAATTTTTAAAACATTTTTAAGAAAAAAATAGATACGCCATTTTATAACCTTTATTAATGCGGAGTTTATAAAAAAAAATCATCATTTTCAATTCATTTTCGAAAAATCGAATTTTCAAAAAATAATTTTGAAATTTATATCTGAAAATTTAGATTTCTGATTGTTTCTGGTTTTTGATTAGACTGCTTTTAAACGCTGCAATTACCCCCTACAATTTTTAAGCATGTTGGCGGGGGACGTATGCGGTGTCCGGGGTAAACAAAGTTGCGTAGGTTGAAATAATTGCAGAGTTATCGCTCTTTCGTCTTTGTGCTTTTTCCTATTGTTTGACATATAGGCGGAGTAAAGAGTGTAAAGAGATATTTCCTTCTCATTTAATAAAAATTGTAGCTATTAAAATTTGCAGCGTTTAAATGGATGCTGCAATCGGAAAGAAACTCAAAAAAGAATTTCCGATAAAAATTGCAGTCGTCTAAAAACAGTCTTAGACAGCTGTCATAAAAAGTTAGATGACTTTTAGAGTAATCTGACAGCTGACCAATCAGTGTTCTTGAAAAAGTCAGAAATCTGAATTTTCACATTTAAATTGTGATGTATTGAACGCGCGGAATGTGATTGTTTTTTCCCTCAGAACCAGAAGTAATAAAAGATGGCTGTGATGTTACAGATATACGAAGATGGTGGCTTGGGTGTATCTAATTAACATAATCTTGTATTTCTGTTTATGATGCTGTAAGTCCCATATCATGTTATTACTCCTCCTCTTCAGCTATTCCCCCACCTAACCTCTGAAAATAACTTTTATTCCTATTGGTTCGAGAGTAAAATTATGTACATACATGTGGAAAAAAATTATCACTTTGAAATTTTGAAGCTTTAAGTTCGTTGCTCTATGGTTAGTGCGATTGAATGCGACAAAGTTCCTAAAAATCTTTTGTTTTATGTTTTGTTGTTAGACATTATACCAAAACAAAATTATACCTCTTACTGAGAATTCAGATGAGAATAGATCAATATAATATTTATAATATTAGGTACCTATTTATTAAAACTTTGTAAGCACATATATACTTACTATTCCGTTGAATCAGAAAGTTGATATTGATTACGCCGAAGGTAACATTCTTTAATGCCATCAAAAGCCCAAAGTTTTTTTAAAGCATCCACATTAAAACTATCAAGAGTCGCAACATTAGCATCAATACCTTTAATTGTTTTTAAACACACCTAGAAAAAAGAAATAAAAACATAACAATATAGGCATTATTTTTCACTATTGATGTTTAACAAAAGAATTACATATATAAAAAAGTCCAATTTAAAATTATATTCTGAAATTGATTAAATCTACTCATATTACTTAAGAAATCGCGATCATAACAGTTCGGGAAGGACCGAATAATTATCTATATTTTCAATAAATAGATAGTCCATGTAACCGAGGAAAATTAGACAAAAAAGTCAACATTTTGAAATAAATTAAGTTGAATTTTTGTGAGAAGCTTCATTTCAAAGCTTAAGCATAGTACGCAGCTAAAGCGAAATAAAAATTTCCATAGAAAAATGAAACTTAACGAAATCATAAACGCAAAATTTCGCTCTGCTTTATTTTTTGCAGTATGCTGCTCAATGAGCGAATTAGATAATTATAGCAAATTATTTGGAGAAGTCTCCGCTCCTTTTTGGCACTGAATTATTTGCACCAACCATTCATTAATTGTGTGCGAAAAAGTGAGACCACAAACAAATTCCGTTACGCAGCATCTAATAAAACTCTCCATTAATATTTTTGTCCGTAGTCTTTTCATTTTGAAATGTTTGTTTCGTTTCAGCTGCGTACTTGGCTTTCGAACGAAATCAGAGCGAAAAAATATCCATTGAAAATGTCACCAAATTGCACGCACAAAAGTGACAAACCAATCACATCATTATGAAAGAAATAAATACAAATACAAATATCACTTTTTCCTCTACACAATTAATTATTCTGGTGGTTGATTTATGGAGTGGAGACTTCTCCAAATAATTTACTTTAATTATAATGAATTTTGCTCGTCAAAGTACGCTGTCAAAATGAAAAGTAGAACGAAATTTTTTGCTTATTATTTCGTTGCGTCGTTTTTTTATGTGCTAAGCATTTCCGAAAAAAAACACCTCAAATATAAAATAACTGTATAAAGTTTTTATAGGGGGTGAATGTAATATAATTTCTTCCAAAACATTGATAGTTTTTAACCTTTCATTCCAAATTATCATATGTAGGTTATTTTTTAGGAAATGCTTATATGATACATAATACATTCTTGGCTTGGGTAACGTTTTTTTTTTCAGATTGCGCTATACTGTCAAAAAATCGCAACTTTCGGTTACATTTGTGGCCAAGTACCTATATAAAGTATCTCACGAGAGTTTTCTATAAATGGAATATGAAATGAAAGCTATGATTTAGTCAAAAATTCAACCGAAAGCTGCATCTTTGGAAAATATAGATATTTGAACTTGTTCCACTAATGCAATGGTGAATATCTTACCCACGACTACCTCACCACATACATAGACTTAATAATTTTTTTATTAATACAGTAGACTCTCGTTAACTTGAACATACGATGACTTAAACATCCAAATAACTTGAACAAATAATTTTTATAAGGGGATTTTGTGTGATAACACACTTGCAGTTAGGCTGCCAAGCTTTCGAACCATCATATTAATATTGAAGGTTTGAATGAAACAACAACAATTGGGTGAGCTACCACCAAATAATTTTTGAACAAACCATTTTTAAGACTCAGTACATTGAATTGTTCTCTTAAGTACTCTATAAGTTTAACAAATAAAATTTTTTGCAAATTCTGTAACTTAAACAGAGGGGAATCTCAGGGAATTCCTTTAGTTTTTCCTTATAAGGCTTTATTCTTATCGAAGCGAATTTCGTTTGAACAAGTGCTTATTCATTGAAAATAAATGAAAAACTGAGAAATAGGTTTAAAAAAGGCAAAAAATCAAGAATTTTAACACTAAAAACAAAAAGCTTAAATAATTGAAAAAATTAAAAACGGAGACATCGTCATGTCTTGCGCAAAAGGAACAACATGCAACATTAAAAGCAATTAAAAAAAAGTCTCATTTCAAAGTATTTATTAATAATAATATTTTTTACGTTTAAAAATCATTAAAATTAATTATTAATAAAACCCCTGGTTTCATACATGTTTAAGTTAACGAGTGTCCACTGTAAATCAATTTAATTCTGCTCAATCATTTTGTTTGCTTACCATAATTTGAGGAAAATTGCACTCAATTTTAAACAATTCCATTGCTTCTATCATCGATTTCATTGCCGTAAATATATGACGATGAATTACTTTAATATAATTTTTCTTTTCTTCATCACTGAATCCTTTATTGTGAATAAGGCGCATTTGTTTAATGAATGTAGACTTCCCCGATTCACCAGTACCTGCAATTAAAAGAAATTATTTATTTCAGTTCTTTGTGAAGGGGTTATACGCGGGATATTGATCAACAAAACAAATGTCGGTTGGTCAAAATTGTGACTTTTCTGAAAATTTTATTTATTTCCTTTTTTTGAGCAACTAACAAAGTGTAGCAATTTTAAAATTTAGACTTAATAAAAAGTCACATGCCTCGAACTAAAGTCGAGCAATATATCGACTTGTCGATATTTTTTGGCAAAGAAAATTTGGAACAAAAGAGATCTTCTGATCAAGGTACTGTTTATTACGTAAACGATTGACATTGGCGCATCATGACTGACAACTGAACATAATGTAAGCGGTGCAACAGAGTCGCTTAAGCGCGATAGAGGATCCAAAGAAGGAGTTAAAATCCTTTGAATCCGCGAAGCTGGCCACCCTGGAATGGAAATATAAAAACTAAAAAAAATTTCAAAATGTTGACAGTTGAAATATCGATTCTTAAAATTTCGCCACTTTGAAAATCGACAATTAAAAAAGAACGAGATAAGATAAAATGTCAATTTATAACAGTTCACATCATCACAGTGATATATTTTTACTATATCATGATGGGTAAGCTTTATTAAAAAATCCGTTTCTTCTTTGGTGTTATTATATGTATAACTCCTCTCTCGTAAATAAACGTTCGCAACTTTTAACAAAAACAAAACAACTTACCAAGTAGCAGCAATTTAAGTTCCATAGACATTTTTTTTTTCTCTATCTTAATAAAATTTTCGATTTCTCTGTTAATGCGTTTCTCTTCTTTTTCCTCTGGTGATAGACAGCAATTCATTATATTCTTTGTTTCTCAGAGGCTTGTTGCTAAGAAAAAAGGCTTTTATTTATTTATTTTTATTATTTATTAATTTTTATTTAAATATGTAATCCTTAAAACTATTCACAAATTAATCCATGTTTTGCATATTTATTATTTTAATTGCTAATTTTATTAAATTACTGATTTTTGTTTGTTGAGTAGGGAAGTATGGTATAAAATGGTTGTAAAAATAAATTCGGTTACAATTTGCGAATAAGCATTAATTAAAGAAATAAAATCAAATAGTACGTTATTAATTTCAACAGTACATACATATTTTTAAAACATTTAATTTTTTGGGACAATGAATAAAGAACACAATCTAATGATCATATACACTTATATACATACATACATATATATGTATATTAATTAAAACTCACAAATCGCTTGACAATGTAGGTACCGTTCTGCAAAGTATCGAGCAAAATACTAAATTAAACATTATAAATCTGTAAAAAGTAGGTAAGTTTTTCCATATTATATAAAAACATTTTCTGTGCTTATTTTGTTTTTAGTCATGAATATTCTCTTATTAAAAAATTATAAGATAACATCGTTTATTTTAAAATACACAAGACACTCATAACGTGTCAGAACTTAAAAGTATTATAAATTATTTGTGAGAAAGTTTATAATTTTTTTTATTATAACAAATTATTCAACAAATTTCCCAGAACTGAGTTTTTTTTGTTTCTTCGAATTTGTACAAATTTACAAAAAATTTCACATTACCAAACAGACCCAGCGTTGCCGAAGTTGCACGATCGTGCTTTTTTGACACGAAAATTTTATTGTGGTACGGTATGGCAGATATGGCAGACTCTTCTTATTTCAATTTTATACTTCAAATAAAGCGAATTTTGAGGAAATTTCTTCTAATTTTTTGTTGTACCTACTTTACCCCGTAATTGAATTAATTTTTTTTTTAGTATGTGTAGGTACATAAGAATTTGTGTTTTTTCATAATATGGCTCGAAATGGCACGTTTTTTTAGAAAATGGAACTTTTTTTTCTAGAAAATATGGCACGGAAATGTTTGTATGGCCGGCAACGCTGAACAGACCTATTATATTGAATGTAATTGAAAACAACTTTTATATGTACATGGCTTGATTAAAAAATTAAATTTAAATTAAAATTTCATTTGTTATAAAAATTAAGAATTAAAAGAACCTATAAATATAAACCAGAGATTAAATTGTATCTTCTGAATTTTTAATGAAACTCAAAAAAAATGATGTTCGTTATAATATTTGGTTAAGATAATTTTAATGATTTTTTTGTTTGTTTTTAAAAAATGACTTTAATAATTCTAATAAAACTCCATGACTATACAATACTAATTCCTGCCGAATAAATACACGCACACATACTTAAATGTTTTTTAGTCACTAGGCTTACGAGCTGTTGAATCACCAAATGAACATATTTATGCAGTTTCTAAAGTAAACATAGTTTATGCTTAAAAAGCTAGTTTTTGTTGAAACTCATCATTGAAAATTTTAATTTCTTATTTTGAAACACTTTAAAAGCAAAATCACTGATTATTTTGATGCCAATATGAAGCAGATAACTCATTTATTATTTCTAGTCAAAAAAAAAATATTTTATTTTGGCCCAACCTTCCACGTTAAACGATTTCTTAGTTTTCAATTATCAATGTTATAAGGTAGTTCAATCATTGAAATAATGAAATTAATTTCATATCAAAGGTTGAGTCATCAGCTTTACATTGGCAGCAATTAATCACTAATTTTGCTCCAAAACTTAATAACAAAAATTCCAATGATGGTTTTCAATGAAAGCTATAACTGGTCCCTAAGGCTTGAGTGTTTTTTTTTTTATTCAATTCTGATAATTTGTATGCCAAAAAAAAAGATTTTAATGATAAAAAAACAATTGTTCGTAATTTAAAATTTTCTAAAAAAAAACTAAAATACATACAAATATTTTGCATTCGACTGTAGGTTTACGTTAAAATTGTAAAATAAAAAAAACTATTGATAGGAATGTACTGTAAATGTGGTTGAGTTCGTAAAAGTAAAAAGGCCCACGTTCCATTTCTGCAGGCAAATACCGATCATTTAAAATTTTCTCTACTGTTTTAGAGCAGTTAATATTTGTTCTCAGCAATGAAATCAAATTTTACCCAAAATATACAAAAATAGTACCGTTTTCTTGCAATTCTTTAAAGCTGCGATACAGCATATAAATAATAACCCCATTCCATTTTGTCATAATTTTCCTTCACTGAAATACGCTTGTGGCCCAACTTTGGTTGTTTGAAACAATTTCAAAATAAGTAAAATTTTTTTATAAATAGAAAGTTATAGAGCTAAATATTTCTCAACATCAAACATTTTAGCAATAGTAAATTTATAAAGAGTCGATTAATATAATACCGTATGTAATTTTCTTTAAAATAAATTTTTTAATAAATTTTACACCATGTAATCTTCAAAGCTAAGGCGACACGACACGTGTTAATATTTAGAAAAAAAACTTGAGACTGCATGATTTTCTTTTGATTATTTGTAGGCGCACACACTGAAATTCAGAAATGATCCTTTTAAGAACCAGTACCTATTAGTCCATTGAAATGTTACAAAATTTTTGCTAAACCCTGCGTTTTGGACAGGACAGGATATTTTTTTTTGTCTCTATCGGGGCCAGTGCAGGTATACACAACCATTTCGGTTTCAATATCGGGGAATTAGATCGCAAATTAGTTTTCAAAACTGCATATCCTTCTTTTTTAGAAGGTATGGCTTTGCAAACAATCAAGCAATCAATTTCGATTAGGGGCATTTCATTTCTGATTAAAAGAGAAAAATATTTAAAAAAAAGAAATACGTGGAAAAATATAGTACAAAGTGTTGACGTTAATCTTAGCATGAATATGTGAATAAAGGTATTTTTTTTTAAATTTTCGATCAAGATGATTTGAATTTTTGAAATAATAAAATGGTACACCTAACGTATACATACTTTTTTATTTTATTATTGTCGTTTTCGTTTTATACGTTCAGAGTAGGTACTCCTTTTCACTCCTATACTACTTTAAAAGCCTTTGATTGACTGTTTCGGGTAATGTTTAAGGAGTTTTATTATGTTCCCAATTTATTAAAAAAAAGTATACGAAGAACACACACATACATATGTACATAATAGGCAGAAAATCTCCGAGTTTCAAAGTAAGGGGACACACCTAAAGTGTCTGAGGCTCAATAATCTGAACATACCAATTTAATACACCGCATTGAACTGTCAAATGTCACAACAACAAAAAAAACTTAAAAATTCTGATATCTTTTATCAGTTCGTTTGAAGATTTCAGCAGCAATTTTTTCTTTTCATTATTTTGTACCAATCTATTATTATTATTATATTTACACTTTTCCTTTTCATTCATAAGTTGATGAAAGATGTCTCCACAAGCTAAAATTGGTCCATCAATTCTAAACGCAGATTTAGTTGATCTGTATAGTGAATCTCAGAAGCTCCTGGACAATGGAGCCGATTATTTGCACCTGGATGTGATGGATGGGCACTTCGTACCAAATCTCACTTTTGGTCATCCGGTTGTTAAGTGTCTTAGAAATAAAATTAAAGTAAGTTCAATCTGATCTTTAACCAAACTCAAAACATTTTATTTCAATTCTGTTTTGTATCGCAGACCGCATTCTTTGAGACACACATGATGGTATCAAACCCTGGCCAATGGATCGAACCCATGGCAGATGCCAATGTAAATCTATACACATTCCATATTGAGCCGGTTATGGATAGTGTTAAGGAAGTTTGTCGCAAAGTAAAGGAATCTGGAATGCAAGTTGGATTAGCGCTAAAGCCAGGAACTCCTGTTGAGAATTTGGTCAATTATATCGATGATGCAGATTTAGTATTGGTGATGACGGTAGAACCAGGATTCGGTGGGCAATCTTTCATGGCTGATATGATGCCAAAAGTAGAATGGTTAAGGAAAAACTATCCAAATCTTGATATTGAGGTTGATGGTGGTGTTAGCACAAAAACTATTGATTCCTGTGCCAAGGTAAATTAAACAAGAGCAGCATAGTTATAATACCTGACATTTTCAAATGATTTTATTTATTACAATTTCAGGCTGGTGCTAATTTTATTGTATCAGGAACAGCGGTTATTAAGGCCGATGATCAGAAAAAAGTTATAAGTGAACTTAAAAGTTGTGTACAAAGTTATTTGCATTAGAGTGTTAACTGTTGAATCATTTGGTTTTAGTTCAATATGAGGTGTGTTTTTATATGAAAAAGATTTAATAAAAAAATAAAAAAAGGCTTATTCCAATTTTTTTATTTATTTAAAAGGAAAGACTACAACTACAAGATCATCACTCTGTTTGCCTTAGAATAGTAATCGGAAAAGCATATTCTTTTTAAAATTTCGTTTTTGGTATTCAGAAACAAAACAATTTAATTGGATTATATTTTTTAATAATAATTCTTAAATATGTACAGTAGTTAAAGTTATAAATAAATTCAAAAGAGAACTGTTTTATTTATTCGGTTGCTTATGTCGTTTTCCATTGATCAAAAAGAAACTTCAAGTTATCAAATAAATACTATTCATTATTCGTGTCTTTTGATTTTGTTGTAACTTGTTGTACCCCACACAAAATTAGCTAGAAGTAGATTGGATCCTAGAAAAATAAATATAATACATTTCTTTTCCATCATTGTTTTGTTTGGTTGTTTAATTTCTTGAAAATTTGCGGTGCCCTGAAATAAGGTACATAGATAGGATCGACTTTATTTTAATAATAATAATATTGGAAATTATTGGAATTTACAAGTCCATCACAGGACAAACAGTGTTGAATTAATTTATAGATTATTTTAAAAAGTCGGCAGTTATTTTGACAAAGCCTTGAGTTTGAATTTAAATGGGATTCTTCAGAAAGTTAAGAGCTTTGAGTATGTTTCAAAAAAAAAAAAATTTTATTCAAGACCGTCTCAAATTATGACAAACAAACATAATAGCCATGTCTTGTTAAAGTATCTAAAACTTTTTTCTTGACAAGAAGATAAAGTTTGTTCATTGTTGCGATAGAGTAGCTATCTACTTTAAAACGATCCCGGGGCACATTTGACAAAATGACTTTTTTTAGAAAAAAAAAATTTTAAAATGTTAAGTTTGATATAAAACAAAAATTTATCTGTAAGTATAACCTCGAATAATCAATGCACCAAATACAAAAAAAAACATTGGAATCCATCGAAAGTTTTCGGAAATACAGGCCTTTAAAAATTAAGTGTCAAATGTACCCCAGTTTCCCCTACATCCAGACAAAACAACGGCTTAGTGTATTTTTTTTTTTTTTTGGTCCATTTCTTCAAAAATAAGGACGACCAGAACTTTAGAAGTGTTGGACAATATTGGTTTCTACAAAACTAAAACAAAAATGGGGACCAAGCCACATTCGTCGCGGAAATCGAGTGTTAACTAATTCTTGACGTACATCACGATATTAATTTTTTTTTTTTTTCAGAAATTACCAGATCAGTCATTTTGAACTCACTATTGTCTCTACTATCATAAAGTTTTCCAATTTTTATACTTTTTAGTCAGTGAGTAACTTTCCGTTAGTTAACCATCAATTAGTATGCCATCACCTAACTCTCTTTGTACGTATAGTAACGTAATTAATTAATTTTGTTTCATACGATAGTCTTCGGTTTCGTGAACATCCAATTCGACTAAGATTTCTTCGTTGCTTACACATTTAGGGCACTCTTTTCTACTACGAGACCATCATTCCTTTACTTATATATTTATTTAAAAAAAAAGAAGCAAAACCACCAACGAAATTACTTTTCCTCGTTTTTATTGTTTATATTAATCATTTATAAATTTCATTTTATGTGTATAATATAATAATTTTATGTAATACAATTATTAATATACTCAAATGACTTTTGTTTTTTTTTTTTTTATTTTGTTCTGATAATAAAAAATGAAATTTTGTTAGTATATTAATATTTATTTTAGACTATGTGTCTTGTATTAGCTTAAATAATTAAGTTATAGTTAAGCTTAGTACATAAAATAATAAATTACTTAAATGTATAATACTCCCAACAAATCTTATATATTTTTTTTTAAGCCTTGGATGATACAAATTTTTCTTAGACCTTCCAATTGAAGTATAGAATTCTAAGAAAAATTCATTTTGTGACTTCCGCTTGAGTGGTGGTTAAAGTAGGACAAAGTGATTTCAAGATTTTTCGATTTTGTATTTTTATTTTTTTTTTGTTGTATTTTTTTGAATATCACTAAAATCACTTTTGTGTGTTTTAATAAATGTCAATCCACCAAAAGTATGGCTCATTGGTGCGGTTATACATGTGCGATTGACATATAATAAAATTCAAACATCCGTTAATTTAACAATCAAGAGGAAATCGGAAACTCTATGTAAATATATATTGGATTTTATTTCATGTTTTTTTTTTTTAATTTATTTTAAATAGAAGCGATTTGAGAAGTTATATTATGTTTTCGTAAAAAAAATTGTTATTTTTTTGTTTTGTTTTATACTTTAATTTATGATGACATACATATTGTGTTATTAAGACATTATTTATGTTTTTATTAGGGACTACATTTTTTGTTTGCTTAAAAACTAACACATTTTTGTTTCCTTTTTTTTTTTATGTTGTTTTGTTAATAAAATGTTTTCTATTGAGATGTATTTTTTTTATAGCTTTTACTTGGAAGTAAAAACAATATAAATACATATTCACTAAGGAAATACATTTTATTTTTACAATATACATTTATTATGCGTTACATTGTAATATATAGGTAACCATCCAAGTATTTGGGAGCAGATTTTTTTAAATAAAAAAGGTATATTTTTTAATTGTTGTTAGTAAATATTATTATATGTATATTTTTTTTTATTTTAATATATCTGAAGATCTTTATATTTTATTTTTTGTTTTACTTTAGATCCTTAAGCAAAGTACACATTACACATATATATATAATTTTTTTTTCATTATTTTTTTTTATATTGTATATTTCCAATACATTTATGAATCGTAAAATTGTGGGATTTCTTTTATAACACCCAGCCACATTTCATTGGAGTTTTTTTTTTTTTTTAAGATTATATTAATTTTTTTTTTAATTATATGTACTTAAATTGAAGTTTTAGTTTTTTGTTTGTTGTTCTTTTTTTACAGTTTCTCTTTTTTTTATTAAGTTACACACGTACAAACAATATTTCCTAAGGACTTGTTAAGGCGTTAAGAACTTTGATTTTTTCTTATAAAATAGTGAAATTATGCCGTGAAGGAAATATTTTATGCTATGTATTTATAATTTAAAAAAATGGAATAGAAATAAATAAAGCTAATAAAGACAAAAATAGTCATGAAATAAAATAAATATAATAATTAAATCATCGTAGGTAACCATAATTTTTTGTTTAAACATAACGACTAATAGTAGATACATATATATGTATGTATGTAATTAACTTTAGGTTCTTTCAAAGTAAAAAATAAGATCTTAATAGTTCAATAAAACTAACTAAAGTACACCCGCTAGGATAGTCGACATTTTGTTCATAAGCATACCTTTACCTGTGTCTTGATTCATAAATCCCAAACAAAGTACAAAAAGTTCTGCATTGTTCACTATTTAAATAAAAAATTATTACTGTGATATTTTGCTTTACGTCAACAAATTTTTTTGCAAGCGCATTGGGCGTTTACTAACAAGTTTGTCATAGCAAAACACCACACCACAGATGATGGTTTCAAACATGGGCTTGAGTAAACTGACGACGAGAGTGTGTGCGAGAACTTTTAACCGGAAAGAGTTACAAAAACCGTTTATAAGCCGAAATTTTAGCAAATATTTTTACTACAAAACTTTTGCTTTTTTCAAAATAGTGGACAACGCACTTCTTTTTTTTCAATCTTTCTGGATTTAAGCTCTCCATCCACTTTCGATTATAGTTTTTTTATTGTTTAAAAGATAATATAACTGAACTGTATGTAATGTTAAAATAAAATATTTATTAGCTTTTGTTAAATACAAAGAAAGAAGTGACACCAGTTTCTAGACAATTATGCCACATCGTATATCGCGAATTGCCTTAAAAAAATTAATTATTGGTATTATTTCTTACTCAAAACAATAACAGCAAATCCCATTTTGCGCAGTGCAATTATTTTATATTACAGTATCAGTAAGGATATCTAATATGTTGTATTGTATATTGATGTTTGTATTTATATTTTTGATTTCTAATTGTCATTTTATGTAATTGGAATCTTGATCAGATATGAAAATGAACGGAAGATTATCAACAATTCAATTCAATATTAAAACAGAACCGCCAAAATTTTGAGATGCGTAATCTTTATTAAATGTATATACTAGCTAGATATCTACAACCAAAGAACACGTTGAAGTAGACAAGCTTTATCCTAAGGGTTCCATGAAATTTGTATTCTTTATTTATAATATAACAGTTTATAACAGTTCTATCAAGCTTAAAAATATAGACCACAAGTCTCTTCGTATAATTTTACGACGAGACTAGAGACCATGTCAATAAACATAACTATTTAAATCGCCTGTACAGCTTAAATCTTTTTTAATTCGAATTTAATATCAACGGGCACTTTTTCATACTCATTCATATTTTTTTAATCCCAAAATCTAAGAAATACACTTTCTTCATATATTTTAGCTAATATATTATTCCAGCATTTCTTAAGTCATTGTCACACGGTTATTACTTTTAATTTTTTGTCTCACTGTTGAAAAGGGTTACCAAGCTTATGCAGTTATGCTCCTACACCTGATGATCTCAAATATTTGAAACTAACTCATTGTATGCTGCTGCACGAAAAAAAGGTTTTTGGAGACATTTTTTACTTCAAGTTTAAAACTTTGAAGCCAACTCGAAGCTGAGTTGTAACTCCCAACACATTTTTGATTTACTGCCTATATAAGTCGAATTCACCTTATAATGAAAAAAAAAGGCTATACCTACATTATAGAAATGACAAGCCGGGAAATACAAATTTTGCTCTTTAAAGGAAAACATATTTTTCCCTTAGAATATTGTGTTTTCCGTTTTTCATAAAGATTATGGAATTTGTTAATTTGTTAGGATTAAATATCAACTAGAACTATAGTGAATAAATAAACAAAGTTTTTATTTATTTGTTTTTTTTTTTGGACGGAAAATAAATATTACGATAGTTCTAGCAGTAGCTTAGGACTACAGGAAAATGTGAAATTAAATTATACTTTTTTCCTACAAATTATTGATTTAAAAGTTCCTACAGGAATTAATTTCCATTCAATTTTATTTCTTTTTCAACGATAAATAATATAAAGACCGCTGCTGTATCGTGAGAGCACGTCAGCACGTCAACATTTGATCAGACAATAAATAGACCCTCATTTGCCTTTTCAGTTAACGGTATTCTTTTGTTTTTTTTTTTTTTTTTCTGGCGCACACACTTAAAATCCCGATTATAATATAATTATGTACGTATGTCTCAATCTTAAAAATTCTTGCCTATGTGTGTTTGTTTCGTACAATTTCCAGTTAGATTTTAAAGAGGGTTTTACATAGTCCTCTAACAAGAGTTTATGGGAAACCTGAACCTCTGTGCAGAAATTGTAATAAACACTTCTGAACAGATTTATGAAACGCAAATTTACAGAACGTAGAACAAGTTAAGGTATCGATTTTGGTAAGGTATTAATTTTAAACAGTTTATCGCCATTAAAAGAGAGCGTGCTTCGCACGACTTGAAAAAAATAAAATCTGGGTACCCGAGGCATTCTTATCGATGGAGAGACTGGAACCAGCGGGGCCACATAAACATTCAGCCCTATCACCAATTTAAAGGTAACTTTTTTCCCCGGAAAGAATGTTTTCCATCTCGAATCTCCGACAAAATAATTTTTCCCCAAAAACTTACTTAAGGGAAATGTTTGCATTGATATAAGGAAAAAGTTCCCTGGAAAAATTATTCACGATGAAGATGATTCCTGATACCAAATTTCCCAAAATGGGAAAAAACTCCGGGGAAATTTCTTTTCGCCATAGGGCTGATTACCTTAGTAAACAAAACTGTTATAAATTGTCATTTCCTTAATTGTAGGTAATCTATAATAGGCATATTAATCCAGAAAATACATTGCACTAACAACAAATATTTTAACTTTACGTTCATATATTCCTAAATATATCTAACCTATTCCGTATTCTCAGTTTTGGTAATTTATTGTTTTTACCATAAAATTGTATCATTCTCAGTTCCAATAGAACATAGGGAAATTTTGTATATGGTCAATTAGGATGCCGTAGATTTATTGCTGTTTTTTTTTAAAGACATTTGACTCTGAAAACTACATTTAAATTAGAAAGTTCCAAGTTTCTCGGTCTCTCTCATTAATAGCTAGCATCAAAAAATCTTGTTCAATAAAGAAAAAAAGTAAATAAAACCTGATTGAGAAGAAATAAAATAGAAACAGTAACAAAAATTAAACGCAAATAATTTTTTATTGACTATATATATATATATAAATATTTGTTATATATATGTAAATACATATACATATATACAATTGTTTTAGATGTACATAAATATAAAGCGTTAATCGAAAAAAAAGAAAAAATAATAAATTGCTATACAAATTAAAAAGAAATATATTAATTTTTTTTTTTTAACTTAATGCAAATACATAATTGCAGATATATATGCAAATATTTATAAGAATATAAATATTTTATTAATAAAAAAAAATTACATACATAAATACGAACAAAAAGCTTAAATCTTCGTTATTATTCAAGAAATATCCGTTTTCTTTATTTTCTTTTTTTACTACAACATGAGGAGTTAACCAATAAGCAATAAAAAATAAAACTAAAACAAAATAAAACAAAACAAAAAATAGATAAAACAATTATTTAATTTCAATTAAAATTAAACGATTTTTCATTAAATAGATTTGTATATATATTAGGTATAAATTTAAGCTAAATATATTGTGTAGAATATTTATTTTTTTAAATGATTTTATAGTATAAAATAGTTTACTTTTCCTTTTCTCTTAAAAACAAGAAAATAATAATAATAGTAAAAAACAATTAACACATCGATTTAATATGAAGAAAAAAAAAATTATTTAGCTAGAATTTGAAAGAAAACAAATTGTATGTAATTGAGTTTTTATAAAACAAAAAAATCTGTTAGAAAAAAAAGAGAATACAAAATTCTATTAATATGCGTTTTTGTTTGCCTACTCTTAATAAATATACACTCGTACAAATTGTGCAACATCATTTTTTTGTTACTTTTTTAAATATTTTTTTTTGTTTATGTGTTTATAATTGTGTGCTTGTGGTGGTTTCGTGTAAACGTTTTTTTTTTTTTAATTTCTTTTCTTTCATATCAATACTCGCTATTTTGTGTGTTTTGCAGCCATTTATCCATAAACATAAAAAGAAATGCTTCTTTCTCAGTGTTGCTAACAATTAGTTTAAAATATTTGTTTTTCTTTTTTACTTTTTAGTAACATGCCTCTTTCACTTAAAAAATTGAATAAATTTCCCCAAAAATACATTTTACAAAATTTAATTTTATATTTAACAATAAAAAAAAATAACTAGAAAACACACGTACATTAAAAAAAAAACTACGAGTTAAAGTTAATTTGTTTCTCTATTTTGATTCTCTCAAAGTTTTGTAAAATTATACACATACCTACTATACATTCAATTTATTTTTTTAAATTAGGTATAAAGATCATTATATATTATTATAATATACTAAAGTTAAAAAAAAAAAATAATAATAATGATATCTATGAATAATAAATAATTTTAATAAATAATTTTTTTTTTCATAATTTTATTTATGTTCAGTTTGATAGATTATTTTTTTTTTTTTAATTTGGGGATCTAAAAACATAAATCTAGATATTGAAGGAAACAAAAGACGAAGAGTTAATTAGCAGCATTTATTTTTAATTTGTTTTATATTTAAAATTATATAAAAAAATATGGCGACGATAGACTCATTGCATTTTATGAGAAAAAAATAATTCATAAAGTACTAATTTTGATTCTTTACAAAAAAAGGAATGTAATGCCTTCGAATTCAGCCACTTTTCTATTTATTGCACAAGTTTTATAGGTTTTGATCACTGTTTCTTATATTTAAGCGAACGTTGACTCCCTTAGTAATTTTGTCTAATAGCTTATTAATGAATTTGAAACTTTCTTTTAATTTAAATGAAGCTTGATAAACTCTTTATCAAAATAGGTACGATTTCATAAGCTTTGCCTAAAATGTATGTTAAATGCTATATGATCAAACAGTTTAGGTTTCTGAAATATCTGCCTTCTCGGGAAAATTCCTCAGACTTTAGCTGTTGATAAGCGTTCTTAGTTTTTTATATAGAGTACGTATATTATCTAGAGAGCGAGGTTTGTTCTCTTTCACCCTATAAGCTGTTAGAACAAAAATGTATACTACTCGATGAGCATGTATTAGTGGTCCCGTGCATTTTAAATGGGACCCGCTGCAACATTACTTTACAAGGTAGTAGACACGCTTTGTAACCCTTTTTCATGTAAATTATGATTAATATCATTTTTTGTTGCTTCTGGCAAAGAAGAGACAAATAAGAGTTTCCTCTGAATGTGCTCAAATAAAATTTGCGGATGTTTTCGACAAGGGGGGGACGGGGACGAGTCGGTTCTCTAGATATATAGGTACTCTAAGGTTTTTGTGATGAAGGTCATCACCAAAAAACAATAGGCGTTTTTTTTTTGTTCAGAGCCGAGCCTGTGCGTTGTCAAAAAAATTGTTTCTATTTTAGTTCAAAGTGCTCAGTGTTTCGAATTTGTGTCTTTATTTTTCGTCCAGAGCTAGCCCGGAACTCTCATTTGTTTAAAAGCAAATACTGGCAAACTTGTTTAAAGAACAAATATAGCTTTTATTTGCAATTTTACATCTATCAGTTTCCATAAAATGATGGCAACCACTTTGGACTTTGCAAGATTGGTAAATTTTACCTTTTGACTTAAAAGACAAAACTTGTTCGATTTTTTTATCTTTTAGACACTACAATCTTTTTCTCTTAGCCGTACCTATTTCTTTTTAGGTTCAGTACAGAACTTGAGTGGTCAATAAGTTTGTGTTTATTAATCCAGAGTGCTTAGAGCTTAAAATTATTGACGTTTCTATTTTTTTTTTTTTTTTGGGCAGCAGACGTGATTTGTGCTCAGGTGTCTCTCTTAAACAAATCAGAACGCCCTGAACAGAATGGCGAGAGAAAAGATCACAATTACGCAGACAAAATTGAAATAGCGGATGATGCTGATAACGTGTGTATTAATGTTCATTAAAAAATAAATCCGAGCGTTCAGAATGCACTCGGTTCATACAACGTTCAGAAAATGTTCAGAATGCCAAAAGTTCCTTTCAGAGGTCTACTCTGAATGAAAAAAAAAAAAAACACGAAAAATCTGAAATAAATATCTCAGATCTCCAGTCTCAGTTAAACACATTTTCTTGGTTTCTCATTAAAAATGAATTGAAATTGTCTTAATTTTCGCGATGTAAAACAAAAAAAAAAAAAAAACAAATAAACATATTATGCTCACCAAAAAGTAATATTATTCTCTCTTTAAATAACTCATAATAACTAATAATCCAAAAATAGCCCACTTTTCAGTTTATTACATTTATCTTTCTGGTTAATATGACATTGTAAAAAAACACTTTTCTACTGACATTGAGAAGTTGGTATTCACTCATTCAGACTTCATAAGGTAGTTATTTTGGCTGCATTGAATATGTCAAATAAAACTAAAGCTATCTTCAGTAAGAAACTATAAAGTTTAAAAAGAAGTAGAATATATTTTAATATCATAAATAAATAATTTAAAATTCAGAATTTAAATAAAAAAAAAATATTGAGAAAAGTAGCTGCATTCTAAACAATAACATTATTCACTTTTTAAATACATATTTTCCTTCCGAGATTTTTGTTTTATAAAATTTATGTTTATAAAAAAAACTATATCGGTAGAACAAATGAAACAAATTGGCAAGGAATGGCTCAAGTTAAGAATGTTTTTATTATTTATTACGAATATAAATTTATAATGCGTTTATTTTTTTTTTTAAGTTACTATATATTTTCGTTTTTGTTTTATAAGTAAATTAGGTGATTTTTTTAAAATTTTATTATATGAATTTCCTTATTTGATCCATTTTTCGACGAAGATGCAAAAGTATTTTTTTAGAAACAAAAAATAATTAAAAACATGTACGTGCAGATCGTAGAGCCAATTTATTTTATTATCCTTTAGTTTTTAGTGACATTCTTTTTTTTTGTATGTAACGGTATAGTTTTATTATAATTCATCTTTGTTTAATTATTTTAACTCGATTAGTTAAAAAAAAACACACACACATTCTTTGTTTCTTAAAGTGAACCTTGTTTTTTTTTTTTACTATAAAAAGAAATATCCGAGTTTTAAATTTCCTATTATTTTTGTTGTTCGATTTTATGATTTTATTCCTCTTTTTTTTTATATTTAGTTTCTCTTTATAAATTAATATTTTTTCTTTACTTAGTTAATAATATATGTATAATATATATATTTGTTGTTATTTAATTCCTAGTTTTTCTTTTATTTTGGTTTCTTTTTTCTTTCAATTGTTTGTCAAAAAAAAAATCAATTAAAATATAATCTTGTTGCGTTATAAAATTGTTAAATTTATATTTTTTATTTTTTTTTATTTGTATTATATTTTGTTTGGTTTTTAAATTTTTTTCTTGAAAAAAAAAGGAATTATGAAAATATTATAATCACAAAAATAGTTTTAACGATCCAAAACCAGTTCAGACCAAGTTATATTCTTTTAGATTTGACTGCAGAATTGTGTCCTTTACAGCTGCAAATACAAACCTTATGTTTTCGGTGTCTAAATTGATGATAGGAAAAAGAAGAAAAAAAATATGGTGTTAAGATAAAAGTTGAATTTTTAGGCATTCATTTTATTTAAGTTCTGTCTCTGTCTCTTTCTTTTCATACTCAAACACACACACAGACAACATAATCAATGTTTTTATAGTCATTAATCGGAGATTATTAAAGTTTCATAATTTTGGTTTTCTGTTCTATTTTGATCTTACAAAAAAGTTTATTGGTATTTAAAATCCGAAAACCCTTCATAGGCCTGAAACTCAGGATTCATTTTTACAATATAAGTTTATAACTGCGAAATACGGTTGTTTTAGAAATCATGGCCGTGATATCAACTACTGATATCCGCATCTTCTCAGACAGCCAAGCTACAAGCAATTGATATCTTTAAGCAGATTGTACATTAGCTCCGTAATAGGTGTCATAAGCGGACACTGTCTAGGCACGCCATGCGACTAGGCGTTCACTCTAATGATTTCTGCAGAAGCTGCATGGATGAGGAAGAGGAGGAAACAATTCCTCACCTTCTTTGTACCTGTCCTGCTCTGTCACAGAGACGTAGGATTCCATCTGGGAGACTTCTACTACAACGATACGAGTGATCTAGCAAATACATCTATAAGTAAACTTGCACGCTTCATTAGAACCTCAAAATGGTTTAATTGAGTAAGAAAAGCTTTTCCAGATTCACGTGGTATCACAATGGGTCAAAAATTGGCCTAAGTGTGTCGGTTCTCCGCCGCCGACAGCCACTTCAACCTAATCTAACCTAACCTAGACATCATGGTACTAACAAAACCAGTGCAGTACCCAGATAGTTTAGTCAGAAATACTGATACAGGTCTAAACACAAGCATCTATATATATTTATGTAATAAAGTATTTTACCGTTATTGAACCTGGTACATATGCTTTATTGCGAGGGGGAAATTTTGTTTCTGGTCGTTTACAACAATGAAGTGGGGTGACACCGAAAATCGTATTTTCCACAAGTGTAACACAGAAATCTTTCGGAATCACGCCCTGTTTTGTGTATCGTACTGTAAAGTTATTCAAGGATACTGGTGGAGTAATTGACCATCAAAGCCACCCACGCACTGTGAGGACTCTGGGTATCATCAAAGCCGTACAAAATTTATCAAATGAAAACCAATAAGAAAATAGAAAATCTTCTCACGACAAATGAACGTTTTACATTCAAAAATCGAGCGTCCATATTGAAGGGCCCTCTTTTATTAAGTAATGTGTAAAATTTAATCGAAATCGGTCAAGTGGTTGTCGAAATAGTTGAAATTTATGTACATTTGTATTTGTAGTGTAAGTTACTATCTTTTTAAACTGCATTATATGCGGCGAGATTCTACTCACTCACTCATTGTTACTAACACACACACACACAAATTAAATATAAAAATCATAAATATTTTTTATATTAATTTTATTTATAATCACATTCCAACACAATATACAACAAATACATTTTTTAATTTATCCCTCGTGTAAAATCGAATTTAACTTATACGAGTTGTAGTTTTTGCTTATTTTATTTTAAACAAAATAAATGTGAATTATTATAATCATTTTGATTGTATTTTTGTTTTTATTTATTTATATAACTTTTAATGTTAAAAAATAACAAATTGATAATAAAATAATAAATAGGGAAAGATTTTATTATTTTGTTCTTTTTTTATTTTATTTTTTTCTTAACATTTTTTGTTTAGTTTTTGTTGTTTTTTAATTAGATCACGCTGTTTTGGTATTTGAGTTTAGCCTAAGTTGAACTCCTTCAATGCATTCTGCATAAGTGTATCTTTTACAGCGCAGAACACAAGCTTGATGTTTTCAGTGTCTAAAGTTGCGTTAGGTGGTTAGTTTGTTTTTGGGGGTTTCAAAGTTTGGATTTAGGTATTAAGTATTTTGGGGTTGAAGTAGCAAATCCAAAAAAAAAAAAACCAAAGTGGAATCCAATTTATTTGATTTATCATTTAAATATAAAGAGAAGCCTAGATATTTGTATGCAGCATTTACTAGCGAAATTTTACTTGCCAAGAACAACTTAACTGCAGTGCAGTTTTATTTCTCTTAATACACAATCAGTAATGGAGATTTTAATACTTTTGTCAAAATCTTACCTTTGATTTTAAGAAGAAGAGTGGTATACCTAGGTTTTGGCAAAGTCAATACACACACATGTCACATATTCATATGTAAATAAGACTCACAAAAACAAATCAAACATAAATAAGACATTCATTCATTCACTCGCATTGAACATTTATAACTTACCTGTAGCACAAGTAAAGTGAGAGTAAATAATTTTTTCGGAATCAGGATTTAAATCTACAAACATACGAAGAATAAACTCTCTGGCTGCTATTGCATCCCTTTGTGGACCTATTTTTTTTGGATAGATATACAAAAAAGCAAAACTAGCATTACAATACAATCTACATGTGCTTAATTTATATATGTAAGTATAAACATTAATTTAAATACAATTTTGCCATAATTAAAAGTAAAAATTATATTCCAATAAAGGCTCTTTGTTACTAGCATACGACATCATCAGTATACTACGTCTTTTAGCATATTTATAATTTTACATTATTGTTAACCTGTAGCAGTTGTAAAATGGGAATAACATTGACGCTCTGGATCGGGATTCGCTGATAGATATTTATTCAAAATAAATGCTTTTGCCGCCGGTATATCACATTTGGCGCCTAATTTAATTTAATTTTACAAAATTTATAAATTTTTGTGTATATTGTTTTTTTTTTTTATAGTTTAGTCAAAATAAAGAAACGTAATTTTTAAAGTGGCATTTAAATGTACATAATATTAAATAAATGTTAAAACCATTGGAAAATATTCTTACCGTCATACTCGGGGAAGTAGTCTACCAAATGCGAATACATTATTTTTTCTTCTAACAAGTCTTTCTTATTTAAGAAAAGAATAACGGATGAATTTTGGAACCATGGATACGTTATAATAGTTCTAAATAAAGCTTTTGATTCTTCCATACGATTCTGGAATAAATGAAAGTTTGATTAAGTTTTCGTTGCTTTTTTTATAAATTTTAAACCAACGATACACAAGTTTTGAAGAAAAAAATATTATGAAGAATCTGATAAAGGAAAATAGTACTATCAAATTTTTTCGCAACTATATAGTGTTTCAGCCTGAAATGTAATTTCTCTAAAGTCAAATGTGAAGACAGTTTTTTTTCAGCAATAAAAATAAAAAAAAACATTAATTAAAAAACTAATACTTCTATTGAAGGTTTGAATGAAACAACAACAATTTAGTGGGATACCACCAAGATTTTATAGGCTGGAGTTATAACTATTTCACGACTGCCAGGCCGATCATCAGACTGCGTTTTAGTGGTGCTTGGTCTTCTACTTCTATTGTTTTTGATGGACAACAATTTTTTTTTGACCGCAGCTGTATGTTTTTATTATGTTGAGCTATATACCATTTTTTGTTAAATTGTATTTTCAAAACCTGTGTACGTAATTAAACTTTTTAAACCTCTCATACATACCTCATTTTCAGATTCGAATAAAATTTGATCATACTCTGAGAGAGCGACCAAGAAAATAATTGAAGTTACATTTTCAAAACAATGAATCCATTTTCTTCTTTCTGATCGCTGACCGCCTACGTCCACCATCCTGTTTACATTAATTGAAAAAAAGGCACATTATTAATTGAAAAAATTATTTTAATTAAATATACATATAGCGTCAATTATTTTTACTCTATAATGCAACTATGTTGTTTTTTTTTTAAATAAGCAAACAGCAAATACAAACAGAGACAAACATAACAAAAATGTACACAAAAAAGCCACAATGAATTAATAAATAAATAAGCATAGTTAAAATAAAAAAAAAGAAGCAAATCTTTTAGCTATAAAATTTAGTTTTTGTTATTCTCTAAATACTTAATTCTGGCAAACCATTTACTTCCTATTAACCACATTTCTAGCTTCTATCAAAATTTGACATCATTTCTTAATAATTATTAATAAATTGTACCTAAAAACGATTCCATCTAAATCGAATGGATATTCTAGAATTCCTGTAGTGGGAACTCGAGCACGTAAAATATCTTGTTCTGTTGGTAAGAAATCTGGTTTCTCGATACGTGGCAGATCACTTAAGTAACTAACAAGGAACAAGAAATATATATTAAAACAATAATTAAAAAAAAAAAAACTAAAATTCGATTCAAAAATCTTAAAACACAATACGATAACTAAAAAGGAAAAATTAACATAAATCAAATCTTATTAAAAAAAAAAAATCTGACCGTTGCGTTGTTTTGATTTCGCTGTATTGAAAAAATTAGTTATGTTATTCTGGCTCCAAGAAAAGTTAACCGAGCGGATATTACTTATTTGTTTGATTACAATAAATTCAAGAAACATTCACCCCTATTAACGATTTCGTTGTTCATTAACGACGACCTTCGATGCCATATTTTCTTTAAGGCGCCAATTATAGCTATCATTTAAAAATTTTCATTGAAAATTTTAATTTTTAATTTTGAGATGATTAGAAAGCAAATTCAATGATTATTTTGATGCCAATATAAAGCTGCATAATTAATTCTAGTTTTGGCCCAACTTTCCCTTACAAAATATTTTTTTTGAATTCATCGATCATTGGTAAGGTAGTAACGAATTTGCATGCGGTTTTACTGGTATGATCTGCATCTTTCAAGAAAGTTTATGTGTACATAAAATTTCAAAATTTAGCTAAAAATGTATTTCGATTTTAATTTTTTGTTCATGTTTTGTAAAGGTAATATGTTTGAGGATTTCTTTAGGGCTTTGCATTTGTTGAAGCTCTTTAAAAAATTAAATGGAATAAAAACGAAAGGACATTTATATTTTCATATATATCACAAGGTCCCTCTTTCTGTATGTAGGCGGTAGTCTCAAATCATTCCCGGACGAAGATAATCGTCGACATAATAAAAAAGTTGCAGATTTATTATAATAGTTACCAGGGAAGCATTATGAAAGAAACTAAAGCGTTTACCATGAATAAGGTTTATTTTTTGCGATTTACTTAAAACACCTAAATACCATTTATGATGTATGTACGAGGTGCTGAAGTTTAACTCTCGACATATCATTTTATAAAATAATAATAAAAATTGGAATATTTTGAAATAATTGACAAAAATCAGCAATTTAAAAGAAAACATAAATAACTGTAAATAGTTAAAAGTTCATTTAAATATTTCGAAATTTAAATGCTATTTCATTGAAAATGTTAATAACGTCTATCTGGTAGTTGTCACTATGAATGGATATTCTTTATAACTAACAGGCCAAGTCAATTATAAACCTAAACCTAAAGCTTGAGCTACATATGTAAGTACTTGAAGTCAATTTTGAAATTAAAACATTCCTCCCCTACCAAATTGATTTTTAAACAAAACAATACACAATATAAATCTAAACCATCTAAAGGAATATCATTTAATATCTAAAATCATTTGAAGTTTTATCAATAGGCTAATGAATTGAAATAAGTGTCATGTCAATTTAAATAACAAAATCAAAACTGTAACGAAACAAAATTTATAAATTTATTCTAAAATACAAACATGCTCTATTAAAAAAAATCTTATGCATAATGTAGGTTTTTCTGAAAAAAAAAAAAAAAAAAACAATTAAAACTTTTATTGTGAACTATCATAACTAAACATTCCTGATTGACTTGGTCAAAATAAATTTTAATATGATAAACATGGCACACACACAAGAGACAAGTAAAAATGTTTGGAAGCAAAATCAACAATAAACCTCAGTTTAGTTTCTTTTGTTTATTTATGTGTGACGTAATAAATATAAAACATATTTATCATTTGTGTATTTTCCTCACAAAAATCTCCATAGAGTAATAGAATTTCATGCATAAGACATTGCATAAACGTAATATTGATCTGTAGGCCCAATTTATCGTATGATCAACTAACAATAAAATTTAATTCAAATACATAACATTTGTTTACTAAATCTAAGTAAACAAATCATTTCTTTTTTAAAAAGCCTGGTTGAGATCAATAGGAATTATTCATTGATTTAATGTCAATATTCTAATTTAACAAATTCTACGAAATAGGCCCAAAGTTTTATCAACTGTCTTAATAGGTCAATGGATTTTAAAAGAAAACTACCTTGATTTTCCTTTCATTTTTAAACAATTTCTTTAGTATTTTACTTTTATTTTCAAACGATATTTAAGGGAAGGAAAAATCAGAGATGGCTTAGTCTGATAAAATAGGTTTATCACTCAATCAAACGGTAAAAATGCAAAACAAAGCGACGAAAATGTATTTTATGATGAAATGCATTTTTTTAAATTTTACTCGAATATTATTTTTCTGAAAGTAAACAAGTTATTTCATCAGCTTTTGGTGATTATCAGCCTATAAAGAGACCAGACTGATATTTGTTTGTATCAATGTGATCTAAAAAAGAGGCTATAACAAAAAAAAATAATAATAATTATAGAGAATTAAAATGAAACTTGATTTCATACTCTTTACAATTGGAATAAGTCCATTTGTATATTTGAAAAATTACAAATTATTTTGTTTAACGAAGACATGCAATGAATATATATCAATTAGTTGCAAATTGTTTCCAAAGTAAGACAAATCCTTAGAATGTAATTAATTTTACTAATTAACCTAATAAATTTTTGTAAGGAACTTATTCCACTTTCAAAAAAGCTTTTAACGGCCTTGAGTCCACTTTCATTTGAAAAATATTTCTACATTTATTTTTTTCAAAACTTAAATTAAAAAAATTAATTTTGGAAAATGTGAACCTTTCAAAAATTTAAAGTTTTTGTCAACCTTGCTGGTCTGCTACGAAAAGTTAAACATTTTTAAGTGATTATTTTACACAGAGCAAAACATAATTCACCACAATCAAAAGCAACAATCAACTTATCGCTTCGGTCTATGTGACCCTAAATTTCTCTCGAAAACGAAACACTCAAATTAAAAATATAATATACATATTTGGGAAATTCATTACTCTACGTAGACCTTTGTGAGATACTGTAAAAACCACAACAGGCAAAAATAAACATTTCATTCTTTTTTTTTTGTTCTTGTTAGACACAAAATTGAAACAAAAAGTTAGTAAATTCTGAAATGTATATATTATAATAAATGAATAAATAGTAACCACACGCCATGCATTTTTTAAAATTAAATTTAAGAGTTAGTTGCAAAATGGTTTTGTTGATAATTAATGGAAAGGATAAGGAAGGATACCTAAATCGTATCTCTTCTAGATCGAATGGATATTCAATGATCCCCGTTGTTGGTACTCGAACCCTTAATATATCTTGTTCGGTTGGTAAGTAATTTTTTCCAGCCACTCGATCAATTTCCATCAGATAACTGTTGAGATTGAATTTTGTTATACATATAAATTTTGTTGAAGGAAATTAAAAAAAAAAAACTAAATAAATTGTCGTCGCGTTGGTTTAAGGATTAAAAACATAACACGATTCGATTCGTGAAAACGAAAAAAAAAAATTAAATATGTAGGAAGTAAGATTGAGATTAAAAAAAAAAATAACTAACTATTTAGCTGAATCTGTAAGTTGGTATTCTCTTCTTCGATCGTAACACTCTTGAATACCAGCGTCCGCCCAAAGATTTCTAATAGCAGACACATAGGGATCCTCGAATGTGGCAACTGTTTCGTAATCTATCCCCGATATCAGCTCAGCAGCTTCCTGCAAAATTTAAATAAATATTTTGTAATCATTTTTTTTTTTTAATTTTATTTTTTTGCATAAATATTTATTTATTTTATTTTATTTAATACTTACAACGTTGTCTGGCGCTCCATATTGAATTTTTAACATATCCATGGCCTTTATCATCGATTGCATGGCCATGAATATGTTTTGGTAGACTAATTTGATAAAACCCCTTTTATCTTCGTCGGAGTAACCACTGCCGTGAATAATACGCATCTGTTTGATGAATGTGGATTTACCAGATTCACCAGTACCTATAAAGAAAGAAAACAATGTTATATTTTACTTTTAACGATTGTTAAAATATATTAAGCCACTATTATCCTACTATATGTTGCTTTATTATACAGTCAGACAGTCACTGTTTAAAAGAGTGTGTCAGCATCATTCGAAGAAAGGTCGTCAAGTTCTAACATAATCTACCAGAAGGTGCTCAAAATATTTTAATAATTAAGTTCAAATTTTCAGCTGAATTCGCAATTCTAATGAACTTCTATGTCGCCGTCTGAACGCTTACATGTAGTTGGCCCCCCGACTTTCGAGTTGGACAAAGCTGGTAATAGTAACCGTTTGTACACGTTTGTACTACTTTTAGATTAATTTGTCCACACACCATTTTTTTATAAGCAATTTAAAAAGAAAAAGTATGTAGTTAGCCCCACAAATATTTGATGTATTAATATAAAAAATCAGCAAATCCATGGATAATCGTTTGAATACGTTTGTCTTTTTTGTTTTAAATTTTACATGTCCCAACATTTTTTTTTATACAAACATTATTTTTTTAATTTTGTAAAATTAAAAAGCAAGCGTCTAAAGAATAGCATTTGTTTATTTTGAGCAATGTTCTATTTTGTTTACTTTCAATTGGTCAGAGTTCGGAAGTCATTTTCAAAGGTTCTTTTTTTCTCATCTTTCATAACCATTCACGTAATAAAAGAGACGGAATTATTTTAATCTGATGAAAAATAAGTCTCAATAATGCATTGTAAGTTACGAGAATCCAAATACGAAAATCACGTAACCCTATTGGTGTGAAACCTTGCAAGTTAGCCAAACCAACCACTTATTTAACTCTAAGTTCTATTAATATTTTATTATGTATGTATGTATATGTACATATGTATTGTACATCGCCAAAACAGTTATTTATTTGCTTTGTTTTTCTTTAAAACATAGAGCACTTTTTAAAATTAATCTATTAATTTGAATCATTTGGTGATTTTATGGATCAAATTTTATTTAAGTTTTATTTGGGTCTGTTTTTGTTGCTTCTTTAAGTGTTCGTTGATTAAATGATTGATTTGGTGAATTTTGTACGTATTATACATATTTTTCAGCTGTGTTTTCGCAAGCATTTCGATGTCTTGTTTAGAAACCACAGTAAAATTTTATTTTGGTTCAGCAGCATAAATGTTCTAAAGAAATACTAATAAATCTCTTTATTTAATAAAATAAAAACTGTCTACAAATTACAGGTTTGAACTCTAATATGTTAGAACATAAAAAAGAATAGTTATACAAAAATCACTAATCATTCACTTATTTTGGTCAGCTTGGCTCATGAAAAAAAGTCATAAATTTAACAAAAATGCATTTTTTAACAAAGTGTAGCAAAGGCAAAAGGATAGGTAATAAGAGAATAATTAGTAATGGGAAGCCTACCTTAATTATTATTCTTATTTATAAACGTTGTCTAACTTTAGACAACTGTCCAACTTTGGAAAATGTGTTCAAAAACCTTGTTTATTGTAACTTGTAACTTAGACACAAGAGTAGATTGTCTTAACCGTGAATAATGAGATATTTATTTTTATTAAATAAAGCATATTTCCACCAAATTGAAAATAGTTAGACAGTGTCTAAGTAGACAAAAATCTAATAAATACGACTGATGGTTTCCAATTGAATGTTGACATATGTTAAATTGAAGTCATATGGAATGAGACATTTTTCCACACCTTTAATTGAAAAAATCTGTTTCACCATAACTTTGAATGTGTGATGATTTTAGAACCAATGGCTTGTTGTTAGATCTTGGCTTTCAAATTTTGTTCCTGACTATTATTGAAAAAATTGTCGGTTGACTGTCTATAAAAATATTTCTCTGTACCAATTGAAATGTGACAAGATCACTTGTGGGTGTGTCTGCTTAAAAGGTTATTTGAAAAGATGTAACCTTCCATCCTGCTAAAATTTTCGTTTTGAAACCGTCCGTAAAAACCGAAAGAGTTTTCATTTATGATCCGGGTTTTCTTCCATAATTCTCTTGTTATTATATATTTAAGTCAACCTTATCGCCCGAACAAGATTCCACCCGGAAAATTTGACATTTCATTTCATTTTGCCTATTGTGATTTTCACAACGTGCATGGGGGTAAGTGAGTTTTGATGATTGGTTACCTCACCAGCTTGAACTAGTATAAAGTCAAATTAGAAAAAAAAACAAGGCTCAGATAAACCAATATACAAAGGGTAAGGGTGAAAACATAAATCTATTAAAACATAGAACTGACATTTTTCATCATGCTATATTGTCAAAAACAATTAATCATTAATTGAATGTAGACAATTTTTTAAACTCGTCAAAATCTTAGAGAAATCATAGTGTGAGTTTAAGTAATTAACTACCCATAATATTAATAAAATATGATAAGCCATTAACGAATTCGTCATATTATTTATTTATAAACAGACTAGTGAATGTTAAATTTGTTTTCATCGTTGATCTACACAATTGTGGAGTTCAGATGGAACGAATTTTTTAATTCCGCTGCTAAGATCGACTTTGATTTGGCTCTCTATAACCTTCAACTGATTGCGGTTTCTTGGAAATTCATACAATATAATCCTAGTTGATTAGATTATATGTAAATAAAATGTTCTGGTATTAAATTAATCCGAATTTCTTGGGCCTCTAACTTTAAAGTATTTCTACTGATACATTTCCAAGATAGATTGTCTTGATGTACTTTTCTTTCTGTCAAGTGTTTCTTTCTTAATGTCTCCCTCATCTTCGCTATATGAACAAGATTTATTATTTAAAACAAAAATTATAAAAGTCAAACTTACCCAAGAGCAGCAATTTAAGTTCTCGTCTGGCATCTCGTTTGTCGCGACGTAATTGCCTTTCGATTTCTTGATTGATGCGCTTCTGTTCCTTCGCCTCTTCAGATAAACAGCACTCCATGCTAACTGAATATTAATATACCGCTATCCCGTTGTATAAAATCGCCTCGCCAATCTGCAGTTCCACTCTAACATGCACTCTGTTTTTCTCTTTTTCGGATTTTGCCAGTTACAATAATTATTGTTGTAATATATTAGAATATTGTGTGTTTGCAATCCAAGATTTGAAAAGTTTATTTTGTTCCACAAAAAAAAAAACACTTTAATTTTTTGTTTCTTTTTGCAAATTATGTATTCCAAATTAAAGGTGGGTTGGTTTTTTTTTTTTAATTTTCAACTTTCTTGTAAATAGTTTATCCTTTCTTATCGCACTAACAACAACAAACACGAAGAAAACGCACGCCGATAAGCATTCCAGAACATCTGTAAATATTTCAAAAACAAAAATTTTAATTGCCGGTTTATTCTAACTGATTTTTTTTTTTTAATTTTTAATTAAACAGAAAATATATTTTTTTTTTATTTAAATATAAAAAAGATAAACAACAAAAATGCAAATCAAACCGAGATGTGCTTACTCGGAGACAGCGCGATACATTATGACAAAATTGATACTTGTAAAAATGTATGCGACACTGTCTTGTGCAGCAAACAAAAGGCTCTAACATAACCGAATTTGCTACCAGCTTACCGCTATATAGGGCTTCATACAGTCACGTCACGATAATATAATCCAATTGTTTCAATAGCAAGGTTGAGACGTAGGAAATGGGTCTAAAAAGACAGTAGGGTCCAAACCAATTGGCCAGAAAAAGGCAAATATTAAAAAAAAACTATGTACATATATGTATATCTTGAAAACTACCAGTCAAATTTTATAACGGAAAGGAATGTGTACCATATTGCAAGTTAATATGGGCAATATAAGTCGAAACTTGCTATTGTTTAATTGGACAAATACTTGATCTCAGGCCAATGCCAGGATTATGGTGGTTTTAAACAATACACACTGACTGAACTTTAAGGTAATTCAATATGACCGCTGAAGTAGGTTTGTAGATTTTTATTCTTTTTTTTGTAACTGATGGTTTAGGCGTAGCAAAGTCTATTGTCCCCTCCCCCTTTGTGCTCTTCCATACATATGTACATATATAACGTGTGTTATTGATTTTTGTGTTCTTAAATCTAATTAATACAATATGAACACACTTAAGCGTTAGCGCGGTGCAGAGAAGATTTTTTTGTTATAAACAATAATTTTAGCACATTTGCACCATTGGCAAGTATCAACAAACTATGATGTACATACGAGTGTGTTATAGTTGATGCGAAAAACAACAGAAATTTATTTGCGCTATGATAATAAAGACATTTCCAATGAGGGACAGTTTTAGATGACTGTACTGAGTGTTATGATTGAATTCTATGCAAATGTGATTCGCAGGTGATACAAAATTGTGAGGAATATAGCCTTCACACATCGAGGCGAAGTATTTGCAAGATTTAATTTCTTATACAAGATAAATTGTAAGATGAAGCCAACTTTTTGTTTTCCTTTTAAATTTGTTTATATCAATCTACAATGTAAACAACTTCTCACTGTAGGAGTTGCAAATTTTAATTAATCTTTCGAACCCTATTTTAATAGATATTCATATAATTTGTAACAAATTTAATTCTTTTGCAACGAAATTACTGATATACAGTATACACCTCAATACCGCATATACATCACAAAACTCCTTTTATAGACATAAGACAAAGACTACTTTAGTCATAAATAGTAGTTTTCCAAACAAAATGAAACTAAAATTTAGGTCATATGAGCAACTCAACGAGTTATTGTCCATTTCTTTATTTCTATTTATTTCTATCGAAAGTAGTAGCTCTATATTCATGTTTACGATACAAATCGAAAGAAAAAATCTAGCCAAGTATAGGTTTCGTGCAAAAAAAATCCATATTTAATACAACTTAACATTACGATGATGCAAACGACCAAAAAACAGTTTACGTCAAATGTAGTCGAGGGGAAACTTCAATAAAAAAATTGCGCTTAGGATTTTGGGACCTCTTATTCGAACTTGAGATAAATAGGCCAAGACCATCAATACCACAAAAAAAAAACGTGAGATTCCGAACTTTTCTAAAAAAAAAATGTGTTTCTGCTTCAATCGCATATTGAAATCTTACCAATATAAATTGACTGGCAGACATACAGTCACTCCAACGCAAAAATCATTTCACGAACTTAATTGTTATGTTGATCTTCAGTACAGAATCTCGATAGATGGTACACTATTTAAGAATGTTGGAAATTGAAGATTTTCTTACGACCAGCTTTGGTTTTAATCCGATTTCCGAAGAAAATAATACAAAGAGGCTGGTTAATACTTCTTAGCCTTGATCTGTTTCTTTACTGTTTGGGAAAAAGTTTGTGCTTGAGCTTGTTGATGTTGTTGTTGTATTTATTTGACCAGAAATGAAAATCAAGAAAACGCATTTGTGAGGTTTTTGATTCATTTTTGGGTAAACGTCACATTTAACGTCATATTTTTTTTTTCAATTTTTTGGATCAACTGATTTTTTGTTTGACAAGCAAGAAAAGGCAGTGAGTAGGAAAAATGTTCGGATAGATTCTATTTGGAGGGGAAATGAAATAAATTAAAAAAAAAAAACATGAAAAGCTCTGGCATTTTCGGGCCAGAAAAGAGTAAAGAAATACATTTTTTTGTAGATTTGGGATACCACGGGATCCCACGGGCGAGTAAAGAAACAGACCTAATTTTTGTACGAGTACAGAAGCATGGTAAATGGTAAGAGTCAAAGAACAATAACAAAAATACAAAATAACTGTTGTTTAGTTTTTGTTTTATGTTTATCTTGGTACGAGTGAATTTTATTCTTATTCATTCATATCATATTTTTTAATGAAATTATTTTAATAAAATGAAATAAAAATATATTAGGTAGACCTTAACTATGTATGTATGTATTTCTTAGAAAGTGTTTTTTGATAAAGAAAAAAATAAAGTTTCTTATTAAATTCTATTTAACTAAAGAAATTCTGTTTTAAAAGTACATAATTTAAATAAGTTTACATAATATAGGTTTTATAAAAAAAATACCAGATTTTCCTCTTAAGTGTGTAATTTCGATTTGTTGATATTTATAATACAAATTTTATGTTGTTTATTTATCAAATAAAAAATATAAAGTAACGATGGAAATTCCAATGTCGCTTTGTTTACATTTTTTTTTTTGCTTTTGTTGACGTTTAAAAAGTAGCAAATATTTTTGGATCAATGCGTTCGTATACTTTCGGACAGTTTCACTTTTCTCTGAGAGAATTTTATTTACACTCTTCAAAATTTGTAAATTTGCAAATCTTTAGTCCAGAAAGTTGCTTAATTTACACAATAGGTTTGTTCGATGTTTCATGCTCCAGTATGAACTGTTAAGTGTCATTTAATTATAAAAAACAGCATAGCAGCTCTGGTTTTATTTATAAAATCAATAAAACATCTCATATTAATCATATTAATTGTCATCAAATTTCGGAAAATAAATATAAAATCTTCTGAAAATAATTTTCTTGTCAACAGCTGCTTTAAATGTAGTAGCTATTTTTCTTTTTCTCAACAGACATCGAATACAGTGCAAATAGTATTGAGCAAAAAAAAAAAGTCACTATAAAATTTAGAACAAAAAACCATATAGGTGGATTGTTTATTCACGTTTGATTTCTTGGTTTTTCACTTAACGGCCAGAACAAAGACGACGTCCAATAAGGCCGCAAGTTCACTTTTTACAAGAGCTTAGAATTTAAATATTTTGCCTTATTGTTTCACCCGAACAAAATACCACCAGGAAAATTTGACATTTTTTTCACTTTTCGCCTATTGTGAGTTTAACCCGAAATTTCATGTTTGAAAAATTCCCCTTATTGTGAACATTCATTTCGATGGAATGTAAAGCAATTGAGACGAAATTTCGTTCGGTCGGAACTCACAAAAGCTTTTAAAATTAGTTGACAAGTGTTTTTCTATATTGCTAACAAATAGAAATAAAAAAAAATACTTATTTCCAGTACGATAAATGTGTGAGATAAAAATTCAAGAGAACTGGTCATAATTAAATAAAATTAAAATCTGGGCATTCAAAATATTAACACTCATTCCCGTTCCTTACTCATTGTTAAACAACTCAATTCATCATAGCGAATATAATATATTGAACTACATTTATATAATTCTTTTAAAAATTATAGAACTTACTTTACCAATTCATTTAATTTTATTGAATTGAATAATTATAAATTGAAAATGTTGACTTTAACACCGAATTTTATAACTTAAATTTGAAGAATACCTTTAATAATTTCGTGAGTATCTTTATAAATTCTTTGAATTATTCTTATTTATTATTTGTCCCACAAAGAACTATGGCACGAGGTGGCATAAAAGTTGTCGCCGATTCAAAATGGCGACAAAAATGTCAATTCTACTTAGACATTTGTGAACTAAAAAGATACAAAATGCACGTCAACAAGACTTGAATCACTTAGCCGTTTCTTAGGCTCTGAACGTAATTCCTCAGTGAGATTCCTCAATTTGTCAAAAAGCTAAAACTATTTTTTTTTTTTTTTGGATTCGCTTGCACAATTATTTTTTGTCGCAGTTGATCAAATTATAAAAAAGAAATGAAGAGTGCTTTTGAGTACTAGTGGAGAAATCTTGTCCAGGTTTCTCCTCCTCCTCAGTGAAGCTGAAAGAAGTTTGCTCATTGAGATCTTTTAATACATGAATTACTAGGGTCTCATATTTCAAAATTAGAATATCTCGTCCAGGGTAGGTTTACTTTTTGTTGGTGACGACAAAGTGCTCAAATCCCTTGAGCGCCCCGAGTCCAGATTTCTTTTTTATTATTATAAAATTTTGAATGTGATTCTCATATAAATACCTTATGAATTTTTAAGATTTCCGAAAACTGAATGGAAAAGACAAATGTTCGAGAAGTTTGCATTACCACTTCAAAATTAAGATTCTAATTTGCAAAAATTGTCGTGAATTTGTCGTAAATTTATCGTGAAAAAAAATAGTAATAATTTTTTTTTAAATAACCCCTGGTAATGCTAATCTGACGGACATTTAAAACAAAAGTGGTTAGAAATCCTTAAGTTGAATGAAAGAATGAAATCAAGAATAAAGTATATTTTTATTTTAAACCAATTTGCTATTTTTATAGCAAAATGCCATTAAATATCGATATATGTATGTACATACATATGTACATATGTATATGTATGACAAGTTATGGATTCGTCAAAAAAATCGAACTCGAGATCAAAGTTGACATACGACGATAGCGAAGTCGAAAAAAATTAGTCTCGCAATTTTGGGTGTCATTTCGGTACCTATCGTTTTTGGGCATTCCCCCCTACACTTTTTTTTCATTTTTTCAAGACCACAGAACCATTTTTTTCGGTTTTCGACTATTTCATTATCTGTTAAACCAATTTTAATGAAATTTTTTTACAAAAGAGCTTCTTATAAATTTGATTAATATTCAATATCAAAATTTAAAAAAAAAATTGTATTTAAAAAAAAAATCATTTTTTTTTTTTTTGAAAATTCGATATTTCGAAAATGGATCTACCTATTTTTTTTCAAAATTAATTTTTTAACTCCGCATTAACAAATATGTACCAATTTTTTTTCTTAAAAATGTTTTCAAAATTTTATATGTACATATATAAAAAATTTATTTTTTAAATCTGCTCCAATGAGATTTCAGAGATTTCAGAGATTTCGTCTCATCAAAAAGTGAGAAAGCGAATTCAAAATTTGTTTGATATTTGTTTTAGCAATTTTTTCCGGTATATCTTTTCGGTTGTATTTTAGGCTGTTTGGTCTTCTTTAATAAAATGCGAATAAAAACAATTTTTATTCCGATATTTTTCCCAACGTTTCGTAAGTTTCCCTTACTTCATCAGGGGTATATTTATTCAATTTGATTATTCAAAAACTACATAATTATTTCTTTTTCACTCCTATTGCATCCTTCCCGGAGACGGCACTGGACACGAAATTGAAAATAAAAAACAATTATATATAATAAATAAAGAAAAACCAAGCAAAAGAAAAAACAAACTTTCAAACTCAAAATTGACAATATCTAACACTTATATCACAGTTGGGCATCAAGTACTCAAATTGTTTTTATTCGCATTTTATTAAAGAAGACCAAAACAGCCTAAAACACAACCGAAAAGAATTCAAATTTTGTTTCCTCAACATTTTGACAGCAAGACTTTTGATGAGGAATTTTGTTAATTTAACTGAAATTGCTAAGATCTCCAAAATTTCATTTTTCTGAACTTAACTATTGTTTCGATTTTTTTGCGGAATAATTTGCAAAAGTTATAGCATCTTCCGATAGGATATGAAAACGTTTGTATAACAGGAAATGGGCATATGTGAAAAATAAAATAATAATAAAGTCTTGCTAAATAAAAAAAAAGTATAAATTATTATTTTATATTTTTATAAATAACGTATAATATATCTTGAAAATTGAAGTTAATTTAAAGAACTGTTCTGGTCTTTTAGAAACTCAAAACGAAATCTCTTAGAAATCCAAATTCTCTGATTTTCAAAAGCGGTGTTAATATAATTTTACCCCTCACTTTAATCAGTCTTTGGGAAAAGTCCCTGGGGTGGATATTGGATTCATACATTTAAAATAATTACACTGATGTTTTAAATGACTTTAATATCAAAAATATAAAGTAAAATATAAAAAAATAAGGAAATAATTATCGTAAATTTTTCGCCCTTTTTTTATTCTGTCACAGAGGAAAATTTCATTTAATTTATTTAATTTTAAGACTTTAAATATAATGGGTGATTTTTTAAGAGGTTTAGAACTTTAAAAAAAAAAAAACACAAAAAATTCGAAAAAATGAATGAAATATTTATTTGAATCGATAGTTTGAACCTTGCAATTTAATGTTTAAAGATAATTTCATGCAAATGTTGACCGCGGCTGCGTCTCAGGTAGCCCATCCGCTGAGTCCAATTTTGGCATACTCTTTCACACATATCGGCCGGTATCTCACGAATGAATGCATGGATGTTGGCTTCCAGTGCGTCAATCGAAGCGGGCTTGTCCCTATAGACATTAGCCTTGACATACCCCCACAAAAAATAATCTAATGGTGTCAAATCGCACGATCTAGGCGGCCAATTGACCAATTGGTCACAATCTTCCGAATAGACTGCTCAGAAGGTCGAGAATGCCGACCATAAAATGGAAGCAGCGCGCGATGAACATTTCGAACCGAGCACGAATTTTGATAGTAAAATTCAATAATTTGCAAGCGTTGTTCATTTGTAAGACGATCCATGGTTAAATTGCAAACCAAACTGAAGCTGTTTGACAGTGACACAAGGTACTAAACACACGTCAGCTGTCAAAACCAGTGTTGCCAAAACCAAACCAGCTAAAAAATCACCCGTTATATTGTTTAATATTCAATTATTTATTTTTTTAATGCAATAGATGCAATATAAACAAAAATTGTGTGAGTGGCAGGACTCACAGTTAAGATGTGTAAACAATAAACATCAATGTTCCTCCAAGTGCTGGAGTTTTATTATTGAACTTTCCCAATTACAACCTGATGTGTGACACGTAATGTGTGACACGTAATGTGTGACACGTAATGTGTGACACGTTATGCGTGACAGGTTATGCGTGATACGTTATGTGTGACCTTAATGTGTGAGACGGAACGATATAACACAAAAAGCTCACGTTTTAACTTCACCCTACCGCCGACATATGTAGATGTTTACACATTAAACTTTGTGCTTTAAAACAAGCCTGGTAAGCATTTAAAAGAATCTATAGCTGAGCAAAGTCCAATTACTTGTAATAACTTAATCTAAACGCCTGTCTGTCTGTTATTTGATTTGCATATTTTTCTATAAGCTTGTTCGAAAAAGTGATAAGATACAATTGGGACAGATTAAAGGTAGGTGCAATTTCCGTTTTATATATGAATAGTTTACACAATCACAATCTTTTATCAGCTTATTCAAACAATACTCGTATATACTGTCATTACTCATTTCACTAAACAAATAAATTCTGTCGCAGAATGCATCTGATAATTATTATACCTTCTCTTAAATTATTTTATTATAATCCAGTCAAACGCTACATTCTTTGAAAAAAAAAAAAAAAAAACCTTTAATTTTGTCAAGGGTGACAAAATATGTTCATAACGAAACATAAGTTTCAATAACAAAACTTGTCACTTTCTCAACCATATTAACACTGGATGAAGTGATGACCATGCTAGGTCACATTCACATGGATTTATGTAATGAACTGGAAATAAAATCTAATCTCTGCATTTGCTTCCGAGGAGGAAACATTTCTGCACTATTGCAGCATTGTTTATACAAAAAAAAAAATTAAAAGAAAAAGAAAAACCATGACAAAGGTTGTGTGTAAAAAAAAAAAAACTTTACCTTAGCGTAACACTTAACTATATGTATAGTCAAAGGCAAAAGAAGAAGCCTTATTAATGAAAATCGTTAGCCACCCAAGGGAAACACGTGAAAATGAATTCAAGAACATTGCACTGGTTGTACTGGTACATTTACCATTTTATTTGCCTATATACAGTCTTGAGTTTGTATCGATTGACATTTGAAGCCCATGATCATTATTTGGCCCGCACTGTTTACATTTCCTATTGACCTTCAATAAGGATTTGCTTGATTTTCCTAAGCTTGATTGTTAAGTCATGGCTTTTGTAGTTAATGATGGGAATCTATAAAGGCTAAGGCGTATATAAAAATAGAAGATCTATGGCTGTTTTGTTTCAACTTTTCAATTTTTGAAAACTTGACACTTCTCTAGGTGTCTGTATTTTTATAATGAGTAATTATGTACATATTTAGAAAGTTCAAAGTTCAAGTTTGTATGAGATTAAAATAAAGCCAAAACATTCACCGACAAGCCCACTTAAACGCCGACTGTGTTGACATTTGCAGTTTTGATATTAAACTCATTTATAAAATGTTAATATAAGATTTTATTTTTTATTGTCAAGTGCACTTACCTACTCCACCTACTAAAACATCCCCTTTGAATTTGAAAAAAAAAACAAATTATGTGCAGTATTGGTGGCGCAACAGGGGCCTTAAACCAATCCGCGTTTAATAGGCTTGAATGGATTGGACCAACAATTTTCTGCCGAATCCGAATGGCTAAGGTGAGAGAAACTTTTTCATGACTGGAGATACTCTAGGATGACTTGTCAATTCCCCACCTGAAGCAATACACGTGAAAAAAATGTTTGGGAGTTATAGACTGGGATTCGATCCCCACGCCTTCGGCGTTACAGTCCTAGGCAATAACTATTACGTCACGCGCTAAAATATTCTATGTACAAAGGGTGTTACAAAACTCACGCTAGATCCACACCGTTTGAGGGGTAAGATGTTGCTAACGAGAAAAAAGGTACCCTGAGAGTTGAGCCACACTAAAAAAAAAGCAACATGTTTTCATTTTTAGGCAACATTTTTAAAAAATAATGAAGGTTTGAAAAATGAATTAGTTTGAATAATCAGCACTTTATTCATACTAAATCATTTTCATCTTGATGGCATCCAATGCATCCACAAAGTGACAGTGTTTGCTCTGGATTTTGGAAATTGAGGGCTGTATCATCGATATTCAGTCACATTTATGTGGAACGGTCATTAAAAATGTCAACAAAAGAGTACTACATTTGCCAAAAAAGCCAACGAGGATAATAGCTCTGGTGCCGACCTAGTTTAAAACAGCCAGGTTTTATCCAGAGTTGTTCCACACTTCAATAATTGTGCTATTTCTAGCAAAAGAGATCTCGCGAGAGAGGGTAAAACATTTCCCTTTCTTGCCAGTTTTAGTCCGAGGAATTTCTTCTGGCTGTTTCTGGGCTGAATGTCAAATGCCAGGTGGTTAACGTCTTTCAGATGTCAGTTTAATTCAAATATCAAGACAAAGGGTTGCCCAAGTGTTAATTTTATTTCTATTTTAGTTTTAATAGATAAGCATATTTTGTATTATTTTATTAATCTTTTAAGTAATTAAATATTTAAAAATAAACGTACATATATATATCAATAAGTAAAACTATTACTTAAGAAGAAAATTCAGATTTGACAATTGAGAACTTCTTATAGGTAATATAGTGCTTTTTTGAAAGAAACACGCTTTAGCTTCATAATTTAATGCATAATTAAAGATTTTTTTTGTTTTTATATTAATAAATTTGATATAAGCAGGTAAGTTAATTTTTTATTAACATTTTATTTTCTTGGGTTGTGATTCTTGAGAATTTTGAAAAAAATTATCATCTTGTATATTGTTTGAAGTTTAAAAATTTGTCCCAATTAGTGTGAAAATCGTTACAGACATTTTGACAGTTTTATTTCTCTTTGAGAGAATTTCATCCCCACTCTTCAAATTTGATATTCAAACAAGATTTAGTGCGTGAAATGTTGGGAACACAACTAATTAACCGATGTTCTATTCCATACACATCATAATAGTATAATTATTGTATATGTTATGAATCAATTAAAAAAAAATAAAAATATCTATCGAAATTACTTCTTGCGTGAATTTTGCTAGATTCTTCATAACAATAAAGTAAATTTTTTTACACTCAAATTTTAATTTTTAATTATTATTGTTATTGCTTTCAAAATCATCGCTTTCATCTTCATTGACATCTTTATTATCATCAGATTTTATATCTATTTCATTAGAATTTTATAACAACTTCTTAAGAATTTTATAAAAAGTTATTAAAAAAAAAGAGGATCCCAAAAAATTATTGTCGTTAAAGCTTAGCTCATCAATTGAAAACAAAAATTTACAAACAATCAATACATATGTACATACATATATTACAAACATTGGCTGAACTAATAATTTTTTTTTTAATTCTCAATTGGGCAACTAATCGTATGAAATTAGTTATTTTATAACAACAAAGAACGTGTCATAATGTCATTTATAAATATTTATAAAAAATAAACGAATTCAAAAATATCGTTTTATGAATGTATGTCTTCAAAGTAATGAGTTGATATAAAAACTATATAAAATAAATAAATTTCCTCTAAATTAAGCCCCTTTGCATACAAAATAATTCTCTAATAGTATTGAAATATTAATCACGTAGGTGCTATATCTATATGTATGTACGTACAGAGATACAATTTTTTTCAAATCTTGAGATAACAAATAAATTTTATTTATTATCGATGTATGTACATATTTACATACATATGTACTGTACATATTTACATACATTTATATTTTTATTTATTTTTTGTTTAAAAAGTAATTGTTATTTAATTTATTATAATGAGTTTTGCATTCTTTGTCTTGATATTTGGACAAGCGAAAATGAGTAATAAAAACTAAAAATTTGCACAACTTTTTTTTTAATGATATTTATTTGAATATATATGTAGTTACAGTCGGCTCCCTTCTTTCTCTAAGTCGAATTTTCCCTAACTCGAATTTTTCGCCATATTTTGGCATTCCCCTAAATTTTCCATACAAAAACCGAAATTCACTCTATCTCGAAAAAATTCTTTAAATTTTTGGCCTATTTTCAATCCCTCTATCTCGAAAAAAAAAATCACCATCTGGTTAATCATATAATTATGAAAAAACAAGCACACATCCTCGCATATTCTGACAATCTCTCTCTGTCGTATCGTGTGCGCCACCGTGTATCAGTGCGCTGTACATTCTTACCTACTCTTACCCTATATATGTATAACGCATCTACCTAAAAAGTTATTTCATACAAAAATTGCAAGGTAAAAAAAAGTAGATAATGTACACGTGCGCATTGTGCTTATGTTGTTGGTAAGGTTAAGTAATTTTAGTTAAACAATATTTTCATAAGAGTAAGAATCTTCTCTTAATTTATTTAATTTTTATTTTATATTTTATTTATTTTTAAATTCACTGAATGCTTTTGAACAAAAAATATCTATAAACCCCTCCAACTTGATTTTTTCCAAAAAAAATCCGTCTAACTTGAACTAATGTTGTTATCTCGTGAATAATCGACTACAAGGGAGTCGACTGTATATAGAATTTTTTTGATTTTAATTTATTAAAATATAATTCGCCACAGTAAGATGCCCCAAAGTTGGACATCCAGAAAATAAAGGAAATAGCTCTCCATTTTGTATGGTACTGTCATCTCATATCCAAATGAAGTTACCCTTATTTTTGGGCGATTTAAAACTTCATAAAATAAGATTAATGATAAGCCTTTTAAAAAATTATCAATTTTATTTGCTTTTGTCGAAAATCTTTACTAATCTATTCCAAAAAATAAAAGGAATTCTTACTAACTTTAAAAATGAAATAAGTTTTAAGTAATGATAAAACAACTTCTAATCTGAAGCCTAGTTTCAACGTCAATGTAAAGGAAATCAAAATTGAAATGAAGCAAAAATAGATCTCGTTAATACCTTTAACTGAGAATTCTTAATTAATTTTTTTTTCGAAAATCCATTGAAGCTTTCATCTCAAGATTGCTTTGACAGCTTATATGTGATTTTGAATTTAACTTGACCATTAATTGCTTCTTTTTGTTTTTTTTTGTTATTCTTTTAAAGTGGAAAATATTTTGGTTTTAGACGTTCGTGTATTTTTTTCTGTAAGAGAGATTCACCTCATCAACATTTAACAGATTGACATTTTTAGTTCGGAAAGTACCCGAACAAGCCTAATAGCTGTGTTCCTAAAATTGCACGAACTAAATTTGATTTAAATGCCAAATTTGAAGAGTGGGGATGAAATGCTCTCAATGAGAAATAAAACTGTCAAAATGTCTGGAACGGTTTCCGCACTTTTTCGGACCAACGTTGCCGAAGGTGTTTTTTTGTTACGAAAATTTAACGTGACTCGATGGCACGTTCTTCTTATTTCTATTTCTATTTTTTTTTTGCTCCAAATAAAGCCAGTTTTGCAGAAATTTTAGGACAATACTGGAATAGAGCAAATTATTTCTCCTAATTTTTTGTTGTATTTCACTCCACAATTGAATTATATTTTTGTTTTAATATAAATATTTGCGTTTTTTTTCATATGGAACGAAAATGGCACGTTTTTTTTTTTAAATGTGGCACAGAAATTTTTTTTGGGGCGGCAACGCTGTTTCGGACAGCTTTTTAAACGTCAACAAAAATACCACCTAAGAAATACTAATTGTCAAATTTAAATTTTCTTCTTAAGTAATAGTTTTGCTATTTGACATGTTTTTTTTTTTAATTTTTTGATTAGCTAAAAGATTGATAAAATATGCTTATCTACCAAAACTAAAATAGAAATAAAATTAACACTTGGGCAACCCTTCGTCGACATTAATATTTGAATTAAACTGACAAATTCTGTCATCTGATAGATGTCAACCTGAAATTTGACATTCAGTGCAGAAATAGGCAGAAGAAATTCCTCTGACTAAAACTAGCAAGAAGGGAAAATGTTTTACTCTAGTGCAGAAATAGGCAGAAGAAATTCCTCTGACTAAAACTAGCAAGAAGGGAAAATGTTTTACTCTAGTGCAGAAATAGGCAGAAGAAATTCCTCTGACAATTTTTGAAGAAAATCTGGCTGTTTGAAACTAGGTCTGGAACAGAGCTTTTATGTGTACATATTGCGTAGGTTATCTTAGTTGAAATTTAAAATGGCTGTTCGAGTGTCAACAAAAACTCCACATCGCATTATTATTAATATTAGATCACGCGGACATTGGATCCCCCATATTCTTATTTTCATATTCACATTTTATTAAAATGTAGCGAAATAATAAATATAAAAGTGGACAAAGAACATTGAAATTTTGGAAATAAAAATAGCGCTGTTGAAAAGTTTGCACCAATTGAATCTTAAGTATTCGTAGTGTTGTTTTTCAGTTAAAGAAGGAATGTGTTCTACGATATTTGTATTTAAAAAAAAAACTGAAGCCCGTCTTTAAATCGTTGACAGTCCGATAAAAAATCAGTTATTTAATTATTTTTACTCTTTCTTTCGTATTTTTTTTTTAATTATGCATAATGTAGACGTGGAAACAAAAATACCTAGCGAATTCTGCCTCCGAAATAAAGAGTGTACATAAAAGTTGATAAAGGGTTTTATACCTACGTACTTTTTTACACTTCACTTCTTTCTAACAGAATTTTATTTCCACTGCTCAAAACTTGACAAATCAAATACATCTGTGACTTTATGATTCAAATACGTTTGGAATGAATAAGAAAAAAAAGTGTTTGCATTTATTTTTTGCAAAAAATATTATTAGCACTTTAAAATGAATATGTATTACATATTCCAAAATTAAAATCGAGTAATTTTTATGTACTTAATGTGGAATTTTGTGTATTTATTGTGTACACAAAATTCAACCAAATTAAGATAAAAAAAATGTCGAAAAAACAATCACTTTAATTAAAAAAAAAATCACATATACATACATACATATGTACATAATTACAAAAATGAAAATAACTCCAAATCAAAATGAAAACATTGATAGATTAACCGTAACCAATTATTTAAAAATCAAGTAGATGTGTTGGAAATAGCTACTGAAAGTTACTTTCCTACAATTAATATATTTGTTTGCTTTTTCAGTGAGGTGAAAAATTCATAAAGAGTATATCTCTTGTCAGTATAAAGTGTCTCTCATCTCAAACATTCGGTCAATTGTAGGTCCACCACGAACTATCAAGCCCACAAGTGTATTTATTCCTAATATTCGTCTTCCAAGTATTTACATATCAAACATAAGATAAACATTTGATATGTATTCACTTCAAAAACACACATTGAATTTTACATTATGTACATATATGTATATCAAAAGGATTCTATTATTTAGTTTTATTCTTGCGTAAATATTTAATAGAAAAGTCGTGTTCTCATTCAATGGAATTCATTAAGTTCCAAGATAATTTGAATATTTAGTAATTCAGTTGCAATGGAGAGTTTCAAGGAGCGGAGTTTACGGACCAACTACGATCAGCTCCAGGAAAAACGCTTTCTAGGGAATAAATTTATGAGGAATGGAAAACCAATCGCCCTTTTGACGCTTGCGTTTACGCAATGCATCAATTTTGTGACACATAATTCTTTAGAATTAATTTTTTTGTTAAACTCTTCATTCTTACTGAATCCCGTAAACCACCCTACATGAGTACTGCACCCCTTAAAATTTGTTGCATTCACACAAATAACCATTCAAATAATGGAAGTTGATTTTGGATCCGATTTAAAGTCGGGTGAATGACATTATGAACCATCAAAACATTTCCTTACCATAAAATTTTGACTTTAGCACTTATTCTTAGTTTAAAAACAAAAAAAACAATAAGTGTTCGACCTCAATCGATTATTGTCGTTGTATACGAACTAAGGAATGGCTATATTTTTGTGTACTGTTGTGGGTTGCTTATGTTGAGCAATAAAATGTTCATTTTTAAGAAATTTTTTTTTTATTTTCCTACTGTGAATAAATTTCTGTTGATGTAATAGAATTTCAACGTAAACTACAGGTGGTTCTCGAACCAGAATAAGATACATACATACATTATTATTATTTTTAAAATACAAAATAAACTCAGTGAGAATTTTAATGTCAAAGGTTTGTTCGATGTCAATTCAAGACAAACTAGTCTTTCGTGTAGAGCACAGAGTACAGAATATCCCTTGAGGCGTTTGCCTTTTCATAATGATATATAGTACCTCATGTATCTACACCCACTAACTTATGAAAACAGAACATAACTTCGAGCGAAGAGGGAGCTTAATACTGAAAAGCATCCCCATAACGAAGAAGAAAAATTACAAAAAAAAATAAATAAAAGTTAAAAGAAGACAAAGAAGCAGAATCATCAAGCAGTGCATCATCTCGTTTAATTTCTATAGTTCATGAACTCTTCTCCCTTACGCGTAGGTTTATTGCAAAAATTTTATCCAACCGCATGAGTCAAATATAGTATCATAAAATGCAATCCATTCTCCTTCTATTCCTCTGTCATGATTAATTTGATGCTTGACGAAATGATATATTAAAAACAAGAAAAAAAAAACAATTTATGTACATTATATATATTTTCACTCACTAATTTGAAGACAAAAACCTTATCATTTTTGTGTTCTAATTTTTTTTTTTTTTTTTTTGTTCCAATTTCAATTTTCATTACGAATGATTCTTTTTTTTAAATATATAAGGTATCATTAGTATATTATCATATCAAAAATGGTTGGTTACATTCATGTATATACCCTACCTAAATACGATTTGAACATAAATTTGGTCGGAGGTCATTATTTATGTATTAAAATTGAAATTGATTAGGTTCTGTGTTGAAATTTCAAGTGAGAAACTAAAAACGAAAAATACGGTGGTTAAGCCTGACAAAAGAACTGATAAAACACACACAAGTGCCTTATAGCCCTTCCACACTATCTTACTAAGAAGTACCACATCTTAAAATTAAAGTATTTCATATTTTGCTTATATAATAAAGGGTGTTTTTTTTAGAGGTATAGAACTTTAAATTGGCAACACTATTTTAACTGGCGGCCATTTTGTCAGCTGTCAAGTGATTTATTTTTAGTTTGGTTTGGCATTTCAAGAATTGGAGCCACAGGATCACCTAGCAAGGCGTAGATTCGGTAAATGGGCCCAAAACAAGATTGCCGTTGATCCCAATTTTCATAAGCGAATTTTGTTTACCGATGAAGCTCACTTTTAGTTGAATGGATACGTCAATAAACAAAACTGTCGCATTTGGAGTGATGATAATCCTAAGTGTATGTGTTGAGACACCGTTACATCCCCAAAAACTGACTGTTTGGTGTGCTTTATGGGTTGGTGGAATAATTGGTCCGTACTTCTTTAAAAACGATGCTGGCCAAAAAGTTACAGTCAATGGTGACCTCTATAGAGCCATGATTACTGACTTTTTCGTTCATCAATTGAACAACCATAATGTGCAGGAGCTGTGGTTTCAACAAGACGACGGAACATGTCACACACAGCTCGAGCCACAGATTAGACTACGTCCGAGCCAGCCGTGGCTGTCATAAGCCAGAAATTATATTTAAATTATAATGCCAGAAGATTATCTTTAAAACAAAGTAAATTTCTCAATTTAAAAAAATCATCTTTGTTTTATTTCATTTCAAAGTTCTATGTAGGTACCTATATCTCTAAAAAAAAACACCCTTTAGCATTAAATAAATCATTTTCACAGTAACCTCAAATACTCAGATTTAATAGAATGTGTAAAGGGTTTAGAACAAATCCCTAAAAAACGTTCATGTATAAAAAAATACAATTTATGTAGGTAGGTATGTCGAATAGTGTACTTGTTAAATTGTTTGAGATGCACTGCCATATCTCTTTTAAATTTTGTTTCCTCACTAAATCTACATGTATTTTTTTTGATACATTTTTAAACAGTTTACCCTATTACACTGTGAAAAAAGTATAGGGCTTTTTGTAAAATAAGAAAAATCATATACCAAAACGAATTTTGTCGCCACGTTAGTGACGTTTAGGTTGTACACTAAACAAATATGACTAAACATCAAATCTTGCCTTCGTTTTCATCGCGTAAGAATTTTAACGAGTTACACATAAAAACATGAATCGTCTGGACGAACGTTGTTAAGACGATTCAAATTTTGATTGATTTAACTTGTTTTTTTTTTTTAATAAAAATATAAAAAATAAAATTAAAATAGTACTATGTACAGTACAAATATAACTACATACATATGTATTCATATATAGGTACAACAATTACAAAAATGGAATACCTAGCATAATTTGTGGCTTTACTAAATATAATAATACAACGAATAGGTATAACTAGGTACACACATACATATGTATGTACATATACTTATATATAATTTACGAATTATAGCCAATGCTCATTTTTATAGTGATAGATTATCTTAGTTTTGGGATTAAACTCGAGTTAACTTTTGGAACACTTTTTTTCACTCAATTCCCTGACAGCATTGCTGCTCAAAAAGAAATTTCCGAGCAACATTTTCTTAAGAAAAATTGCGATTTTCGTGCCATATGAATAAAATGGAAATTCTTATTAAAAAATACACTTCAACAACAAATAAGAAGAAATAATTTGCTCTATTTGTGTATTGTCAAAATATAAGACACTCTGTCAGTTTTTACTCCATTTGGAGCAATTTTCCTGAAAAAATTCGCTTTTTTTGAAGTAAACATTGAAATAAAAAAAGCGTCCCATACCTACCTATTGAATTTTTTCGTGTCACGTTGAAATTTAAGTGTCAAAAAAGCACGATCGTGCCACTTCGGCAGTAAGTAGTAAATTTTATTGAGATTTTTTCTTTTTTTTTTGCAGATTTCATTCGCTTGGTTATAATTTGAACATTATAGGTATCTTCATATGTATTAACTGAAAATTGCCGACTTAGAATTGGCCTGGCTATACTTTATGAAGATTATAGGTACTTTTGTTTTTTTTTTTAACAATTCGATTTATATTTTAAAGAGTTTATTCTACTGAAAAATGAATACGCGTCCACTCAACAGGACCACCCACTTCGGCAACGATGTTCCCAGCTCACATTCGCGGCAGCGAGTTGTTTATTTTTATTTTCGTGTGCAAAATGCATTTCATTCGCTTACTGCGATTAACAATTAGGAATTTTCCACAATTGTATGCAAAATAGAATTTTCATTCAAAGAATGCTCTAATCATTACATACTTTACATTATATATGTACCTACCTATCTTTATAAAAGTAGGTACCAATTCACACTAAAAAAAGTCATGTTTTGACGCCCATAACCGGCGACCTTATTCAAAGAATATTTCAACAAAAATCAATCAATTTCGAACAAATAAAAACATTAGGTCACCCAAATTATTTTAAAGAATTATAAAATCCACCTTCGATTATGCATATGTATGTATGTATTGTATGTAGGTACCTATATACATATGAACTTATAAATATAAAAATAAATGTAAAAAATCAAAATCAGGTTCTTATTTTGAAAGATAAATACCTACCTACCTATATGAACCTACCTAGTTTTCAACCATTAAAAAAAATGGATTTAAAAAATCACAGTCAACGAAGACGCGCCGCCCGACCCGGTGTTTGATTTGTTAGCGTTTATATTCGACTGTCGTAGGCACCAACCAATTTATTTGTAAATAATTTTTAAAGAGCTAAAATGACGCGGATTTAATTATTTACACCGATACTAGCACATCAATTTTATTTGCCCCTCTCTTTTCATTATTTTACTCCGATTTCATCACATTCTCTTCAAAAAGATATAAAATTTAAATGAAACAAAAAAATATCAAAAAATTTGAACTACCTACACAGCCAGCCGATCGATGGTCGGTTGACTAATTGTTCACAAAAGAAGTTAATAAGAAAAAATAACTTTTAATCAAAATTATATATTAAAACAAAGAAATGTTTTGTACAGTGTCCTAAAGTAATGAAGAAAAAGAGTAAAATGTTCGGATATCTGAAAAACCACTTAGGTTAAAAAAACACCGGTTCAGAAAATATTTTTTTAATTCATAAGGCAATAAATCTTGTCAAAATAAGTGTTTTGTTTCGTCTGTTGGTGTGCATTGGCTCATAAGAATCAATGCAGATTCTACTTTTTGCTTTATCCTGTCGCAGGAAAAACGTTTTGTGTAATTTGGTGTTTTCACTTTTAGATAGGTACCTACCTACATAATATATAGGTATGTAGGTAACTCAAAATACATCCATGTACCTACCTAGGTTTTAAAGAAACACAATTGTGAATGAATAAAATTAAAAATTCACAAACTAAGTGCATAAAGTTTGAAACTCACCTACATATCTACATGTAAGTGACAACCTACCTTCAGACATAGCATGTATTTAGGTATATACCAATACATACATATATGTATATGTAAGTTGAAAATAGTTCAATATCCTATCATAAATATAAAACTACAAGTAGGCACCCCTGCCCATCTACCAACCTTTAGCCGCATTAAAATGCATCTCTACCCAACATCACCTAGGCATGGAAAAGAGAATAAAGAAAATATCTCGCCCGCAACCATTAAATAAGGCGCTGCACCAACCCCCCTTCTTTCAAACAAATATTCAATCAAACGCTTCTTCAATCTATACATAAATATATAATGTATATGTAGGTATGTACATACAAACCTACATAAATCAGTGAACAAAAAAAAACAAAAGGATTTTACCTTCCTACGAAAACAATAACATAAACCATAGGTAACGAATTATATATTTCAAAAATTAATAACAAAAAACGAAGACGACTCCATGCCTTAATCGACGACCGTGGGGTTAGGCTATAGGATAGGACTGGATGGAACGGAGGTGGCACCGCAACACATTGGCTCCTTCCTCGTCGTTTTTCAGTCGACAATAATATCGGTTTTGTGTATCTACTCCGGAGATAGTGTTGTATAGACTGCATTTTCAATTTTTGCACAAAATTGCAATGTAGGTACCTACCTATGTACCTATGTTCATACATATAAACTCTATGTATACCAATCTACTGCACATGTAAAATGCACCTAGTATATTAATTTTTTGGATTATTCTTCTTTCTTTCTCTCCAACAACATTTTTTTGTCTTTTAATTTATACACTTTTGGAAATGTTAATAAAAAAAAACGATCTCTTGTAACAATAAAATTTGTTTTACTTAAAGCTTCAACTAATAGAAGTAGAAACTAGAAATGTATTATACACATAGTGCATATATGTAGGTACCCTACCCAATCCACTTTATACAATTTCTTCCTCCCCCAGTAATTCAGTAAATAAAATTATGTACCCATAGGTATCCACACAATAACAAAAAAAAAAAAAAACAATGTTCTCGGCTTAATTGTTTCAAAAATATTCTTTTAATTTTATTTAAATGTAATTGGATTTTATCTGTGACTCACGTGCTGTCTGTCCTTTTTTCGAGTTTTAGAACAAAGTCTGGTCTCTAGTTTAGACAACGACGACGAACGGTTCTTCCTTCTTTCCTAGGATCACCCCACACTTGGCATTCGCATTTGGAGCACCCCACGCACTTGGGATCGAGATTCGTTCGGGGCAAGTTTATATTATGAAATAAAACCAAATTGGGGCGAATTCCGCACAAAAAATAAATCTTTAGCTTTTTATTTACACGGTTTATTTGTCATATCGGTAAATAATTTTAATTTTTCATTTCACTTGTTTCTTTTTTTTTTGTTATTTTGTTTGATTCACACACACACAAACACGGGACACTGTGTGAAGAAAAGAAACGGCCACGAATTCTTTTACTTTTTTTTGTTTATTTCTTCGTTTTTGTGGAAACAAAAAAATATATTTTCTTTCGTCGAGTACCGACGACAACGACAACCCGGAGAAAGGGTGTAAGACGTCGAGGGTCGAGAAACAACGAGAGGGTTGGGGTGGTTTTAGTTTCTATCTCCTGCTCCTCTTGCCGTACTATGGAAGAAGTGTATATCAGCACAGAAACCGTTCGTAGATGAAGCAGCAGTAGGGAATTTGGGATGGGGACAAGGAGTAGAACGGTTCTTTTCAGTGTTTCATTTCACAGCTCGACGGCGACGGCGGTTATCAATGGATGCGTGACGTATTGTGTATAGAGGTGTGTGCTTTTGCTAAGCTGGTGCTCCTCTTCAGCAGTGATGGACGAAGACGGCGAGGCAGGACGAAAATAGTATCGTGTGATTCTGGTGCTGGCCTTTGTCTATGTTGCTGTTGAGAAAGAACGAGAGCGATATACGATATTTTTCTTTGCATATACGTATGTGCGCACGCACACGACACAACCAAAACGTACACTCTCAAACGTAAAACGATGTATTTGACGGGCGAGGTCCAATATGAAAAAAAAAAATATTAATGCACTGCGAGACGAGAAAATGATTTTTTTTTTTTTCAGATTTTGGAAAAAATTTATTTTTCAAATCACAAACTTTTTTTTGCAAAGAAAATTTTCGTATGCCGATAAACGAAAAATAAAAAAACTTTTTCTTTAAAGAAACGATAGTCTCGTGAATTAAACCGACGAGAAAATAAAAAAGTAGGAAAAAACGACGAAGATGATGAAAAGGGATTTTTCTTTTTGGAAAATTTCGATTGAAAGGACCGGCACTTAAATTGGGGGCCCCAACAGGCGTTTGGCCAAGTCCTTTATGGAGGTCTCTGTTGTGGTGCCCCTTAAATTATATTATTATTAATTTGAGAAAAAATTTTACACAATAATTCTATAAAAATCTCAAAAAACTCTCACACACAAAATGACAACATGAGAAAAGTTCATATAAAAAAGATCTACTGAGAAAAAATGACGAATGCCGCCTCCAATATGGCGGATTTCTCAAATACACTACTACTTGGTCTAGATAGTGTGAGGGGAACGAAAGACTATTCGTACCGAAATCGTTGAGTTTTTTGTTTCACCTTATGGGGCGAATTCGAGATGAAGATGTCAAATACCTATTTTTGGATGTGGTAATGCCTGAATGGCGAGAGAAACTGAAAATGTCAAAAATATTATTATTTTGTTAATAATTTAATGTAATGGCAAATAAATTATGTTTTTTGTACCTGGTTGCATTGCTTTGGTGCACTTGATTTCATTAAACGGTTTTTATTTTTTGTCGGTTTTATTTTTTCTTGTAAAAATATAATTTATTTAATAGCCATCTATTGGAAGCAGAAGATAGCTTCTAAAGTACACTAATAACAAACATGTTTCATATTGTTTGTCATTGGCTGCGTTCGGGTACTTGTCCAGAGCTTGGTTTGTGTAATTGTGAAATAAAAAACTGCTTTTAAGCCTAGCGGTTTTTAACCTATGTGTCCACTTATATTGCAAAGATTGAAGCTAAAGATCTTTGCATCTGAAGTTTTGTTTCTCTTTTAGGATAGCAGATCTCGATAAGTAGGTTTCAATTATATTAGAAAATTTAAAACACCAAAACGTTATTTTTTTTTTTTTATTTTACCTCGTTATGGTTTTAAAGTTATATTTCTTTTTTTTTAAATATATACACAAAAAAAATGTTTTATAAACAAAATAAAAACTGTCCTATACCCATGAAAATGGGAAAATAAAATTGTGTATCTATTTTAAAAGACTACTGTTAACTTCTTCAATTATAGGCTGGCGAGGATGTGGTGGCTTGGGTAGACAAAATTGCAGTGTTATCGCTTTTCTTCTTTGTGCTTTTCCGTAGGATATTCTCCAATACAGAGAAGTACTACAAATGGTGAAGGTACAGTAAAAAAAAATATGAACTCACGACCGTCCGCCAGCTTGTAGGCAAGCCAGTGCCTACGTTCTGTAACTCTCGCATCGATAAAATTGGTCGAGAAATGATGAAAAATGGAACAAAACTCATACGATTTGTTTCAATTTTCATCGTTTCTCGACTGATTTTATCGATGCGAGAGTTACAGAACGTAGGCACAGAATGACAGCCGAGCTTTCAAATCTTTACAATTCATAATCTTTGGTTTTTACATTCGCTCGCATGCATTGATTTCACTTTTCGATCCACTTAGTGCAATTAAGCGATTCTGGTTCAGTGGTTTGGTTTAATATTATTACAGAACGAGAATCGCATTTAAGAGTGAAAAGCTATTCGATTCACTTTTTCACGGAACCCGAATCGGCCCCCAGGTAACAAGTTGCGCTGGAGATTTTTTGACGTTTTAATTTCCAATCTCCACCAATCGTAGACCATTCACTCCTCTTCCTTGGTGCCCTTCTCACCTAAAAACTGAAAGTTTCTGGAAACTGTTTCCTCGTGTGAAAGGGGATTATGGAGAAAAAAAGTTGAGAGTTCACGACCGGTAAACCAGTTCCAATTTTTGTCGAATCATTGACTGCTTTTAGACGACTGCAATTTTTATCGGCAATTCTCTTTTGAATTTCTTTCGGATTGCAATATCCATTGCAAATTTTAATAGCTGCAATTTTTGTTAAATGAGAAGGAAATATCTCTTCACACTCTTTACTCCGTTTATGTGGCAAACAATAGGAAAAAGCACAATGAAGAAAGAGCGATATGCAGAGTTATCGCTCTTTCTTCATTGTGCTTTATTTCAACCTCTGCAACTTTGCAATTTTTTAATAGTATTTCGTTGAAGAACACATACAAAATTTGTGAAAGGGGATTATGGAGAAAAAAAGTGGAGAGTTCAGAAGTGACAAACCAGTTTCAATTTTTGGCGAAGCATTCATATTTTTTTGTTTTGCAGTTTGTTAAAATTTCCACTAAGTTTTTGATAGGGATAGTATTTCGTTGGAGACCACATACAAAATTTCGTTCCGCATCAACGGCTTTCAATTAAACAGTTAACCTTTATGATTTTGGTCGGTTTTTCTAAATTCTTATTTGACAGTTTAAAAAAATCATAATTTTTTGTATACACCATCTTATCAATTGCCAAGCAAAACTGGAAGCTTTACAAATTAATAAATAGAAAAGTGTAAAGTCGGAAATAAAAATAAATGTTCTTTTGAAGAGATAATTTTGATAACGGTTTTTGGAGAAATTATTGTCTTCCAACCATGTCTCCACTAGAAAACATTTTTTTTTAATGAAAATCTTTAAATTTGAAGTACAGGAGGGTTCCCGAAATTAAGACATTTAGATTTACTAACCGACTTCCCGAAAAAAAGGATCCACTAATTTCTATTAATGCGAAAACTTCAAAGTAGCTCTATTATTGCATTTACGAGTATAAGAATTTGTAAAAAAAAATATTTGTATCTCGAATTTTGAAAAAAATATAATTTTTTTAATTTAATTAGGCATTATTTTGAGAGGATGTAAGTGAATTTTATAAATTTTAGTGTGAGTATTTAGTAATAAATGATTCAAAAAACATACCTACAATTATGTTTTATGTTTTTTTAAATGTTTTATCAGTTATTTTTTTAAATGCATAAAAAATAAATAAAATTCAGAAAACCGGCCAATATTATATAATAATATAACAATTTTAACTTATATGCCTGTAAGACCTAAAGACTTTTAATTGCAACCTGAAGGAATAGAAGAATAGGAAAGAATTTTTTGTTGGCACAGTGGACTGAGAAAAAAGGTGTTTATATTGTCTCATGAAATCCCACAGGTGGCGTTCAGTTGCAACTGACGGTATATAGAAAATAATGCTGCCTAGAGTAGGTCTCGAACCCACACCCCTAATAAGTCAAGCACTACATCCACTGTACCATTGCCACCTGCATTTTTAGGTAAACGTTTTAGTCAAAGCATACAAAACAAAACACCAGCCATATTTTCGTGAGAGTTACATATATACGTTATAGCGTTAAACGTAACAGAAAAAAACTCTTTTTTATTTTTTTTATTAAAAATGCATTTATTTATTTTCCTGTTACAAATTTTTCGTGACAGCATTCAAAATGGGACAAATCGTATCAATGATTTGAGTTCCAAGAAATAATTCTTGACTAAATATTTTGTAAATATGTACATTTATGGTGGTGGGCTCACCAACTGACATAATTTTCCTCTTTTCTATAAACAACAAGGAAAAAGTATTTAATTACATGAATTTTCAATTTCTCCTGATCGCTCTATCTGGCCCCTGAAACATATAAAAAGCTTAAAATCTATTTTTAATGCAATCTTCGCAACTCACAATTGACTGCAGAAAAGAGGTAAATACTCACGAAAATTCGCCTTGGGTGCAAAAAACAGGACACTTTTTGGTCAAATAAATAAATTAAAACAAAAATAAAAATAAAACTTTCTTAAAAGTTGTATATATTAATGTTTTATTTTTCCAGTTTTTCAATTAATAAATTTGTTGTTTAAAATAAAATAAATACACATTTTTCTGCTAAACAAAAAAAGGACCACAAAATTTGCTCCAAATGTAGGTTTCATTCTGTTTACTGTATACTGTTCGCTTGTTATTGGTATTTTATTTGTAATTTTTTTTTTATTGAATGATGTATGATTTACTATTATAAGATATTAATATATATATTTTTTAAATATTTTTAAAGGTTGTATAAACGTAGTTTAAATTAAAATGTATTCTTTTTTTTTTAATAATAGTTCCATGTGTGTGTATGTGTGTGTATGTATATCTAGTTGTTGTAGTTATAGCAATATTAAAACAATTAAAACAATATTTTCTTATGAATTACACAATAAAATGAAACAAAAATTAAAAGTACAAATAAAAATTAATCAATTATACATTTTTGTTCGTTCCTTGCCAGACAAATAAAAATAACATATATATTAGTTTTCTACGAAATTAAAAGAATATAATAATATAATAATATAACAATGATAAAATTAGTGTTAATAAAATTCAAAAATTGGTAAATATTATTATTCTTTTCTATCTTTTTTATTTGTAAAAAAAATAACTTATTTTTTTTTCTTTGTTACCCAATATAACTATAAAACTTTATATTCGTGTTGGTGTGTTTATATTATGATATGAATGATTCAATGGATTTGTTAACAATTTAAAAACGAAAATTGATTAATACAACATAGAAAAAACAAAAACAAAAGTTTGTATTAATTTGGTTTGTTCATAATGAGACAGGAAAGAAACTAATTCGAGTGTGTCCTTTGTTGGTTATTCCATCAGAGAGTTATATTTTATTATAAAAACCTTGGGATTTACATATTTTTATTTTTATGTAGAAAAAAAATTATTTTTAACACTTTTGTTCTATATAAATAAATTATTGTGTTTTTTTCTTTTCTTTTTATTTTTGTATATCTTTTTCTTTTTAAATGAATCCTAAAAAAAGAACTCTAGCTTTCAACTTACATTTAACCTGAAAACAGGAAAAATATTGACTAAAAAATATATTCGCAATAACAAGAGGTTTACATTTGTATTTTTTGTTTTTTAATTAAAAAATTTTGTTTCCTATCAATTTTTTGTTTATTTTTGTTTTTGTTTTTCTATTTTTTTTTTATTTGTTGTTTTAATTCGTTTTCTTCTTTTTTGTTTGCTTCTACAAAATATAAGCACACACTCGTAAATCTGGCCAACGAGAGAATTTTGAAATAAAATTTAACTACTCTCTTTTTTTTTCTCTTTTGATGGTAGTGGCTGGTGATATGCTATCTTCTAGATTGGTCGTGTGAAATTGGCAGGGAAGAGACCTTTTTCTTGTGTGCCTTCTTTTTGGCCCATGAGCCAGCCTTCCTCCTTAAATAAGAAAGAATTGTAAAAATTTAAAATAATGTGAATACCATAAAGTAAAGTAAATTTGATAAGGGCACATTTTTAAATCAGTTTTAATGGCCATGGTATTGACTTTATTCAAAAGATAATTTTCTGTCTGCCTAAAGGTATTGGCCACCGACCGGTGCCTTTGCAAGTTTCTATATCAAGACTTGTTGGTGTATTTTTAATGACAAGGTTATAACTTCAAACATTTATTTACCTGATCTTCAGGGTCGTCATATTCTATGACACGAATAATATCTCCTATTTCGAAGCTCAATTCGTCTGCGTCTTCTTTGACGTATCCGTAAGTCGCCTTCACACGATACAAAACTCCAGGTGGTAGTTCTGTTGTTGAACCGCCTGAAATTTTCAAATAAAATTATTCTTGATATCAAATTAAAAAAAAAAATATTAACAACAATATTCTGTTTATCTGTACTGTCTTTGAGCAAGCTACAAACAACTTTGTGTATGTTTAGTAGGGTTAAACACATCTTTTTCGTTTTATTTTTAAATGGAATACAAAATTTCAAAATTTACTATTCAATTTCTTTTTAAATTAAAATTTTGGGAAAACGCGTGCATCTTCTCCGCATATATTGCACAAACATTAAATTTAGTTTATGTAATCTGTGTGGGAAAGTGTTTCGTTTTTCTTTTTTCCACAAGATTGTTCAAAACCTACTCACCGCCGCCTAATGGCACATCGTAAAATGGTTCCGTTTTTGGTGTGTCATTGTCATTACCTCCTAATGCCATCGCATTGTCGTCTTGTTTTGTGATGTTTCCATTTCCATTTCCATTCACTTGTTTTGTCGTCGTCGTTTTCATCACATTGTTTGCCTCATCGGTTGTTGTGGTCGTCGTTGTTGTTGTTGTTGTTTTTAAATCACCGTCATCTGTTGTTTCAGTTACTTTCGTCTTTTTTTGAACTGTCGTTGTGATCTCAGCTGGTGCCGCAGCAGCTTCTTGTGTGGCTGATGGTGCTGAATTAGCATTCGGGCTATTTAGTGTTTCATTGTCAATCTTGTGATTATCAGCATTGTTGGTGGCACCACCTCTCAGTGGCGCTTGGATTGAATTATGCTTTTGGGCATAACTGATTGCAGCTGTATTTTGGTAAGATGGCTCATCTTCTTCAGCTGAAGCCGGGGTCGCCGCTGCTGATGATAATCGCGGAGCTGCAGTTGTTGGCGATGAAGGTGGCGAGCCACTACTCGCCAGGCTGATACGTTGTTCTGTTGTCACTTTCTGGATGATATCTAAACTCTCGTTTGGAGTTGTGTCTGGCGTTGGAGAAATTGAATCAAGTCTTGGTGATGATTGTTCGAGTTGTGAGCTAGGACTGGATGATGCTGCTCTCACGTGCAATGCAGAAGAGCAGAGCGGACAACAACAGCAGCAAAACAACAAACGAAGCGTAGCAAATAAAAAGAAAACAAAACAAAAAAACAAACAAAACGAAAAAAAAATCAAACGCATGCTTAATATTTAGTCTCAAGACATTCGAAGAAATAGTTAAGATTAGTTTATTTTGATTGAATTAATAAAAAATTGTTAGAATTTTGAAAGAATAAGAAAAAAAAGCATTCTGAAAGAAAATTCATTCTCAAGCTTAAGATTTTTAGATTGAATTTTGTTTAGAATTTAAAAATATATAATAAATAAAATTATTTTGTTTAAAGAATATTTAAGTTGAAATGTGTATGGGTAATGGAATATGAATAAAAACTAAAAGACATCAATTTCAATCTAAAAACCGATGTTTCCTTTTTTTTTTTTTTTTGAGAAAAGGCAAATTATAAAAAAAAGAAAATTTAAAGCAAATTAAAACAAAATACAAAGGAAACCAAAAACGAAACGAGAGTTGTTTGTATGATAAAAGTTTAAACATCAACTTACGACTGTTGGCATTGCTGGAGCCATTTGTTGTTACTTGATTTTGGTAACTGCTGTTATTGGTGGCGTTTGTGTTGTTTAGTTTAACTGGTGATTGCACTGGGCTGGGTTTAATGGCATTTGCTATGAAGAAAAAAATTTAAAAGCTTGGATTTTAAAAAGTTTGTTTGAAGGTATTAGTAATTTTTCTGCAGCTTGAAAACCCTGACCCATGAAGATGATAACATAATTTATGTTTAAGATTTGTTTTTTTTTTCGTTTTTATTTTATATTTGAGTGGTTGGTGAAAAAAAAAAAAAAAAACAAAAAAAAACAAAAAAAAACAAAAAAAAAAAAAAAAAAAAAAAAACGGATACATCAAATTGACTTTGTATAGGATAAAACTATAAAAATGAACTTTTTAAGAGCTCAACAAATATGAAAAAAAAAACGTTGGTGGGACCAGTCTTCTTTTGTACGCCAATTTCTCATTTAATAAAATCCGTTTACTGATGCGACAGTTATATTTAAGTTGAACTTAAAAGACTTTTTTAGTATACTATTACAAAAATGCTTATACATACTTGCACATATTTAAGTTTCGTATAATCAAATGTTTCTTTATCTATCTTTTCTTTTGAAACTAAAAAAAAGTAACAATATAAGATACTGTACTTGTAAATTTAGAGTTCTCATTTAAGTCATAAAATAATTGGTCGCACACTGGACTGGGAATTAACGTGTTAATTATCTTATAAAATCTCATGGGTTGCATCCAATTGATAATGGCATTATACGGAAATGAATGCTTTCTACAGTGGATGTCGAACCCACACCTCTAAAGAATACATCCACTGCATCATTCCTACCAGCAAATGTCAAAATTATTATCCAAAACTTTTTTTTAAGTTCTTTAAATAATGTTGAAATTTTAATCGTTAAATAAGTTAAAACACTGCGTGTGTGTGACTCCTTTTTAGGATAAAACATTTTTTTTGCTGGAAACGAAAAAACATCAATCCCAACCATTTCTTCTAGCGTGATTAAGCTGTGGTATGAATTCATGGCTCTAAAGCACGCAGAAGCAATGCTGTTTTCAAAAAGACATTCTTTCATGTTATGTTATCGGGATTATGATTCAATTTTTGTAAAATAAGAGCTGGTTTAGAAACTCCCTAGATTACAATTCCATACAGAATTTATGAACTATTTGAGATCAAATTTTATTTAAGGGAGATCATCAAGAAATCATTCAAAAAGTATTTATGTAATCGACAAACGTTCACAATGCTGTACATTGGGAACAGTCTGCCAAAGTTAATACTTATGAACTTTTGAAAAAATAACAATTTTTTTTTTGAATTATGCGAAGAAATATAAAAATATTCAAAATATACCTGTTGATTTCTTTAGTGTGTTATTTCCTCGTTGTGAATCTGTGGCCAATTTATCAACGATTGTTTCTAATTCCGAAAATATCTAAAAAATTCAAAATAAATTTCAATTTACTCAAAAAACAATTCATAATTATTAACAAACCTTCGCCGATTCAGTGTGGAAAACTTGTTCTGATGCGAAAAGCGTTTGCAAATTTGTAACCAAAAATAATATTCTGGAATCATATAGAGCCGGTAGTTCGTCGTGTAGTTCCGTGTTCAGAATTTCATAGGTTCGACGAGCCTCCTCTAATTGTTCACGACTTTTTGTTATCTATACAAAATATATATATACGCACGTTACATAATTAAATTTAAAATTTATTTTTGTTTTACCTTAACATCATCTTTGCGTTTACTGGCACTAGCTTGTACACTTTGGAACGAATGTCGTTGACCATCATAGTCAATGAGTTTTCTATTCCTCTTTTCCACTTTTTTCTAAGGCATCAAAGAAAGAAAATTAAAAATCAGTACTTGGATAGATTATGTTTGTGTGACTTTTAAAGGAACTAACCTTCATTTCAGGAAATTGATTCGTGTACGTGCATAATGGAATCAGAACTTGATCGGTCAATTTATGAGAGAAATCCAACCATAGACTCTCTGTGCTCGATGCTTGTGCAGTCAGTGCATCATATCCATTCCAATGTGGTTCATATACTTCACATATTGCATCCATTAAGGATTTGGAAGCAGCTTGAATAGCTTAAATTGAAAAAAAAAATATAAATAAATAAATAATTAATTTCTCTTTCTCTTTTTCTATATTTTTCTCTTTTATGAAAAAAAAATAAATTGTTTGTTTTTTTTGCAAACCTCGAACACATCGTATGTAATTGCTAAATTCCTTTTGCAATTTATTGGCACTGTTTTGTTGACGAGTGAAATTGTTTAGATGATCGTCAAAAATTTCATCTGCCGTTCGGTCAACTTTTCCCAAATTGTGTAAAATCTGCAACCAAAAAAAAAAAATAACCATATGCAATTAGATTTAATTTAATAAAGAAAATGAATTTAAAATATTGTAATTTTCTTTTCAAAAATGGATTTTTTGGTTTCCAAAAATATGTACAATTCTTAGCCGGTTAATGATTTTTTTTTGGCAACCACCGTTTCTGCTGGGGTGATGAACACATCTTATTTATCTGTCCATATTATAGAGACTATTATTTCAATAGATGATTAATGATAAAATTGAGCACTTAAAAAGTCGAGAACCAAACTTATATGGGTACCGTATGTATTTATTAATGAAATCATTCGAGTCGACAAGTATTTGGCTAGATTGGGAAACATATTTTTTTGGATCAAGGGATAAGTTTAAGGTGTGTTTATTTGAGTTAAAACTTGTTTTTTTTTTTATTGATTATTTAAAGTATGTAAATTATGTGTAAAGTTTAAAACACATGACTACAATTTGTGTGAGGTACAAGACCGGAAACAAGATACTAATATCTAAAATAAAATAAATACAGTCAAAATCGGTTATAACGACATCGGTTATAGCGAAATATCGGTTATTGCGAACTAATCTCGAAGTCCCGGCTGAGGTTCATACAAATTGTACTAACCAAATATCGGTTTTAACGATATTGCCTATAACGAATTACCGCTTATAACGAACAGTTTTAAATGGAAAATTTAAAAATGTATCGCTTATAACGAATATTTAAAAAAATAAGTAGGCATTGGATATTTCGATATCCAATTTAAAATGATTAATTATGGGAATTTCCGTTTTTCTGTTATTTTTTTTTACACGCGAATTTCGCATTCTATTTCTGAGAGGAACTGGAATAGTCATATCTTATATAAAAAAAAGGATCAATGTGTTAGTTTTTTTTTTTCAAAATGAGTTCAAAACGTAGAGTTTTTACAATTGAAGAAAAATCTGCAATAATTTCAAGGCTCGACGCTGGTGATTCCAATATTCCAAATTTTCTGTATCGGCTTCTACAATCTCTACGATTTTTAAAGACCGAGATAAAATTAAGAAGAATTTTGAAAAATCCAACTTAAAAATAAAAACCTTCAGGCTGTCAATTACTTGAAATCGTTTGTTTTGTTGACTTTTGACCGAGGTTATGAAACATTTTTGACTAAAATGGAGATGAAAATAGAAGAAGAATTAAAAACCAAAAATGTCGACAGCATAAAATCACATATTACTTTGTAAATAAATAAAAGTTTTGCTAAAATAAAAAAAGTTTTTCCACTTTTTAATAAGGAACAAAAAATGGAAAATCGATTATAACGAAACACCGGATATAACGAACAAATCCAGTCCCATCGAGTTCGTTATAAGGTTATAACCGATTTTGACTGTAATTGTAAATCATGAAAGAATAATTCAGTCGTTCACAGTGACGTCAATTCACTTCTTTCGCTCTTAAAGTTATAACTTTTACACAAATAGAGATAATCGTATCCATTTTTGCAACGGTATACAGTTGGTAGATATTAATTAAAAAAATAGTTTACAGAGTATTTTAGAATTTCTTGATGAAACAAACAACAATATCGAGAGAATAAATACTGCAATTAGTTTTTTTCTTTTTAAAGTTCTGATATATGTATGTATGTATGCTCGTAGCAGCTGGATCTGATCAATGTCATCCGAAAGACGAAGATTTCGACTACTTTTTCAATTTTTGGCCGTATGTCCTCAATAGCTTCTAATGCGTCGATTGTTGGTTGGTTAGATGATTAGCACGTTTTTGAAAAAAAAATTTAAACATAAGGTCTGAAAAATGCACAGCTTGTGGACTCAACCACAAGCTGTGCATTTTTCAGGATGTAAATTGTAACGGCGGTGTTTCGATAATCTCATGTTGAATATTTTCGTCCAAAAATGAGCCTGAACAGCGGGCCAGTTTATTTTAGACCCATTTACCGATATTTTGGAGGAAATTTTTTAATATTTGGCAAAATTATTGAATCGAATAAATTCATCACGATAAAATTTCAAAGACTGCTGACTAAAAACGAATCTGACAAACAAAATGACAAAGAACGTCAACATACATATATACGAAAAATTCTAAAAAGGTGCTACAAAGAAATTTTGCGAACAATTCGGCCCAACTTAAAGTTATTCGCAACTGAGTTGCCTGGTAGGCTTTGCGGCAAGTTTATCATTCATAATTTTGTTCAAATTTGAAATTTTGATGATAGGGAAGTCCAAAAAAAGTTGGTCTAGCAATTCTCTCTGTTTGCTTGGCTATTTATTTTAAGTCTTAAAACCTGGTGTTTTATGGACATTCCCCTTACATGTTTGAAAAAATTAAGGTCCAAAAATATACCTGCTAAAATTTGTTTTTGGAGAAATCGAAAAAGATTTTATTTTGTTCGAAAACGGTCCAAAATTTAATTGATTATTTTTAGGCGGAGGCTAAAATTTGGTAAAAAAAAAATTAAGAGACTTTTCAAGCCATTTAAGAACGTTTTAACTAATTTCGAATTAATTTTTATGGAAAATCTTATTTTTCTCAAAAACAAAAGTAACGATTTTGATAAAATTGTCTGTGAAGTAATATGGATCAGGTTTACTTTTTAAAAAGAACCTATTTAATCAAAATTTTTTTTTTAATTTTAAAAATAATAATAATAGTAATAAGGGCTTAATGTTAAAATTTTATCTATAGAAGCTCCATAACAGTTTTAATAATATTGGTGGGTAAAAGTCTTGAAACGAGGTTGAACCACGTTTGTACGTACAATTGAGCTTAGAAAACAAGTTGGATAGTTAGAATTTATTCAAAAACATATTTATATTAGATAGGTATTCGAATAAAAATGATTCATCAAAAATTTGTATTTAACTACTCAAAAAGATATTCGGTTATAAATTAGTCGGACTATTTCATTTTTTTCAGATTATAAAACAAAAAATAAACAATGCTAAACTATGATTCGTGTGTGCTTCTGTATATCGTCGTCGTTCTATTAAAACTCCCTAAGTCCATTTTTGTAAAATTTCTAACATTTGCCTTTGCGAAGGAATTTTACTGACAAGAACTTGAACATTTTTGAGTTTAAGAAATTTTGTATTTAGACTAAACGTAATTAAGAGTTGGGTACATTTTACAAAACTTAAATCTTGATATTCTATTAACTATGCCGTATTCATGAAAGGTCTATCAGTTTCTAATGAAATGGACTTAGGGAGTTTTCATAGAACGACGACGATATTTTCTGATTCAGTTTTTTTTTTTTTTTTAATAAAAATATAGTCGGCATTTCATTTGAGAAATTAATTGTTTAAAAACACCGACGCAATAATTTTTATAAAACAAAAATAACATCTCAATATATTGTTAGCCAAATAGAAAACAATTCATCAAAAAAAAAAAACCCATTGTAATTGCCAAAATTTGATCAACTGCGACCATATGTGCAGGTTATTGGCTTTATATCTTTATTTCACCATCACATCATCAGAGACACATATTCGAGTTAACCTACATATATACATATTATATACAAAACTGTACAGAAACATTTGAACTTTTTTCATGCCCTTTCTACACAGAGTGTTTCAGACTGTATGCAGTGCCAAAAATGTTCTTTCTTCGTTGACAAACATTTTTTTTAAATACAAAATTTGGCAACTTTTTCCCCACATCACTCCCCACAATAAAATTTGTTCTTTTTGTTTCTATACATTTATACTAATTTCTTGTATTTTAAAGTTTGTGCATACGTCGAAAGATTTCGTATGTTCCGATATGTTATTTTTTTTTTTTAAATATAAGTTTTGCATTCGAAAATGAAAAGGAAACTGAATTTGTTGGCAGCCGGTTGTGACTTCGTCGTCGTATAAGCGATGTGTTTTTATGATAAAGCATGTTTATGTTAGCCAAATTTAATTTTTGTGTTTGGAACTAGGCGCAGTCGCTTGCATTACCGGTACCCGCAGTTAATACAACTATAGATTCTGGTGTTCAAACATATTGACAAAGACAGTGGGCGGTAGCGACGCGACGCTTTCAATTTGCCTTTTTTTTGTCGAGAAAGCTACTAACAAAAACGTCACATTAATTTATAATTTATTTAAAAATAAATTAAAGAACTTGCTCGAAAAAGCGACAAAGAATATATAAACGACATGTGTGTCAGGAGGAAAAATCAGATTACATGCTTTTAGCAATTTTTTGCCTATTTATGAGACCAATAAAACAAAAAATACTTTATAAAATAAATTGAAATTAAATTCGCCACAAATTCCCATCGCACTAAATTGCTCTTGTGGTTTAAGGCTCCATTATTTATAAATGACGAACAAAGGAAGGTCATTCCTGCTGTGCTGTTAACACGCATTCAGGAATGAATGGAGAGTTGTAAGTCCCTAGGCCTAGGTTCTACTCGCGATGAACTTACACATTTCTTAACTTGTAAATTTCATTAATAAACAGTGTTATTGCCTAAGCCATGAGTGCGGATAGTTTTAATTCGGCAAAACTAAAATTTAACTAGCAGAAACTTTCTAACTCGTACTGTCTGTTTTTTTTTTACTGTTTGGCAAAAGTTTGGACTCAGCTTTTTGATGTTATTGTAATTTTTAACCAGAAATGAAAAGTAAGGAAACGCATTTGGGATGTTTCTAATTTGTTTCTGGGTAAACGTCACATTTGACGACAGAAATTATCAGTAGACAATCAAGAAAAGGCAGTAGGTAAAATATTCGGGTAGATTCTTGCTAGAGGGAAAATGGAATAAATTAAAAAAAGTAAAAAGCCTGAACCAACAAGCTTCTTCCAGCTAGCTATAAATCTCTAGTTGCGCATGCAAAGTTCGCTCCAATTGCGTGCCCCCACCTGAGTAGCGGTCTTTCTCTACTGAACCAGATCAGGGGTTGATTCAGTGATTTTCCAATCCGTAGTATTGATGCCTATTTGCTATAAATGACCCATCCACTTTTACATTTTTCGTTAGGTCGGTGTCGCTCTCCAGAATGTACAGTTCGTTCTTGTTAATTTTTTTTTCTGTCAAAAATAACCCGAAGAATCTTCCTCTCAAAACACTCTTAAAGCAAGGCTACGTAATAAGCGTGTGTCATCTTCTAGTTATTAAGAAATTGAATTTTCGATCTAACTGCACCTCTTTTGAGATTACCCCTTTTTACCTCACAAAATCAAACTCAGTGGTTCATATTTAGGGTAACTTTTTCGGATATGCTAAAACGTTAAAACAAAGCTCTAAATTTGTCAGAATTTTCGAAGCCCAAGTCTACTTTTTTTGCGTTAAGCAGCCCATAGACACTACACTTGTGTCTGCACCGGTGTCGGTGTACGGAAATGTGTGCTGTGTGTGGGCTGGTGCGCACACCGATTTTCGGTGTCAGATAAGGAGCGAGTAAAATCAAAAGTTTTTGATTTTTGGTGTCGGTGTCTTGATCGGTGTGGCGTGTGTGGCGGAATGGCACACCGGTGTCAGTACACCGATCCAGACACAAGTGTAGTGTCTATGGGCTCCTTTAAAGCTCAATATTTGTGACGAATTTAGTTTTATAAAATGTTATAATATATTTTATAGCACCGTAGGAAAAATGTCTGTATAAAAAGTATTGTAATGGTTGGACATTTTCTTGAAGCGAAAGTCTTACTTGACAGAACGATACCAACCACATTCTCAACTAACTGCATTCGCGTCAAGATCAAATCACACCTTATATGTATGTTATTAAAACCCATTCAAACCTCCGTTATGCTGTCATAATTTTATTCAAAACAAATTCCACAAACAATGTGAATTACTTACATAATACATACAACAACAACAACAAAAAAGAGCCAAACCTCTCCATCTCCATCTCCATCCCACCTGTTGTTTGCTGGTTTCCTCTTTCTTCCAAACTTTGATTGAAAAAAGAACAACGAAGACAGAACAAACATGTGGATTTTCAATTTAAACGTCGGTCGGTCGGTCGGTCGGTCGCGTCAACTTATTTGTAATTGCATCGCATTGCTGTCTGGGATCTCAACTACTTGCTAGCGCCTACAACAATCTTTAACTACGTAGTTAAGAATTTGCACCCCGCTTAACATCGTAAAATTGTTAATGGCTTCACTTAGGTAGCTCGATCTTCACCACAAAGCTTGTTGCTGAAGTGTGTGGTTGAATATAGATGAAGTCATCTTATACAAAATAATAATGCAAAACAATAATAACAACAAAATGAACACGAAATTACAATAACGACGACGCGTTCGCGTTCCATATTCAGAAGGTTAAAAATGCCATTTGAAACAAAAACCAGAATTTCCCTGTTCAGCTCCCCCTATGAGTTTTTTTTAGTGATTAATTGCAATATATATTAATGATATTTTTTTCTTTACAGAATGTGGTCTTTTCCGCAAATTACTGACTCGTAAACGTGACATTTAAAGCACACCTGAGACCGAGAACGAGGTACCTACTTAAAAACCATATTTTTCATATCTTTTGCCTTCAACTTCGTCTTGTAAGATACATATTAGGTGGAGAGTCCATAAAAATCGTAAGTAATTAGTGTAGGCAGATTTAGGCCAAAATGAAATTTTACTTTTATTTTCATTAAGCTTCGAGAGTGTAACGTTTTATTTTTGATTATGGAGACTTAAAAACTACTTACCTCTATATCCTAATGATACAAACATAAATGAAGGTCAGATATAATTGCGTCATTGCTACTGGAAGTATTTTACACCTCACGTCATTTGATTAAATTCATTTTTAAACCTACAATATTTTTTTTATGATCCTTCACCGGGAGAACTGTGTAATTTAAAATACAATGACAGCGCTCACGGCAACTGGATAATTTTAGTTTTTTCCCTTCACGTATTTAAGTTGAAAGTGCGAATTCATAACAGTTGTTTTTATAAAAAAATACTGTCTAAGAAGACCCGTAGAGCTAAGGCCTTCCGTCGGTGGGCATACTTTGGACAGTCAGAGTTTTTTTTTTTAAGTCGCGCCCAGCGCGTTAATACACTCACTTTTAATAGCTATAAACTGTCTTAACTGTTATAGATTGGCAAATGTATCTCTAGTTTCGTCCATTTAAATTTTACAAATCTTCTGGAAACATCTAAATGAGTCCCAAAACATTTAAAATAATTCTATCTCAATCAATTGACGTGGACTGTATTAAAAAAATACATAATAAAAAAAATGTTGCTTGGATGATGATTTTTGCGAGTCAGTTTTGCTTGCAGCAAAGGTAGGTACATAGGTAGGTTTACCGGAAGATGATGAATGTATCAAGGCAATCTATGTGGGCTTATGAATGAAATACAAAATAAGGTTTTATTGTTAGTTTCAATGAACTTATATATCATCAAGCTTGCTTTGAGTTTTGATCGTATAATTCTTTGTGGATATGAATGAGTTTGGTTGCAAAGTAAAATGAGTTGTTAGTTTGTTGCGTATACACATCAGTGAATACAGATAGTATGGCCAAAAGGGAGGAGTTATTTCAAAAGAAATGTAGATACCATAAATAGTAGTGGACTTTGAAGAAGAAAAAAAAAAGTTTTGATTTGCAATTTCTGTAGCAATATGAAATTTTGCAATAAACAAAAGTGCAATCATAGAAAAATATTTTTTATCATACAAATTAAATTTTATATTTTACTTTTTCTTTTAAATCTAATTTAAATAATTTTAAGTTTGATTCTTAGTTAAATACTTAGAATCAAAAATGGAAAAGATGTGAGTTTTATTCCAATATATGTATGATTAAACTGTTGACGTTTTTTATTGGTAACCTTAAACTAGTACAGTAATGCACGTTCGAATAAAATTTTATAATTACAATCATATACATCTTTGATTTATGTATATAAGTCGTCGCAATGTTATTATTCAGGTCAAAGTCAGCTGTCACTGAAAATATTTTTTTTTATATTTTGTCATGTTCCACGTTTGTGAATTCTCACATCACTTGTCGATTATTAAAAAAAAAAAAAAAACATGAAAAAGCTTCTAATAAGCAATTCACATTTGAAAATTTTAAGGGATGTGTTCGAAAAATATTGTTTTTCATTTATGTCAAGTTGAATTAGAGTTGAAATGAATAGTTTATATACAGGTCGAGTTCGACAAGCATTGATTACCTATTAAAAGATTGAAATATTATAAAAGAAAGCATCTCGATGTTTTATTTCTGTATACTAAGACTTACTCTTGCTCTCAGTGCAGACTTCACGTTGATTGAGCTATACATAAACAACTAATTTTTTTTTTTAAATTATCTTTCAACTCGTACTCTAAGCTAACTCGACCTGCATATGTACATGCACTTATATTATTTTAATTTGACATACAAAAAAAAAACGAATACTTCTCCAACACATCCCTCAACTTACTTTAAAGTCAGGTTATTGATATGTTTTTGAATAAGAATTAACTATAGAGTAGATTTAAAATAGTGGAAAATGGAAAAAAGGAAAACACAAAGTATATAAAATAAAAGTAGCAGTAGCAGTAGGAGTAGCAATGGAAGCCCGAATAAAGCACCAATTTAAAGTATTGCTATTTAGTTTTCAAATATTAATTCTTTTCGATGACAGCTGATTTTGACACATATAATTTCACGTTCCGGGTACTAAAATTGAGGGCATAGGAGTGCATATTATAATAGTAAATAAAAACTCCTAAAATAAAATAAGGTTGGGCATATGGTAATTGAGTACAAACTCTCTATACCGATCTATCAAGACAGCACTATGACAAGAGAGCACTATGACACAATGTATTACAGACCGACTGTTTAGTGTACGGAAGAAACAAGAGTTTTCGGAATTTAAGAAAATTAAAATCAATGTACCACAGGGAAGTATCTTAGGACCAATCTTGTATTTTTTATACAATATTGATATTCCAGTGAACAATAATGCTATCATGGTCGAAGATGAAACGGAAACCGTCTTAAATGTTCGACACAATATTTACAGGCTTAGAAGAAGCAAGTCTCTGGAAGTAATAGCCTAAAAGCTATGGCATAATATATATTAAAGCTTTAAACTCCATCCAATGCGATTTTAAATAAAGAAAGAGAGAAAAACATCTGTCAGTCAGTATATTTCCCACAGGTTTCAAACTACAGAGACTTTTCTTTGGACCTTAACCAGTTGCTCCGTTTGTGTTTGCGGTGTTTTTGTTCGAAGTGTAAACAAAAAAGTAATGTCATAGTAATTATCGATTCAAACTTCAAACATAAAACATTTTCAACTTTGAATTTAAATTCTTCTTCTATTTATGTACTGCATTTAAATTCAACCCACGACGACGACACGTCATATAAATTTAAATCAATATCAAAAGCATTTCCTGACCATGAGCCGTAAATGAATTTTCAATTAATTTTTTTCTTTCATTCCTTAAAACTCATTTGGATCAATGTGATTGTCGCTTTAAGACTATACCTAAGTCTTTTTCCTGAACACAAGTTTCTATATGCATGGCAGAGTACGCAAAATTGTTAAGTTTTTTTTTCTCCTCTCGATTGATGTGTTCTTTGATTTAAGTTGGAATAGAATTTTTATTCCCCTATTTGGTTTGTACATATATACCTACATCCTCGTCAAACTCGGTTAAGTGCAATAGCGGCAAATTGAGTCTTGAGTATCAACCATAAAGGACACTCAAATTGAAAAGGAAACGGAAAAAAAAACGAAAAGTGCAAGTTGCTTCAAGTATGTTCTCTTGGTTGTTCATTTTGCTAAACCAATGAATAAAGGATTTTCTAAATAATTTTTAGGATCTATTCATTTTATCCACTTAAGTTTAAGTTTGTAAAAAAAAAACTACACAGGTTTAAGTATTTAATGATACATTCATGTGAAATTGATTTAAAAAAAAAAAACAAGGAAATCCGGATACACATGCTTTCAAGAAAAGAACACAAAAAAAAATAATACTTCTTACCGCCACTGAAATATAATTTTGGATATGTGCCATAATTTGTTATAAGTAAAATAATTTTTTTAATTTAATAAAATATAGCAAAAGGATGCACACACTTTCACGTATAAATTGTATTAGGAAATGACGAACAGACAATGACGTCGAAATAGTTTTACCCACAAAAACCAGGGTCCGACATTCTGAATTCTAATGCATCACAAGAAAATGTTCTTTTATTTAAAAAAAAAAATCATATTTCTGAGTCTGTGCAATATTCACATTGTATAAATAAATACATTTAACTTTAACAATACACAATAAAATAGTACTGAATTTTTAGATAGGAATTTAGGGCACTACTTTCTGAGATTTTTTTTTAAAGACACAGGAATTATAAAAAAAAATAATCAGCTTTTAAGTTGTCTAATTTAAATACGCTCAAAAATTATTGAGGTCGATTTTCTTAAAACTCTTTAAGACTTATTTGGACATGTAAACGAAATAGCTGGGGAAATTCTAAATATTGCCCGCACTTATTAGTCTGGGAGGGCGACCGTAAGAATACTTATCTTTATCTCATCGCGGCTGCTGAAATAGAGGATACCAACCGATAGCTGCAGATGTTTCTATTATAATATTACCACCTATAATTTTTAAAGCTTTCTTTTTAAATTCTATCCAAAAAACTCAAGTGGATTATTGATGAGTAGGGAAAACAAGTTTTTCTTGAATCGTCCTAAACACTGAGAATAGTTTTTTTTTGTATGAATCAGGGTTGCCATATTTTTTTGTGTAGCTCAACGGGACAGAAATATGGAAAAAATACCTGGTCCGGTAAAAACTTAAAATATAAAAAAAAAACATAAATACAAATGTTATACATATATGAAAGCATGATTTTTTTGCTTGCCATGCATATTTTAATTTTAAAAATTTAAAGCTGTGAAGTGTGATTTAAGTAGTAACTTGAATAAATGACACTTAAGTCTGCCATATTGGCATCTTAAGTGCCGCCTACTTACATAGTAAGTAAATAGTAAAAATTCTCCTAAATTGCCAATATATTTAAAACTTAAGTGTCACTTATTTTGTTGAGTGTGCACTGTAAAACTCTTGAAATGCCGCCTTGCTAATAAAACAAAGACACGTCAAAATTAATCTAATGTGAAAAAACCGTATTTTAATAATATTTTGCCAATTGAAATGACAGTTGTCATGTTTCAAAAAGGTGTGTTCGTTTGAAATTTTATCGAAAATTTGTTAAGGTTGAATCACAATGCTGTAATTGTTTTATATATTTCTGCAGTGAAAGAAAAATAGAAGAAACAATAAGAAATATTTCCATAATATGGTATAATATGGCAAGGCTGGTTCACTAACTGAACCAAGTTTTAAAATAAATAAGAATATAATATTTTTAATAAAGAATAAAAATTTTTTATATATTTTTGAAAAAAAAAACCAAAACTTAGAGATCGGACTGTTTTACCGTTTAGTATATCTATTTTATTTCGTTAATAAATACTAAAAGCAAATGGTTTTAAAATGTACTTTGGCTATTTAAATTTGTATAATTCACAATAACACATTACTCTATGTATTTTGCATTTGAAAATACCTAACAATATCTAAGCAGCAGGTGATTATTATCTATCCAATTAAAATACAATTAAGATAATGACGATGTGTCATTTTTATTTACCGGCATAACAAATATGAATTTGCACCCCATATATGTATATTTATAAGAATGTTCTACAAGTTGACGACATATTCAAATATATACAAAAATAAACAAACATTTATAACTTGACAAATAATAAAAAGAGGTATGTACATAAATAGAAAAAAAATAAATAATAAACAAACACAAGTATGTATTCTATATTTTGAGTTTTAGAATAACCATTACAAAAATAAACTGAGATTAACCTAGATACTTGTTTTCTAGATACACACTGCACATTACTTGATTTTGGTCATATTTTTCACTGTGTATTTTTATACTATATCAATAGTCACGCTCACGGTTGTCAAGTTATTTTGATGATTTGATTGGCGCACTACACCCTCATGTTATATTTGCCAATTCAGTATCTAAAGTTTTCACACTCTGTACACACATTAAGTAATTAGTTTAAAAAAAAAAAAAAACAACGTAAATTAGAAGGAACATTTTATTTTTCGTAAAAAACCAACAAACAAAAAACAATTTACTTTCTGGTAAAAATGTCTACCTGCTATTCAAATATTCATCCCGAGCACGATTTAAAATTAAATATTAAGACATTAATTCAACGATGCGGATTGTAACAGTTTTTTTTTTTTTGTATAAAGCAACAGCAAACTGAGTTAAATTTTGCTAGAAAAAAAAGATAATTTTAGTCAATAGATTTTCTTTTTGTCTACGTCATCGTCGTATCTCACTTGCGCATGTGAAAATTATTTAAAATTTCGACTTGTTTTTTTCTCTACAAATAGATAATATTTTTTTTTCTTATTATTATATTATATTATGAAAGAATTTAAACTGAGTTGAGATACAGATAAAAACCTGTCATCGTTGTCGTTGCCGGTATATAGTTTGTTGTTGGGTAAATAGATAGGCACTAATGTGCAATGCAATAGGGCGGAAATTGTGATTGAATACTTTTAAGTAGCCTCACGTGCATGTTACTGCAATCATTGCGATCTTACATTGCAAAGATTTTATTATTATTCTACGTACTTTGATTTTTAAAAAATCTTAAAAAGATCACATTCAAGAATTGATAAAATTAATAGGTACAAAATAATACAAAAATATATACTTAGCGATTGAAAATTTGGCATAACGGTAAAACGTACGAGAAAGATTTTTGTAGAAAATTGTATTTGATTTTTATGTTTTGCTCACCTTCTTTGTACATGTCCTGCTCTGTCACAGAGACGTAGACTCCACCTGGGAGACTTCTACTACAACGATACGAGTGATCTAGCAAATAGTACTTCTATAAGTAATCTCGCACGCTTCATAAGAAGCTCAAATTGGTTTAATTGAGTAAGGAAAAGCTTTCCTAGATCCTTGTGGTATCACAACGGGCCAACAATTGGCCTAAGTGTGTGACAGCCACTTCAACCTAACCTAACCTTATGTTTTGCAAAGATAATATATTTTTTCTCACCTTTCGGAAATGAGATATTTCTATAATAAGATAAGTTGTGACTTTTGTGAACTTGAAGTCGACTATTTTTCATCAGATATTTAAAACGAGAAGATAGTAAGATTTGTTGGGAAAAGATATTTCTTTAGTTTCAATACTGAAACCACTTAATGCCAAGCTTTTTAATTCCAATAAGAAAGGTACTATATATTTTACTTTTAAAGTGAGTGTATATTGATAAATTAACCATACCAACAAATGATCGTAATAAAATATTTTTAAAAAAGTAATCATTCCAACCTTGAACTAATTTTGTTTGATTTTTATTTTATCGTATTCAGGAATTAAAAAAAAATATTTTTTGAATTTTATTATACTTTACGCATATTCTAATACGATGTTTATTCATAAAAAGATCAAAGTATGTTTGTACATGCGATTATAACACAGATGCTATATTGCTTAAACAAATTTTATCTTTTTGGAAAAATCAATAAAATTCATTGCCATAGTCACATATATGTACATATGTTTTGTTTGGTGTCCCAAAAAACTAAATAACTATGATAAATCTAATTAAAAAAAAAGTAATAATGGGATTTTTGAGGTTAGGGTTAGAGTTAGTGTTCAAAAGCTACAAAAACTATTGGCGAATGATAAAACAATTTCTATTCCTGGCATTCCAAATTTTAAAAAATTGATGAAAAAATTCAGAATTTTGGAAAACACATGTTTTATGTTTTTTTTTTTTTCAACAGCAGTCGTGCAATTTTTATTTAATAATGTATAATAGTATAATGTATTTAACCAATTTTATGAAATAATTGGAATCAAGAAAAATAAGTTTTCCTTAAAGACTTAAAAAAATTATATACGTTAGTTACCATGGTCGATTTTTCATTCTGGATACCTATATTCATAAAACGTATCAATGGTGACGACTGACAAGGTCTGGAGAAAAAAATACGAGAAAAACAAAATTAAAGGAAGAGGATTCATGCATAAATGTAAATTGATCATAATACGAGCACTTACTTCGTTTAATGAATGAATAAGTACGGACATGAATCAATTACAAATATATATTTTAAATCTAAATATATGTACCTACATATGTAATTATATGTTTATATTATTTATTTGTAAGAAACGAATTTTAAAGTAATATAATTTCATTAAAAGAAATAAATTCACTTATCGCAATGCTGCCAACTTTAAAGAAAAATTTCTGTAAAAAAAAAGGGGAAACAGTTTTGTTGACATTTTTGTTTGACGTATGAAGAGTCCCCATGACTAAAGTGATCAGAGAAAATAAGTTAAGTGAAAAAGGGATAAGTCATACTAAAGAAAAGAAAGCGTTCGGAAAACAGAAGTGATTTTATTTGGATGCGTTCAGAATGAAATTAATGATTAATAGGGCACAAATGTCACGTTGATCCAGCGCGGCTGTATTCATTGCTTTTTTTAAATTTATATTTGACAAAAATTTTTATGTTAGTTAATTATTATTTCAATTAAAGAAAAAAAAATTCACACGAAGAAACAAGTTGCTGGAGATTTGTTTGACGTTTTAGTTTAATTTTCTTAAAAATCTCTTGTACCTTTTACGCGTGGAAACAAAATCGTAGACATTTTCTGTAGTTTCGTGCCCTTCTTACCTAAAAACTGAAAGTAGCTTGAAATTCAGTTTTGTGTGAAAGGGCTAAAGAATACTTTGTCGACAATTTTTTAAGGATGTGTTCAGAATGAACTGATTGGTTTACACTGCGCATAAGTGACATTGGGAAAAAGTATTATTTTGCACTTCGCGGCTACATTTTTCATTTGTAATGTTTGCTTATTCAACTTAAATTATTATATCCACTACAGTGATCTTTCTTGCATCGATAAACATTAACCCATAAATAAACTAACATATTTTTTGTAATTTTAGAACAGTAATTTTTTTTGAAGAATGCTATGTTCAACCAAACTTGTTAGTTGATAAAAAAAAGATATTTTTTAATTTGGCTGTATATTTTTTATGAATCTTTATATTTTTTATATTTTATATATTATATGAATTTACTCTAATTTTAGAAAAAAAAAATTAACCTAATTCGCCACTCCGCGTTTTTGAGAACTATATACTTCTTTTTTTCCACAATGAAAATTTTTTTAGCCAAATCAAATTATTAATCAACTAACTGCAATAAAGAGTAATAGGGAAAAAAAATATATTTCGCCTGTAAAATTTACACTTTGTTGCTTCCGATAAAGATTTAAATTTCGACGACTAAAAATCGGATATATTACACGATTTTTTAGTCTCGAGAAATCAGACACATCAGACACACATGGTTCTTATACGATTTTTAGCCGTCGTTTTTGCAATTCAGATTTAGAATGAACAAATATGCGACTACCAAATTGCAGCGATTGCAAAAATGAAACAGATTCTATTTATTTATCGTTTTTTAGTCGTAAATTTAAATAGATCAAATGGGACTACGCACTTGAGGCGATTTTAATAAAATAATAAAATGCACGTAACTCACTACAAATATAAATAGCAACGTTTAATAAAATAGTTAAAATTAAGCTTGATCGCAAGTGCGTTCCTAGCCTTACATGACTTTGTATTCTTCCGTCTTTTTCTTTACTTTGCATTTTTCTAGATCTTATCATAATTTTTTCATTCTCTATCAAATAACTGTGCGATTTAGTGAAATGTAAAAAGCACATGTAAAGCCATTTTTAATGACGCTATATAGAGCAAAAACGAGTTAAAATCAGTTTCGTCATTTTAGACCTTACCAATCAATTAGCATAGAACATTTGTACAAATATTCCATTTCTAACTCATTTCGGCAGCCCTGCACAAGATTGGAATACATCCGAGCCAGCCGCGGTGGCCATATGCCAGAAATCATATTCAAATAAAAATGGCAAAGAGTTATCTTTCAAATAAAGTAAATTTTATGGCAATTAATAAAATTTATTTGTGTTTCTATACCTCAAAAAAAAAACGCCCTTTACTTTCATACCTACAAATAGTCTTTGATGTTTGGTTAACGAATGACTGAAAAAAAAACACATTTAAAGAAAAAACATTAAACATGTAACTGAAATTTTAAGGCGTCCACAACAGTAAAATGCAGCAGAGGATATTGCTTTAAATTTAAAAGCTTTTTCTCAAAAGAAAGCAGAAAGCCTTGAATTTTTTTTTAATACAAATTTCTGAGAATTGTTTTTTTTTTAATAAATAGGGTCAAACTCAATGCATTTTGATAAAGCGAATCTTGAATTCCTGAATTATTGCCATAAATGGTTTAATTAAATTTTGTTTTGGTTGCACAAAAACACAATTTCTTTCCTCGAAGTGAAGGAATTCAGCAAATCAGCTAGAAGCTTATAGCTAGCAGCACCACCAGCGGTAGCAGCAACCTGTCTTACTGTCGCGTCCGACATAAAACATTGGGCGTAGTATTTTGTGCACTGCTTCGGCAATACATTTCTGTATGCAATGTATATAGTGATTGTTACTTTTTGCAACCACGAGCTAGAAAGAAGTATCAGGAATGTGTTGTTCGCAACGTGCCCGATGAATGCAATCAGGATGCATTGTACACTGCACGCGTCGTCGCGTATACGAAGTAGAAGTTGGATTACTTTTCTCTTTTCCATTTCCATTTCACTTTTGCTTGCAAAATTGAATCGCGGAGGCACACAATGATGGACGCTGATAAACCGACGGACGGACGGACGGTCGACGACAGCTACTAAAATGATGATGTTCATGACGACCCACACGACTATATAGATAGACTTTATAGTTGCGGCAGATTGGTTTTGTTTTCAAGATTTCGCTTCGGAATGAATGAATCCATCGATAGAGTTGGTGAAAAGACGAACGATGAACGGCCAAAGTATAGACGATGATGACGATGACGACGACGCGACGCACGACGACGACAGTGGTAGATAGGAAATCTGAAGACGGAAAACGGCCTGTGTGCCTGACTTTTTTGTGTGGAATGGAACACAAGGTTCAATGGTCTTAATTTAAAATCTATTTCGAGGCTATCACGAATTTTTTTTGTTGTTGTTGTAGTTTATGATTTGAATGCAAATTGCATTTAAATGTGTGGGCAGGTGAACCAGTAAAAAATAGGCAAGTGAATTTCTTTAGTTTTTCTTTTCTTTCGCTTCTAAAGTCTCTGCGGATTAATACGAAAACATAATTAATAAACAACGTTGAAGGTGTAAGATCCTCATATTTTTGTTTATAAATTTAAATGTGGGTTTAAAAATTTTAATCACATTCGAATAGATAGGGCTTTGTCACAGTTTAATTGGGTTTTTAATAAATCCAGCTTTCTGTCAATTTTTCTGGAGTTAAACTTTTTCCCAAAAATACATTCTTTACCACCAAATTATTATTTTTTATTTACAAAATTTCTAAAGATAATTAAATTGTATTTAAACGATTTTCTATCCCCACAAAACAAAAATAGATATTTAATGCTTTAGCATGTGTATAGGCTCATTTTCGAAAAACAAAAAATCGTTTCGTTGACATATAATTTGACTGAAAACACTTAAGACATAAATGAGCCTTGACTAGACTATAACATGTATGTACATATTTAGGTGAAATGAAAGCTCACGTGCTAACAATTTAATCAATCAATTATATTATTCTCCTTTGTTAATGAGTTCATTTTCTCAAGGAGTTTGTCTTTTAATAGATATATAAATGTTGCGTGCTAGTCTTGTGTATAGGTATTATTATATGGTTTATTTAAGTGATATCTTTACCTTCATTACTTTGGAGAAGTTTTTATATATATTTTTTTTTCTATTCTCTAATAAATTTTATAGACACTATAAAATGTCATTGATTATTGTCTTTTAAGATAATTGCGGTTAAAGAGGGCACACACAACAAATTTTAGTCTTTCAAGAAAATGAAAGATTAGAAGATAAAAGTAGGTATACATAGCACAGGTCAACACAATTTTCTACTTGCTTTTCACGCAATTCTTAGAATTACTTCATAAGTTTAGATTTTCGATATAATGTATGCAACGGATCATCCATTTCGTGGTTTCAAGTTGGTAGCGCTGGCATTTGACACCTGTTAAACTAAGCTGTCATTTGAAGTGTCATAATATTAGTTGAATGTTTGACATTTACGAATAATGGATCGCTTAATATTCGAACAACGCGTTAAAATGATTAAAACTTACTACAAAAGTGGTGATTCAAGCGTGGCTGGTTTTCGCGCAATACGCGATGATTATGGTCGTCTTAATCGACCGACTACGCAAGCAATCGAAAATTGTGAAGAAATTTGAAGAGAGTGGAAGCGTTACTGATGTCGTAAGGCCTGTGCATCATCGTAATGCACGGTCAGTCGAAAATATTGCTGCTGCAAGTGTTGCTGATGATCCGAATTTATTGATTTCGCAGCAGTTGTCGTACACGTCACTTTGGCGTATTTTGCATTTGGATTTGCATCTCCTCTCCATCCTTATAAAGTTCAAATTACGAAGCCTGCTGACCATTCACAACGCCGTATATCGATACGCTTCTTGGGTGTTGGAACAACAGACAATAAACACCGATTTTTCGAACAACATTTTCTTTAGCGATAAGGCACATTTTTCACTCGTAGGGTATGTAAACAAACAAAATTGCCACATATGGGGCTCAGACAACCCACAAGTAATCGAAGAGGTGCCGTACAAAGCGACTGTGTGGTGTGCTCTATGGTCGAAAGGTGTCATTGGTTCGTATTTCTTCGAAGATGCCAATAGGCAGACGGTTACATTCAATTAGGAGCGATATATTCGAATGATAAGATTTTTTTTTTTGGCCGGCGATTGAAGATCAAGACTTCGACGATATGTGGTTCCAATAAGCCACACAACACGACCAATTATGACTTTAATGCGTGAGAAGTTTCCTGGTCGCGTAATTTCACGTTTTGGCGAATTCAATTGGCCACCAAGATCATGCGATTTGATACCGTTAGATTTTTTTCTGTGGGGCTACGCAAAAAAACGTGTTTACGCGAATCGCTTGCTGCGAATCTTTCCGTGGCGGCCATTTTAATGATATTATTTTTTCACACTTAATGGCAAAATCCAAACTTTATAATGAAATAAAATTTTCATCAAAGATGTCTCGCTGTTTGTGTTAAATAAAGCTTTACTTTTGAAACCGAAAATTGAATGACCCTTTATTTTAAAGGGCTACTTGGAAGAATAGAGAGGTGATAGAGGATGTTTTTTTTTTAATTTTCAGAAAACAATTTGATTTTAAATTAATTTAAACAAATTTAAATATTCCATCCGCGCGAACGAAATTAAGCTCATGTGACATCAACAGTTTTTTTTTTTTACAAAACGCGCGTTCAAATAGATGTATGTACGTCCATGTGGTCGTTTCTGCGTCATAAGTCTAGTAATTTTTAATACATATAGTGGAGCTTTTCGTAAAACAAACCTCCCATAGTATTTTTTTTTTGGTTTTATATTTACAAAAACTTTTTTTTTATTTTTAAAAAAGTTAAATATTTTTTTTGAAACCTGTTTTTTAACATTATCTAGCAGATTTTAAATAAAAAATATTCAAAATAACGATATATACCAGACGGAACAAATTTTGCAATTATTTTCGGTACGTCTCATGAAACAATTTTTTTTGTTTTTCGAATATCTCATTATCTTTTAAACAAATTTCAATTACATTTTTTTTATAAAAAAAGCTCCTTTATATTTAAATAATTTTTGAAAATTCGATGTTTTTTGAAATTCAAATTTTAACTTCATATTAATAAATACAAACAATTGACGTACCAAATTATTTTCTTAAAAATGTTTTATATATAAAAATAATTTTTTTAAAAACCCGCTCACAAATTTAAAATTAGTTTTTCTCATAAATTAAGATTTATTAAAAAAATCAGATGGCGTACATTTCAAATTAATTTTAGAAGTTGTTTAATAAATTTATTTTTAAATATATTGACTTTTAACAATTTTTTTTTGTTTAAACTGTTATGTTTACAATTTTCAGATCTTAAAATCTCAGTGGTACCTACATAAAAGGAGCAAGTTCGTGCATTTTATTTTTATTTTTTTTTTTATTTTAGGACCCAACATAACGGTACCTGGCTTACAAAAAGACTTTTTAGTTTAAACTGCAACTGAATATGAATATATGTACTTTATTCTTTAGAACCAAACTGCCGTTTTATTACTTACTAAGGACGGAAGCGAATTCAGGGAAAGCGAAAAAGTTACTTAATATTAAAAAAACAAAATAAACTGAATTCTATTTATTTCAATCAATTGAATGAATATTAAAATATATGAAATTTCATAAAAGCAAAATTATTATGGTGATCGCATTTAAATTTTTACAATTCTTAGGTAAATTCTTTATAAAATCATTCCTATTATAAATTACATGTTATTTCTTTTAAGGTTGCATTCTTTTTAAAATATAATCCACATTCGGCTATGCATCGATTCTTGTCTCACCGTTACTCATGTATTTGAATTTTATTTTATTTAAATTTTTTTTTAAAGATATACATTTGTATGTACAAACATTGCTGATAAAATAGAAAGATAAAGATATAAATTTAACCTTGTGGACTAATGATATTGTATAATGCGAGTAGAATTTGAACTTCTTTTCTTTATTTGTTTGTTATGTTAAAATTTTTAAAATATACAAAAGCGAGAATTTCTCAAAAGATGCACTAGCCACACATCCGCTCATTCTAAGATACATAGTTGATATCTATCTTACAATATTTCAAAGCACTCTAAACTAACGACTAATAAATTTCCATTTTCAATAAAAACAACAAAAGAGAAAAAAAAAAAAAACAAATAAAAGTCAATAAATATGTAAAAATCTATTTTGGAGAAAAAACAAACTGATATACCCACTTGAATAAATTCAACAGATGCCTCGCAAAGCTAACAACAATAAAATTATTGCCTTGCAGTATTTCCAGGCGTGCAGATAAATTAAATGCACTTTTTTTTATCTAAATCTTTTTTTTTTTAAATAAAAACATTGTGTTCTATATTTAACTGTTGTCTGTGAATGCATTTTTTTTTGTCTTGGACATTTATATTTAGTTGTGTGTTGTATTTAAATAGATTTTGACGACAACTTTGGATTTCCTATCATGGGTGTTTGTGAAGGTTTTTCTATTTAGGGAAGAACTAAAAATAAGGAATGGGCAATAAAAGTGAGTCATTATTTTTTCAAACAAAAAGGTGTTCATGAAGAAGATACATGCACTTAGATAGGCACTTGATGTCTGGTTTGTCCTTTTAATTTTTTAAAACGGGATTATTAGTTGGAAGTTTTTATACAGACTACCTTATTTTCTACCCACGAGTATATGCATTCATATCTATCTACCAGTTTATCCATTTTCTTTTTTTTTCACTCGTAATTTTTTTTCCACTTGTCTATTTGTTTGTATATTTCTACTTATCAATTTATCTGTCTGGCAGTTGATCTAGTTGAACGATGTGATCACTGAATTCAGCTAAAGATCTTTCGACTCGTTGAGAGAAGGGAAAGAAGATGGCTAAAAGGAGATCTTCATTTTTCTTATACTTTATAGTCTGGAAAATGTCTCGCTTCGTAAAAGTTTAAACGAAACTAAAAATAAACTTTTTTTTAAATTTTCATTGAAATTCTTTGAAAGCTGCAAGTAAAATAAAATGAACAATTTCCATTGAAGACAGAGTTCTACACATTTCGGGTCTTGTGTTTTTTTCCAATTGCGTTATTTGCATCTTTTATAAATGTTTTCAAAAAATCAAATACTGTTGACAGTATAAAAAATAATCAATTACAAAAGTTGCGTATAAGCCACCCGTATTGTTTAATGAAAAAAAAAAAAAGACTTTACGTCGGGATTCCCTTGATACACCAAATTAAATGCTATACTTGTCAGCAAGTTAAGCTCGATTTTTCAATGTCCCGACATTTCCGTTGACTGCTCGCACTTGTTACGTAATATATTAACAATCCAATAATACTTTGTGGGTGCGCCCACACCCACAACATACTCTTGACTGCAGGCAAACTTAGACAATCGACGACGTCGACGGCGACGGCGACAACAGTGTTGTTCTAGAAAATCGAAAGTAATTGTAAATATATATTTTTTTTCTTTTGTTTTATTTTCAATACAAATTGATTTAGTACTTTTAAATCAATTACCAAGGCAAAAACAAAAAAAAAACAACAACGCCGTACAACAAAAAATTTGACATTTGACAGATTTAATTTTAAAGTTAAATCAGACAGAAGAAGATTTTCCAACCATCAATCAGGATTGGATTTCTTATATAAGAGATAGTATGCAATGCCTTAAAAAAGGGCCCGTATTCCAAATAGTGGTTCTTGTTTAAACAAGCAGAGGTCTTTAATACATTAATAAGATATTGATATAAAAATATGATATTCACTATAAAATAAATAAATTTCCGCCCAAAGAAACGCCCACTTTAAACATAAAGATTTATGGGCCAAGCTGATAATAATCATTAAGTTGCTTAAAAAAGTGTGAAATATTTATTGATAATGAAAAATAAGAAAAATTAATTTTAGGCCACTGCCACGCCTATTTAAAAAAAAATGTTATATCGTCATCAAAATAAATAAAAAGCTAGGTTGATAAATATTTTTTCGTCTGTATACATTTTTTCGCAAGCCCATTTTTTGTGTGTTTATTTATTTTTTCGATGGATTAAGTCTGTGATTCCGATAAAATCTGAACTACCTTTCAGATTTTAGTAAATTTTTAAAGAGATGGTATAAAGAATCACCTCACTGCCCACTGACACGCCCACACCGAATTTAGTTTGTAGATGGAGTATTTAATGAATTACAAAATATCTACAGTGAGTTCTTCATCATATTCTTCATCACGGAGGAAAGCAAAGCTTATTTGTATAGCTTCCCCTTACAAACACGCCCAGTATAATAAAAATTTCATTTAAACGTCAAAGTTAATAAAAATAAGACTTGTTTTTTTTTAATAAGAATTATAAATAGAATATGTATTTTCTAACGTTTGTCCGTACTTATAATTTTATTTGCCACGTCCACTTTTTGGTTTTTACCTTCTACTTTTGGGATCAATTTCTAAGAGCACAAAAATAAAATTCTCATAGTATCAAGTGAAGAGAAAAAACCCTCATATACAAAACCCTCGTGTTTACCACGCCCACTTTTTGGTGATGATGAACAAAATACGTATGTTAAAATGACTTTTTTAAAAATTCTCTGATACAAAGTTTTTCCACGCCCTTTTTGTGGGCGGTGTTTTATATGAAAATGAAAAAAAAGATAGGTTAAACAGAATATGTAGAAAACGTGCACAAAAATATTTTTACCTCGCCTACATTTTGGGGATGTTTTGTATTAAAACCATAACGAACATAAAACAATCGAGAGCTGTCAAATCAGCCGTCACAGTAAAAAATTAGTCCTAATTTAAAGTTTTTTGTCTCTCAAAAAAAACACCCTCTACGTAAGATATTTGGCATCAATTTTTTTATTGTCATTTCAGTGTATTTGCTATGAGTCCGAACGGAAAAAACCAGACAACATTAAATTTTGCCTCACAAGAAACGTGATAAAAAAAAAACTCACCACACTAAGGTGAATTTTGTATTTTACTAGATTTCTGAATGTTTCTTGAACATACCCATATGATTAGGCAGTATTCAAGTTGCTGATGGTTCAGTTAAAGATTAAATTGTTTCGCCCTTATTTTGCAATGACCTCCAACTACTTCAATATAAAAGCTAAGTCCAACCCTGTGAATGAGGAATGTGCCTCGAAGTAATGCGATGTGGTTCATTCCTTAGAGGAGCTTTAACATGTATCTATCTCTGGCATTGTTCATTGTTCGTAGAAAATAGATTTCAATTCCAACAAACTTGTCAAACTACGAAATTAAAGTAAGTAGACGCCGAAATGTGTTAGTTTTTTTTTTTTAAGCGTCTGAAAAAATGTAGGTAGGTATTCTACATATTTTTTTTTTCTTAATTAAATTAAAAGGCATATATTAGATGTCAGTGAACTTTTGACTTCTTTTACTTTGTTGCAAACAAAATAAATACAAAAAAAAAATATTTGGTTACCGGTTTCGAGGCGGTAACCAAACAAATTATAATGTTGCTTCCCAGAAGTACTATAGACCAGAACCGCACGAAACTGATTGATTGGGACAACAAACGGAGCACAGTGTTGGTAGTGCGGGTTGCAAACTGCGGACTGTGGACATACACTTGTTTTTTCTGTTTGTTGTGTTGTGATGGTTCATTGATTCTTTTAATGATTAAGATGGATCTTATGATGATATCCGGTAGCGGATAAATTAGAAATTAGCATTGAAACTATTTGCCATTTCCCTCTCGACTCGAATGTGAATTCGATTGATTTGTACCTGTTTTCCGCAATCTACATATATAGTAGCAGAGAGATTGCTCTGATAGCCGGTGTTGTTTTTTTCTATTTATTTATTTTTTTTTTTTTTCAAATAGTGGGGCATGTTAAATAAGCGTGTGGCCCACTTTGGTTTATATAGGAGTATAGGACCTGTTTTTTTTTTATTTCGACGTACGTACGAGTATGTTGTGTTAATGTTGGGGGATTTTTTTTTCTTTTATCAAAAAAAAAACAATTATTTCATATTAGCGGTAAAGTTAGTTTATGCAAAAATTTCTGCACCCTTTCGATTAGTTAGTTATTTACTTTCAACGAGAATAATTGTAGAAATACCTGTTTGGATTTAAGACTTTGGTATGTAATCAATGAAGCCAGCAAGTTGGTTATGCTTATGAATTATGCAAATAGACTAACGTCAAAAGTTGTAACAGGATATTGAATTGGTTCATATGGTTGAATAATTTTGTAAATTTAATAATCTAATAGTTTTGTTTTTCTTTTTTTGAACCGATAAAATGAAGAGAACAAAAATGTGAAAAAATCAGATGTTCTCTGAATGTCAATACTGATTTTTTTTGTTGCTTAAAAAAAAAGATTCAAATTCTAAATTAGACTTTTTTCACTTAAAAAAAATTCTGGCAAAGTTAAATTTTGGCGGAGAGCTTAAAAAGTACCTTAAATTTGAAGTAGGACTTTTAGATTTCTGGGCTGAAAGGGACTAATTTTAGTTTTTTTTTTGAAGAAATGTCAAATCAAAAATTGAAGGTAGATATTATAACGTTAATCGTTTTCTAAAACGACGACGACGCCCGACAATAAGTCGTATCGTTTTAGTAAGAAGCGAAGACCGTAAAAGGGGTGATTGATTAGTAACAATGGGCTCTTTTGAGGCAATTCGAAATGTTACCCCAAGCGTTAGATCGTATAGATATCGTAAACGCAACTACAATGGTCATCATCATCCGCTTTGCTAGGGGAATTTTTTGCATGGATTCGTTTTAAATTTCGACTGAATAAGTCGAAAATCATCGAAGTCCGAAATTACATACTTTCAGGGGTGGATGGTGGCGATATCTGAATTTTTGTATGAGAAGGGGAAAATACTTATTCTAAGGAATGACAAACATTATGGAATTAACAGTCCGCTAATTTTGTCCATCACAAAAATGGAATTGCCGACAGTTTTGCTTTTTCTTTTTTTAGACATACTTTTTTTTAATTATATTTTTAGGATATTCATTTTTTCAAAAGTTTTTAAAACAATATTATTGTTTTTTTTAAATTTTGATGTATTTATTACTTAGCATTAACAAACAAAATTTTAAAACGAATTATTGAATTTTCAAAAAAAAAAAAATTAATATTTCTTTTGGAAATGTTTTTTATGCAATACAAATAAAGGTGCTTAAAAAAAAAATATGCAGGACTAGACCGCACGACTTTGCTTCATTACCAAATTTAAGGTAGCATAGCTACATTTTGTAGGAAATAATAAAATGGATTTTCTCCTCGATTTTTTTTTTTTGATTTTCAAAATTTTAAAATGTAATATTGTTTAAACTATTCAAAAGTACCCGATTGAAAAATTTAAAAAAAATGGTGAAACCATTACAAAGATATATGGAAACTACTTTACAACAATTTTCTAAAAAAAACCATTACCGTAATAAAATATTAATTGTTTGGAAAATACTTGAAACGCAGTTTTCCTACTATCACTTTGGTCATTTCAGGTAAGAAGCTGTTTTCCAGAAAATTTAAAAAAAAAAACGAAAACCGTTGTTTACTAGTTTCTCCTCTAGGGAATTTTTTGTGTTCTATACAAAATTTTGTATAGGTATATCGATTTTGTATGGCTAAGCAATTACATCAAAGAGCTAAGCGAAACGAACTGTGGCACACGACCAAATTGACCTTTTCTCACTATGCTGCGAAAAAGTCATAAATCTAAATTTTCAAATTAAGTTTTATGTCACTTCAAATGTCATAGTCCAAATTCCCATATTTGTCACTTGAAATTTTTTTATTTGTTTTTAATTTTTCTTAAAAATCTAACTCAATATAAATCGAGTTATAAAATGTTAATTCTTTTTTTTTAATCTGCTTAAAAAAAATCCCCTTTGGATTATATTTTTATCACCATCATCATGCACAATTACACACCTATTGTGTAATTATTTTTATTTTAAATATTTTCAATGCTTTTATAAAGTTTAAGCAAAGACGACTTCGACTTTATAGGTCGTTTATTCACTTGCACTTGTATCAGAGAGCTGATTGTGCCACATTAAAAAAAAGCAAACCCGTTTAACAGCTCCAAAAGAAAATACGAAAAAAAACACACACACACATGCACAAAGAGTTCTACTATATTAGAAAGACCACCAGCAGCACTTGGACCAGTAACACACAATTTGTATGCCACCACCGATATGATTGCTTGCTTGCTCTTGCTTTGTGCCAAGTGATATTATTATTTGAGATTCAATTTGTGAATTTTTACACGTCAAAAAATAAGAACCCGTTGTAAACGAGATGTGATATGTTTAAGTTGTACGAATATAGAGTTTTCTAGATTATGACTATAACTTTAAATATATGAGGACAGAGTCTATTTAACATGAGAGGAGAACAAGTACGTTACGTAGGTACAAACTGTATTAATTAAATGGTTTTCATTGGTTCTTTGTAAGAAATGTTTATTTTTTTTATTTAAGAATGTTGCTAATTAGATGCGACATACATTCCATAGATCGTGTTCTATGTCGTGTCACTATGATTTGTACATATTCTTTTAAGGAATTTCTTAAAGGTTTAAAAAAAAAAAAAGATGAGATGAATTATTTTTTAATTCTTCTATATTTTTAAAATTTTTCTATTTTTATTTTAATTTAACTTCATAATTATATATTTAAAAAGCATGCAGTTCTCAGAGAAAAATTGATTTATCACAAAATCAACTTTGACGATATTGATTTTATTTTTTATTTTTATTATTTTATTTTCAAACTTGTACCTACGAAATTCCTCCTCTTTTAATTTATATTTTTATTTTTATATCTTACTTAGAATTTGGATTCATAGCTGTTAATAACTGTTAACTTTGTCAGAATTTTTATTCTGATATAAAATTCAAATACTGTAACCAGGAAAAATAAAAAAAATTTAAACAATTTTTTTTTACCTAAAATTTCGGTGCGAATTGTCCAATTTATTAAATTTGATGAAATTTAGCCCGAAAATAATGTTCAATTAAGAAATGTTAAAGCAAAATCACAAAAATTAATTCTTATCCCTTGGAAAAATTATGCAACATTTTGGACTTGCTTTTTTAAATTTGGTACATACTTATTACTATACCTATCTACATTATTAATATCTACATTGGAATTATTTTCATATGAAGTGTACATTTTAGAAATAAATTCGAACAATTTTCGGACTTTGACAATGTTCTAACCTAAATTTTGAAGCCTCCTTTTGAATTAAGAAAAAAAAATAGGCAATAACACTAAGTGTACTAAATTTCATTTATCTTTGTCCAAAATTGCAGTGGCAAATAATTTTTTTTCGCCAAATTTCCAAAAACGGACCACTGTATGCTGTGGAATAGGAGACTTTGACTAAGATATCTAGCGTTCGCTAATGAAAGATGAGCTCAACAACTGGTTGTGTGAATTTGGAGGCAACGATCTAGCTCCAAGTCCACATGGGACAGTTGTGAAAGAGCGCGGAAAAAATCCAAAAACTTAATGTTTTTCAAAGTTCCTTTTGAAAGAAACAATACTCAGCAACAAATCCGGATAGTAATTGTATTTATGATCTGACTCTGCGAATTTCATCAACTTTCATAAAGTGGCTTAAGTTTTATCGAACTAAAATTGTACAATACAATAACAAAAAAAAGCCCAAAGCGTGAGAGCGGGAAAAAAACTTTGTATGTGTCAGAATTGCATACAAAAAAAACACTACGCTATTCATTAATTTTGAAGATATTCAATTTTTTTTGATAAAGTAGGCGTGACAGTGGGCGGAAATTAATTTTGATGGTGTCTAATACCATCAATTTTCTATTAAAATCGGATGACAGGTTTTTATGGATTTTTCTTAGTTTTCCAATAGAAAGTGCCCCTGACTTTATCAGCACCTTAAGTAAGTAACAAAGTCAGACGAAAAAATAAACAAACATTTTCTGTAAAAAAGTACAATATTCAGAAAAGTATACAATTCAAGGAAAAGTTATAATACAAGCAAAATTAACTGAAATACATGGTCTATAATTTAGATTTTAGATTTGAAAAGGATTTGAAAATCATGGTTTTTAAACAGTTTTCAAAATAACACTACTCAACACGACTATATTTTTTTTGAGGTTTTTCGATGTAAAACTCAGAAACCATTACATTTAAAATTTTGTTAAGTTTTGACAATAAATTTCCCACGACTAAAAGTTCAGAAGTTATATGCATACGTGACTTCCCGACCACTCAAACCTTCTATCACACAGGTTTCACTGCCTTAAACATTAAACTTATTTAAGAAAAAAAAAAAGTAAAAGTGCTTCCAGTTCTGAACCCTTATTCATTTCCCCAAGTCACTGAAATGCCTTATTGAGGTATAATTTTTCATGTAGCATAAATTCACTTTCTTTTCGAGTCTCTTCATTGTATCGATCTACCTACATTAATAAAGAGGAAAAGCATAAGAAGAAGTAACAAAAACCTGATTCTCGTATACCTATACACATAAGTCTTAGGGCCTCAATGCCGCTGCCGCTTAAGGTGCAATAAATTCAAACGAACTAATACATGACAAATGACGATGGCATAGCTCGTGTCACATATCCGCTGCAAGGTGTACTATACACACAATTCACATTCAATAAAAAACCACAGCACTACGAAAAACATAAACTTTAATGGCTTACCATCAATCGCGGGCGGCAATGACCTGCTACGACCACTCAAAACCCTCTGGACAGAGATAAAAGAAAAGAAGAATAAAATAACAAAAAAAAAAAAAAATACTTTCACTCCAGAAATGCCGTCATTCGCGATAGTGGCACGATGTTGTCGTTGGTATTTTTTGTTTTTTTTTTTTTTTTTTTTTTTTTTGAGCGCAATAATTCGAAATGCCCATAACGATTAACACGACAGATGATAATATAACGAGAAAAAAAAACTTGGTCATGACCGATTTATGAGTGTATCTGCTTGATTGGATGTGCAAACCCATAAATTAATATTCAAATTGCAATTCTGCAATTCATTCAGATACATTTCTTAAACAAAAAAAAAAAAACAAAACTGGGAACAGTCCAGTGTGCAGAAATTATATATGTTGCCTGAATTAACTTGAGGCGCGGGCGGGCGTCTATTGTGGCATGGTATGGTGGTGTTATGCCGTGCGTCTTGCGAAAGCCCAAACCAAACACGATTCTTGATTACTTCAGATCACTCAAAATAGCTGCTGCTCATTCACATGTTAATGCTAATGACAAGCAAATCAAAATAAAAAAAAAAAAAACAAGTTCATGTTAAGTGTCTTTGATTCTATTGGTGAATTAACAAACAGATTTTGAGTTTATTGGGTCAGAAAGATTAGAACTCGAGGCGCTAATTAGAAACCTTTTGGAAGTTTTGGTGAGGTTTATTGTAACGTATATGTATGTATTTATATCTGGCTCCCAAAAAAATAAGCACCTACACTCAGAGAAATACGTCGATAAAAATTTAACAAGGAACTTTTTAAAATTACTACACAGGTGGGCATTACTAAAATAACACTGTACCTTGTAAATTCATAAAAAAATAAAAATTTAACAATAAACTTGTTGAAAATACTAAGTAGGTGGGCATTGTTAAAATAACACTGTACCTTATTAATTCAATTGTTAAAATGATAGTATGTCGATCCTGAACCATGTGCAAGAGTAACAAAGCTACTGGATTAATTAAACATTGAATAATGTAGATTATACAAACAGATGCTATCAATTTAAAAGCTAATATATTTAGATTGTTGCATTTGTTTAACGTGATAACTTATTTAATGTCGTCTAATGTAAATATTATTATTTAATAAATGTGTAATAAAATGTGCCATGTAATTTTTTTTAGTAATTTGATTTGCTTATTTAACACAAAGTACACAAAAATCTTGTCTCTAATTAAATATTTAACATGGTAACCCATGTTGAAAAATTAAAACTTAGTTAATATCCGTTTCCTCCGTGTAGGTTACACACTTATCTTATTCGAAATTCTGGATTATAATAATAAAAAAATAAATGCTATTATTTGCCTTCTATTTTTCTCAGAGCAATAAATTGCTTGGTTTTTGATAAGACGTAGTGGATATTATTCCAATATCAAATTGGGCTTTGCAAAGAACGGCAGAACGAGTTTAGAAAAAATTTCTTAAAAATCAGTTGAGCAATTTACGAGAAATCAATTCTTTTAGATTGGGAGCATTTTTTTAAATCTCGAAAATATAAATCTCAAATTTTCAAAATTTCGCAATTACAAAATTTTGTATTATCGAAACTCCCCAATTACAAATTCTCACGTATTGAAATTTCGCATTGTTAAAATCTTGCAATTAAAAATAAAAATAGATTTTTTATTTGCGTACGTTTAATGAGAGAATTTTCTGCATTTATGCATAATGCGAGATATTTGACTGAGTCACATTTTCGAATGCAAAATTTAGCTATGCGAATTTCTTCTTTTTTTTTTTTAAATCGCAAAATTCGGTTACCAAGAATCGCTCTCAATTATTTTAGACAAAAAAAATACTTCTACACAAAAGACAAAAAATTATTATATTTAAAATTACTTCCAAATGCATTTTTTGTTTTAGTTTTCTACCATGGTTTTTGACACATGAGACAGGAGCAATAAAATTAAGTAAACTGAGATAAAAAACTAATCCATAGCACTTAATGAAATTCACTCTGAGCTTTATCAATCAATTTTATAATGCAACGGTAAGTCTGATAATCTCACTCGGATGGCATTGCATCTATGGAGTTTCGCAGGATACAAAAATGATGGTATAACGAAAGATATGGGATACATCCCTGAACCATCATGAATGAATTTTAGGATGTTCTTTAATGGCTAAAAAAACAGCTATCTTTTGATCAGCTTTGAAATATTTGCGCTCCTAAGTAGATATCTATTCTGTTTTTATTATCTGTTCGTGTTTTTTGCAACTCACGAAACAAAACTAATGTGTCACGTCAGATTAATTTAATCATCATAAGAGATATTATATATTATTCAAGAATTCTTGGTTGGCAGATAAAAAAAGAGTACGTATACGCCCGAGTGATTTACAGACGCGAGTGTTAAATTCAATTTTATCTTCTTTTTTTTATCTAGCAGAGATTCGGGTTAATTTATTAAATGTATTTCTTAAGAAAATTACTTTGCATCAGCATCTTATGATAATAAAATTATAAAATTGAGATTTAAAAAATAATTAAAAATTTAATAAATATATTTCTTTATAATTAAATTTATTTTCCAGTGTAGTGACATTACCTATCATTATGGTAAATAATTTCTTAATCCATTAAAATAATTTTTTTATAACGATTGGAGGGAAGATTCGTTCAAAATAAAATACATTTTTTTTTCCGTCTGACGTTTTTTTTTAATGAGCATGTTGAATAAAGTATATACGTGAAGTTAATGTAGTGTCCAATTAGCTTAAGTCATTATACATAATATTGCGATTTAATATACATACATTTTGCTATAAAAAAACGATACGTATACGCCCGAGTGAATTTAATTCGACGAAAACATTTATTATTGAATTTAATCTGTGATATCAATACATATTAGAGATATTGGAATATATTTAAAATGGTATTGTTTATGTAAATCAATTTAAGCATCCCCTGATGACAGGTATCTTAAAAAATGCATGACCCATGGACAACAACAATTTAATTTCCTTAAAGAACTTTTAAAATAGCTTTGAGACCAAAAAAAAAAACGTATATCTTCAATGTGATTCGTTTAATAATTATGAATTTATGTTTAAATAAAATAAACTAATGAATCACTCGATCATTTCTGAATCAAGGTTATAACATGGTTAAGCAATGAAGATTCAAATACTAGATTATTAACAATATAGATTTTTTATTAAATTTTATTTCTTTTTATTTTTTTTTTTATTTAAAAGTTTTCATGTGCATTTATATTATTATTACATTACCAATTCACAAAGTTTGAACAATAAAAACGGTGGAAGTGTTTTCAAATTATGGGGTACTGCGTTTTCAACATCGTAAACATGAGTAAGTTTTTAAGTGCTAGGTTAACTCTGAGTTAAACGAGAGCAAGATAATCCTGCAAAAAAATTGAACCTGAAGTTAACTACTTAAAAGTATAGTTTAGTTCAGTGTAGAATTAACTTTAATTTTCAGTTGTCAAAAATCTATCAAAATCAAAATGCAACACAAGTATTAACTATCAAAACAAAGAGGGCAGCATTATGCGGCATTATGGAAAGGACGATTTTCATAGTACTGCTCTCTCTATTTCAACAGTGTTTTGATACTGAAAAACTTGATTTTAGAAGTCAAGAATACAGTAAATAATACAGTAAAATCGTGAATAAAATTTCCACAAGAATATTTCCCTCCTTTAAAAATTGAGAACGTGAATGATGCTCAAAAGTTTCTCTGCGGAATTTATTGGTATCGAGAAAAAAGGGGAATTTGGTAATTTTGTTGGGTTTTTTGGTCGGGTGAAATTTATTCTGAAGGAGATTCGCGATAGCACAAATATTTTCGGGGAATTTCCCAATAGGTCGAAATATCTTGTAAAACAAAAGCAGCAACGTTTGCGTCTCAAATCTGCAAAATTTTAGCCCCGCATTATCAATTTTTCTCTATTCAAGGTTAAGCTCAAACGACATAAAAACAAGATTTCTAAATTTAACAAACTTTCACCAACCAACCAATAGGTTTGATTTTGTCTTTGAATTAATTTAATTTTTTGACATTTTTTGATTGTTTTGATTTTTTTGGGGAAAGCATAAGTTCTAAAGGAACAGAACAGAAAAGAACAATTTTGGTTTCTAAGATACCGTTAAATGTGGAGATATTTTAGTATAACAATTTTTCATTATTTACATATTATATCGAAAAATTAGATTATCATTAAAAAAAAGTATTTTATATGTTTAAGGTTAGGTAAGTGGTGAATATAGAAACCCTAATTTTTTATAAATTATTAACATTGACATACTTAAACTATTTATGTAATAAACTCTAGCTGAACTAACCTAAAACAAAGACAGGTCATGATGCAAAAAAGTAAGTAAACATACTATTTTCACATTTTTCTTATTGTCAAAGTGGCATTTGGAGTTAGTGTATGTTTAAAAGATAAGATAGTTATATGTTGATTTTGATTTTCTCAAAAACGTGCCCACAACTATTTTTTTAATTAAGTAATTTTTTTTTTTTACGAAAAAAAAAAAAATCGGAAAAATGGTACCTCCCATATACCACCATTTTTTTTATAGAGAATGTTAGCAATAATTTTAAAAATATTGTGTGCCAAAATAAATTTTTTTTTTTTTTTGGATTTTTAAAAAAAGTTTCAAAATTTTTTTTTGAGAACTTAAAAATTAGAAAACGACTTGGTCGATTTTTATTAAACTTAGCACCCAGCAGTTTTTTGACATTATCTAGCAGATTTTCAATAAAACTTTTTCTTATAACCAAAAATAACGGTATCTACTTCCCCTACAAATGTTTAAAAATCGGTATTGAAAATCCTACGATTTTGATTAAAATTTTTGTGCGAACTAATATCAGAACGATCCGCCATATTATTGGGAAAAAAATGTATCTATCGTTTAAAAATTGGTACCTCTCATAGAACCATTTTTTGGGTTTTCGACTATCACATTATTTGTTGAACCAATTTTAATGAAATTTTTTACACAAATTGGCTTATTGCTATTATTTTTAAGTTACTTAAGTCTAGTTGTAGATTCCAAAGAATAAAAAAAAAGGCCAAGTTGCATGATTCGAAAGGTTGACTGATCGACTTATGAAAAGCCGGCATAAGAGAAAGTACATAAACAAAGTTGTGTACTTTATTTTCAGCCCTGCCTTACCCTGATGCCACACAAGCCACAGACCGCTAGCTAAGCTATTTGCAATACACAGAAATTTTTGTTTACTACATATATTCGCAGACACTTTAGTAACTTGTATTTGCCTATTTTAAAGCCAGTTTAAAAGCAAGTAGAGGCAAGTTCAGTAAAAACTTGATAGGCATTACATACATATATTTTTTTATTGGGTGGATTTTAAAGTCACATTCTTATAAAAAAAGCTGAATCTTATATTGTTGTTGTTCTTAACGATGCGCACGTAAATTGTTCTACGCACACACTCCAGGGTAAGCTAAGTTTTTAATTACCATGAAATACTTTTTGACATAAAACATTTCAACTTTAATATTTTTTTTCTTTATCAATTAAAATTGCATTACATGAATTTTCTGTGTCATTTCAAAATGACTGAAAAAAAAATAAATAAATTATGAAAGGACTTGACAGATTAAACAAATAATTGCATAACACATTTAACAATAAAATTGACTTCAATATACATACAGCGGAACGTACTTTACCAATAAAAATCAGGCGAAATGAAATTCTTAAGAACCCAAGGGAAATCGAGAGAAAGAAAAAAAAAACGAAAACTTTCTATCCATTCAAACACGTTGTAATAAATTTTGTGTTGTTTTTTCTTTAGCTGATTATTCAAATTAAAAATTCATGAATAAATTCATGAATATTAAATACTTAATATGAAAATACCTGTCATATTTTATTCAAATTGACAAATATGTCATTTTAACTTATAATTAAATTACTATCAGCTAAAACTTGCCCATCATTGTATTTTATTTTTTTGTTAATCCAAAGCGTGAATATTTATTACCTGAAAATAAAAATAAGAAAAAAAAAAACATGAAAAGAAAAGTTATTTTTGATTCTGTTTCATAATTGCTAAATAATACATAATACATATTTATCATTCTGTTTCGAATGAATGATGATATTTGATAAGGCTGTTGTGTAGTGCTACCATAATTGGTATTCTTTATTGTTGTTTTATTTACCAAAAGCACATGTTTAAAATAATTTAATTAGATTTTCGTACCTTGACGCCCTTTTTTAATGATAAGATAAAATAAAGAAAAAAAATTGTTGGAATTGTTTGGAATTTCTTATCGGTCAATTAGAATCATAGGTTATGAATATCTCTATATCGTTGGAATATTTCAATGTACATTTTTTTATCAATAATAACCTTTGATACAATCAATTTTATTTCAATCGGATACAAAAATAACATTGAAATTCTTGCTTAAAATTCTATCTAGTTGAGGATTTTAACAAAAAGTTAGTCATCAATTTAATTTTTTGCAATAAAACTTGTGAACTTGTGCTTATAACATTCTTGTTGAAGAGACCACTTATGTAAAGTTGTACTTAAATAAAAAAAAAATCTCAAAGGGATTGGCCATATTCTATGCGCAGATAACATCATTATATACTTCAGAAGTCACGAAGAACATTTTACTTAGAGTCCTTGTTAGTTTCTATGAATCGGCAAAATGAAAATCAAGGTCAGTTTGTTATAGTTTTATAGTTGGAATTTCTTAAGGCATTTCTTCCAAGGGTTGCAAGTGTTTTTTCCTGCATTTTTTTTTGCTACACTTAAATAAAAGCAAATTTTAAAGTCAACTTTCATTGGCCTTGTAGAATTGCTTATTTTATATTCAAGTTATTCGCACTCAGTTTCATTGTCTAGAGTAAAAACATTTGACTGGATTTGATTTTGTTTACCAACGTTAATCCTTTTAGTTATTTAAGGAATTTTTTTGAAAGGTAGATTTGCATTAGTTTTTCGCCAACTATACTATTTGACGTAATATTGGAACAAACAAAAAATTAAATCACATACATAATGCACCCTAAAGGCAAACATAAATGTTCTTAATTACCTCCTCATATGTTTTGCCTCGATCTAACTTTTTTGTAGGTAGATAGTAGGTACTCATTCAAAAGTAAAACTAGATTGAAAAAAAAAAAATGTTGTGCATATTCAACTACAATTTTTTTTTATTCAAATTAATTAACTTTACAAAAGCACTTAAGTGTTTCTAAAAAGCCCCCAAACATACATAAATTGATTGCCCACAAAACTTAATTTCCATATTGAAAGCAACGTGACAGGCGCTGGTTTATTAAATGAAATGAACACCTTATTGTTGTAATAATGAGCAATTAGTCGTACATGAAGCTTAATTTTGCAGTCAGGGTTGTCAGATAAGTAAGGGAAAAGGTGTCTATTCCGCCCGTTTAGCCGCGAGGGGCAATTTTCTAAAAACAAATGACTTAAAACAGACTTAAAATGACTTATTAAAAAAACAAAGGCCACACAAAGCCATACTATACTTTTTTGCGAAGCCAGAAATTCTTCCTTAATTTTCTTTTTAAATAAAGTTGTTTTGTTGAACAGTTTTTGAAAAATTAATTATTAAACTAAAAATTTTGAATAAAAAGAAAAAAAATGAAAAAAAAAAAAAAAAAAAAAATTAAAACAGAAAGAAAAAAATTTCTTTAGTTTTTTTTTTCAAAATTTTACGTAATTTAGTACAATTTTCGTTTTCAAATTTCAATCCTCTTATTAATTTTTATTCACATACTTAAATCCAGATGCTAAAATGTGTTCTAGTTTTTGAGAAAATTGAAAATACAAAAAATAAGTTTCCCTTAATTTAACTTCAATCCGTTTCTTCATTAAGAAACTAGGTAAGAAAATTTAGTTATTTTTAATTTCCTCAAAAACTAGGAGACATTTTAGAATCTGGTTTTTACTGTTTGACTAAAAATTTATAAGAGTATATAATTTTAAAAAGAAAGATTGTACTTAATTACGTACAATTTTGGGAAAAATTACTTTGATTTTTTTTCTATAATTCTGAATTTAAAAATCAATTTTTCAAAGCTTAAGTTTAAAAAAAAAGTGTAAGGAGGTGAAATCGCTTTTTTTATGTAAATATCTCACAACTATCCATATTCAGGGTGGGCAAAATACAAGTTTCTTTTAAAAAATGCAATAAAATGAACAAAATTAAATTTTTTCCATGTATTATGGCTTTATTAGTAAGATCAAACATTGCCATTAATTATGGAACACAACGTCTGGTTCAAGTGACTGCCACGGCTGGCTTCGCAGTAGCGCCTTTCACTCCAATTTTCCAAGACCTTGTTGATGGTTTCGGGATGTAGCTCACGGATTGCTTTGATGATATTGGCCTTAAGTGCTTGAAACGTTTCCGGATTGTTGGCATAACATCGGTCCTTAATGGTTCGCCACAAAAAAAAGTCTAAATGGGTCAAATCGCACCTCCTAGGCGGCCAATTGACATCGCCAAGACAGCTGATAACACGATTTGGGAATTTGGTGTGCAAAATATCGATTGTGGCATGGGCTGTGTGGCATGGCGCGCCATCCAGCATGAACCAGAGGTCCTCCAAATCCATGTCTTCAATTTCAGTAAAGAAAATCGCTAAACATGGCCCACCGTTGGCCGGAACGTTTTCGAAGAAAAATGGTCCAATGATGCCACCACTTCACAATCCGCACTAAACTGGGGATGCATTGGCTTCTCCACAATAACGTGCGGGTTTTCGGAGCCCAGAAACGGTAATTTTGTTTGTTAGCGTAGCTGCCGAGATGAAAATACACCTCTTTTCAAATAACGCACTGTTTGGGCTACACATCACTCACTTTGGAAAAAAGTTTTCAATATTTCCCAATATTGTTCAAGCGTGAAGCGACTCATTTCGTTCCGCGGAGGTATGACACTGACTTTCTGTCAAGATTTCGAGCGGGAAACAACTGTCAGTGTCAAAATAAACTATGCTTTAAAAAGAAACCACTAGATGGCCCACCCGTTACATGGCAAGTTTTGAATTCATAAGAAATCGAACTCGAGATTTTGATCAAACATGACATTACGACGCACACGTTAGGAAAGAAAAGTTAAGCAAAATTATTTTTTTTTATTACAAAGAACATTCAAACAGCGTTGCAGGTGGACTCGTATTAACTCGACCTTGTCAGGTAGTCACTGATATATTTCATGAAATGGAACAAAGTTAAACAAAATTCCATTTATTTTTTGTTTTTAATTTTTTAATTCCATAAACATTGAATGAACATTTTTTTAAAAACTATTAGGTGTTGACTTTTCACCGTTAACATTGGAAGTTATATTTTATATATTTTTATTTTTTTAATTAAGGAAATACGCCTCAATAGAATTAAGTAATTAAGTAGTAATTTAGTTAAATTCTTTAATATTTAATTTATACTTTTATGAGTAAATTAAGTGTAAAGTAAAAAAATTAGTCTTTCAAAAGTACCGTCGATTTTAAGAATATCTTGAATCTCGTAGATTTTAAGTCTGCAGAATGATGAAAATCATTTTTTGACTTCTTCATCATTGTGTTATTAAGTTTTTTTTTTGTAATACAAAGCCAATATTTACACCCACCAACAATGAAGTACATAATTATGTAAATAAAAATTGTTTGTCATTTAGTGAATGCAAAAAGGAAGTGATTCGCATTTAATAAACGTAAAAACAAAATAATCATAAAAGCTTGTGATTTAAATGGTTTGATAAACCGGGGATTTCCTAGTTATTTTTATATTTTCACATATATAAATTTTCTTCGTTTTAAAATTTGTTTTATAGATTTTTCCAGGTGCTTGAAAAATTCCCCGAGTTAGTGAAGGTAAACATGTAAAAAAAAATCACTGCTAAAAATAATTCCAAGAAAATTGTACTGTTTTTGTAAATTTTTGGTAAAATTTGATTTTATTGCTGAAAGCAAAAATTAACTAATTCTAAAGCAGTAATGAAAATTTCAAACGGTTAGTATTTGGTTGCAGAAATGGGACTTGAATGTGCTAGTGTTGCCGAACTTTTAGTTTTACGAACTCGACCGTTGTTAAAAATACATATTAATTATTCCTTTTTCGTGACCTTTTTTAAAGAAAGAAAGACCTAAAGCCCACAAAAATAGGATGCAAATATATTAAAAATACATATTATAATTTGTTTTAATATTTTAAACTTAAAGATTAAACTATTTTAAATACATTTGATGCCACGAAAGTTCGCGAAGTATCAGGGTCCAGTGACTTGTCGCTATGAATGGAGGGGATCTAAAATTGTATGCCGAATCCGAACGGCAAGAAATACTCTTAGAGGCTTTGTCAATTCTTCGCAAGAGTTAGTACCCTTGTAAATTTTTTTTTTTTTTGATTTGATCCCTTTAACTTTGAGGTGACAGTCCTATACACACTTAACGTTACGCTACGGCCTTAAAGACCTTCCTATTATTTTTAAAGTTAAAAATGTATGAATACAATCGTTTAGAGTCCTTTATTTAGATACATTTATTTTCCGTCAAATTCCATAAAGCCCCACCTTGACGAGTTATCAATCAACATACCTTTGTAAGCTTGTACACTAACACTATTTGTATAGTTTTTTGCTTTCTTACTTATGCAAACAAAATGTTATACAAATTTCAAGTTTATTTCTTTATGATCATCTTGTCTCTGCTAAAATGTCACTCCAACCAAACTCAAGAGAAAGATAATTCAATTACAAATGTGACATAATCTTAAGTTTTTTTTTTTATTTTTTCTTCATTTTAATATTTATATTCCAGGTGCCACTTTTTGTCATGACACTTCTTTTCGAGCGGTATATAATATTACCTATTGTTAGAAGAAACAAAAAAAAAATAAATTCTCAAGCTACATCTTCATCATTGAAACTGCGATGTTAATAATAATTGTGGGAGGCACTTTTGTTATCCCTTTGAAAATGATGCATTTTTTATTACCTTGAGAAACTTGCTTCCTGCTTTTGCAGTCAGTATAAGATTTATCTTTGCGAGAGAAGTTCTGACCCAGTTTATAAAAGTGTTCAGCAAACTGTAACCAAACGAGAACCTATAAATAATCGTGATGAAGTCACAGATACGCCAAGCCCCAATGCACATTATTTATTTACATGAAAATACCTACATATACATATGTATCTATGCCCCACGTTTGCAAAAATAAAATAAAAAAATTATGAATTAAAACGATCAAACGTTTATTAATTCTGGTAGCATTTACATAACCTAAAACGTTAAGTATCTTATCTCACTCTTCCCAGATAGAAGGATGAATTAAATGATTCGGCTCAAATTGATGAGCGGATTTGTTGGTCGGTGCTGATAAAAAAAAATAAAAAAAAAAAAACAATTCCATTGCATCGAACCGATGATGTTGCATGGTTTATTCGTCGTTGTAGCCGCGGGCATCTCAACGTGAGAAAAATAAGACCCCTACAGCGATGCACAATAGTCAACTTCACCAATTGTGAATTGTGATGGTGCAAATCAGTGGTGGATTAACAATTTAGCCAGTTAATCACGTGCTTGGGGCCCTTAAATTCTCAGGCCCCATATTTTTTACAAACTCTATTTTTTTTAAGTTTTAAAGTCATAATTTGATGATCCAAAACTTAGTTTTCGAAACTCTGTATTCTTATATTACTTAAGTAAAATTAAAGCTCTATGAACTCATACTTGCGTGACGTCGAAAATCTGTATTTCAAAATTTATTTTGAAAATTTTGTTAATTTTTTTAATTTTTTTTTTGTTATTTTGTTTTTAAGTATTTTGTTTTTTATTTTTTTTTTAATTTGTTTTTATTTTTTTTAATTTTTTTTAATTTTAAATTTTTTTTTTTTTTTTAAATATTCAAATTATTAAAATTTTTAAATTTTTTTGATCTATAATGTGATTAGCAAGTGTTCAAAAATTCTATACCGAATACTTAAGAAATCTCTTTTATTAAAATAGGCCATAATAGGGCCTTAATTTATTTCCCAATTGCGAATCTCCACTCCGCCACTGTACAGTAGATAGTATTTAATCCCCATTGCATTGCAGACGAACCGCAAAATATGAAGCAATGTTAGCACCAATTAGATACGAATTGCTGGTTGAGATACACTACACTATATACTGCCAGGCAATGCAAATTGCCTATAGACTCTATTATTAAATAGATCCAGCCAGCACAACATTGTGATTCTTCACACAAATTGCATAAGTGTTGTTATGCATTGTATTGTATTATTATTATTTTTTTACTTTTATTTTTTTATATTGAAATTGAATACACTTGCTAAAGATTATGCTTAACAATATGTTAATCAATTGTAATTTATTTAAATGTCACAAGGAGTTTTTGATCTCTAAAGATTTTTTTTTGCTATTCTCCCAAATCTTCAATTCGGCGAATTATTCGATGATAAGAGAAGAAAAAAAAACACTAAACTATCTGAAAGCATGTTTTAATCATGTTTTGGTTTGTCGATAAGATTTTGTCATAGTTGTTTAAGGAAGTACTTAAGAGGTTATTCTACACAATCAACACGTCTTGTTGAACTTAAGGAAATGAAAATTGTTTGCAGCTGCTTTTAATGTGTTAGAGGGAGCAATAAGGATATAGGTTTAATAGAGAAAGCTAATTTTAAGATGATTAAGTGATGAGTAGATAGATAAGTTACAAATATTTTTTTTAAACATTTTGTGGAGTATACTTTAGAAAATTTGTTTGGGTAAGTCAACTTCACTTGGGTGCCATTTTATTACAAAAAGAACAGTATACATTAGAAAGATTTTTTTTGTGTTAGGGGCCAATTATAGCTATCATTGAAAACCATCATGGGAATTTTTGTTTTTATGTTTTGAGGCACTTAAAAAGCAAAATCAGGGATCATTTTGATGCCAATATAAAGCTAATGACTTAAATTGTATTAATATTTGCCAAAAAAGATTTAATTTTGGCCCGAAATTTGACATGAAATGAATTTCATTATTTCAATGATGGAGCTACCTTACCATTGATCATTGAAAACTTAGAAGTCACTTTACGTGAAAGGTTGGGCCAAAATGAAATATTTTTTTAACTAGATTTAATACAATGACATGCAAATAATCACTGATCTTGCTTTTAAAGTTTCTCAAAATAAAAAATTAAATTTTTCAATGATGGGTTTCAATGAAAGCTATAACTGGCACACCTTAGTCAAAATTCACCCGGGCGCCATTTTTTGTGGACCTTGTGTGGACCTAAAAATGTTCTGCTCATTTCAAATGGCTAAGGTGTTATGAAAATTTTTATGAGATTTCTGACAATTTTAAAACAACCTAAAATTACCTTAATTTTAATGAAATTGTTTTGTGACAGTTTATTTGAATTTTTCAATAAAGTAAACAAACGAAGCTATCAAAAGTATGACAAACATTCGCTGTCAGTTTTTGATTACTTTTGAAAATTATTTCATTTTGGCAATTGTATTTATTTGTATTTTTTTTTTAAACCGTTACTTTTAATAAAGTGTTTAAAATCTTATTTTAATATATCTCGCACAAATGTATTTTAAATAATATTCCGGTGGAATCAATAAATGTGTCCTAGCTCAACATTACAACATTACTTATTTTAACTACAAAAGCATTCTGTAAATTTTTCTCTGACAGTTTTTTAACATTTTTTTGTGTAAAAAAAAAAAACAAAAAAGAAAAACATAAAACTAAACGAGCAGACCTAATATTAAATCTACCATCAAAAACAAGATTACGACGCATCACTAATGGTTTACGATACCAATTCTTCGAACATGAGAAACATTCCCGATAACTCTAAATATAACTTCTTCATTTTAAAAACCCACTAAAGATTAATCTTTTCTTTCCCTCTCTTTATCTTTCTAGTGAAAATAATATACACAATGTTTTTAGTAGTGGCAAATAAAATCCCACCCAGAAGATTAAAAAAAAAAAAAACTAAAAATTCTATTAAAATCCCTAAACGACAAGAAAAACACAACTTAAATAAAAAAATCACTGCTTCACACTCTTTGTTTTTTTTTTTTGGTAACTGAAGGAAAAAAACAAACAAACACATACTTAGTATTTCCACCCACCATTTCACTGTCAGTTTGCAGATAAACAAATAATTCTTTGAACATTGTATATTGAGGGAGAAGCACATTTGAATATTTAGTTAAAAGTGCTTTTTCGTATATATTAGTAATTGGTGCAAAATTGGGAAAAAGAAATAAAGCCAGGCGGTCCACACAATGTATTATAAAATAACCATATGGTTGACCTTATGAACAAAAAAAAAAATCTTTCTCTAAAAAGGGATACAAAATTTAATCCATAAAAATATTCACTCTGTCGATTTTGAAAATAAATAGGGTGAGCGAGAGAGAGTTTTCGAGAGTACCTTGTCAGTTGAATAAATCACAATTTGTTCGATGAAGTGAATTTGAATGCATATACATTATGTACATATATTTACTTCATTTCATATCGGATTGAATGACAAATAATATCTATGGAGTTTGGGAGAAATATGATAACTCCAAAAATTTAGTTCACTTGAGAAACATTTTAGAGTTCATTTCGATTAAATAAATACAAGGACATATGACTTTTACTTTTGATGTGTAAACATCTATGCCGGCGGTAGGGCAAACTTAAAACGTGGGAATTTCTGTGACACATTACGTTGTAATCTTACACGTTACAATACGTTGATGTCAATTGGATACGTTCAATATTGGGTACGTTCGTTCGTACTTCAAACTAAATCGAAAGATCGAGTTGAGTTTGGGTTAAATTTGGTTGACAGTTCGAACTCGTCGCGTTCTGTGATGTGATGATGTTAACACATCTTAACCGTGGGTCCCGTGACACACACTTTTTTGTTTAATTATATGAAACTGATTGAAAGAAGTTTGACAGGAAACAGGAAAAACATTCAAATTGATTCTTTACGAAGTTTTCATTCGATTTAAAAGGCAAACTATGCACTAATCTATGAAAAAAAAAAAAAAACGAATAAAATGTTCAACTCAACAATTATTTTATTGTTAAACGTTCATTTATTTGTTTTTCTGATGCAAATTCATTTTTTCGTGCCAGCTGCTTGTCATTATAATCACAAAATGGAACAGATCGTTCTAATGATTTGAGTTCCGATTTCTTTTTATTCCACTGACAGAAGTGCAAACAAAAATGTTTGGGCTCGCCAAATGACATATTTTTTTCCTGTTCCCTTAAAATGAAAATCAGGAAAAAGTATTCAATTTTGTGATGTTTCAACTTTTACTGATGATGCGTTTTTCTGATTGCTATAACTGGTTCCAAACAGAAAACTACACTAGCTTTCACGTTTGAGAAAAAAATATTGAATTAATTTCCATTTCTATTACAATCTATCGAATTCCTATAGAATATCGCAAATTTGAAGTGGAAGGAGTAAACAAAAATCCATATTCAATAGGAATGGAACACTTCTAAATTCCAAACGAAAACGACACAAGACACTCCTATTATTAAGAAAATTTGATATTCAAAATTGAACAAGCGATCAATTACGTAAAATTTTGAAGAACAAAAAAATCAGTATACATAATGTGTAAATTCATAAACGCATCGCAGCATTAATAATTTAAAATCACTTTTGTAAAAACGTTCCTAAATGCATCAAACCAATGCCTATGTACGTTCTGTACGTTCTTACGCATCGATAAAACTAGTCGAGAAAAAATGAAAATTGAAAGAAGTCATATGAATTTTGTTTAATTTTTCACCGTTTCTCGATCAAATTCATCGATGCGAGAGTTACAGAACGTAGGCACTTCATCATCCAGTCTCTAGCTTCTATTCGCATCTAATCGAATCACCCTGTGGTAGCGGAAATAAAAATTCTGTTAAAAATTCTAAAAAGGGGGCGTGTCAAAAAAATTTAATAAATGAGTGCTAAAAAATATATCTTAAATTTTTTTAGGGAATAGAACCCTTATTTTTATAAATTTTGTCGATTGGATGACATTTTCAAAAATGTGGTAGTGTCCGCTGGGAGTCATCTCATCTTACTTATGATTCTTTATAACATTATTTTTTGTCCTGAAAATTTCATTAAATGCGAAATTGAACAGTTCAAAAAGATTTTATCAACTTATGGCCGCTTCTTTATAAAACTCAAACTACTGTGCGCCGCCGCCGCCGCAAAGTGATGCACTTTGTATGGGCGAACGGTATTATATTAGTTAGGAAGAAATTCACAATTAATTTCTTAAAAAAATTGATATAGAATCGAATCTGTTAACTAATTCCGCCCTTCGACGTTTTTTTTCTACATCGAATTTTTGGCACGTTATTTCTTCCTATTAATTTTTTTTTTAATTTTCATCAAATCTGAACCACCAAATCTTTTTTGATGAAATATTCAGTCATGATAAAAATATTATGTATAAGAAAATTTCTTAAAATTCCTCCCACTGACAGATTTCCTTCAAATCTGGTAGAGACCATTTTTATGTTATCATTAGTTTTAATTTTGTCTTTTTTTCAAAATTTTATTGAAAACGGATCTTAAGATTTTGATTAAACTTGGTACCTACAAAATTCAATTTGATTACTATAAAAATCCGTTTCAGTTTTTATTTTATCGACCACGTTATGTCAATTAAAAAAAAAAAAAAACTGAAACTCAGTTTTATAATAATCAAATTGAACATTTTAGGTACCAAGTTCAACGTGTTTTTGAAGAAATTCCCACCTAGAAACACAATATAGTTTTTGATGAAACCCTAGAAGTTTTAACATAACCGGATACTATCAAGAGTTAATAACGGGTGGCTAAATTTTAAGGGCTGATGTTGAATGTGAACCACACCTAAACGTCAAGTTTTTTTCTGCATTTCATTTGACATTTCTCAATTTCAGACTAACTCAATTTGAACCATGGAAAGATACACAGTCGTCAATAGTCAGAATGGTGGCAAGAAATGCCAACAGTATATGATCAATTTTCGAAGAGTGACTGTTTGGTGCGATTTATGGGCTGGCGGCATTATCGGGCCGTATTTTTTTTCCAAAATGAGGACGGTCAGAGAGTTACTGTGAATGGTGTTCGCTATCGTGAGATGATAACGAACTTTTTATGGCCCGAATTGGAAGATATGGATGTGGACGATATGTGGTTTCAACAGGTTGGTGCCACTTGCCACACAGCTAACGAAACGATGAGATAATGTTAACGGCATATAACCTCAATTATGCCTCAGCGTCATCGAAAATTTGGACCATCAGATGGAGGTGTGCCGCCGAGGTCGCGGCGGCCATTTGGCCGATATTTTGTTCCATACAGAATTGAACCATACCAATATTATCATAATAAAAAGAAATGACAATAATTTCCTAAATAATTTGTGTTTTATTCAAAATCAACATCGGCCCTTAAAATTTAACCACCCTTTACATATATCGAACTTATCTAGGTCCTTGCTAGTTATGTATCATTTAGCCACGAGAAACAAAACTAAAAAAAAAAAAAACTAACTAATATGGTCTGTTTGAGATTCGATCCTGGGACTTTCCGTTTACCAGTCTGATACCCTAACCAATGGGCTAATTGTCAACACGCAGAAGTAGGTACAATATTGAAAATTACTGTAGTAATTACTTTTTTATAAACAAACAAAATTGAAGAAAAAATTCCATTTTCTTTACTTTTGACTTTTTGTTATTTATAAATTTAATTTTTAATTTAAATTAAAAAATGCATTAGCGACTTTAAATAAAAGCTTTAGCATAATGTTATAGGAATTTCTATCATTTTTAGTATAATTTTTAATTTATTTTATAGATAATTGCCACTCCCACTTAAACGGGACTTAACTCGATATCCCATTGGATCTACATATCGTCGCTATTCAAGAAAACTGGCATAACTAAAAAAACTTGATTTTTTAGTTAATGAGCCAATCGGCTACAAAAAAAATTCGATTATTTCTATAAAATCGGCATAACTCTAACCCTTCAGAATCCCGAGAAACGGATTATTAAAAAATTGATTTTGTGTGAAATTGGCTTAGTAAAAAAAACTTTAAATCAGTTTTCTGAAGATTTAAGTTTTTTGAGTTATGCCAGTTTTCTTTAATAGCGGCGATATATGTAATGTATATCCTAGCTTTATCCTAGTTAATTAAGAATATTAAAATTTTCTATAAATATTTAAAAAAAACATACAAATCTTTATTGTAATTTAAAAAAATACAAATAAAGGTACCCCTTCCAGAACATTCCTGAACAATGCAATATATATTAAACAAACATTAATTTCGCAAAAAAAAATCATCAAAATCAGAGCTGCAGTTTAGAAGTTCCCAGGTTTTTAAAATTTTAATCGCTTTATTCAATAGAGTTCCAAACTTAAATGCGTTTCGCCCAGGTACGAACATGAGCTCATCAATTAGCTGTAGTTAGCTGATTCTAATTTTTTTCTGATCAAATTTCATTCAATCGCTTCACTAAAAGATAAACAAAGCAACAAAGAACTGTTGTATCAATATTTTGTTTTTCCAAATTCTTCTTCGTAAGTACTTTCTGAATTGCAATTAAATTTTCATGCATTTTAGAAAAAATTAAAACAAAACACACATAAATATAAATTAATCCTCCAGACTTACACACCTCCAGATATAAAAACTTGTATCTGACTAATATACGTAAATATGTATTTATGTAGGTGGTTGGTCTGTCGATTTAGTTATCATATTATAATAAAGAACAAAAAAAAAAAACAACAACAAAGTAATCTGCGTAGGAAGATTTATATTTTTTTCCTCCATTTCATAGAGTGTTAAGCTGTGGGAAATTAATTATTGTGCATCAATTCATGCTTGTATAATATGAATAAATTATTCCCATGTGACTGACACACATATACTTTGAGCGAGAGAGAGAGAAAGCTCTCAAAAAAAAAAAAAAAAACTTCGCTACGAGGACGAGTATTTAGAAGAATCTACTTCGTCTTGCTTTCATGAATGTGTCTCTAAATGAAAAGCAAACAATCTCATTGTCATTTAGCTAACAGGTCGTTAATGATTATTAGCAGAAGCTTCTGAGATACAACTTATGAATACCTACCTATACTGAAAGTAAGAGAAACGAACATTTGGAACATAAACTCAAGTTTCTATTTACTGTGCCATTAAGGCAATGCGTGATTATCTTGCTGCTTATGAGTTCGATGTGCGAACTTACGTACGTACAACACACATCAAGCTGTGTTGTATCTACATACGTATCTTCTATAAGTAGAAAGATAAATATTCTTACTTTTTTTTTTATTATTATTATTTTGCTTGCGTGTTTGCTTGAACTAAAATTGTACACTACGCGTCCCTTGAATGGGGTCAGATTTTTTTTTTAAAGTATTTTTCCTCGTCTAAACTCACGGTTCGAATATTTTGAGAAATCAAAAGCTACAAATGTAGATATATTACGCTTCATTCGATTAGACCTTTTTTAAAAGGTTTACATTTATTCATTTATAGAATTCTTTTATCGGTTTCATTTGTGTTTTATATTTTTAAATTCATATTGTTTAGCAAAAAAAGCTTTATGGAAGCTTTACCAAGACGAAATTATTTTGAAATATTCTTAATCACAATATCTACACAACTACTTTACTTTAATTTTTTTCTTTTCAATTTTTAATTTATTTGAGTGTTTTCTTTATTTCATAAAAAATAAGAATTGTAGGATGCCATTTTTTGATTAAAAATTACAACAAATAGTTTATACCTAAAATTCGACTTCAATCTAAAGACGCGGAGTGTAAGTATTGAAACTAGAAAAATATTTATTTAACCGTGAAACTATGATAAGACGGGAGATCAGACATCAAAGAGACGGGATGCTGCATAATTAGAGAAGAATATTATCTAAGTAAAAAAAAACTTCTGAGAGAAAATATTAATTTTTTAAAAGTTTGTATAGATAATTTAATATTTAATACGTGATTATATCTAATCGTTGTGTTGCTGAAATTTTCAGTCAATTTTTTTTTTATTAAACTAATGACAAATCGTGCTATGACATCAGATATGTTAATTATGGCACAAACTAACACTTCAATTGCCAAAATAGTAAAAATATTATAGCTGGTAAAATGATATATGTATGTATGTGCATATATTGTAGGTAGATATATACATAGATAGTGATGGCTTATTTGAAATTGTAAATTATGTGTCATGCATGCATAAGGAATTGTGCTTCAGCTCATTTGCGGCACATGTGCGCCCAGAAAATCAGGAAAACTTCCTACACAAATTTTTGTATTTTCTTTATTTAGACTCGCCACGGAAATATTTAGGGTGTTTTTATGACACATTTTTTTTGTTTAATGACGAGAGCTCGCTTTATAAATCCGTCTGCTATAATAGAGAAAATACAAAACGTACCAAAAATGTCAGATTTGGTTAAACATTTTTAATACACTTCATCTCGTCTTCCCACGAATTTATGTTTCAAATTGTCAAGCAAATATGATTGTTTCAAATTTTATATCAGGTGGGTTTCGCTAATTTATTCCAATTTACACCACTTTTTAGTAAAATTCAAACAAAATAAGCTTGTAGGCAAACGATAAAGGAAGAATTGTTTACGTAATTAAATAAATTCAACATAAAATGAGAGATGTTTCGTTAAAAACATTAAGGTACACAACGCACAAAGTAGAGGCAGTTATTTTTATTTATTTGTATAACTTGAATTATTTGTTTTCTTTTATTTTATTTCAACATATCAACATTCAAGATTCACAAATTATTTTTTTTTATTGAAAGATTGTTTGCATATCGGACAAACCCAACTATAAGCAAATATGAGGATCCAAACCATTTTGCAAGTGATCTTCTGCAGACATTACGCTCTGAATAAAAGTTGTTTTTTTAAAGATATATGTACATATGTTTATACCTATACTTTGAGAACGTTTTGCAGGCAAAGGATAATAATTGTAAAATGTCTTGGATCCTCAAATTTGCTAAAATATATTCTAGGTTTCCGAAATGAAATAATTTCACAAATCAGTGGAAAAAAGTGTTTTCATATGAAATTTGCTAATTTTTGTTTGACAGCTCATTCATTCTCTTTGGAATTAAGCGTAAATCGTTTTTGTTGTTATTTTTTATTTTTATTTCTGTTTATTTTTAATCATACTTCGAGTTATGACATTTTTTATACAAAAGCTTTACAAAGCTTTTTAAATGAATTTCAATTGGATGTATTTGTTAATTTCAATTTAATTTGTTTAAATTAAGTGAAAATCTCATTTGGAAATGTGAATTTTTTTTATGGCAAATAAGATTATTTCGCAAGGAATTGGGTAATTACTTAATTTTTTTTTATTTCTAAATTATATTTATTAATAATTCTAAAAAATATTGTTAAGATCAAACTTGAATTTCACATTATCTACTGAATTCCACTTTACTAATTCAGTGATTAATGATTTGGAATATGATTTTCAAATCGATAAAGTATAATAATTGATTTCAGTAAACCATTATCTATTTTTAATATATTATCTTTTTTTTTTTAAACTAAAACTGTTTGCTTTCTATTGATTTTGACAGAGCTGAATATCATCATTTCTTACTGGTAGGTTGAACTGTACATTTTTTCTGAGGGCTTTTTGGTTGTTAATCGGATGTGTCTCAAGGATGTCATTTTGGATCGTTTTTTTTTTTAAATAATAACTCAATAAAAATTAAACTTAAAAATTTTTCAAAAAAAAAAAATAAATAATTTTGTAAAAAAAAAATTATTTATTATATCTAAAGAATTTGTAAACAAAATAAAAAAATAAAGAATTTTGTAAAAAAAAAAAAAATAAAAAAAATTGTAAAAAACAAAAATAGAATATTGTAAAAAAAAAGAATTTTGTAAAAAAAAAGAATTTTGTAAAAAAAAGAATTTTGTAAAAACGAAGATTTTTTTTCTAAATAAAGAATTTTGTAAAAACAAAGAATTTTGTAAAAAAAAAGAATTTTGTAAAAAAAAGAATTTTGTAAAAAAAAAAGAATTTTGTAAAAAAAAAGAATTTTGTAAAAAAAAGAATTTTGTAAAAACGAAGATTTTTTTTTTAAATAAAGAAAAAAAAAGAATTTTGTAAAAAAATAAAGAATTAAAAAAAAGAATTTTTTAAACAAATAAATGAACATGAAAACAAAAAATAATTCGAACAGATCTAATAAACATACTGGCTCAAAATTTTAGGCGATTTAGTATGCTATGATGCTAAGTTAAAAACAGGATTTCCCAAAATTTTAAACGAGTAAGCATTTATTTTATCTTTTAAGTATCAGACATAACCACAAATGTCACTTTGACAAGTGATTCAAAATAGCTTTTAACGGCCTTTAGTCCTCAAAAATGTTGGACGTTTCGTCCCGCCGCGCTGATCTCATTCGGACTCATCACCTTCAGTTGCCTTCAGTTTATCTTTGACAATTAGAAATGTGAAAATGGTATGTTTGCTCATTTTATTGCATGTTACTGTTTGAGGTGTGTTCAGCAGGAGTTTAATAAGAAAATAGGTTTAGTATAATACTAGTAAAAAATTGTAAAAAATTAAAAACATTTTAGTAAAGAGCTTTAAAGTTTGTTGTAGTTGCTAAGTAGTATCATGATAATACCATAACACCATCCTATTAAAAATTTTGCGTTTTTGTACTGCATTATCCAATTTTAATAACTTGTTGTTCTGCATTAACCAATTTTAATATTAATTCAAGCTAAAGTAAGTCTTGCATTTATAAATGAGGCATTTATTTTTCCTCTACATCGATTTCAAAGTTAAACTACATTCTACAGAATTGCACAGCAAGCCACGGCTTTCTTTTTCAACTCAATTGGACTTTATCAGCGTGACAATAAGGGACGGGTACATTTTGACAGTTAATGGCATTGTCCAGAACAGTTTAGAACAACGTAATCTGCACCTACTTTTGAGGTGGAGCAAGTGAATTAGAAATGTCAAAGTGTCAGCTGATCTGTAAGTTATGGCAAAATAAAAAATTAACCAAAGAAGATTTTTGGATTGAAAATTAAGATTTAAAAATTAAAAAAATATGCAAAACATTTTTGTTAGAAAAAAATAAAATACACATGTGTCTATGTATGTATCTATATTTAGGTATGTGTAGTGTTTTCACCATGTCGAAAAGGTTTACAGATCACTTTTTCAACATATATTGATAATTAACAATATTTAATTAGCACCAATTAACTGGCATGTCTAACCAAGCACACTGTTTTATAAGATGCAATTAATTTATTAAAGCTATTATTTTCAATGTACCCACAGTTACGCGGAATAATCTGTCTTAAGTTTTTAACGTAAAGAAAAACAAAACAAAACTCTAAAGCCCCCCTAATTAAATTACTTGATATCATGAATTTAAAAGACGATAATTTTAATATCAAATAGAATGATAATAGGTACTTATGTAGTTACTTTAAATAAATAATAATTTGCTAGTTAATATTTATAATAATATTTTTTTTCTGATTATAATAAAATTTTCGTTTGAATTTTGGGGAATGTTTCATTCCTATCGAATATGGAATATTTCGACTTCAAATTTTCTATATTCAATAAAAATAAAAAAATTCCCAAAATTTAAATCTAACTTATTTCAGATTTGTTCCGAATATTTTTTTTAATAGCGAGTTTCTATCACGAAAAGATTTGCTCTTTCTGTCAAAAGATGCGCCCTTTTCTTATTTTAAGAGTTTTATTGCAAGAAAAAGAGGAATTCTAGGTCAATTCTCAACACGTAAAAAGTGCTCTCTAATGGGGTGAGTGATTCGATCTAAATACACAGCCTTTTCTGTCAAACGTCAAATGAAAAATATTTTGTTGTTTGTTGTGAAATGGGTGTCGGCTAGTGATAAATTAAAAACTAATAAAAAAGTTTCATTAAAAAGCGCAATTCTCGATTTTGAGAGTAATTCTTTAAAATTTGAATGAAACTCGCTATAAGTATTTAGAGATTTCTAAATCTTATCGATGATAAATTCAATTTAAAAAAATTTTTAAATATTAAAAGTAATTTTATATAAAAATCGACATATTGGGTTTTGCCTTAAGAACACAGATTTATTATTCATTAAAATGGATTGAATATATTAATTAAAAGATTTGAATAATTTCGTCAAGCCAATTTATATGAGTACCTATCCATCCATATTCACAAACAACCTTTTTTTTTTTATACAAAGAATAATGTTCCATAAAATGAAAAATATACATCTCAATTTCAAAATGAAATCAAACATCCATGAAATCCTTTTGGCATAAATAAAGTTTGTTTAAAAGAATTTCCCAAGCACTTAATAAAAAAAAGCAAGAAATGGCGGCAGTAAAACCGGCACACAACCTCAGAGAACACCTTCGTAAACACTTAACTGTTGAATAACACGCAAGGTCACGTGAGAGATACTTTCGGAAAGCACGAATTCCCTAGAAATTAACCAAGAAAAGAGCGAGCAATTGGCTTGAAAGTTTTACTTGGGGTGGCGTGGCATGGCGTGGGCGATGCTATTTGGAGAAGGTGAAGAAGGGGTATTGGCAATGTTGTTCTTGGTCTTGGTGCTGTTGTTATTGCTATAATGCCTGGTTAGTTGCATGCTCTGTGTGGGGAGTAATTCTTTTTTTTTATTTTCTTTCTCCAACATTCCCAGGAAATTCGGAATCACAGCCACTTAGCTAGTTCGTTATTTAACAACGAAACGACTCCCACATGCTGACTGACGGACGTGCCCTTCAGATTAGATGAAGAGAAATAAAATAAAACTGCAATAATAGGGCGCTTCTTACGTGCCATCAGGAAGTTATTTTTTTTTCTCATGTTAAAATGGGGTGTTAAGGTAATTGCAACCATTACAATTGCTCTAGTTTTTTGTGCACTTCGAGATTTATTACTTAAGCTTATGTTTATAGTTATAATACGGTATGTAGCCATGCAAACGGTAGATTATAGTTTTATCTCCGCTGATGTCAAGTCTTATTTTACTCGTAAAATAATAACCGTCGTAAGTAACGCTCGTTGTTGTGGGCATTGTGGGTATCAAAGTTTTTTCAATTCGACCTCTTAAATGTCGAAGAGAGGGTTCACAAAAAATCTCTTATTTTTAAAAGAATGATTTACAGGAATTGAAAATTAGTTTATTTATATAGGGCATCTTTTTTAATTTGGAATAATCATTGTATAACAAATTGACGAAAATTAGGATCGCAAAGGTTGCAACGCAAGGTAGAAGCAATTCGAACTAAGGTGACCTTTAACACCTTCAAAAAGTGTTATTGAGTAATAGAAAAAGATTCTATTTCTATGAAGTCATAAAAAATGTATTCGGTAAAATGATTATTCTTCTAATTATATGAACAAAAAGATAAAGGCAAAAATGATCGAACAACTTTGTCAAAGTCATGACCCTAGACGAACTTCATAAAATATAAAACTCGTTTCTTTGCACTTATGTATGTATATGTACATATAAATAGTATAAGTTTATTAATATTGACGTGCACTTGATGCACATCAGCACTCACTCGGTCGGTAGCAAAGAGTATAATAGTAAGAGTGTAAATTATATTTAACAATGACAATGAATCTCCAACAATAATATAAGATTCACAATGGAGATCTTAGAACTACAATGAATTCTCTTGTCCTCTATATGTTTATTTATAATATCGCTCCCTATTGTATGAAGCCGTTCGCTGCGCAACAAACTAACTTCTGTGTGACTGAGTTTTAGTTTCGTTGTAAAAATTCATCTTAAAGCGACTATTTGGTCTAAAACGTCTATAGTTATTGCTATCAGTGGGGGATTGACTTATTCAGGCCCCAGGTACACATTGTTAGTGAGCTTTTGCAGTTGGTTCGTTCAGATATACACATACTTAGGTATAATGTGTAATGGAGTAAAGAGTGTGAAGAGATGTTTTCTTCTCATTTAAAATTTGCAGTGTTTAAATGGATGTTGCAATCCGAAAAAAACTCAAAAGAGAAACGCCGTTAAAAATTGTAGTCGTCTAAAAGCAGTCAAAGTTGTATTATTCTAATACCTCTAATATATGAATTATGTAATACGTAATAAACTGCAGCCTGAACACGCCTAGAAAAGTGACATTTGATAAAAAAAATAAGCAAAGATATGATGCGTTCAAAAAAATGAGATCTCAGAGATTTTTTTCACTCAAAAGGTGAGCAAGCGAATCCAAGATTTTTTCTCCTCAAAGTTTTGACAGCAAAACTGAGAAATTTGGCTGAAGAATCCTATTTATGTAACTGAGATCTCCGAGATCTCATTTTTCTGAACACGCCTATACTCTCTTTGACATTTCTAAATGTATACGGATGAACATCGGTGAAGACGCTCCAAAAAAAAAAGACACACAGTTTAATAAAATTCTAACAAACATTTCCTAAATACATAGTATTGTAAGCGCTCTTGGACAGGGCTAAAGCTTTAAGAAGCGGAAAGACCGAAAGCTATCATTTTCTATATTTAATTCTTCGATCGAGTGCCTACGTTCTGTAAATCTCGCATCAAAATTGTTCGAGAAATGTTGAATAATGGAACAAAACTCATAAGATTTATTTCAATTTTTATCGTTTCTCGACTGATTTTATCGATTCATGATTTAAAGAACGTAGGCACAGATCTACATTGGATAATCCTTGCGTTCGAGGAACTATCAGGCTATCCCAAAAATTTTCAAATAGGTACGTTGGGTTGTTGTTGCATCAGCTGTTTTGTCACAAGAGATTACAAGAACACAAACCTATCCGAATAGCTTTGGATTGATCAACGAACGCGACCAATTTGTCGAAAGACTGTCAAAGTTCATATATGTACCTACAAAAAAAAAAATAACAAAAACTGTCAGTTTCGGTCAAGTAATCGAACACATCTCGAAAGCTATCAGTTTTTGTAAAAATTTCAATGTAAAAATTGTCAACTTCAAGCATATTTGGAGTTAATTCCGGAACATCATGGATTCTCCACTTGCTAAATGAACGAATATACAGGTCCATAATGAGAATTGCATAACCATAACTTGGAAAGCCCGAAATGATCTCCAGATTTTACATCACTAATACAAAATTCAGATCCCTCAAGAAAAATAATATTTAAATTTATTTCTCAAATTGTAGCCCTGCTAATTCCATTTATCATTATTTCGAACAATTTTAAGCTGAAAATTAATTTCAATAATACACCAAATGGGCCCTTGAACAGGCCTCCAGCACTTGTTTATAATTGTATGTGGTTAGTCCACCTTTGGTTATTATCATGGGTGGATAGATTTTGCCCCCGCGAGATATCAGACCGAATTACTCATTTCAAATGGGAATAACAACAAACCAACAGCAAAACAACAACAACAAAAACAGATGGAACTTGTTCACCTGTGAATTACCTTTCGTTCGCTTGAATTGCATAAATACTTTTGTACTCGTATCTAAAGCAGTCAGGGATGGAGTACGGAGAGATGTTTGCTGAATAGAAATAGATATGTCACCATTTGCGAGCACATTATTTTTGTTGTCATACTTTTTTATTAACTTGTTTTACTGCAGATTTATTCGATGTCACTCAGCTGAAACCTCGCTCTATGATGAAGTAGGATAAGGAAGCCTAATAAGTGCATATAGAACAGTTTTTTTTGTTTTATTTTTTTATTCCATTTCTCTGCTCCTAGAGCGATTTTATTTATTTATTTATTACCTCTTTTTTTATTTGTCTGCATTTTGTTTTCATTTAGGACAATCACTTAGAGCAATGAATCTGCTCAGAGATTAAATTGTGTCTCAGAAATACACGAGTGAAATATGACAAACTAAAACGTAGAATATACATGCTGTATATAAATACAAAACAGGTGCAATAATTATTTTACGCTTTAGTAAATATTGGTCGTTTGGGTATTTGACACAGAAGTTTTATTCTCTTATAAATACCAATGACAATAAAGAGAAATACAAAATGTGGACTTGTTGAAAACATCATTCAAGGCTTATAAGAGTAAGTATATTTAATGACTGATGTTGAAATGAATTGACTCTGTCTGTTTACTGAATTATTTGTGGCGTCAGTCATATTTGAATTTTATTTCCAAGATGACAAGTGGAAAATTTCATCTTTATAGAGAGCTTACTGTTAATGAATAAATGAAAAAAACACGTTTGTGTTTTTGAATTTTATATATTTTACCTTTTTGAACATTTTCATTGATAACTGATTTTATTGAATTGAGTTGAAAAATAGGTTTGGTAACAGTTTGAGATTTTAAACAAAGTTAAATCACTTAAAGTACCTATTTACGTTGAGGTAGTACGGATGTTCGCAAGTTTCGTGTCAAAAATTGACAGGTTCTATCGTGAATGGGCCGCGTGCGACCAGAGATCCGTTGAAAATCTCTCGTAGATGCCACAACGATCCACAGAAATCACAATATCACAAATTGCATGCTCTCAATGAAGCTTAACTTATCAAAATGAAAGATATTAATATTTAAATCCAAAAATACGCAAACGTCTTCAATATCTAATTTCCAAAAAATCAACTAAGAATTGATGCCAAATAGTCGGTTTCTTGAAAAGGACTTCTTTTGCGAGCGCTCACTGCTATGATAAACATGACCTCATGAAAAATCCTGAGTAATTGTGATGATGTATTCCGGTTCTTGGGCTCCTGTCACAATAAATTCAACTAAATATTTAGCCAGTTCACGTTTCTGAAATCTCAATGAGGAAACTTCTATCAGTTTCACTGAGAAAGAGAAACCTGAACAAGAACTCTCCGCTAGAAGTCAAAAGCACTCTCCATCCCTTTTTTATAATTTTATCAACTGCGAAAAAAAAAAAAATTGAGCAAGCGAATCCAAAAAATATCAGTCTCAGCTTTTTGACATCAAAAGTGAGAAATCTCACTGAGGAACTACGTTCAGATTTAAACCTGAACTGGTTAATTAGGTTAGTTTATACTCGAAACGGTCTCAATCCTGACAGTTCTTAATATTTTATTCAACTTAAACGGACTAACCTTGAACATGAATTAGTAAAGCAGATGATTGTTATTTGGCGCGTTCAGAAAAATGAGATCTCAGAGATTTTTCTCACTCAAAAGGTGAGCAAGCGAATCCAAGATTTTTTTTTCTCCGATTTTTGACAGCAAAACTGAGAAATTTTGCTGAGGAATCCTGTTCATGTTACTGAGATTGCCAGATCTCCGAACCTATAGACAAAGACCTCATAAAACGGGAAAACGAGGTGATAAAAACTAACTTGGTATCGTAAGTTAAAAAGAAAAAAATTACCGAAAAACCATAAGATACACTAAATCTTTTAAAAGTCATAAACTTTCAAACTCCACTGTGAAATTTTTTATTTGAATATTGATGTTCAAGGCATGTTTAAATTTAAGCTGTCCAAATCCAATATTTGTTTATAATTAATTCTAAAATCATGAATTTTATTTTTTATGTTTATGCTATTTCTGCGAAAAAAAATAAATAATATGTACCTAAAAAAAACAACTAGAACTCTTGTCGCAATTCTTAGACAAGCTTATCTGCTTTTTTTTAAATCTTTCTCAGTGTGTGTTTGTATATTTTGAGATTTACGAGTGCAATAGGTATCTAAAGATACTCGTTCAAATTATTTTGATCTAATTTTGGTTTCAGCAATCTGTTACTTGTTGCGACCAAAAACACAACACACATGTTTACTTTGCTTATTTCTTTTTTGTTTTGTTTAAATGGGTGGGGATCTAATGCCGGCACGCAAGTGAATAGGAACCACACCGCTTTGTAGGTACTAGGTATTTAAAAAGTGCGGAATCGAGAGAAAGAGTTCGTCTTTCATTGAAACGTGTGTTTCTTGCTCATGGTTTCATTTTCCCGGACTATGATGATTTTTAACGTTTTCGCAGTTTCTTTGGAGTTTTTTTTCTGTTTTTTTACTGTGCGTTCTCTTTTTGTGCATGCATTAAATAGAAACCTTTTTCGCACACACAATGGAATGCGAACGCACAATCGTCAGAAACTAAAAGATTCGATCCGAATGGCCGGACGACTGCCCTTCTCTATATGCTATTGTCCCCAATTGGAGTTCATCATGGTTGTGTTGTTGTTCGATTGCCAGGGCCGTTTTGTTTAAAGAATTTTTTTCATGCCCTACCTCAATCCCAAAATTAGAATTCGAATCTAGCCAAACCTGGGACATAACATTTTTGGAAACTATGCGCTTGCATGAATTTCCTCTTAACGTTTACAACAGCTCTACTCTCTTCATGCTGCCTCCGCCCTTGTTGTCGTATCTCATCTCCTTTGCTCATTGAAAGCACCAAAAACCCCTCATCCATGTCGAGTTTATTTACATTTCGTGCTGAGTTTCGGGTAAAACCATTTAATTGGGCATAGATTTTGAATTATTTTCGAATTGAAGTGTGAATAACAAAAAAAAAGTGAGAGGAAAAAGAAGAGAGAAAAAATTTTCACAAACACACAAAAAGAGGTCAATTAGGTGCGGGGCAAGGCGGGCCGCTTGGATAGAAACATTTTTCAGGAAATTTATTCACATCAGAATGTGAAGCGTGGTGATGAATGATGTTTGAATGATTTTACAAAGATTTCAGAGATCAATGTTGTCTAATTTGATTAGAAAATTATACAGAGGTTGTTTTTTTATGGGATATCTCCCGGAGCAAATGGAAATAATTTTATTATTAAAATAGAATTTTATACCCAATTTACAGTTTTGTATTCTTATTTAAATTTCTTTGATTTTGACATTGAATAAAGTCATCTTAAGATATTTTATGGTTCATGCGATAATGATTAAAATTAAGCAATGACCTACCGGTAAAAGTAATTTTTAATTTTTTAACCTTATTGACCTTCCCTATAAAAATGACAAATAAAATATAACAAAATGATAGTGCTCGAAATACCTCCAAAGAATTGTTAAGCCCTTGCCGATTTATCGCAAGCGACAAAATAAACTTTGAATAGGAAACTTATCGTTTGGTTTTTTGTTTAGAAATATAACGAATTAGGCCAAAGCCAGCATCCAACATTATTTACAATACAGCTGATAGCTGACAATAGGTTGGATTACTTTTAAAACTCAGAAAAAAATTGAATTATTTGTTTTCGGTAAAATTTAATAAAATGGTGGTTAGGGTCGATATTTTTGCAATTTTTTTTTCTGACAACAAGATAATTACGATTTACATATGCCCTACAGAAGATCAATTTGAAATTGATTTTTGTAAGGAAAAAAAATAATTTCTAATGTTTAGTTTTGAAAATCCACCTGTTTGCAGTACATACCCTACTTTTCAAAATTTACAAAGAAATTTGAAGGACTCTAAGGGAATATATATGAAGACACACATGACAATGGAAATGATATAAAGCTTGACAAAATAAAATTAACATAAAACCTAAGATGCCATGGAATTCAACAGTGACCTAGGCGGAAACTGGAAGCTAGTAATATTAAAGGTCTCATATCAGAGCAAATGAAAAAGGAACATTAAAAAATAATCAGAAGTTTTACAATGATATCAAATATTTTTTTTTTTTTGCTCAATTTGGTTTATAATGCAAATGGAACTTATTTATTTCACCTGTACCTTCATAGCGATATAATATTATAGATAAATCTTAATGAGGCCACCTTTATTAAAATAAAATACCAAAGCAATATTAAAATATTTCAATGGAATTACGTGCCGAATTTCAGATTTTATGTTTATCGCTGGGCATTTTAAACATTGTTCTTCCAATCAGTTAAATCAATATGAAGTGATTTTTAACAATTGGCTTCAAGGCAGTTTCATCATTTAACTATTGTTATAGTTAGATATATGTATGTACATAAGTACCTACAACATAAGTCACCTACCATATGGTCGTGCTTGGCTTGACACTAACAAAAGTCAGTTTACATGGTAAACAGTGGTTTGATGATGTCGATCTGAGAATATTAATTCCCATCTACCTACCAATTTCCATGTTGGCCATGGTGGCTCTAAAAGAAAAAAAACACCTAGCGTAGTTTCATTCATGCAAATTTGAGAGGTGCAAATCCGCCCGAGTTTTGAAATGAAGTCCCGCAAATCAACGTGAACGAACACCCACTTTTTAGAGACAAAAAAGAAACTTCCACACAACGCCCAACACAACAACACAATCGGTCGTATTGACGTGACTGCAACTAGAGACATTTTCAATTTTCTCGAGAAAAATCTTCCCAAAGAAAAATCAGAAGATTAAATAAAAATAAAACAATTTGTTTTCAATGGAGCTTTCTCCGTTCGACTGGCCATTTCGCTTGCTGTTGCTGGGATGGGACAGGCTATCATCTTCCTCTTCGTTCAATGTTTTGTGTCACTGCTGGTTTCTGCCTTGTGTAAGCATCAACATTGGCGGCATTGTCGACGTCGTCGTCGTCGTCGTCGTCATTTCTCTAAAAGCAAGGGGCGTCCCAGCACCAGCAACCAGCAGCCGCTATTCTATTTTTGACCGCACACAAATTGGGAATTGGGTGTCCATCCAAATCTTCTCACAAAAACCAAATACAAAAAAAAAAAAAACGAGAATAAAATCATGTAGAACGAAAACGAAATTCTTTCGCGGATCCTTCTTGTTCAACTCACAATTACATCGTTATGAATCTATTTTTTGCACTTTATTGGATAATTTTTTTAGAAACTTGGAATTTTTCGTTTACTTATTTTTTTTTTTTCATCACAAAATCTTTATTTGTTTATTTATCTCGCGCAAAGCAACAACACATTAAACGGAGGGATTTCACTTCATTCACACTTTGCGCATTTTTATCCACTCGACGAAATGAATTTTTTGTAGAGGAATTTTGGTAGACTTTTTTGGATTGAAATTTGTATTTTCTTTTTCGGTGACGACTTTTTTTTCTTTTGATTTGCTGATACGATTCCTTTTCTTTTGGTTTTGTTTATTTTCGAAGGACACTTACCTTTTCTTTGGCACGTCCTGCATGTTTCTGAACAGATTTAGCTAACATCACACCTTTACTTTCTGCCATATTATTCATTCACGACACCGATTTCGAACAGACTAACCCTTTTTCCAAAAGGTTCCCTGGCCAACGCAAGATTTTTTTCGAGTGATCAAAAAATAATTTGACAAACGGAATGGTGGGAGTGAACTTTGACAATCGGCGATGTGCGATGATTGTGGATAATTGACATTTGGAATATTATGGAATTGACCATTTTCGAGGAGTTTGTTTTTGAAATCGGGTAGCTCTGTTTGCGTCTATGCAGCGCAATATTTTATTCTCTTATGGTGGTTCTACATTGTATCTGCAATTTAATTTTTGTAAAACAATAGACAAACATCAGTCTAGACGTAAGAAACAACCATAATCGTTATCGTTCGTTAAATTAAAACTGTTATCGTTATATGTACGTAATCTAGTTTAAAAGATAACGAAGTAATTTCAACGTCGTTTTACATAATAAGCCCCTGTTATAGTTTTTTTGCGGTATTTTTAAGAATTTTTCGGTTATGATGAATTCGGAATAGGGCTGAGCTTTCGCGATTCGAGTTAGTTCTAAGTAAACGCTTAAGCACTCAATCATGATTATTAGGGCCAGTTTGCAGTTGATCATCTTTAATCAATTCTTTGAATTCCTGATAAAAACTTTGGTTAACATGCACATTCGATGATATACCAGCATCGAATGTGCATGTTAACCAAAATTTGTATCAGGAATTCAATATTTGAGTTGCTAATCATCATTATGTTAAAGTCAAGGTGCAGGTTTAATCCACTATGAACAAACTGGCCTGCCTTAGGCCCTGACTTTCCAAGGTTCTACCTAAATTTGGGTTACCATGGACATTCGATGATTTACCAGTTGCAATAGTCCTTGATTAAAGATGGACAAACTGACCCTTAATCTTTTTAAATTACACGATAAAAGGTATGAATTTGATAGCGCTCAGCTTTTTACTTCATGGAGGTACTCGTCACTCGGTTATTTTACTATGAGCTCATGGAGTGTGCTTCTAGATATATCTGAAAAATGAAACACAAAATTATTGGTTTGATGTTTAAGAGCTAAAATAAGCAATTATTTTATAAAGACGTCAGTGCCAAGTATTATTGTAAGCTTTCGTGGCTGTAAATGTCATTTCAAACAACTTGTCAACTTACCGTAAGTGAGCTATGGGCGGTAGGGCTGGTAATGATTTTCGAAAGATTTCACTCATGTTTGTTTCCTTCGAAAAATGTTCTGCTATCTCCTTCGAAAAAATTTTAAATTTTACTATTCTGAGTAATAACTCTTCGAATACGGGAAACATTTTAAAAGAAAGTATAGCTTACAGCCCGATTTACGTGAATTGTTCTATTAACTTATCACAAATTATTCTTTAAACTAATCTTTCGAGTTCACAGATGAGAGAATCTAATTGTTTAAATTTTATTTTTATTGCAATTTATATTCGTTTTGGAACAATCGTTTTCTTCCGACGGATAGCAGAATACGAAAATTCACGTGAACGTTTAGCAGAATGGGGCTGTTAGCTTGCTGTCTCAATAAAGGTGATACCGTTCAACTGTCTTTCCAAAGGTTCGGATCGAATCCCAGCCTATGTAACCTAAGAAAAGTATTCTTTTTCAATAGCACTTCATCTTGGGCGAAAGTGAAAAAAATTTTCCAAGAGTATCTTATCTTCTCATGGGAGAAATGTCTCATCCATTTCTGCAAACAAACAACACGTTTACTTATATTTATAATGGAGAGTTGTTAAAAACTCTGGTTCTCCACGAACTGTGGCGCTATCAATTTTTTTTCTTAGATCACAAATATAAAATAAAACACAAATAAATATTTTTAAAGTTTTTTTTTATTAAAAATGTGTCTTGGTTAATCCAAGGCCTTACTTAAAAATTATTTATAATTTTTTTTTTGTTTTCTATTCTTTTTTTTTAAATGCTTAACACTTTACAAAAATAAAAGGATAATTTACTTTTTATATCAATTTTTTCCCAGAATTATGTTGTTTCGCTCAATTTTCGCTTATAATTTTTTGTTGTTGTTTGGTTTAGTATTAAAGTACACATGAAAAAAGAATAAACAAAGTGAAGTGAACTAAGAATACAGTAAAACTGTTGCATTCGGAATAAATCAAGAGAAAAAATTGCATTATATGTATATTTCAAATAGCAAAGTAACGAAATTTTGAACGTAAAAATAAAACAAAAATATTAATGTTGGTAATTGTTTAAGCAAACAGTCGGGTCATGTTACATAAATATTTGACAACGGATAATGGTAAAACTTAACCTTAACCTTCCGTAAATTATTTTAAATCAGTCATAAGAGTTTTAAGTGTCGAACAAATCGTTATGCAGAAATTCCACTTATCACAAAATCATGCAATTTATACATTTAGTCTTCTTCTTCTCAATAAAAAAAAGAGTAAGCAGGAAGTAAAAAATGCGTCAGTTGATTGACAAGTGGAATCCCGAATAAAAAAATTTAATATCCTTACACTTATTAGAATCTTTCCATCAGAAAGATCAATCTAATTTCCTCTTTCTCTAGTTAGTGTGTCAAAAATTTATGAAACAAGACTCAGTTTTTCTACCGAAATAAAATAAAATCAGTATTTTTACAATTTTTTGGAAAGAAATTCTCAAAGAGAAACAAACTTTTATTACTTCGCATGAAGAAACTCATTATGGGGTTGGGGGAAATAAATGGCACCCAACATAATTATCATTAGACATATTTTCAAGAGATATACAATATAAATATATATACACAAAAAATAAAATAAAATTAATACATTATCTGAACTAATATATAAAAATGATATTTTTAATTTCTCGTGTTTCAAGTGTTTTTTTTTTTTGTTCTCATAGATAGATGTTTAAATTTCGTGTGTCTTAAGTAATAATAAACAAATTTGAGTGCAACTTATTTTCAATCCAAAGAAATACAATATTAAACAATTGAAGTCAACATGCAAGGAAGTACTTATTCTGAGTTTTTAATTTTATTTGTTAAGGTTGGTATTCTTTTTGTTTAAATGATATTTTCAATTTTTTCGTACAATATTTTTTTTTTCTTAGATTTCTCTTAAAAATAAACCTCGATTTACTTTGTCACGTTTGAATTAAAACAGACAAGCAGGATGAAATGGAAAATAAGGTCACGGGGAGTCGGGGTAGTTGTTGTTCTTCTGTTAAAATTATATTGAATATATATTTGTTTGCTGTTTGCTGTTTCTTTTTTTTTATGAAATCCTTCCTATTATTAGTTTGATTTTGTTTGTATTATGTTTTAATTTTTCTTTTTGTATGTAAATAAAAATAATAAAACATAATTTAAAACTCATTTAACCATCATGTTTTCTCTTCTTTCCTCGGGACTGTGGTTCTTCTGCAAAAAAAAAGAATACAATTAAAATAGGACCATTATTTTTGTTAATATATGGTTTAAATATTTAAAATTTTTTCCTACAATCTTGGGTTTCTATTTTAGGACCCGTGTTTTTTGTGTTTTCCCTCCAGGCTTATGATAAGATAAGATCTTTCTCATTTTTGTTGTTATTGTTTATGCTTATTTTGTCCACTATTTTCACAGAGCGAGAGGGGGGGGGTGTCGGATAGAAAAATTCAAGAATGAGATGAGAATATGCTATGCAATGTTAATGGGTCGATTCCACACTGATAAACTTAACATGAGTTTGTAAAATTTCTAAATACGTACAAGCTTGTGTTAACCTAGGGGAACTTTTGTAAAAAGTCGTTACGCAGCAACATGCATGACGGGAATATTAGGTATTTCGATTGTTTTGCTTAGTTAAGGTTAGTTCTAATAGCTCTTGTGTGAAACGAATTTTTCAGGTTGGATCACGCGCATTAAGTTTTTTAATACTGCTATAGCCCCACCAATCTAAATATCGGATTCTACTGATTTCATTTCTAATATTCACATTCACCCACACAGTTTTGAAATGCGAGAGTAAAATTTTAATACTGATGCAAGATTTTCGTAATGAACAGGTACATTTTAAAATTTCACTACGTAAAATGGAAATCTTTTCATAAAAACTTTTTGAAAAAATTGTGAGGTGAAATATTTAATATTAAACTTTTAAGACTGATTAAAAAAAAAAATCTGTTGAATACATATTTAAAATCAATAAATGTACTATCTGCGAAATTATTAAAAAAGTGTATATGAAGAACAAAGTAGAGCCCCTGTTTTTCTTATAAAGTGTTCCATACTATTTAAGAAAAAAAAACGTACCCCCTGTTTCCGCGTCCTTTTGTTCTGCAGATGGATCGGCAGCGGCAGCAGCAGGAGCAGCTTCACCATCAGCTTCCTCTTCGTCAGATTCATCATCATCATCGTCATCCTCTCCGTCTTCTTCGTCCCACTCTGAATTATCTTCTTCCAGATCTTCATTATACACCTACGAAAATAACAACAACACAAAAATATCGCTCTTACTAACCGTTCTTCTTCTTTTTTTTTTTTTTTTAATTTAAGACAATTGATTTATCTGAATGAGAGCAAGATCAAAAATCTCACCTCAGCTAATGACACATCACCATTATCTTCTTCATCGCTGTCATCTTCCTCATCCTCATCTCCATCGTCCCCATCATCTTCATCATCGACCATTTCATCAGAAACTGCAAAATAATGAATAAGAAAATGAACCGTGATTAGTAAACAAGCTGTGATTATTTAAAATGCTTACAATGTGCTGCATTGACTAAATTCAGCAATGCAAGGAACCAATATAGTAAAAGAGCAAAATTCATTGGAGCATGTTGGGAGGATTGGGAAGATTCTATAGTTGCTACTTTATTTTCACAATTCATAGCAGTAGCATCTGTTTTTGATGACTCCTTTAGTTTTAATTCTTTTAGATATTCATCCAAGTCATCGGTTTCATTGGACGACAAAGGATTCTGGGTATTTTCACAAGATGAAATAGTTTGTGACGACTTCTTAGCTTTAATACGGCTTTCAAATTTTTCTAACTCATCCAAATCTATTTCTAAACCGTTTATACAGAATGCATTCTTGTCTGAAAGCCATATAAACCTTTATATTAAACAAAACAAATAATATTCTAACCATCATAAATGATTTCATTTGTCTATGAATTTAATTATATTTTTTTTATTTTAAATTATGGTTGATGAAGTGATAAAGAATGATATGGTTTATTTATTTATTTGGATAAAGATTGTGCTTGAAGTTGGATGGAAAGGGATCTAACGTTGTATTTAGATACTGTCAAAATGGATAGGCAATGCAGAAGGCAAGAGAATAAATGGCAAGGATGCCCTAACCATGACATGGAAAGTGGCAAAGCTAAAAAAAATAAAAGCATAAGATCCAACGTGGAATGCTTTTGAGATAAAAAATTATCCGATGAAGGTTTTACGAGGTAATTAAAAAAAATTAACTTAATTAAAACAAATATTCAGCCCTATCGCGAAAAAAATTTCTCCAGAGTTTTTTCCCATTTTGGGAAATTTGGTATCAGGAATCATTTTCAAAATTATTAGGAAAAATATTTCTTTCAGCAAAATAGCTATATTAAATAATTTTTCCATGGAACTATTTTTTTACAACAATGCAAAAATTTCCCCAAGTAAGTTTTTGGGGAAAAATTATTTCGTGGGAGATTCGCGATAAGAAACACTCTTTCCCCTGTATTTTTTCCGGGGAAAAAAAGTTCCTATTAAATTGAAGATAGGGCTGATTACGTTCTTGTAACTAACTATGCTCCAAACAAAATGTGGAGCTTAGTAATAAAAAAGGTATCATTTAGGTCGCCTTTAAACTAAACTTAGGGAGCGCTTTATATACGCTATGGATCTTTTAAAACTCTTAAACTAACTGTGATTTCAATTGATCGTTGAATTGCATTTCTTATGAATTTAGTTTGAGAAAGGAAGCTGGCAACGGTTACACGTATCGAACAGTTCATTCGAAATTAGAAAATTGAATGAAGCAGACCTTCAAATTTTGTTAAATTGTAATATATTTATTTAAAAAAAAGATCTAAAGATACCTAAATTTTGTTTTAATTTAAATAAAAAACAAATGTGTTACTTACCATCTTCAGAGTCGTTTCCATTGACTTCATCATCATCGTCGCCCTCTGAGGGGGCTTCCACATCATTGGCATCGAAACTAAAATATAAAAACAACATTAATTATATTAAAAATATTTTTATTTCATATTTCTAAAAATAATAATTAAATTTTTTACTTACCCATCTAAAAATTCTAGCGATGGTAACATTTCAAAAATTTTTTCGCGGTAATTCTCAATTTGTGTGGCCTCATTATTGAAGAGATCCAAAACCGCAAGATTTTCAAATGCTTCCAATGGTTTGAGGGCTTCTAAATCTTTAATTTTATTCCCAGAAAGGTTTAGATAGGCTAATTTTGGACTTGTTGTAAGATAGTTTAGTCCATTCGATATTCTAAAAAAAAAAAAAGTCAAACATTAATTTGTACAAAGTAAAGAAAATCAGTTTTTGATTTTTATACCTGTTATCGGAGAGTTCCAATCTCTTCAAGTTGGGGAGCTTTGGGAAACCTTTTAATGTGGTAAGACCAACATTGATTAAACTCAAGGATTCCAAGGCGGTATATTCATCTGTGAGACCAACGATACTGGTACTTCTGCAGTTGTCTAAATTTAGTTCTGTGATCTGCAAATGGTAGATAATTTGGTAAATTTTTGAAAGATTTTGTAGATGAGAATAAAATGGTCACTGTGACCTTGATATCCAAACATTAATTTTTGCAGTTTTGAACAAAGCTTCGATTATTTTTGAAAATAATAAATACATTTTTCCGACTTTCCCTGATCATTTTTTGAAGTTTTTACTGACTAAATTAATAAAAAGAAATAATTTTTAATGTTTAAATAACGCATAAGCTTAAGATTGTAGGTAGGTATGAACGAGACAATAAGGTCAATTTTCTAAAAAACTGACTTTAAAAAAAAAAAAAAGAAACAAAAACCAACGGCAACACTTATAACATAATGATATACATTTTTTTTTAACTTATTTTAATCAAGTTTTTGAAAAATTCATTACTAAACTTAAAATTTGAAAAACTTTATAAAGTAGGTATAGGTACTATTTTTGTTTTTATTTATATATTCTTATCTAGCTTTAATTTAACATTAAAAACCCATGCTTAAATGTCTACTACACCTAAAAGGTACCTACGAACTTCTTTGAAAAGTAAAGTTAGCAACTAAATCTCCGTTCGTATCTCAAAGTTACAGCGAAGAAGGTACATAACTACTTCCCTATTCAAAAAATCTGTTAAAATTTACGCAGGCAGGTGCATTCCGTTGCATTTTTGTGGCTTGCGCGTCACGCACCTTCTTGTTTTCGATTTATGTATCTTCTTCTTGTTAACCGTTCATTTTATGTACGTGTGTATATCACACATCTCACTTGTGTATATCACACATCTCTCTCGTTATTGTAATTAAATTCACAAGTGAAAATTATTCATCTCTTGCGGCAAACGTAAAAGTTGAAAGAACAAATATTTCGACTTTCATCTCTTTTCTTCTGCTACACAAAAAATATTTATATTGCAATTTTCTGCATCATTTGATTTGACCATGGAATCGGAACTATTCCATTCCAGCTCAAAATAATATTTCGTGTTTGTCTGGTCTCAGGCCAACTTGAAGGTAAAAAGAAGATGAAGCTAGTCGCATTTTAGTAGCTTGGCAGCGCTAGTGCTCGTTTTGACAGCCATATTGTGAGGAAAATATTTTATTTTTCATCAAAAAAAAAAAAAAATTATCAATGCAATGTTCTAAATATGCGATTGTGCGTGATCTTATTTAATGACACAACAAGTGTTTTACTCGATATTGTGAATTTTTAGTATTTTAGTATTCGAGTTATGGATGAATTTTCAGTGTAAAAATCTGAATAAAAATAATTCACGGAAGAAAAAAAAACATGGCGACTGTTAGCTGTGGGGTTGTTTCATTCCGTGGATTGGACTCGATAGGAAAATATAAGTATGGTGAATTTAAAGAGCAAATGAAAAAAGAACGTGTAAATAAAATATACGTAGAATACTTTGGCACGCGGAACATGCAAAATTAACGTCATCCCTCATAATATGCATATCAATTAAAAATGGATGATGATAATTTTCCAACTTGATTTTGAAAACATGAATACGGCACTTAATAGTTTGTTTAGGTTAATTGACATTCAATAAACATAATGAAATATTTTTTTTTTAATGCAATGCTGAGGAATTGAAACTAAAAAACGCTACATATGTAGAAGGAAAAATAAAGTGAAATGAAGGGAAAAAAGTGCGTTACTTTTACTTATGCGCGCTTTTATCACCCAGAACTCACCCTTGTTGCTTGTAGTTTTTGACATTGCATATGCAACTTACTACTGCCTTTCATTCGAGGCTTTGATGTATTTGAAGCTTTAAACAAAGAAATACACACAACCAATGAGCCCATATTTACCGCATTAGGTACCTAGGTATAAAATGTCAACCTGGTAAAGATGCCCTATTTCCTTATTGGAATTAACTGTATATTATTAACATGTATTTCATATCGTCTGCATAAGGTAAATTGTAAGATTTTTCGAATTAATTTTAAAAGAAAAACAAGAGGTGTGAAGAAATGCATAGGTACCTACCTACTTTCATTCTGTTGTAATTTCTCGATTCGAGTAGGTACCTAAACTAGAAACTCGGCAATTGATATGCAATTATTATGAATTCTGTAATTTCTTGGATTTGCTCTTTTTAATTTAAATAAACCAGTTTCTTAGATATCACAATTTTTTATCGGTCAGAAACCTTAAGAATTTTTTTAAAAAAGAAGTCAAAACTTCTAAAAATTTTCCCAGCTATTTGAAACTCAATTTCAGCTCTTTTAAATTTCGATTGGGAGGCCCTATTTTGCTATCCGATTCGATTCGTGAATTGTTCATCTAATTTGTCACAAATTATACTTTAAATTCTTTAATCTTTTGAGTGCAAAGCTTAATTAATAATTATTTTTGAAGTTCTTGAGAGAATCTAATTGCTTAAATTTTATTTTTATTCGTTTTCCTCTGACGGATACCTACCAGAATATGAAAACTCACGCCAACGTTTAGCAGAATAGGATTGTTTAACAAAGTACCTAGTTGAATCCAAAAATTTTTTTTCTTGAAAATCTCGTGATGTTTTGTGACCCAAATGCACGTTGAAATTTCACATTTTTAAGATACCTAGTAATAAAAAAAATGCACAAAAAGGTCAAGATTGGAGGGACTCGGAAGCGAGTTGCCGCCTAGGTATTGTAGGAGCGAGCCCCTACTGAAACTCACGATTAAGATGCGTGGAAAGTTGAGATTTGAACTCCAGAATTTAGGCACGAATTGAAAGATTAATCTAAATTTGAGTTGAAATATTGGAAGAAGTGGTGACGCTTTTCTAATTTCTTACAAAAAAAAAAAAAACCGAATCCCGAGTAGCTATGAAACGTTATATAAACGTGTGTGAGCAATTGCCTAAAGGTATTGAAGTAAAAGGTACACATAATACATAAGTATACTTATGCTGGTTTGCTGATTTACACGACCGACAAATCCTATGATTATTGCCATAAAATTGATAGGTGTAATGAAAAAAATACTTTCTTAATGACATGCATGCGCCTGCAGATACAGCAAATGTGCCAGAAAATAAAGAGCAGGTTGATTTTTTCTTGAATTTTGTCATCCATATGTAATTTCAAAATCGTGTCAACATAATATTTACATGATGCCGTTATAATGGTAACTTTTTACGTCAATGGAACTCCTCAATTTTTTAATGAAAAAAAAAAAAAACAGAGATTTTAGACCATTTACGCGATGAAAAGAAAAATATATAATAAACTTTAGTCAACTGTTTAACTAGATGAAATTTTTTAAAGGCTTTTATTCTTTTTAAATTTTTAGTTTTTTTTCGCAGCTTAAAGCCCTTCCATACAATCTCACACTTTTTGTACTATCAAAAATGTTTGAAAAAACATAATATAATAGAAATTGAGTTCAAGATAGTAGGGTCTTGTTTTCGGTCACAAAACACAACTTCAGCCGTAGCTCTAAAAATTCCTTAAAAGTTAAAACATGTATTTTTTTTTTAACATTTATCAGTAAAGAATTTATACTAGTGTTGTGTGGCCATAAAAACAGTACGTGTTTGTTTATTTCCAGAAAATTATATATATATGTATGTATATCCACCAGATTAATTTCTAGGCTAATATAAGATGATCTACACATGAAACGAATCAATGAACGGGACATTTAATTATTCCCACATCAACAAAAAAAGCATAAACGAAGCGACAAAAAATCAATTAATATTAGTACAAAATATTAATATTAATATTAATATTAATTAAATAACTTTTAGTGCAAACTATTAACTTTTTAAGGAACTTTTAGATTTCTAAAACAAATATATTGCTGGACTAGGTATAATAAATACAATTAAAAGTTAAAGTGACTTCAACTCCAAGATGCTGCGTAACCTTTAATTAATTGAAAAAATTTAAAAGTTACGCAGCATCTAACTGTTCAATCACTTCCCCTAAACAGAAGTAATTCCTTCTTATTCTCTTCATCTCTATACCTTATACAAATTGAGTTTTTTTTTTTTTTTTAGAAATAAAATGAGAACCATACAAGATTTCTGGATTACTTGTTTTGCTAATCTTAGAAAGTCGTGCTGTGACGTTACGACTTTCAAAATAAAATATTTTAGATAGGAACTTTTCTTATATGACATGTAGGTATTGTATATTCTTTGTTTTATTGAACCATTCTATAATTGAATTTAATTATTTAAAAATAGAAACATAGATTAAATTTGAAAATAAAGTGCAATAAACAAAAGATGAAATGTAAAACAAATTCTCTTTTGATTGATTCGAAAGAAAAAAAGAAACTACCAATGACGACCGAATATCAGGAATATGTGATTCTTATCTTCTTGAGCATCAGAAAAACTTAATAATATTTAATATATTTTTCTGTACTCAAATTATACAATACATATTTGAAATTAAACCATTTACTATTAAAAATAAATCCTTTTCATTCACTGAATTGCAATTGTTTCAATTGTTGACTGTCAAACAAATATTGCACTCGCTATTCCAACATTTTTTTTTGATGACTATCGACAAAAATCGTTTCTTAATAAATAAACGACATTCGTAATAACGCCCGGATGAGTAATAATTATCCATTACGAAGGAATTCGTGGAATGAATGAAAATTAATTGTTTATTGTTGTCTTATAGCTGCTTAACTTAGACACAAAAGTAGATTGTCTAACAGTGAATAATGTGTGTATTTATTTTTATTGAATAAAGCATATTTCCAAAAATTTGAGACTGTGTCTAAGTAGACAAAAATCTGATAAATACGACTGTACACCTAGAAGTACAATACAAAAACCACAAAATATAAACAAAGTGGATGGAATACTTATTGCAGAACATCAAAATTCATGTGAATTTACAATCAGTGAAAAACAGAACATGGGCGACTGATTAGGTACATATCGCTTTATATTTTTTCTAGGTATACCTTACTTCTGCAATTCGCAGGAAAATACTAAAAGCAAATTTAAACGCCTAAATAAAATACATAATGTAACAAAGATATCTGCAATGCAGAACAATTAAATTAAGAAGAATTAAAAAACTCTATAACTCATACCTATAATTTTTTTATTTAAAATTTATATTAAGTCAGAAGACCCTTATTTTATGTACCTATGTATTAGTTGTACGGAGCAATTTGCAAAAGATGCATCAAAAAAGCACCGAACATGTGTGTTATAGCTTTTTCAAAGTCAGATATTTAAATTTTTTGAATCAAACTGTTTCTCAAAAAATTATTTAAGGACTCAATTCAAAAACTTCAAAAAACTAGGTATGTACTTCCCTAAGCATACAATATCCAATTACGTTATTAATTAAATAAATTATTTTATATGACTTGATGTTCCTTAGCCTTAAGATAAGGTTATCTTTTTGTCCTGGACTTAAGCCATTTTTGAATCCCATTTATGTAGCCCTAACAAGAATTACAATTTAATCGGAAATTATGTAACAAATAGGTAGGTACATCGTAGTGGAAACTATCTACAAATTTCCATTAAAAACAGATTCTGCCAGTTTTTTTTTATTTGTAAAATATTCCGATAATGATGGAATTCCTTATAGGTACCTATGTAGGTCCAATTAATTAAGGGTATTAAATTATTTTTTTGAAAATTGCGTCATTGATTGAGAACATCTTGTTGTCAGGTCTTTTTCTGATTTTGCCAGTTAAAAATATTTTAGATTTTTGGCTAGGTATGTTTTAATTAATAATATACCTACATAGAAATCAATACCAAAAAAAGATTGGAACTGAGTAATAGAGTGCACATGTACATACATAATGTATATATTTTCTTGCTTTCAGTAAGTTTCAATTTCTCTTAAAAGTAGGTACAATCTAATTTTTTTATGTACATAGTTTATGAATTACATGTACATATGTATGTAGGTATATATGCAATTCCGCTTTAACTTTCAACTTTTTTGAAATATGTATGTTCCTACATTATTTTCCAAATAATTTTGGTGTCAGACTGTAAAAAAAAGACATACGAGTAGCCTCGACACTATAGCAACATGATATTGACCTGACATATTCATTTATGTATGTATAACGCAATAACTACAGTCCTACATACTAATTTAAAATTTAATACCTACTCAGCTACTTTGAGATAAGATAACACTTTAAAAGACCCATGTTCCATTCAATGTTTGATTCGTTTTATTAATGGAATACCTACTTTTTTCTTTCAACCAACAATTTCTCAATATAGTCTTCAAACGAGTCAAATACCTAACCTCCACGTTATATTAAAAAAGAAAGCCTGGTAACACTATTTGAAAGAAAATGCCTTTCAACAAATTAATAATAAAATCACAACAATCAAACTTCCACAAGATTTTTCGAATGTCTAAAAAAATATATAAGAAAAAAAAAAAAAAAAAAAAACGCAACAAAAAATGGCGCGTTGACATAAGAAATCTTCGAAAGAAAAAAAAATCTCACAATTAAAACGAAATCGATTTTATCGGCCACATCACTTTTGTTTTCAGCAAATTTGTTTAAGCCGCGTGGTACTCCTAAATAATGATAACTACTTTCGAGCTTTAGAAAAAAAAACGACTTGTTCCTCTCCAATGTATTGTGTGAGATGCGTATGGTTGTTGTTAGTTTTCGCTGTTTTGTTCCAAAAGAAATTTTTGTATAAGTTGCTCTAATCGCATCGCATACTTTATACGATTCGAATCGAAGGGCAAGACCAGAACATGACGCCTCACAGTCATCACATCACACGTGAAACAAGAAAATTTGAAAGGTTTTCTCCCATCGAAAATCAAGACTCAATGAGGTTTCCTTTTTCTAGTTTCCAATTCGATTGCACATTTTAATCGCGGTAATTATTGCCTCGAGAAGATGCTTAGCCCGTTATTGAATTTGTATGTAGTTTTCTTCACCCTTTCTGTTGGTTGTGAAGTAGGCGGTAGGTATATAGATCTACGTCATGGCCACAAACTAAGTTTTTTTTTCAATAATTCTTAGAACTACGTTAAAGATACGAAATATTTTAAAAAAAAAAAACAAATAAAAACTACTTACTTGGTTGGCACGACGTGCTCTCCGTTCGAGTTCTATCCTCTTTTCCATTATTTGTTATAATTTACGGGCTTCTTGCTGCTCGACAAAGCTGATAAAATGTTAAAACGCTTCTATAGAGTTGCCCGAGGAAAAATGAAATTCCCGGCCGCAGTTAACGGAAGTAGACAACACGAAATTAAAAAAATAAAAAGAAAAACAAATTAGAAAAATTATTTCCACACAATCGGTAAATTGTCGGTAGAGTATTTTTTTTTAATTTAATTTTCCTTGCTTGTCGGTTTTTGCGGAGGAGCAGCAATTATGAAAGCCGCGAATATTTCTTTGATTCTTCTTGTTCTCACGTAAAATTATAAATGGTGTGTGGAACGATATGGTATGTAGCAGCAGAGCAAAAGCAATCAGCACAGCAACTTACCTACTTCCTCCTTATATGTGTGGTAAAATACTGTTTCGGTATTTTCGATTTTTTATCGAAATTAATACTTGACAAAATAAAATTTTGCCAATTATATGGTGGATGTTAATTTTAAGTTTATCCAATAACTTAATTTTAGTAACAAAACACTTGACAGTAGAGGCGCAAAAAAAAACAGGCAAAAAGTAGACAAACTTCTGACACGGGCACGCACGAAAGAAATTATTGTTTCAATTCGGGTTGTTTCTTTGTAGTTGATTGATGTTTCGTATTTCATTCGTTCGTTCGGTTGAAGAATGAGGATGATTTATATAGCTATCCTATTTACTCTAGTGGTGGGGAATTTCATGTTGGATTTTGATGATGTGAAATGTGATGATAATTGAAACAAGAAAATAGCACAATGGTGAGACCAGTTTATTTTTTTTAATATAAAATAAAATTTTTTACTTAATTCTTTAAAAATGATTTATCACAAAGTGTGTTTTAGTAGAGAGTATAAAACAAAGTATATAAATGTGTGTCTAATTCCTATTTGTACAAGAGCTGTGCCGATTTTTTTTTGCAAGTTAATGGCGAATCTGTAGTTAATATTAAGTTCTATATTACAAGATATCAACACTTATTAAGATTACTAAAACATCTTATAATTGTCTAATAAAATAGGATGCTTTGTCAATTTACAGTACACTGAAAGGATTATTTAAAAACTTTGTTAAAGGAAATTCAAGTTAAGAGGAATAAATAGAAGAATATCAAACACATAAGTATATGTTTTAAAATGACATACAATTTTAATGAGAAAACAAATTAAAAGGAAAATGACATTTTAAAGTATTTATTTTAAAGCTTCAAACAAAATAAATAATATGAATGGCACAGGCTTAATTATTTAATTAATTTATCACCTCAAGCAGTTTTCATGGGCTTTATCGTAAACTTCACAATTTAATGGCATCAAAAAGTTTACGATGTTGTTGCTGAACATATTCAGTCGTATTTATTAGATTTTTGTCTACTTAGACACTGTCTAACTATTTTTAAATTGGTGGAAATATGCTTTATTTAATAAAAATAAATATCACATTATTCACGGTTAAGACAATCTACTCTTGTGTCTAAGTTAGGCAGCTACACGACAACAATAAACAAAGTTTTTGAAAACATTTTCCAAAGTTGGACAGTTGTCCAAAGTTAGACAACGTTTATAAATAAGACACATTGACATTTAAACTTTTTAATAGATGAAGCATTTATCACAATCGGAACTTCTATAAATACTATTTTCACTATTTTTAATACCTAACATTTCAAGCTTAATCTTTTTATTATAAGTATATCCCAGACTTTTTTTCGACATTTGTAGTCTGTTCTCCCAGAAAGAAGAAAACTCCTGGAAAAGTAGAGTTGCCATATGGGTCTATAATAAATCACATTTGAGCTTTATTCACGTTTTTTTGTTGTTGATTTTTTCATTACAGTATGGCTTTTTTATATATATATATATGTACATATATATCTGTGCCAACGTTCTCTAAATGTCGTATCGATAAAATTGGCCGAGATTGCAAAATTGAACAAAATTCTGTTTGTACCTTGTATCCATTCTCGACTAATTTTATCGATGAGACAGTTATTCTAGCTTTTCACGAGTTGACGAGGCCTTGCGGCGTTAATCGACTCTTGAAAATGAAAATTTGACAAGTCGCAATAAAAAAACCCAAAGTAGGCCGCTAGCCAAGTTTTGTCATGAAACGTCGTGTTGTTTATTTTGTCAAGTCTGTCAAATAAAATAACAAACACAAATAATATTGCGAAATTTTGAAAATGCTGTGAAAAGCCGACATTACAGACCGTACTAATTGACTCAACCTACGTGCTCCTAGTTTTTGTGCCATCTTATGTGAAATTTTGTTGTGACAAAAAATACTTTGTTGATATAATATACAAAATACAATTATTTGCGAGCCCCTTCTGAACATTTATGAAATTAAATATTATATACATACATAGAAACGTTAAACTTATCTAAAAAACAAATTATCAAAATTGGAACTGCATTTTAAAAGTTCAAGTTTTTTAATTTTTTTTGCGATTGCGATTTATTATTGATAACAAAACCAATTGTGCATCTAAAAAAAATACAATTCAATAACAGAAATAAGCAGGAATTTAAAGTGCTGCCTTCCTGACTAGCAGAGTAGTTCTAACGACGACACCAACTTACTTGAACTGACTTATTTAATTGAACTTTCTTGCATCCTTGCTGCCATCTAGTGGACTATTCCTCTAAACCTTGTTTCAATTCCAATATTTCACCGACAACATTGTTTCCGGTATGAAGTCACCTCAACTCAACAATTCTATACGGATATTGATATGGTAGAATATTAATAGAGTCAAAATTCACCACGAGGAGATACTAGGTCAGGTCCCTTCAAGCAAACGACTCCGCTTTGGATCCGCGCACGTAATAAACAACGTATGGATGACTCCGTTTACGGATTCAAACATGAGAACCGAAACCCAATCGGATCTAGAACGGATCCAAAAATATGAACGAATCGAAAAAGGTGTTGAAATGCGAAAATTGAGTACAAAAAACAATTTGTGACATTTTACAACCAAAATAAAAAATTTTAGTGTTATTTGCACTTTTTTTTTATTTTCCAAGTTTTTTTTTTGTCTTTGATTAAAAAATTTAATCCTAAAGTAAATTTAAAAGAGGTCCGTTATGCAGCCTCGATAAAGAAAACAAAATATTGTATGCACAAAAAAAAATATATATGTACCTACACATAATGTGGTGATCATTTATAGTGTTGCAGTTGCATTTGGTACGTTGTTTTTTTGTGGGTGGGTCCTCTCCTTTGAATAATGGAACAATTTTGTGATCACTTGAATAAAATAATTCACTTTTAATTATAATTGTTTTCTTTTCTGAAGGGAATGTTTATTGAACTGTTGCGCTGTTGCGCTTGGTACAAACGTTTACACATTGAAAAAAGTGTACTGTTTTTGTAGTTTTTTTTTCTCTGTTTTCAGTCCATAAAAAATACTTACCTTTAGTTTATCGTCTACGCCTCTCTTTCTCAGTAAAAAAAGTACTCTCGATTCTCGTTTTTTGTGCATGCATGCATATACAGAAAATGTGCTAATGTGTTTTCGCACTACGTTTTGAAAGGATCCAAGAAATACCGACAAAGTTGGGTCAGTGAATTCGCAACGTGGAAACCTGTGAAATGTCCATACAAATTTGACGGGTTTTCGGAGTATGCAACGAATTTTGGTATATTAATTTAGGTATATATGTATAAGATACATATTTTAATTCTTTTATTATAAAACTTAATAAAGAATATGTAGTTATGATGGAAATTCAATGTTGTCGCTTTATTTACTTTTTGTTAAGGTTTAAAAAGTGGCAAATATCTATTTAGGTTCAAGTCGTTCGTGTAATTTTGAACAGTTTCACTTCTCTTTGAAATAATTTTACGCCCACTCCTCAAAACATAGAGTACCTATATTATATATTTTTTACCTATATTTTTAATATACGTACTCTATGCCTCAAAATATGAAAAATTGACATTTTTAGTCCAGAATGTACCCGAACAAACCTTTAATGTTGATAAAAACCAATTGTCTTATTTATAAACGTTGTCTAACTTTAGACAACTGTCCAACTTTAGAAAATGTGTTCAAAAACCTTGTTTATTGTTGTCTTATTGTTTATTGTTACTTAGACACAAGAGTAAATTGTAACCGTGAATAATGTGATATTTATTTTTATTAAATAAAGCATATTTCCACTAATTTGAAAATAGTTAGACAGTGTCTAAGTAGTCAAAAATCTAATAAATACGACTGCAAATGTATAATTTTCTCATCTGTCATTTTACAAATAAATCACGTCCTGCAGAGTAACGTTATTACAATTGTGTATAATCCACATCTTTAAAAGAAATAACATAAATTAAAGATCCGATCACCAGAACTCAAGATGAAATCTTGTTATGCGAACAATATTATTAAAAATTATTGAAAAAAAAAACTCTAAAAAATTGCCAATATGGTTTGCATAAAAACTTTATATATTGGGTTTTATTGGCGAATTGAAGAGCTGATACATAAATAGAAATAAATTGAAAATCTACCATATTCACAAAACTCCGGCACGAAAATTGTATGACAGTTGTTGTCGCCTGATACAAAATATACGTAGAATTATAATTGTCGAAAACCAACTTAAGTAAATGTTATAAACCAACGCAAATCAGCTTACCGAATCTTCAAAAAAAAAAAAATTAGACTCCAGTGATTCGTCTATCTATTTTAATATTTTATAAGTCCTTCTTTTCTTCAGTTTTTCTAAAGTCAGGTGAGCTCGAGAGGACTCTAAATTGTCGAAAGAATAGGGACTTGACAACTTTGAATTTAATTTGTGAACGCACCCTTTCACTAATCATCGAACTGTCAATTGTCAATTTATTCAGTATGAATTTCATCGCAAAATTATCTTCAGTGACGAAGCTCATTTTTGGCTAATGGGTTCGTCAATATGCAAAATATGCGTTATTGGTCGGTTGAAAATCCATCATTTGCTCATGAATCACCACTTCATCCACAAAAAAAAACTCTTTGGTGCGGTTTGCATGCCGGCGGCGGCGGCGGCGTTATTGGGTCATATTTTTTCGTCGACGATAACGATCGTCACGTTACTGTGAATGGCCAGCGTTATCCCGCCATGATTATCGATATTTTTGGCCCGAATTGGAAGATATGGACTTGGACTACATGTGGTTTCAACAGGATGGTGCTACAAGTCACACAGCACACCTTACAATCGATTTATTGAAGAGTTGTCAAGTCCTTATTGGAAAAATGGAAAACCCGATCTAAGTGAACGAAACCAATGTGAAGTGATACAAAAAGATTCGGGTATGAATGCGTTCATTGCGATTTGTAAAACAATTAGCTCCATGAAGATTTAAGATTAATGGTAAATTTTTGAGATTTGAAGAAGAGCAAAGTTGATTAAATCTTGGTTAAGTTTGGTCGATGGAAAAGCATAGCATAACCCTTTGAAAGGCTGGCTTTTTTCGAAATATTTTTCGCAAAACGAATTAGTAAACGTTTTGAATTATGACGATTTGGTAGACTTTCAGTTAGTATAATTTTTGCGAAGATATTACAAATGAGCTGCTTAAAATATCTAATGACCTTAAAAAACTTAAAAAATTATTAAAAATGTAGGTACTATGTCTGACCAATAAATGAAACTAGTTGACCTTTTATAACGATCTGGTGGCCTTGCAAATTGTATAATTTTTTGCGATTATCTCACAAATTAGGTGCTTAAAATCTCTAATGACCCTAAAAAACTTTAATAGTTGATACAAAATTTTTTAAAACTAATTTCTGCAAGGAATTTAAATTTGTATGTTCACAATTTGTGATCTTTTAACCAAGTTGTTCAATACTCCATTTTGGAATTTTTGCATGTAAACTTATTTTTTATTTTAAAATAAAGCGAAATGTTCACTTTTGTGACATAATGCCTTAATCTGTTTTGATACGGATTTTTAAAGTAGATTTTTACTGTTAATGGTTCCCGCAAGACCAGTGCCCTATACGCCAGTCGACAAAGAAAATTTATAAACCCATATACTTTTATATTTTAAATCGCTGCTTCCGCATTATTTCCAATAAGAACGTTTTTAAAAATATAGAATCCGAAATGTATTGTCCAAAGTTCGATTTGAAAAAATTCCACACTCTTCAGTTTTAAGTTTTTAAAGTGAGGTTGGTTCTCACTTTAAGTTGAATTATAATCTCCCATGTGAAAAGATTCTCATATTATAGAATTATTGTTTACGCCAAAGTCGAGCCGCTTTTTAAAAATAATAACGAATCTTTTGTTTTCATTTATAAATATTTGTTTATTTAGTGTTATTTACTTAAATTAATATTTAATATTAATTTGTCATGTATTAGCAACAATTATTAACATTTAGAATCGATTTTTATTTTTAATTTGTTTTGTTTTGTTTTGTTTTGTATCCATTTTCTTTCATTTTGTAAATGTTACAAATTTCGTAAAATGTTTTTCTTATTTTTGTTCATTTATTTGGTTGTATCTATTAAAATATTAAACCTATAAGTTTATATCTAATTGTAAGTAAAATTGAATTTTATTTTTGAGCTATGTATTTTAATTTTATTTATTATTCCTTTTTTGTTTGTTGTAAATCGATTTCTGTTGTTTCTTTTTAATTTATAACGTAAGTATTTGATGTTAACAACAATTATTATATACAAACATTTCGAGATTGTTTATTTAAATCTTAACGAAAAATAAACTTAATACAAAATAAATTATAAACTATACATAAATATTTTTTTTTATAACTATTTAACAAAGTTGTACATACCTACTACTATTTCAGTACATAAAAGTTGATTTTATTTTTTAATTTTTATATGTACCTAATTGTTTTTTTTTTTTTTTTTTAAATAATAATAAAAAACAAGAATAAACATTGAATTATGATTCATGTGTACAATTAATTTTTCCATAAATTATTATTTTTGCATTTTTTTTTAACATCGTTTATATTATATAATTTGATTATTTTTGGTATTTTTCTTGTTCTTTAGAAATTTACTGGTCATTAATTTACCATGGTGATCTACGAGTTTTTCTCTTTTTTTATAATTGATAACAATTCATTATTTGATCATTTGAAGATTGTGATGCATATCAAATGCGTTGGTTTTGTTTTAATTTAATATCTTTATTTAACTATTTAATTCTCAGAATGTTTTATTGATTTCATTTTTTTTTTAAATACTTCAATAAGATATTTTACAAAAATATAAACATATTTTTCTTTTTACATATTATTTTGTGTTTTGTTTATTCTTGTTTATAGTGAATAACAAATTTTATGAAGCGATTTATATTCTTTTTGTTTTTTTTTATTATAGTTTTTATAATTAGTTTCAATTTTAATTCTTAAATTGCACTTAAAGCTCTCATTGTTATTATAATCAAAAGTTTTGCATTTTTTAAAAAATTTATTTGCTAAATAAATCAATAAACTTAACGATATTTGTAGACCAAAGATAATACTCAATAATGTGAAACCGTCTAAATACAACAATTTTTCCACTTTTTTTTTAGGCACAGTTACATTTTGAAGAAAGTGTGTTAAAAATAAAATATATAGGCAAGCGTGATAGTTTCGTTTTTTAGATTTAGTGCGGAAAGTTTTGCAAAAAATAAAGCTTATAAATCAGGTGTAAAAATAAATAAACACAAACTAGCCAATCCATACTAAAACTTTCGCGTGTGCTCTATAAAACGCACCAATTATAAAAATTTAGAATCCAATAGGTAAAAATGACATTCCAGGATTCCAACATGCAGTTAAACAATAAACATATATTCTTTCTCCACACCCTAGTGCGTTCTTTTTCTGTACATATGTATACATATTTCTAATTTATTGTTATTGTTGTTGTTGATATAAATTTCAGCTAAGTACAGACGATTATCAGATCTAACAATATTGTCAGATCTGTCAGTGAAAAAAAAAAACAAATATCTTACAATCGTCTGAACACACAATTTTGTCTGACAGTATTTTCAGAAACGTCATTGTCAGAACCCGACGATGAAAAGGAGAGAAGAAAAAGATTCTTTATTAAATGCAGAGGAAATCGATGAGAATGCTGCAGAACCTCCACCAAGTAATGATTCCTCTCCCCCAAAAGATGTAAACAATCAAACAATTTTTTGTATGGATCTGCCAACCGTTTGAACAGAAAACTTTTAAGCTGACAATTTTGTCAAATATATTATTGTCCGAAAATTGTCAGACAAGAGCTGCCAATCAAATTGTCAGACTTTGGGATGAAATCTACCAACCGTATGTGAACGGACAATTTTTCATTGTAAGAAATATGACAATTGTCAGCTAATTGTCAGACCATTGACAGTTCTGACAATCGTCTGTACTTAGCTTTGATTTATTCAGTAACAGTAAGTAAGTAAATAAAATCAGAATTCAGATCAAAACTAACAAAAAGAACAGCATTCGTGATTCGTGAAAAACGTCGAAATAAGTAGAACAAAAAATTGCTTTCATAGCTGTGGGCCGAATTACCGCTTCCGTGAACGTGTAAGTCAGTGCCATCCAGTGATCGAATGAACGAGTAAACACTCTGGGCTGATGGTACTATATATTGCTTGATAACGTAAGCGGTAATGCCAAACCCAAATTATTCAGTCGCGTATGCATTGACCTATTATATATGGACTGCTAGTCGAGTGTCTTTTCCATACAAATGCCGAAATGAAAATGGTTCAACCTCTTCTTAGTGACATGATCGCTAAAACGGTAGAAGCGGCAAACATACGTACTTATTTTCAGTGCCATCTGTTGCCACTTTCTCTGGACAAGCTTTTTTCGCCATAGAATCTACTGACATCTATTATTATTTCTTATAAAAACCAAGCCATCTGTTTCAAATCAAATGTATATTTTGACATTTGTTATTTGTGTGCTATTTTTTATTTTCAGTTTCCATTTGCGTCGTGCTTGGTAATAATTTTGTTAAGTTTTTATTTTATTTACTTGTATTGAATAAAATCTTTAGGAAAAACGAATAAATCCAAAGTTTCTTTCAGACTCTTGAAGTGAATTTGTTATATGGAAGATTTTCATCTTCACATCTCGTGTGGAGTGTATTTACTATTTTATAATAAAAATTGGTAAAATTCCCGAAGCAACAAATCATCCACCAGCACCGTCGCCCACTTTTTATTCTTGCACGGACGCATTTCAATAGGAACTTGGACATAAATTCCTTTGGTCACCAGAACCTCCTTGAATAGGTTTTCAAGCACAGCGAGGTGCTAAGTTCCCAAAATTGTATACCTTTTTCACAATTATTAAATAAATTAGCTTATTGTGAATTTTGTAATTATTTTTATCAAGAAAGTTTTGGAGACTAAAATGAATGAAAAAAAAAATCAAAACACAAACATGAAAAGAAACAAGGAGAAAAACAAGGAGAAAACTGAAGTGTCAAAAATGCTTTACCATGTTTTCCGCTTCAGTAAAAATAGCACTAGCGTCGTTTAGTTATAGGTTGAACCATCGTGAAGTTGGCTCCTGGCAGTCCATATCTAGTAAGTCAATGCGCGTATGACTCGAAAACTGATGCGGTAATTCGGCCCCTGTTCTATCTTAATCACTGTACTGTTCTGAGTTAAAAACAAGTGAGGAAAGTCCAGTTAAGCTTCTAAAAACATATTGAATTGTTCAATAAGTGCCTGCATACACTACTGTGATAATTTTTGTTTGTTCCGTAAATTAAAAAATATCTGCACTGAAAACAATCATTTACGAACTATGTAAAATCACTTAAAATAAAATAAATCTAGATACATCCCTGAAGAAGTCGTGGATAACGACGAAGCGTTAGGAAAAGATGACATAGACTTGTTTTATTTGCATTAAACTACATATTGACCAAAAAAGCCTACAAATGAAAAGTTATTGGATATCGATACAAGTAATTCCTAATCGATAGACATTCTTGCCAATCGAATGAAATCATGATTGCTTTGCTCGTCGTTTTCAATGGAACGCGAACGCACAGAATTTATTTCCCTGCTTAGCTTATCTTCTCACACAAGAGAGCACGAGTAATTGGCATTACTAGATTAACGTTTGCATCTACTTACAATTTACATACATAGATGCGTTCTATGACGAGCAAAGTACATAGGCAGTCATGGCGAACTTCGCCATCTCCAAAGGAACACATACATATATAACGTTTACTACTCCTTCCACTCGCAAGTAAAACAAAATAAAAAGAAATCTCCGAAGAATTCCAAATTGCAACAAAAACTAAAATAAAAATATAATATCTAGTTCGCAGAAACTGATCGGATCGGCCATTTTGTAATAAACAAAATCTGTTTGATTTGATAGCTCAAAAATATTTTGACGGTTTAATATGATTTATAACAAAGTTGTAGGTAATACGCGGCGAAAACAGAGTTTTTTCTCCGGAATAGGAGTTAAGGTATAAAACTATAATATTGTCAAAAGAGCATTTCAGTGGTCGTACATAAACGCATACAACAGGGAAATTATGTACATGATGCGCCCATAATTACGGATTTTTACTTTTCGTCAAATTTCGCTCACTTAAAAATTTGGTAGAATAGAAATAAAAAGAGATAAATGATTCCTTTCACTCAAGTGAATTATGGGTGAATTTTTATTTCAACTTTACCTTGATTTATGACATTAGCAAAGCTTACGACTATTGTAATTCAGCCTTTATGCTCCGAAAATGCTCTACGGGATTAACAAAGTCCGTAGGAATCAGTTGCTAATGCATTTAACATTGAAATGTTTATTGGTTAAGCCCTGGCACCGTTTTTTTTTTTATCTAAAACAAAAAAACATCTTTAATTGATACCATTGTTGCTATCGGTTATAAAATACTGTTATGGCTATAAATAACACAAGCAATGGTTTTTTCTAGTTGTTTAAACCCAACATGAGGATAAAGTGAGTTAAAAGTATTTCAATGAATTACCTTAATTTTGAAAGTTAAAAACTTATACTTAATGAAAATTCGAAAAAAATTATTGACGTTTAAAAGTGGTTAATAAAATGCTCCTTGCCTTTTTATGTGTGGTTGAAAAATTAAATTGTTTTTTTTTTTTTTTTTCTAAACTCCTTTTTAAAAATGTTTCCTTCACAATTTTTTTAAAAGCAATCGTTAAGCTTAATCTTATTTAAAAGTTTGTTTTATTTTTTTTGCTAACAAAAATATGACAGCGTTTCAAAAATTATTATTTTCTTAACAATTTTAATATTTCTATTAGATATAAAAATTCGTTATTCAAAATATGTATTATGTTTATTTTTAACATTCATTTTAAACAATATTACTGTTTTAATATATCAATTAATTGATTGTTATTTAATAGAAAAATAAAAGTTTTTGTTTTTTTTTTTATTGCAAATAACACATAAAAGATTTTTATATTTTGATTGCATGGTACAAAGGTAGAAAGTAGTTTACCGAATATTATCTACATTTTTGTTTTTGTGGGTTATATTGTTCTGTATTGGATTTTATTTTGTTTATTTTTTTTTTAACTTTTAATTGTTTTATTTTTGTGTTTTGATAATTGAAATTTGATTTAACAAGTAGTTTGTTTTTCCTTAAAATTTTCTTCCGTTTTATTTTTATAAAAATAATAATTTATAAATTATAAATATGAAATTATTTAGAGAAAAATTAATATACATAAATTAGTAAAATTGTTTCCTTGAAAAGTGGTATAGCCAGCAATTTTTTTGCATTAACATTTATTTATGTTTACTTTTGGTTTTATTGGCGAACAATAACAAACTATTTATGTATGTATATCGATCTATTTACTTATCGTTTTTTATAAACTAAGGATTTACACTTTAAAAGAAAACAAGCATAGGAAATGACGCAAAATTAGCATTGATATGTTTGGTATCAATGGTATGTAAAAGTATACAGTAGCACTGCGAAAACCCAATTCCATTTCTCCAGGAAAATATTGTCTGGTAGAATTTTTTGTCAACTTTTTTGAAAGTTTTGATTTTTGCTTTCAACAGTGAATGCAAGTTTTACGAAAAATGTTCTTTAAAGTTATGAACTTAAATTTACTGTTCAAAGGCAAGAAAAGAATTGCCATTAAAAATTTCTTCAATTTATCCATAAGTGGTGGGATTTAGAGAATTTTGGGATTTTCATTCTTAATAAAATTTTGTATGTATTTCAAACAATCGGAGGACTATTAAGTTAGCTTTAGCGTGTTTATTTAAGCAAGGCGTCTACAGACATATTTAGAAAACTATTGAAATCTATCCTTTTTTATCCTTCTTAACGCAGGTTCTCGGAAGTGGAGTTATAACAGTAAAATAAACTAACTTGCCCACCACAATAGGGAAATTTCAAAATTTAAGTCCCCTTTCACACGAGGAAACTTCGTTTCCAGTAACTTTAAGTTTTTAGGTGAGAAGGACACAAAGTAAAGAGAATGAACAGTCTACGATTGTTGGAAATTGGAAATTAAAAAAAAATGTCAACAAATTTCCAGCAACTTGTTTCCTAGTGTGAAAGGGGACTATGACTTTCAAAAGTGACATGTATGATTTTGTTGCAACTGACAGATGCAAAATTGTAAAAGGCTTTTTATCTTTAAAGAAATCTGTGCTCAATTTTGATATTTAAATTGTATTATTAACCGTGTTTTTGAAAAAGTGAATAGCCAGCTCAGCAAATTTTTACAAAAAACAATAAAAACGCAATTAAGTAGATCCAGCTAAAGTTGAATCAACTGCATTTATATGGGATCGTTCAACACTTTTCTCTTTATAATGACATTTAGATTTCTTTTAGACGGTAGTGATTTTTAAGAATCGTTTTTTTTTTTTGGTTGCAAAGATAGTTTAAGCGCAGCGATTTTTAATAGATGTTAACTTTGTTAAATGAAAAAGGAGTGGTCCACACTATTTACTCCGCTTATGAAGAAAAAGCACAAAGGAAAAAAAGTGATAACTCTGCAATTTTTGCAACCTCAGCAATTTTGTTCACTCTAGCCACCACATACGTCCCCCGCATACAAGCAAAAATCGCAAGGTTAAATTACATCGTTTACAAGCAGTCTTTACTTCCCCACTTTTACAAAAGGAAACAAGTTGCTGAAGATTTTTTTGACGTTTTCTTTTAATTTGTTTAAAAGTCTCTTGTACTTTTCACAGGAAGAAAAAAAATCGTAAAGAGAAATGTAAAAATAAAAATCGTTGCTGGGGAGATTTCGCTTACTCCTCTTATTGCCCTGCCCCTCTCACCTAAAAACTGAAAGTAGCTGGAAACTCAGTTTCCTCGTGTGAAAGGGAACTTTGCTAAAAGAGTAAGCGATTTTTATGACAACTTGTTGTACATATATCCGGTTTTTTAAGCTGCAGTTTTATCCCATTGCTCAAGAAAAAGTAAAAGATCTGTTCGCTTACTTCCCAAAACTGACAATTTCTACAAATTTCAGTGCAATGAAGGAAGTAAATTCGAACCATATTCGTACAACTTATCCCCTCCTCTGTGCTAGCTAAAACCAGAGAATTCTCGGGGCTTTACTCCTCTTATCCCGAGAAAAGTATGTTAAACGCGCGAATTAACTTTTTGCTACCGATAGATTGTATGCAAGTGTCAATGGTGCGTTCAGAAAAATGAGATCTCAGAGATTTTTCTCACTCAAAAAGTGAGCAAGCGAATCCAAGATTATTTTTCCTCAGAGTTTTGACAGCAAAACTGAGAAATTTTTATGAGGAATCCTGTTCATGTAACTGAGATTGCTGAGATCTCATTTTCATGAACACGCCTAATCAATTATCTCCAGGAATTCAAAAGAAAAACACATCTATTGCAGCAAAAGAGTTACAACAACGACCAAAATCGATAAAATTCTCTGCTTCGATGGATAGAGAGTAAAATTACTGAAAACTATCGATATATGGTTGCATTACAAAGCCCTTTACTTGAGTCCTGCTTGGTATAGATCCTCAAGTTTAAAGACTTCAAATGCAATTATAATATGTTAAGTTACATTTTAGTCTATTAATTATTACAACAACAATGCTTGTGTTCTTGTTTTAACTTAGCCAATGAAAAATATGAACGCAAAAATTCAAATGGACTTCTGCACAATATTTTATTTTTTATTATTTTGAATGTTTGTAAATCAAAAAAAAGAAGTATTCAAATCTAAAAATGGGGATAAAATAATACAAGATAAATGTGCAACGACAAAAACTCTTTTCTGTGCAATTTAAGCTGTTATTGGAGGGAAAACAAAATATTGTTTTTGTGTTGTTGTTTTTGTTTCGTTGTTTGACAACCAACGTTAGAAGGAACTTCTTAATTGTGTGACCTTGAATGATCGAATTTCAGCAACTGAACTATACAAGTTTGTATTAATACAACAATTTCTTCAAATTTACTCAACATTTGTTTGTAGTTTAGAAGTTTAAAAATCTTACATTTTTCAACTGAACCCATTGTGAAATTGAGAGTTAATATAGATGGTGTTCCTTTGGAGGATGCAAAGTAGGTATTCAGTAGTAGATGCAAACGATAATCTAGTACTACCAACTACTCAAGCTCTCATGTGTGAGTAGCAAAGTAAGTACTTTGCCACCTCCAAAAGAACATGCCTAATTTGAAACTTAAAAATATGTTTATTCTGATTTTACTTTTTTAAAAAGAAATGGGTATACTTTTTTTATGCCGATAAAATAAATAACATGCCTAAAAATATTTTATGGGCCTTTAATTGAATTCGATAGTAATATTGTAACTGAAATTTAAGCCACCCTATAGTTTTGCAAACAAAAAAAGATCTAGAACTTAATTGTTACGTAGATATATTTTTTTTACAAAGACATAAATTTGGTGACCTCAACATAACTGAAATTTTCTCAACAAAATCTCTTCATTTAAATATTTGTTCTGGAAAAAAATTGGGGGCTACGATTTATAGAAAATTAATCTAAAAAATAAAAATAGTTTAAAAATAAAATATATTTTAACATATGTAATTATTTTTTCTTATTATTCTATATTAATTTTAGTATTTAAACAAAATCAGACATTTGCAATTTCAACCTTAGCCAAGATTTCTTTAATCGATTATTATTTTGTTTTTTTTTTTTTCTTTAAAATTGACTTTTTCAACAATTTTTTTCTTATAAAACACCATTACAATAATTTTTACTTTGTTTATTTTTTTTTTTTAATTATTTTTAAGTTCTCATTTTTTTTAATACTTAAAGGCATTTATTGCATTCTTAAAACAATTCTAACGACTTTTTACTCTGTAACTTACACAAAAACTCATTTTAATAGGTTGTTTGTTTTGTTTTTTTTTTTCTTTTTATAATCTCATGTTTGTTTATTTAATTTCATGTAAAATACCTGTAATACACATGACTAAAGCATTTTTTTTTAAATTTCTTTTCTTATATTTCTGTAAACATTTATTCTTATTTTAATGCTTTTAACAATTTTTTTTTTTATTTTATTTTATTGACTTTTAATTAAAGATGAATCACATACTTCAAAGTTTAATTGGATTTAAACGGAACATTTACCATTTTGTTTTAAAAAGTTTTTCTTTTGTTTTGTTGTGTTAATCTCATTGCTGGAAAAAAATCCTTTTAAAATACAAATTGTCATAGAAACTCCCACACATTTATCCAATTAATGTTTCTCAAAATTCACTTCACTACGCCGCCGCTGCCGTTGACGACGACGACGCCGGAACTAATTTATTGAATGTCAACTGCAATTACGGTAATTCGATAAACACACACACACACACACATCCTAGTTGTTGGAGCAGCAGGTATCAAATAAGTAGCTCCATATATCGTATCGAGTGTCGGCTCGGCATAAAAGCAGAGGCAGAGTGCAGGATCTCCCAAAGGATGCTTTAAGGACATGTAGTGTGCACGTGTTTGTGCTTCTTTAACATTCCTGTCACATGATACGGGGATGATGTTGAAAATTTGAAAAAGAATGACAGACACTGACATCGGATGTCCTTCGTTGAGGTAGGATGCAGCTTTATTTATCTAGTGGTGGTCGCAGCCATGGCACATCCATTCACTACCGGTTGAATAAGGACACACATCATATCATAAATTGTCAGCAGTAGATATGTACCAATACTATAATATGATAGGTTGGGTAGATATAAAAATGTAAGAAAAGTTCATTCCCCTAGAAGCATGTGTGTGGTGTGGATAGGAAATGCGGACGAACGACGACGAAGGTTATGCCGGGAATTATTTCATTAGCATGCCAATGAAGTTCAGCCACGATGATCCGTGGATCATTGGATTCTTGGATAGATACTGTATCATCCGTGTGTACGTTGTCATCAGCAGCGTTTCGAATAATATTTCCAGTTCCAGCGATGACACGGATTATGGGGAGCAAACTATAATAATTGTATTCATGGTTGATGAAGCTATTCTTCACATTTTCTAGTGGTGCGGTGGTGTGGTGTCGTCATCGTCGTCGTCGTCGTGAAACTAGAAGGACGTGGGCAATGACATCTCTGCATCATTTTGCTTCTATACGTTGACAGTATAATGTATATAGAGGTGACGGAATGTGGAATTTGCTATTTGCTGGTCGACATTCTATATAGGCTTCTAGGTTATTATTTATTTTATAGACATACTACTTTACTGGCATTGATGCTGCAGAATAATTTCAAACGAAATGAAATAAATTTGCGTGCAAAAAATGCAAGAATCTACGTACATTTTTGATCCTGTGTCTATGTATGTAGTTACAAATGCTAATGTTTCACTAATCACGTTGGTAAAGATCCTTTTAAAACTTTGTTATGGAATTTGTTCGGCTGTAGCACTAAGGGATGCAGCATCGGTAAAGTTTTTCGCCAATCTAGCACGATTTATGGATTCTTGCATAAGCCTCTCATTTTCCTGGCGAACTGTAAAATAGCAAATATAAAAAAAAAATATATATTTTAAATTTTTCATTTCATATACAAATATATTGTAGGTATTAAATTTAGGTATATACGTTTTTCCTCGTACATTATGCATGAGGAGAATATATTATTTAAATGTATTATATAAATTTAATTCAAGTATGTTGCCAGTTAGTTTGCTTGCTGACGAAAAGGATGTGTGAACTCGAGCGAGGATAAGGAATATAATAAAAGAGGAAATAGAATATAATATAAATATATATACTACATGTATGTAGGTAGGTATATAAAAATAACTCATTTTTCCAAGTAAAATATTCAACACCGATATCTCTAATGGAATTCTTCAAGCTGACGACGTTATCATAAACATACTATGCTGGATTTAAATCTATTCGTGTGAAACACACTGAACGTTTTTTGTTTCTATTTTTCGGTTAGGAACTCATTGTTCGTGTTAAATGCAAAACAAAAACAATTCAGAACAAAAACTTGGTGTTTTGATTTGTTTTGAGCAATTATATTTATTAATAGTATTTAAGAGTAAATATTTTCTCCCCAAAAAAATACGTTTGAAATATTTTCCATTAATTTTACCCACCAGATTTTATTCAACCATTTTGGTACGAAAAATCAACAATCTGGGAACACTGTTCTTTCTGACAGAAATGTTCAGTCCCTCAGATTTAACGGTGTGTTGATATTCTCTCTCTACCACCCACGACTCCTCTTGACCTGAGTTGCTTTTTCAACGAAAATGTTGACCTCAAAAGGACTAAGAACCCTCGAACTTTTAAGAAGGCCATCTGGGTTAAAATCGATAATATCTCTCTGACATGTTACAGGAGTTCTGGGACAAATTTCCGCGAAAGGTTGAAAAAATGCATTCAAGAAAATTACAACCGTTTACTTGATGCCATGCAATTTTTCCAAATTAGTATTACTGTAAAAAAAATACCCATTCCTTTACTTCACAAATCTGTCACATAAATTTTATCTCAGATTCAAAAATAAAGAACGATGTTCATGCTTTAAACTAAATTTTAAGTAATATTATTACGTGTTAATAAATGTATATATGTATGTACCTAGTTGAATAAATTATTTATCAAGTTAGAAAAAATTTAAAAATGAATTAAAATCAAATATGTCTACTTTTAACTTTTTTTTGCAACCAACAGGGTTATCTATTTTAGGGATTTAGTAACATGAGTCCTTTTCTGTCTAGTTTTTTGTATGTCTATATGCAATTTGCCCGGAGACAGTTTTTTTTTAATTCTACATCTAATCCTTTTGATAAATCTAGGATATGCCCAGGCCAGGCCACGTATACGTATAGTGTTAGTTCTATAATATGATTTTGGAAGGAGAAACAAATGAGGCATTTATGATATGTCCTTGTATCTTTTTCTCCATCGCCATCGTGTCGCAGGGGATTTTGTGGGGATTTTCAATTTAAGTAGACAGACAGTACAGTTAGGTGCGGTATCCTTTTGTGTGTGTCTTTAGGATTTTGGAAACATCATCGTAGAGACAGTGTTTGGCGACATAAAAGGAACAAACCTATCTCTTTCGGTTTTTTTTTCATGTTGCTTTCTTTATTTAAAAAAAAAAGAAAGTAAATGGAGGGGCTGGTATAAGTAAGGACGAACAATACGATTGTTAGATGGAGTTTGAGGATTTAACAATGGGCCCCTAATCAGAGTATATTTTTTGATCTTTGTGAAGTGTTTGTTTGAAAATGGCAGGTTTAACGCCTGTAGGGTTCGGTTCATTTTTTTTTCCTCGATTCAAAGGGTAATTTTTTAAGAATTTTGATTTTGCAGATTATTTGCTTGGTTGTAGAAAAATGCCGGTAATTTGCAAGATTTTGATAAAAACAACAAAAAAAAGAAGGAATAAATGTAACGCTGGAGGTTACATTTATGAGTTAAAATAAATCAATAGTGGAAAAGAAGGTTATAAGAAAATTTTGATCTAGGATATGACGTGTATAGAAATGCAGACGGTGGTTATTTTGATTTATAGGATATATTCAAAATTAAACACTTTTCTTAGGATTTAAGTTTTGCGTAACGTTTAGCCTTAAATCGTCCTTTTAAAGGAAATTCTTTATTTTAATAAATTCTGGGAAGTTCATTATTAAGGACTAGACTAATGATTAAATTACATACCTTCCTATAAACATATTCATGCCGATTATGGAATCCGCAATACTGGATCGTAGTGTTCCTTTTTCTTTTTACGGCAACCGAGTAAAGAGAAAAGAGTGCCCTGCACTTTGAATAACTGCGTATCCAGTTTTGCGGATTCCATAATCGATATGATTTATTAATTTATGTTAAATTAATTTCAAGGAACTGAAAATGAAAAACAAACAAGTGTCTGCAGATTTACACTGTGCGTCACTTGTCATTATTTTTACAATCTTTTTTGCGATGCATACCGGCCGTTGCCCGAAATAGTTAAATATATGTCAGAAAAGTACATATTTTCCAAAAACAAAGAAATAAAACTAACGATTGACTAAGAAAATGCTTCGATTGTATGTTGGTACGTTGGTAGTTTGGTACATTGGTACGTTGGTATATTGGTAAGTTGGTGCGTTGATACGTTGGTAAATTGGTTTGTTGTTAAGTTGGTACGTTGGTATGTTGGTATGTTAATATGTTAGTATGTTGGTATGTTGGTATGTTAATATGTTAGTATGTTGGTATGTTGGTATGTTGGTATGTTGGTATGTTGGTATGTTGGTATGTTGGTATGTTGGTATGTTGGTATGTTGGTATGTTGGTATGTTGGTATGTTGGTATGTTGGTATGTTGGTATGTTGGTATGTTGGTATGTTGGTATGTTGGTATGTTGGTATGTTGGTATGTTGGTATGTTGGTATGTTGGTATGTTGGTATGTTGGTATGTTGGTATGTTGGTATGTTGGTATGTTGGTATGTTGGTATGTTGGTATGTTGGTATGTTGGTATGTTGGTATGTTGGTATGTTGGTATGTTGGTATGTTGGTATGTTGGTATGTTGGTATGTTGGTATGTTGGTATGTTGGTATGTTGGTATGTTGGTATGTTGGTATGTTGGTATGTTGGTATGTTGGTATGTTGGTATGTTGGTATGTTGGTATGTTGGTATGTTGGTATGTTAATATGTTGGTATGTTGGTATGTTGGTATGTTGGTATGTTGGTATGTTGGTATGTTGGTATGTTGGTATGTTGGTATGTTGGTATGTTGGTATGTTGGTATGTTGGTATGTTGGTATGTTGGTATGTTGGTATGTTGGTATGTTGGTATGTTGGTATGTTGGTATGTTGGTATGTTGGTATGTTGGTATGTTGGTATGTTGGTATGTTGGTATGTTGGTATGTTGGTATGTTGGTATGTTGGTATGTTGGTATGTTGGTATGTTGGTATGTTGGTATGTTGGTATGTTGGTATGTTGGTATGTTGGTATGTTGGTATGTTGGTATGTTGGTATGTTGGTATGTTGGTATGTTGGTATGTTGGTATGTTGGTATGTTGGTATGTTGGTATGTTGGTATGTTGGTATGTTGGTATGTTGGTATGTTGGTATGTTGGTATGTTGGTATGTTGGTATGTTGGTATGTTGGTATGTTGGTATGTTGGTATGTTGGTATGTTGGTATGTTGGTATGTTGGTATGTTGGTATGTTGGTATGTTGGTATGTTGGTACGTTGGTACGTTGGTACGTTAGTTATGTTAGTTATGTTAGAAGTCGGCGGGAATGGATTGAACCTACTATTTCTGATTGGCTCATATGAGAGGCAATTGTCACTTCCTCGAAAGAGGCAGTACCCCTCAAAAAGGCTTAATAAGAACTAAGATAAGCACCAAGGTGTTACATTATGTTTAAAAATGTTTTCCAAAAATTTTCTCAGTTCTTATTTTAAAAACTTCTTCTAAAAATATCCACGACTAACTGTAGAAGTCAAGTCAGACACACTTTTAACTTTTATCGACGTTCTATTCCCTAGTGAAATCAAAAGTTTCATAATCATTTCCAAATAACTCATCAGTCATCACACTTGTCATACCATTATACAAAAAAAAAATATGCACCAGTGTGTTCTTCATCATATATACCATTCTTATTTCTATTTCTGCGTTACTAGTAATATCTGCATAATTCTGTAGATAACTTTCACTTTAATTAAAAAACTTTTCCCTGAACTCATTAATAAAAGTTTTTTTTTTTTTTTCAAAGTGAAAATAATAATAAAAAAAAAATAAATAAAAAAATAATAAGAGAGTACAAAAATTTCATAACAAAACGAGATTTTAACTTTGAAACAACACAACTTAAGTGAACAAAAAATTAATCACAACAACTGTCTGAGAAAACTATTAACTTTGCCTTCTTTTTTGTTTTTGTTTTATACAAGTTTTTATCCTTGCAAGTGTTTATTTAAAAACAAATTAAAAAAAATATTGCAATAAGATGAATACCAGCCATTTTGTGGTAGGTAGGTAGATATATGAACTGTGTTTCCATCTTCCGTAATCTGCACACCTGCATCTTTTGCAAACTATAAATTACGGGCTTCAGAGGATAACCATCGTCATGGACTTTATACACTGCCCTATGTGGGGCTCCCATACCTTAACTTCCCATTTCGGTTAATAGAGCGTAAATTTATTGGTATTGTTTACCACTATAATATGTTGATGTAACTAACTATACCTACTGCCTTACTAAGTATATAAAAGACCAGAAAAGACCCGGATTTAAAATGGGAAGAAAAAAAAACGAACGTATAATGTGGTCTTATTTCGCTTCTTGTGGCTTTGGGGGAGGCTGTTGTAAATTATCGATTTTATATGAAGGTTCATGTTCTTTCTCCATTGTATGTGGTTAAAGAAACGAATGAAAACAAAAAAATGGATGTAAACTCTGGTATTCTTCTACCGCCCTACTTTTATACCTCTGAGGACAAACCACTGTAGTGCCCCAAACGAGCATCGAGTGGAAAAATCTGAATCACTGCTTGCATTCTTAAACATACTTCTGCCATACGACAATAAATGCAATAGCCTGCAGGTACAGGGTTACCTAAAGTATTTTTTTATTTTTTTATAAAATATTGCATATGATTTTTAATCCAGTGTTTACAATTACAACATGTATGAGTTGACTTATAAAAGTCAAAATAAATATGCATTTATAAATAAAATATGAAAAAGTCAGAAATTATTATATGCATACAATATATATTTCAGTAAGTGTGGGTTTTTGCTTAATAAAAAGGTGGTATACGTATAGTTACTGTTTTTACATAATATTTACATAATTTTTTTGTGCATCAGCTCTTGCATATGTAAAATATAATCTGTCGATCTTGAGTATGAAGAGTGTTATCCACCATTTTGAATTATTAAACAAATTTTTAAGAAAGAGACGAAATTTTAAATTGTTAGTTGTTTTATTATTTTTTTTGCGTACAAATACTTCGATATTTCGAGAAGAAAAATTTAAATCAACGCCAAATGAATCGACAGTTTTTGACGCAGATATTGCTATCGTCAAATATGCTCTCGTCGTGCTTGCACAAAATCTGTTTAATTGACGTCAGTCAAATTTTTGATTTGTAAACATCTATGCCGGCGTTAGGGTAAACTAAAAACGTGGAAATTTCTGTAACACATTACGTTGTGATCTTACAATAGGCGTGTTCAGGAAAATGAGATCTCGGAGATCTCAGCAATCTCAGTTACATAAATAGGATTCCTCAGCCAAATTTCTCAGTTTTGCTGTCAAAACTTAGACTTTGATTCGCTTGCTCACCTTTTGAGTGAGAAAAATCCCTGAGATGAGTCTGAACACTCTGAACCTACTCTGAGAGATCACTGAACTGAGCGTCCTTTGCTTTGAGAGTTCAGAATCATTTATTTCCGCCATTTTTACTGTTTTGATGTTTTTTTTTTTCCACTTGTCAAATTTGTGTTCAGCTATTGACCTCCGTCTGCTCTATCAATTTATTCTGAGCTTATAGAGCGCGCTCTGAACATGCTCAGAGCTAAAAAAGAAACACGATTTTTTTTGACAGTTCAGGCTCTGCTCTGAACTAAAAAAGAAAAACGCCCATAAGAGGCGCATCTGTCAAAATCGAAGAAAATGGTGGATCCAGTGTCCCATCATTTGTCTAATTTCAATATTTTGTTGATGTTTCTAATGATGCGGTGAGTAGTTCTTTTGGGCACTCGAAAAGCCATTTTTAATTTTTGATACTTTCAACTTTGCCAACCTACGAAATTTATGCGAGAGTTTCAGAACATACCACTGGCTTCTTTCCCACCACTATGTACATTAAACAACAATGGTAATCGGACAAAACATATTAAAATCAAATAAATACACAAACGACAACCCTGCGCATATAATATCTGCAGTTGATTTGATGCATACTTTTTTTTCTGATGTTGAACAGCAGCGATTAATGTGAGTTTGAGTATGTATGTCATGTGCATTTTTCAAGGCTTCACAACCAGCAGGAAATTTTCTGCCAAAACCATTTCAGAAATACATAGAACACAAAACTTTGTCCCTCGACATGAGTTTTTATTTTTGTCTACTTAAGCCCCCGACCAAACAATAATGTTGGTGCCGGTGATGTCTTCCGACCCGATGACGACTGATGAAAATGAAAATGAATTGTGAACATCTTGATTTCTATATTATATATACAAAATAGGAATAGAAAAAAAATAAAACAGAAATTATTGTTAAGCTTTTACCAAGCACAATGAGTATAAATAAAGGGATGGGCGGGACAAAATATATAAAATAGAGAGAGGTCTTGAAGTATAGTTCACTAGAGAAAAAGTTTTATGGTTCATTTCGGTTTGAAAGTAGCTTAAGTCTGGTATGTGTAGTGCTTTTCTATTAGCGAAGAAGAATTGGAAAACATCCAGGGAATATAAATGGGAGATTTTCGTAAATTTTGCCCTAAAGATATGAAAAAAATTGTTTGAATTCTATAGCTTTTTATTTTGGAGCCAAAGAGGAACGAATTTATTGTTTGCATAGGAAACCCTTAGGGATATAAAATATAAATCCGTTCGAAAGAATGTACGTAGCTTTCTTGCAATATAAGGGTCGACAGGTAGATATGCATTTGTAAAAAAAAAATCATATTTAAGCTATATAAGCTGGAATAAAGACGATATAAGTGAAATAAAAGAAAAAAGCTACAGCCTCCAGGGTTGGACTTTCTTTATCGGCGACTTTGATGAAATTGTAGTTTTCAGACCAAAAATAATGATACCTGCCATAAAGACTGCCCTAGAAAACGACTCTAATGAATTATACAAAAAAAATCAGTCTTTTACTATTTCCTTTTTGACAATTTTCACAAAAACAGTTGTTAGCAGTTCTTCCTTTCTTTTACTTTTTTTTTGTGATTTTATGTTACTTATTTGAAAAGCTTTTCTCAAAGCCCAATTTGTAATAATTATAAGAGTACCTTAAAGAATGGTATTTCTTCTTTGTCACAACACTCTGGTTTTAAAATTAGCAATTTTCCAGACTTGTTAAAAACAAACCGTTCTCCTTTAAATCTGGAAAATCTTATTAACTATTCCCATTCACAAAGAGGGCGTGATGCCAATTCAATAAAAAAAAACTTTCTTGTTCAGCAAAACCATTGGAGGCTAAGGTCTTTTTATAGTTATAAACCTTTTTCGTTCCTAATCCAAACTCCGCTCAAACACGTCAACACCTCCCTCTAACTATTTATTATCAAAATGTAAGAGGTCTTCGATCTAAAACCAACTCAGTCTTAAGACAATCACACTCCCTCCCTTTTGATGTCTACGCTTTGACTGAAACTAACCTGACCCCCAGTATCAATAACCAAGAGTTGTTTCCCTCTTCTTTTAATGTCTATCGAGATGATGATCGGCCCACCGTTGGCTCTCCTTGCAGAGGAGTCCTTATCGCGATCAAAAATACATTGGACTCGTCCCTTTTTTCAATCTCAAGTACGTCTGAAGTTGATTTTGTTTCAGTTAAAATAAAACTTCTTAAAACGTCTGTTTATCTTATGTGTTTTTACATACTGCCTTCCCAACCTCTACAAACATATGAAATTGCTGTTCGCGCGATCGATCATTTAATAAAACAATGCGACCCCCTCGATGAAATTGTAATTTGTGGGGATTTCAACCTTCCACACCTTAAATGGACTGTGTCAGACCACGGATCAAACTACATTTGTAATCCCTCCTCGGCAAAAGAATGTCTTTTTGTCGATCATTTAACTGATTCAAGCCTCAGTCAAGTGAGTGGCGTTCTAAATAATATGAGCCGACAACTTGACCTTATTTTCTCAACCGACCCAGATAACTCATTAGTCACTCTCTGCCCCCAAATTCTTACAGCTATGGATAATTTTCACCCTCCCTTGTTACTAACGTTCTACCTCAACTCGTACCCAGAAGTTACACCCACTTCACATCCTATTTTGTATGATTTTCATAAAGCCCAATTCTCCCAAATTAACGATTATATAAACCGAGTTTCATTTGATTTTGAAAATATGTCTGTTGAAGAAGCCACTAACCTTTTTTACAATGAACTACACTACTCAATTTCGTTGCATGTCCCTTCCTACCGTCGTAGAGTTTCTCCTTCATCACCGCCTTGGTATAATCGAAGACTTCGATCGCTGCGTAACCAAAGGAACAAACTGTGGGAAATTTTCCTATGCTCTCAATGCGCAACTGACTACTCTAAGTACCTTGGTGCTTATCTTCACTTCAACGAACTGTACAGTTTTCTCTACCAAGAATATTTACATAAAACTCAATCTAACCTTATTAACGATCCCAAATCCTTCTTTCAGTTCGTTAATCACAAAAGAAAGTCAGATGGGTATCCATCCTCTTTGTCCTTCAATAATGAAACTTCCAATGATAATCTAACTATAGCTAATTACTTTGCATCATTTTTTAAAGATTCATTTTCCAAGGATTCTTTTAAACCAGATCGGACCTATTTTGAGTATTTACCGAATTTTTCGCTGGGTCCATTCTTACCCGATTGCATTGCTCCATCGGCCATTGAAAACAAATTTTCTCAACTTAATGATGAGTTCACTCCTGGCCCTGATGGTCTTCCTGCCATTTTCCTAAAAAAATGTTCTTCTTCTCTTTCAACTCCTCTATCAAAGATTTTTCATTTATCCTTATCTCAAGGAACATTTCCTAAGATATGGAAAACATCTTTCATAACACCAATTCACAAGAAAGGGCCGAAAGGTGAGGTGAAAAACTATCGTCCAATTGCTAAACTTTCTCATATCCCAAAAATTTTTGAAAGCATTTTATATGAATTCCTCAGTTTTCGTTGCAGGTCCCTAATTACCCCAGCACAGCACGGTTTCTTAAAAAACAGATCTACCACCACAAACCTTGTAGAATTCGTTTCATTCACTCTAAGAGCCTTAGAAAACGGAAATGAAGTTGATATGATCTCCACTGACTTCAGCAAAGCGTTTGACAAAATTTCTCATAATCTTATAGTCTTTAAACTCTCCTCTTTAGGTTTTGAACCCCTTTTCCTGAAATGGATTACTTCCTACCTTGAGAACCGTGAATATTATGTCCGGTTTAGATCATAAGGCCAACTCAGCTTTGGGTTTCGTTAAAAGATGGTCTAAAGAATTTTCTAACCCTTACGTGACCCGATCGCTTTACATGACGTTTGTCCGACCTCTACTTGAATATACGTCTCAAGTTTGGTCTCCATATCAAGATATACATATATCAAGAATTGAAAGCATCCAGCGAAGATTTCTTCGTTTTGCACTTCAACACCTTCCCTGGGAAAATCCTTTGATCTTACCCCCTTATCGTGACCGCCTCCAACTGTTAAACCTCAACTCATTACAGGAACGTAGAGAAATTGCTGACATACTTTTCATACATCGGTTCAGTTGACTGCTCCTCTCTCTATAACTCGATTTCTTTCAACACTAACACCCGTAACCTAAGAAACCCTCGCCTCTTCTATTTACCAAAACACCACACCTCCTATGGCCTTAATGAACCTCTGACCCGTATGCTTCGGTTGGTCACTTTGAATCCAAATTCATTTGATTTCAACATCAGCACCTACAACCTCAAAATCCTTTTGACCCTTCCCCACTCATAGTTATAAGTTTAGATTTAAGTTAGTCTTTTAAGTTATACTTGTAGCTTGAATTAAGCGGAATAAATGGGGGTTAAGCCCCCACTAAAACTTAAAACTTTTCAGGTGTAATTGGGTAACATGGGTTAACAAAAAAAGTGTGAGTGTTGGGACTCACGGTTAAGATGTGTAAACATCAAATTAAATATTCAAGTGCTGGTTTTGGGTCACAGAAAGCGGCGAGTTCGAACTGTCAACCAAATTTCAACCCAAACTCAACTCGACCTTTTGATTTTGTTTGAGCTACGAAGGAACGTACCTAATATTGAACGTATCTAATTGACATCAACGTATCGTAACGTGGAACAGTACAACGTAATGTGCTACAGAAATTTTCACGTTTTTGTTTACCCTACCGGCTCGTGCCGGCGTACATAGATTTGCAATAAAAATAAAAATTTACAGTCACTAATCCTCTGGATAATGCGTTTACAACTAATAAAGAAGAAAACTTAGAAAACAAGTTCCTCAAGATTTTTTGACATTTTCTTTTAATTTCCAATTTCCACCAATCCCTTAACTTTGTGTCCTTCTCATCTGAAAACTGAAATTTGCTGGAAACTCAGTGTCCTCGTGTGAAAGAGGGCTTAGGGGAACGGCGATCGATGATAGTTTTTGAACGCTAAAAGTTGAACTGAAAAAAAGTATGTACTTACGAAGAGAAAATAAGTACGTTTATAGATTGTAGGTATTGAACTTTTCCATTTTTCTAGAACGCAATAAAGAGTAGATACAAAAATAGATCTGTTTCTTTACTGTTTTGGAAAAGTTTAGGAAAAAGTTTGGACTCGAGCTTTTTGATGTTGTTGATGTAATGTTTGACAAGAAATGAAAAGTAAGGTAACGTATTTCGGATGTTTTTGATTAACGTCACATTTGAAAACAGAAATTACAGTAATTTGACAAGCAAGAAAAGCAGTAGGTAAAATGTTCGGGTAGATTCTTGCTGGAGGCGAAATGAAATAAATTTGAAAAAAAGTCCAATGTCCTGGCATTTTCGTGTCAGAAATAAAGTAAAGAAACACGTTTTTGGTAGATTTGGGGTACTAAGGAATCCCGCGGGCGAGTAAAGAAACTGACCTAATTAATATACAATTAGACGGCCAACGCAAGTCATCCACTCGTTTACTCTATGACGTCAAAATGAGGTCAAATTCTAATTAAATATTAGGGGTATTCATGAAACGTCGTAAAGTCCTCGTAAACGTGGTATATCTGTCAAATGTTCATACAAATTTGACAGGTTTGCAACGTCTACGACTTAACGCTATTGCATAAATACCCCTATTGAGTTCAATTCATGTCAACGCAGAACAGGTTGACGGTTCGTTTACACTATTGTTGACACGAACTTCAACTGTTTGAATATTTTCGGTGGCCATGTAGTCACCCTGTCAGCGCAGTAAAGATAAGGAAATTTCTCCTACTATTTTTCAACGTTGTTTCAATTTTTTTGAAATTTGGGTGATGCGTTCAGAATTTCAAAGCAATTGAGAGTGCTCACTATTAAGCTTTGAGTGAGGAATGTATTGGTATTGGGCATCTTCGGACAAAGAATTTAATGTCATTTCCAATTAAATTTTTGGAGTGTTCAATTCCTATAGAATGTATACATTGTATCTTCTTTTTAATATTCGATATGGGAATGGAAAACTCCAGAAATCCGACCGAAAAACACATTCAGTGCCACGTTCTGTTCGAATCGATAAAATTGGTTGAGAAACGGTGAAAAATGAACCAAAACTCATATGATTTGTTTCAATTTTCATCGTTGCTCGACCTGTTTTATCGATGCGAGAGTTACAGAACGTAGGCACAGATCTTGCAGGCAAAATTTTAAATTATAAGCATTATTTTTATAAAGTAATATTTTAAAGGATTGAAAAGATAAATTTCTAGTGGATCTGAAAAAATGGGAAAGATGTATTGAATTAGGAGGAATTATAAAGCAAAATAATGTTATGTGTATAAATGCTTAGAAAAATCTATATCAGTTTTAACCTAAGTTATTAGAATAAATGTGTCCATATACTTATAAACGATGAAATTCTGTTACAAACAAACCCAAACCCTATTTAAATCGTAACCAAGAATAAATACAAACTAAAGTTTAATAAAGACCAGAATGAAATAATAGATTCCTAGACAAAAGATCATTTAGCATAAAACCAAAGATACAAGCGATATTAATAGAGCAAGTTAAATACAAACAAAAATATAAAATAATTGCAATCTAAATGCTAATTTACTAGATAAAAAAAGAAGATAAAAATATAAAAAACAAAGATTCTAACTATGTGCATACCCGTGTAGTGGACCGGTGTCTCCCTTGAAAATGTGTAAACCTTCTTCGACGTGTTTTGAACTTGCGTCGTACTCGAGTGTGTCAGCGTAACTATGACCACAAAAACGCTGGCACATACAAGGCACAGAAATACAGTCATGATGATGCAAACAATTCGTTTTCGTTTCCTATCAGAATCTTCGTCTTCGTCCGTCTCATCGCTGAGTGACTTCTTTTTCAGTTTCTTAGATGATCCGGTTATCGAAGATCGGCGAACTGGATGTCGAAATGGTCGCAAGACCTGATCGAAGGCAGCAGCTTCTCCCATTTCATAGGACAACGAAGTCTTCCTCTCGAAGGATGGATGTTTGTCGTCAACCAAACGACCCGATGTCGATGCAACTAGAGGCCTGGGACTGCGTTTGATGTCATCGAGTACGGTGACACCTCCGGGACCGATCTCTCCAGAAACCGTGGCTAGTGGTCGGCTGTTGCGGCGGTGGGGCGATAGATCAAAATCTGGATATGCATCACTTATAAAGCTTTTGGATTTTTTCGACGTACTTAACGCCTCCCTGTATGTGCGCACCCGCACGCTGGCACTGTGCGGTTTCTTGGTAGCTCCCTGAGCAATCGTGGCTGGACGATGGATTTGCAGCTCGTCGAGGTTATTTGGCGATAGATAAAGACTGTGTGTGTGTTTGCCGCCGCGTTTGAAGTGATGCGTGTGCGTTCCCATTTGTTGGGTGGGTGATATCGAGGACGACGATGGCAGCAGGTGGTGATTGTGAAGTTGTGCTTCGTGTTGTTTTTCTAGCTCCAGACTCTGGGAGCTGTGTTGGCGGGCGTGTTGTTTGCGACTGCTGATGCTGGTGCTGCTCCCAGATATCGCAGCCTCTTCCAGAGAGAGTCTTTGTTCTCCGATCTTGGTGTGGCTATTACTGCGTGATCGGTTGCTCAAACTCGTAAAAAGCTCATTCTCCAAGGAAAGATTAGTCGTGCTAAATAGTGGGGGCGGTCGTGAGCTCTCGAGCATGTCATCATTCAGCGATGGATGTCGAATAGCATCTGCATCGGTTTTCACACTAGGCCTTCGCGAAGGTTCGTTAAAAGATCGATGGGTTCGACAGCCACGACGACTTGGCGATGGTGATCTACTCATCTCCTTGCCTGATGCTTGTGGGAAAAGGTAATTCCCCCGAACGCTGCTAGTGCGACGTGATGAAGATGTCGATCCAGCGGCAGTTGTTAGCATAATCTGCTCCATTGTTGGGTCATTAGCATGGAATGAGTGCGTCTTCTTCATCTGCAATAAGGGACTCGGATGTATGTCTATCGTATCGGAACGACGGAACAATGGCTTCTTCATTGGATGCCAATCGTCGTATTTGATGGGGCTCGTGCTGCCGGCGCCACTAACTAAATAAATATCAGGCTGTGGGAATTTAGCAAGGGGCAGGGGGAGCAGGGGTGCTGGTTGCATGGAAGCAAGTGCTGGCGGTGGTGGTAGCGGTGGTTCTTCAAGGATTAGCGAACGATCAATGATCATTTGCGGTGCCGGTGTATAATTATCGATGGCCATTGAAATTGACCGATTAATCGACTTGAGTTTTGGTGGCTTCTTTTTGGTAGCCGGATTGTCTAGGGATGATTTGGCTTCTCTGTCCATTCTGTAGCTGTGCGGTATTCTATATTGTGCAATGATTGTGCTTTGTGGTGGGGTTTTTTTGTTTTTTTTTTTTTTTAAATGGATTCTTGGGGTGCTTTTTTGTGTGTTATTATTAAACAGTCATGTTCAGTAGGTGCAGTTAGTAAAGAGGGTAGTTAAAGTGTAAAAAGGGAGGATAGGTATTTTTAAAATGATGAAGCAAAAGGAAGACTTTTTGTTTGCTGATTTTTGTTTATGTTGATATAAATAATATTCTTTCGTTTGAATTTATTGTAAAAATAATTAACGTTCTCCTTGTGCGTATCTTGTTGTTGGGTTTCAATGTAAATTGTTTTCGTTCCACGGTCTAAAACGGCCCCTTTTTTAACCTTCGTCAATTGATCAGTAGTGTTTTTTTTTGTTTTAATTTTTTATTGTCATATTTTTTTTTATTTTTTTTTTTTAATACTAAAATGTTATATATTTTTTTTTAAAACATTCATTATCTCATCACGATGCACATCACAGTGAAAAAAATCTATAAAATAAAAATTAATTAAGAAGTGAGAAAAAAATTAAATTAAGTGAGCGATTGTGTTTGGTGCAATAAAAAAAACAAATTGTGTATAAGATTTGATTTCCGTCACTGCAAGTTAAACCATATTTCATTTTTTGTTTTTAAAAACATATGTGGAGTGTTGCTAGACTTAATAAAACAAAGTAAGAACCTAGATTTCTTCTTTGTTGAATTTAAGATATATATTTTTTTAAATAAAATAAAATATATCCATATATGTTAATCCAGACCAGGAATGAGCTGTTATAATGAAACTTTATTTAGTCTTATTTTTGTTGTTGTTTACTAAATAAGATTAAGATTTTGGCAAGCACGCTAACGTGATTTATAGTTTTGCACTAAAAAAAAAAACTAAAAAAGAGCTATGCTGGTAACCCTGCTGTAACTGTACAAGTCTTACTTGAAAAACTCTTTAGAAATAGTTAAACAATTTGTAAATTGTGTGTGTAGCCCCGCAGAACCAGGGTCCTTCACAGGTTAGCAACCTTGAGAAATTTATTAACATGTAGTGCAGGCATTTTTCTTACCCATCTCTATTATCAAAAATAGATTATGGAATTATGTCCCACTTTGGTGGATAACTGGTTCTCCACGAACTCTGTCATGTCATTATTTGATTATTACTGGATTAAAGCAAAGTATCAGCTTTTAAATTCTGCCATGCTGCCACTAATTAGTTTTTTGCAATTAATTGCACTGCGTCACTGCTAGGTAATTTTCCCATACAAAACTATAAGATGAAACAATTAAATACATATATAGGTTGGTGAACTTCTAATTTGCTTTTGTGTGACTTCAAAAGGTTTCATATAAAAAAGTTGACTGTTGGATTCATTTCTATGCATACATAATATCATGCACTCTCGAACTAGAACAACTAATTGCTAAAGGGTATCCGGCCCAACACAATTTGTAGAGGCGTGATTAAAATTTGACCGTGATGTGAAGGAATAATGAAAGCATTCAGTATGGTGCGTACATGTATATTATGTGATATGTATATTTTTGACTAGACATTTCACACAAATCCAAATACTTTGCCAAAGCATAATGTTGTGGGCGATGAAAGGTGGCGACCCATTATAGAAGTGTTACCTCCAACAAGTTTTGTATTATACTTTATGGGAAAAAGATGCTAAGTCCACTTTTGATTAAAATTGAGATTCTGGTACAAATTGTTTTAATCATCATGGTTCAGTATTATGTAGTTCTTCTGAGTAATCTTAAACAGAAATTCAGTTTTTATATTATGGAGTCCTAGAATACATTATTTATAATTATGGTTTATTGTTCTTCGGGAAATTTGTAAAGTGGACTTAGCATTTTTACACATTCAGTGGGCGAAAAGTATATAGTGCATTAATTTTAATTGAATGGGATTATATTTTATCCGAGATTAAATTTTGACATTTCCTTGTACAAATTCACCTCATTAGTGTCAAAAATTAATCATCGGATAAAATAAAACTCAATTTAATTTAATATAATTAGTCAGTTCAGGTTTCTCAGATTCACTATCAAAATCTGAAAAATCTGGTTTTCCTACTTTTCGTCAAGTTTTCGTTAACTTTTGCTGTCGGAAAGTAAGAGCACATAAGACGCCACTAGCAAACTGTGAATGACCATTTCATTTATATAAGTGGTTGCTGACAGCGACAAATTGTTTTGATGTCGTATAACATTCGAACGAATTTTTCTATTCATCGGTCGGTTTGCGCCTTAATTTTGTGGATTTCGAATTTACATTTGACAGTTCGCAGAAGATAAGTTGTTGGTCACGTAAAAGAAAATATTAAAATACAAAATTTCCTTATTTATCTAAACTTATTTAATGTTGTGTTTTCTATTTAAATTTGTTAATTGAAGTATTTCCTCGCTGCAAAGTGGGGTTAGTTACGTTTCATCCTTTAAAATCATTTGTTCACATGGTGTATTTTGTAACTTGATTTCATACCCAGGAAAAAATGTCTAATTGTGCGTTTTTTACACATACTTTCTCATTTGTTACGAGAATCAAACTTAAAACAAAAGGGATGCGTTCCAAAACTTTCGTATGCATCTGGAACGCATCTTAGATGCTTTGCTATAATTATAATTTAGCTCAGTTTGACATTTCGGAACGCATTTTAATGCCTGAACACAATAGAATGCTACAACCAGAGATTATGAATTAAAAAGATTGGAAACTTTGGCTGTCATTCTGGTTTGCCAACAAGCTAAATAAAATGTCGGATGATGGTGAATTCATATTTTTGCACTAGTGCTAACGCACACTAGTGTAAAAATTTAAATTCACCACCTCATAGTTTTTTGTTGCAGTTCTCATCTATTCATCGACACGAGATGAAATTAAAAAAAACAATAATGTAAAAAAATGGGTTTTGGAGGATGGAACGTATGAATGATTCCTATCTTTATAATTCATAATTTCTACAACTAGAACTGGAGCTGAAGATGCAACAGCTGTGAAAAAGTGTCGTACGTGCTATTTTGTATGTGGCCACATTGCAGCTGCATAGCTTTTTGTTTATTTTAGACAAAAAAAGCAATCACGGGCTTATTATTCACTTTTTTTATTTCCGATAGTTTTCTTTTAATTAATAATATTTTTCACGAAACAAATAACCACAAGAAGCTTCAATATTTTTTCCTCCAGTTGCAGCTCCGTATACATTGTGTTCAGCCAGTTATGCAGCTTAAAATAAAAGAACGGAAAAAACCATAACAACAGAAAAAAGGGCATTTCGCTTGAGACTCCATATTTTTGTTTCACTTGCAGTTAAAAAAATACAATTTACAAATGAAAGCATCCACACAAAACTGTTCAGTTTATGTGCATTGATGACGTTTGCGATGCCTTTAGAAACGCATGATTTTCTCTTTTGACTTTAGGAACTCATGACTTTGCAACAAATATGCATCTGTTGCGTTTTGGAACTCAACCAAGCTATTCGTTCAGTTAAGGACTACAAACTCTGAGTTTGCCTTAAAAAAAAAATTAAGACAACAAAATAAACTGTATATCTACACTTTTTAACTTACATTTACATGGTGCTAATTGTTTTTGTGTTTTTTTTTTTAATAAACTGAATCGCGCCTAAAGTAGCAAATACATATTTCTAAATAATTATATATGTACATAATTGTAAAGTTTCATAAATTATCTCGATACTAATCCAAAATATAAAGTTTTTAGTCATGAAAATTGCTAATCAGCCGATTTTGATTGATTACCCACTGCGAACAAACTGGCTCTAAATCGAAAACAAAATTTGCGACATTATGTTGATGTCTTTTTTCAAATTAACTCACCAACTATTTTTGACATTTAATAAACAAAAGGCATTTATTTAATGTCAAAACCAGTAAAAAGAATTAAAACGTACAAAGTCGTTTTTATTTGCTTTTAATTTGACAGTTAGAGCTCCCTTCTTTCTTTGTGTGTTGCAAGTTTTCTACGAGTATACATATGTACATATCTTATTTATATCTTTGAACACTTTATATTAAGAAGGTATATATATTAATTTTTGAACTCATCTTCCGATTAATTAAACAATATCCTTGAACCCAAACTAAATACTTGTACGTACCTCTTCACAAAAAATAACTTATCTAAAGAATTAAAAAAAAACTTATTTTTTATAAGTATTCTCTGTTCGTTTTTCAGACATACATCACAAGATCCTTAAAATATAAGGTCTTCTCGGATTTTTCTGTAATGGATTTCTCTTATTCAACCCAAAAAACATTTAGATTAAATTAAATTAAATAACAAAGAATAAAAAGAGAAAAGAAGACAACAACACTCTAAGCCTTGACATCTTATTTTCATGTGTCATCTTAAGATATGAACAATGCTCGATGACAAAAAAAAAGTTGAAATGTTTTAGAAAGTATAAGGACACAACCAAGTGGAAGCAGAAAAACCTTCATACCGCCCGTATACCTACTACATACATATATAAGTATGTATGTTCCAATTTGATTGTGATTTTTTGTTCACACAAAAATCTTAAGAGGAAGTTTATATAGCTAAATCCCTCAAATCTAAACAGGTAAGGATGAACATTTAACACCCCTTTTTTCGAAACCTACATAATATTTAAGATAAGATAATATACGAGTAGAATATTATGGCAAAGTTTAACAAAAACAAATTTTTCATTATGAAGCATTTTGTGGGGGGAATGCTATGCCTTGCCTTTCCGTGTCGTGCGCCAAGCTTCACCATTATTGTTAAGTGTTAAACAACACATAATCACTTTAGATAATTATGTGAATATGAATAATTATCCTGCATACATAAACGTCATCGTCCTTGTCGTCGTCGTCTATACTAAAGCAAGCAAGAGTATAATATGTGAAACTGAGGAACTTTTTCTTTATGGCAGACCATACAGCCGCCGCCGCCGCCGCACCGTCAACTCGATTTACACTTTTCCGAGGTAATGAAAATTCATTTACCTTCAAACAATAAAATCAAGAACTATGTATAAAAGTTCGCATGTATTTTTAGCCTTGCATAGACTATAAAAGTTATATGTTCTCTTTGGGGATGCATGAAGAAGAATTTTTTTTTAACTCGCTCAATTTATATGAAACATTAACTAAATCAATTTTAGAGAAAACTTTGTCCTTGCCTGGGGGAGATGGAGCAGGAGGGCACAAGGAACCTAGGCCAGAAGTCTCATATATGTATAAACATACATTTATTCACAAACACATATCATCGTATTTATAATGTCATTGGGAATGGTTATAAGAATTAATATGGCATACGCGTATGTATTCCTCGTACATAAATAATTTAATTGCATAATTAGGTTTTTTTTTTGAGCTTACTGTTCGCACTCATTACCTTGTTAAATGTTGAAAATCTGAAAAAAGGAAAGTGATACCCCAATAGCATTCCATTCTTCCACAAGCCTTAGAAGCCTTTGAATATGAAAATTGTAAACGAACGTATAATATGATATGCGGGCTTATCATTAAAAAAAAAAATTCCATTTCAGATCGGAAGGGTGCTTCATTAACGATGGATTAAAATAAATCTCTTCAAATCAGCGCACTTTAACAAATGCTTGCGTCAATTTTTAATACAAACGGTAAAGAATGTCAGCGATTCTTAAAGGTATATACATTCATACATACACGTAATATTTACCTAAATGTTTGTGATATCACATTTGGATGTGATAAAAAAATTAGATGTACGTTAAAATAATTTTATATTTTACTCAACTTTTTTTGATGGGTACCTAACCTTTTTTTTAAGGAAATGGCGGTAGATAAAAAATGATTAGCAAGAGGGTGAGCATGGTCGAAAGATGGGTAAGTTTATTGCTTTGATTAATTTTACTATGTCAAACATAAAAATTAAGCACAACTGGATTGCACAAACTTGCTCTTGTGGTTAATAACTTGTTGGTTCGAAAAAATTAAAAAAAAAAACTTAAGTATATAATAATTGTTTTTTTTTTATTGTTATTGTTTAAAAAAAAATATTTCTAAAATTTCCAATATACTGTTCCAGAAGCACTCAAGTTCAAAATTACAACAAAATCGGTGAAGCCATTAAAAATCGATACGTGAATTACATGGGTGGGCCAAATACAAGTTTCTTTTTAAAAATGCAATAAAATTAACAAAATTAAATTTTTCCCATGTATTATGGCTTTATTTACTAAGAGCAAACATTCCCATTAATTATGGAACACAACGTCGCTCGTCGTTCAGGTGGCTGCTTCGGCTGGCTTCGTAGTAGCGCATTCTGTCACTCCAATTTTCCAAGGCCTTTTTGATGGTTTCGGGTTGTAGCTCACGGATTTCGTGGATGACATTGGCCTTAAGTGCTTGAATCGTTTTCGGATTGTTGGCACAATATCGGCCATTCACGGTTTCCCACAAAAAAAAAAAGTCGAAAGGGGTCAAATCTCAGCTCCGAGGCGGCCAATTGACTTCTCCAAGACGGCTGATAATGCGATTTGGGAATTTAGTGCGCAAAATATCGATTGTGGCATAGGCTGTGTGGCGCGCCATCCTGCATGAACCAGAGGTCGTCCAAATCCATGTCCGCAATTTCAATAAAAAAAAGTCGGTTAACGTTTTGTTAACGTAGCCGCTGAGATGAAAATGTACCTATTTTCAAAAATGCACTGTTTGGGCTACACAGCCACTCACTTTGGAAATAAGTTTTCAATGTTTCCCAAAGTTGTTCAAGCGTAAAAAGACTCATTTCGTTCCGCGGTTCGATATTGATTTTCCGTCAAGATTTTGAGCGGGAAATAGCTGTCAGTGTCAAAATAACCTATGATTAAAAAGAAACCACTAGATGGCCCATCCGTTATTAAAAAATAAGGTTATTTTCTCAAATCAACGGACAGTATGAGGAAACCACTTTTTTGGACTTTTCCATCATCGTAGTGTTAATTTTGATTGCAACCTTGAAATTTAAAAAAAAAATTAAAAAACTATAGAAAATGTAAAATTTGCCCAAATTTTTGGGTTTTCGAAAATTTTTGTTTTTTTTTTTTGCGTTTTCGAGATTTTGAATTTTGTGGGTTTTTGAACTTTCGTTATTCTGAGTTTTAGGTATTGTTTAAGTGATTTTGGATTTTAGCTATTTTGGGTTTTTGGGGCTAAGATCAAAAAAGGAACAGTTTTTTAGCTTCAAAGTATAATTTTTTTGAACTTGCAGTTTCAAAATATCATAGGAAACGTTAAATTTGCGCAAATTCTGGATTTTCGGGATTTTGAGTTTTCTAGGTTATTGGTTTTTGGGAGATCTCGAGTTTTCGGAATTTTGGGGTTCAAATCAAAACCCACCTTTTCTTTGCAAGATTATTAAGTTTTCAAGCTTAAAAAAATGTATTTTTAGTCGAAATTTTGAAAAATTATAAGAAATGTAAAATTTGCGGGAATTTTTGGGTTTTTGGAATTTTGAGTTTTCTACATTATTGATTTTTGGGATTTTGGGATTTTGGGGTTGTAGGTTTTGGGGAGATTTAAAGTGTTATGAATTTTGGGCTTTGGGGGTTTTCGAGATTTTGGGGTTTTCCGGGGTATTCGGAGTTTAGGGTTTTCGGGGTTTTCGGTGTTCAAATAAAAACCCACTCTTCTTACAAAAAAAAAAAACAAAAAAAAACAATTGATTCCCCTAAATCTATTCTTATAGATTCAAATTCATGCTGAGATGTTCTTTTTGCCAACGTAAATTTATTCGTTTTCTATGCTTCTGTGTGGTTACCCGGGTTTACTTCAAAACCCACCAATATTTTGTAAGTTAGAACTTAATAAAGTGTATGAGACTTTTCTGATCGATAGTTTTTTTTTTACGGTTGAATTGCCAATTTACAATTTTGTATTGTCATTTTTCAATCTTAGTATTTATTACAAAATCTCGAGTTGGACCTAAAGACTTGTCTAAGTCATTGGGGATTTTGAAATTCGTAATTTAGAGAAAAGTTAGTTTTTATTTTTAAACTTTTTTAAACAATTCGAGTTTATGAATTATTCATCGTCAGAGTAATAAAAAAAATAAATCACCATTGCTAATCCCGTTTTGATCGAAATTTTAAACAAATTCCAACACACAAAGCTTTGAAAATTAATCTTTTTAAAAATTTCATACTTTAATCCCCTTTGCCTAATGCCAGCTGTCAAAACATTCTCTGTATATTGCCTTTATAAAATTCCCATACACTAAATATTTATTCGATTTAAACAAAATACTAAAAAAATCCTTATTTTTTTTTTCAAATTCAATTCATAACAATTTTTAGCTATAGCTATATACATTTTATTCAATACACCTCATTCAAAATGCACAATGCAGAAACTTTTGTGTAAATATAATTCGTAATTACACTCTATTTTTAGATATTAATGTTATTCATAAAATCTATTCCCCTGGAAAAGGATTTTTTTGTGCATTAATATGCCTTAATGAGCATTAGCTATCCATTGGCCAGAACGAGAAAAAGTATTCCATAACAAACTGGGTTAATTATAAATTAAAAATAAATATTTACGCTTCCGTATACAATATTATAATAGGGTGAATAATAATTGTAGTGGTTGGTCATGCTTTGATGTTTTTAAATTTAAGTTTTATATTATATTTTTTTTTTGTGCAGTCTTTATTTTCATCACATGCATTTATAGATGTTTGTATAAATAAAATTTCAAAAATAAAAGATTGCAAATGAATTTGTTAAGTATTACGGTTTTTCAATTTATTTTAAATTTTCTTTTAATTTTATTTTCTTGTTTAAAAGTCTCTTTTATTTTTAAAATATTAAGGCGTGGGAAAATAATAACATAGCGAAAAAGAAGATCTTCAAGACATCATCTTGAAATTATTTTATGCAAATTAATCATTTTCTTCCACGACAACGAGTACGAGTATGTACCTTGTGCCCGTAACCATAAAGTTTCCTATAAATTAATTCAAACATGTAGACAAGATGAAATGGGTGTCATTAGTACTTTGAATCTAAGGATGTGAAACTTATTTCCATTGACAAAAGAACCTACATAATTAATTTCCTGCAAGCAGTATTTATTTATATATACATAACCGCAAAACCAACCTGTCAGGGCTGTAGCCATGTCAGTATTTTGGTTGAGATGAGGCCAAAGAGAATATATGAAAATTTAAACTAAAACGTATTTACCTTGAATTAAAATCTTTTTTCAATCAATCATTCCATCAATTAAATGGATATTTTAACAGGTTACAATTTAAAAAAATAAGTGGCCACTTAAGTAGCACTTCAGGCGCAGATTTACTTCCGGATTAAGTGGCACAATATGGGAAACCTAAGTGCCATTTATTCAAGTGAATTTGCACTGTGAAATTGTACATTTTAATATTTAAATGCCAGCTACTTCAACTATGAAAATGGGCCTAAAACTTAAAACTTTATGTTTAAAAGCCTGTTTAAAAAATGTTTTCGAACACTTACCGCCATATTAATCACTCGATTAAGTCAGTTTAAAACTTAAAAAAAACGATGCTAATTTTGTTAATGTAAACTAAATTTAAATACATTTGGATTTAAGTTTGAATCTGGATTAATAAAGGGAATGGCGGTTAGTTTGGGTTTTCCTGAGCGAGATCTTCGTATTTCTGCTTTAAACTCAAGTTAAACCCTAGATTATATTAATTATCAATTTAAGTAGATAGCCCTTGAGTTAAATCGGAGTTAAACCGACACATTTGGTGAGTTATCTCTGAACTTTTGATGTATGCTGAAATAAAAGATTATAATTTACAATAAATTAATGTGCACGATAAGTCAACTCTTGTGTTAGTCAGAGTTTAATCGATACTGAAATAAAAGAAGCTAGCGTCAGTTGCATAAACTTGATTGATTGTCACATTAAGTTTTAAACTAGATTGAGTGGAAAAAAAAGCAGCTTTACGCATTTAACCGACGATATACAAAAGAAAAACATTTTGCATCAAAAACTAATTTACAGCCAATTACATACTTAAGCCCTGGTTGATCCTTAGTTAATAAGTGTGTTAAAACCTTGATTTGACGTTGTTCGTCTGTACAACTGGTTGTATTTACAAACCTTGTTCAACTTAAGACAGCCATCCAACTTAAAAAAGTTGTTACAACTTATCATTTAATCAATAATGCCTAACTTAAATACTGTGTAATCGGTTGTCTAAGCCTTGACTAAAATGATTTTATTAAATAAGACATATTCTCAACTGTTTAGAGCTGTTTAGATACCACTGTCCAAGTAGACAAGTGACTAAGAAAATCTGGAATAACTTATATAACATTTTTTTTCTTATGGAAGGTACGTTTTTAATTCTCTACATTGATGCACAGATGGAAGCACATTCCGATGGAAAAGGTATTAAAAAAAACACTTTCATCAACTTCACCATAACCCTGAAAACTCAAGATTCAAGTTAACAGTAAATCTATGTATATAGAACAGGTATTTTATTTTTAAGTAATTAGAAATAAAAACATATAATTTATCGCGGGTTGTCCGCCCCATAAGCCCCCTTTTGTATTCTACGTCCATGTATTTATTTTGTCTGCAAACATTGACATAGAAAACTTTTTATCACAAGAATTTGTTTGAATCTCAAAGATTTTGTAATAAATCACTTGGGGTAAATCATTCGCAGATGCTTCTTATGTTGCCTCTAGTTATAGCCTATCTTATAATATGGGTCTTGTAATAAATCATTAAGCTTGAAAACCGCATGTCTTTTGGCGTGCACATAACGTTTGGAATTTTATATATGTATGTATATTGTTGTGTGTGCGTAAATAGTTATGCAGTAATTATATAAATAACTGAAATAGCTGTGAAAATAAGTAAATGAGCAAACAATATTGTTGATGGTGTTCTTTGACAGATGAAAAGTTTTGTGAAATTGATACTGTGCGGGCAGGTCATCATGGAGGATTGTTTAATATTAAGATAATAGATAAATACTAACCTATACCTACTCTTGTTGACAGGAGAAAAATGGAGTTTTAATAGATTAACGATGGAGAACCCAATTAAGAAGAACGAAGTTATTTATGGTTAATTTTTTTGTTCTTTAAATAGAATTTAATTTTGTTAAAGTGAACGATTTTTATGGCTATACAATCATGGATTTAATACCAGACAAAAAAAAAAAAACAAATATTACAGTTTAGCATTAGAAGTGATTTAAAAAATGCCAATGCGGCTCCCGCTGGGCATCCAGAGTTTTTCAATTCACGCGACACCCGCTTTAAATGACGAAAATCTGTTATAACTGTTATAAATTTGCATTTCAAACCAATGTTTTTATAAAAAAACTTTAATTACATTCAATCCAAATTATTTTCAATACAAAAAAAAAAAGAATAAAAATCAATGAAATTCGAAAAGATTAAACAAATCCACACAAATATTTGTTGATACCAATTTTCTCCTTAACCAAAGTGATATTAAATGCAATGTTATTCTATTTATCAATCTTAGAAATAAATTCTTATCCAAAATTCCAGCATGATATTAAAAAGAAAGAAATATCTATGTGCATTGTACATTCATTATACCATTGTATGAAATTATTCGCTGTCTTACTCTCATAACAGATAACATTTCAATTTATTTTCGAAACATTTTTCATTGTCATCTTCTAAAACTAGGTATAGGTATAAGGTACCTACAAATAAATATAAGAGCACAAGCTATTTGCATTTGTTAAGGAAGTGAATGCACAAAGAAAAAAAGAAGCCGTAACTCAAAAGATACTGTTGAAAAACTACTCCTTTAGAGCTTTTGGCTATATATGTGGGTTTCATCATTTATTTGTGAGCTAGTATTTCATGATGCATACCAGTTTTGTAGTTTTTTTTTTTGCATATAAGAACTTCTGTGAATACGGATATTAGATTCTTTGTATTTTATACTTCTGTATGAAATAAGGAATAATATGCAATAACTTAGGAGTCTTGCTGTCAGCGAAGCAAATGCAAAAGTAGGTATGTACGTATCTTTTATTTTGTTTTTTTTTTTCATCGTAAAGAGTGCCGTAGGTATCATTTGGAGAGATATGAAAAACAACTACATACATTCGTTTAGGAAAGGTTTATTTTAGGTGAAGTGTAAAAAATGAAAGGTGAACATAATTTAAAGCAGGCTGTAGCAAGATTAGAAATTTTAATTTATAAAAAAAATGTAAACAGACTTCGCCTAATCCTTAAGCTTTAACATAAATTTAGGTTACAGTTAACACAAACCTAAAGCTGAATTTGTATATTTTTGGCGCTCAACTTTAATTCGGAAATATATTTGATATTTCTTATTATAATGTTGCAATGCCTAACTTGTTTTGACACCAATATGTCTTAAGACAAACAAACTCAACCACAAATAATATTAATCTACAAAAAGTGTAATTGATAAAAATATTCTTTATTGCTCGCAGAAATATTCATGCCGTTAGGTTGGATACTTCTATTAAAATTATATAATCCAGCTATTAAAGACATTTGACTCCGAAAAAATCACCGGAAAGCTGGATTTTGGTACCTATATAGCCTCCTCATGGTGCTCTTAAGAAACTGTAAAAAATCCCCATTGATATGAGCGCTGCTAACAATTTTACGAGGGATAAAAGGCCCTCGAAATAGTTTTTCAGGAATATCTCCCAAATGGACCACGTCGAAGTCAGCCGGCGCACTTTCGATTTTCGTAAAAAAAAAAATGTCAGGCGATGTATCTCTAATTGCTCATCACATTTATGCAATAAAATAATTGCTCACTCTTTCCGTTGTTTTTTAAAAAATATAAACAAATTCCACTTTGTATGGAAACTTCCAATGCCCATATCTCTGTAACCAAGTACAATTCCATAATGGAATTGGGCTTAAATAATTGCTCATCTCGCAATTGAATTTGCTCAGCCAAAATTTTTATTTTAAAACCTCCCATTAATTAATAAATCAATAATTAAAATTTTAGTCAATGGACTAGTTACATAATACAAGTAACTCTTATAACATATTAACCACCCAACTGTTTATTTAAGTATAGCACGAAGGAAGGCCAGCCGCCTGAGTTGAGATTAGATGCCGGTTCAAATCTCAAACATAATGACTTTTTTTTTTTTTTTTTTCAAAGCATACATCCAATACATTTTAAAATAACATAAATAAGATAAAAAGTAATATCATATTAACAAAATTTAACAATTAAGCGAAATTGCAAAAAACATACCAAAGTGCACCTAAAAACTAAAATTTAATAAAAATAATAAAGTAATAAAATTACTAAAATTTTAGCATCGAAGAAAAATAACAGGAAATTATCTACAATAAATTATAAAAATATCTGATATACTGTTATATTTGGGTACCGGCCACGAGTATAACATTTCTTTAATTTGCCTCAAAAATTTTGTATAAATACACTATCCAGTGTATATAGATATCAGACGTGCCTATTTTGCCCATATATTTTTTTCTGTACTCTACTGTCGCCATTGGAAAATTATAATTGCCATCTACCCGTCAAAGTAAAAACTAATTTTTGGAAGGAAGTCGTAAGGGTGTGTGTCCAAAGCGGATTTGTAAATAAAGTGGCTAAGATTGAAATAATTGCAGAGTTATCACTCTTTATTCTTTCTGCTTTTCCTTATTATTTAGTTTCCATTTTGAGCGCGAACATGCATTTGCGCGCACTCTCATATTAATCTATACGACTCAAAATTAAAAAAATTAAAACCAAAAATGTTTAGTTAGATGTGCGCGCCTGGCGGTGGCGATCACGATAACTTTTACCGCGCAATAAAGATGCAATTAATAAAATTGTACACATCCAACGCAATATATTGTGTGGCGGGCAGTTCAGAAAAATGATATCTGCCTGTAGGGTTCAAAATAAAACTGTTTCGAAACTGTTTCATTGCAAGTACGCGCCTGGCGGTGGCGATCACGATAACTTTTACCGCGTAATAAAGATGCAATTAATAAACTTGCACACATCCAACGCAATATATTGTGTGGCGGGCACTTCAAAAAAATACGATCTGCCTATAGGGTTCAAAATAAAACTGTTTCGAAACTGTTTCATTGCAAGTACGCGCCTGGCGGTGGCGATCACGATAACTTTTACCGCGCAATAAAGATACAATTATTGAACCCTATAGGCAGATATCATTTTTCTGAACTGCCCGCCACACAATATATTGCGTTGGATGTGTACAATTTTATTAATTGCATCTTTATTGCGCGGTAAAAGTTATCGTGATCGCCACCGCCAGGCGCGTACAGTTTCGAAACAGTTTTATTTTGAACCCTATAGGCAGATCTCATTTTTCTGAACTGCCCGCCACACAATATATTGCGTTGGATGTGTACAATTTTATTAATTGCATCTTTATTGCGCGGTAAAAGTTATCGTGATCGCCACCGCCAGGCGCGCACATCTAACTAAACATTTTTGGTTTTAATTTTTTTAATTTTGAGTCGTATAGATTAATATGAGAGTGCGCGCAAATGCATGTTCGCGCTCAAAATGGAAACTAAATAATAAGGAAAAGCAGAAAGAATAAAGAGTGATAACTCTGCAATTATTTCAATCTTAGCCACTTTATTTACAAATCCGCTTTGGACACACACCCTTACGACTTCCTTCCAAAAATTAGTTTTTACTTTGACGGGTAGATGGCAATTATAATTTTCCAATGGCGACAGTAGAGTACAGAAAAAAATATATGGGCAAAATAGGCACGTCTGATATCTATATACACTGGATAGTGTATTTATACAAAATTTTTGAGGCAAATTAAAGAAATGTTATACTCGTGGCCGGTACCCAAATATAACAGTATATCAGATATTTTTATAATTTATTGTAGATAATTTCCTGTTATTTTTCTTCGATGCTAAAATTTTAGTAATTTTATTACTTTATTATTTTTATTAAATTTTAGTTTTTAGGTGCACTTTGGTATGTTTTTTGCAATTTCGCTTAATTGTTAAATTTTGTTAATATGATATTACTTTTTATCTTATTTATGTTATTTTAAAATGTATTGGATGTATGCTTTGAAAAAAAAAAAAAAAAAAGTCATTATGTTTGAGATTTGAACCGGCATCTAATCTCAACTCAGGCGGCTGGCCTTCCTTCGTGCTATACTTAAATAAACAGTTGGGTGGTTAATATGTTATAAGAGTTACTTGTATTATGTAACTAGTCCATTGACTAAAATTTTAATTATTGATTTATTAATTAATGGGCGGTTTTTAAATAAAAATTTTTCCTGAGCAAATTGAATTTTGACATGAGCAATTATTTAAAACTATTTTCAGCTCAAAATTCACTCTGGTTACAAAGATATAGCCATTTTAGTATGGTCATGTAGGTGCACTTTGGTATGTTTTAAGCAATTTCACTTAATCGTCGGTTTTTTATTTAACCAGAGGTGAGCAAATTATAATTTTGCCTGAGCAAATTGAATTTTGACATGAGCAATTATTTAAAACTATTTTCAGCTCAAAATTCACTCTGGTTACAAAGATATAGCCATTTTAGTATGGGCATGTAGGTGCACTTTGGTATGTTTTAAGCAATTTCACTTAATCGTCGGTTTTTTATTTAACCAGAGGTGAGCAAATTATAGTTTTGCCTGAGCAAATTGAATTTTGAGTTGAGCAATTATTTAAAACTATTTTCAGCTCAAAATTCACTCTGGTTACAAAGATATCGCCATTTTAGTAAGGGCATGTGCACTTAGGTATGTTTTAAGCAATTTCACTTAATCGTCGATTTTTTAATTAACCAGAGGTGAGCAAATTATAATTTTGCCTGAGCAAATTGAATTTTGAGTTGAGCAATTATTTAAAACTATTTTCAGCTCAAAATTCACTCTGGTTACAAAGTTATAGCCATTTTAGTATGGGCATGTAGGTGCACTTTGGTATGTTTTAAGCAATTTCACTTAATCGTCGATTTTTTAATTAACCAGAGGTGAGCAAATTATAATTTTGCCTGAGCAAATTGAATTTTGAGTTGAGCAATTATTTAAAACTATTTTCAGCTCAAAATTCACTCTGGTTACAAAGTTATAGCCATTTTAGTATGGGCATGTAGGTGCACTTTGGTATGTTTTCAGCAATTTCGCTTAATCGTTAAGTTTTGTTAGCATGATATTACTTTTTATTTTGATCTTATTTATGTATTTTGAAAATGTATTGGATATATGCTTTAAAAAAAAAAAAAAAAAAGCAGTTATAGTTGAGATTTGAACCGGCGACCACTCTCAACCCAGTCGGCTGGCCTTCCTACGGGCTATACTTAATTAAAAATTTGGGTGGTTAATATGTTATAAGAGTTACTTGTATTATGTAACTAGTCCATTGACTAAAATTTTAATTATTGATTTATTAATTAATGGGAGGTTTTAAAATAAAAATTTTGGCTGAGCAAATTCAATTGCGAGATGAGCAATTATTTAAGCCCAATTCCATTATGGAATTGTACTTGGTTACAGAGATATGGGCATTGGAAGTTTCCATACAAAGTGGAATTTGTTTATATTTTTTAAAAAACAACGGAAAGAGTGAGCAATTATTTTATTGCATAAATGTGATGAGCAATTAGAGATACATCGCCTGACACTTTTTTTTTTACGAAAATCGAAAGTGCGCCGGCTGACTTCGACGTGGTCCCAAATGGTTAGTTGTACAGAAAAAAATAACAAGTACCTACTAATTTGTAGCTTTGAAAATTTCTTACAAAAAAATAAGAATTTTCTAAATAAATCAATCGGAAGAGTTAAGGGTCTTACGTTTCTAATTGTGGGCGTTGAAAAATTTTGCATTTTGTGATAAAAACATCAAATTTGTTTCATTGTCGGTACATTGTACAAACATATGATTTTAAAATATTGGGCCACTTTATATGTCCATTTTTTTAGAATATATAATAGAAAATTATATTTATAAACCACGGCAACACTTACAATTTTATGTTGTAGCTTCTTTTAAAGCCAGGAACTTATTCTTAAATTATGTTTTTAAATGAAGTTATTTTAGTGCTTGGGGCCTTTAACCCCCCGTAAAATGGTTAGCGGTACTCACATCGATAGGGACTTCTTATAGTTTATTAAAAATACCATGAGGAGGCTTTATACCAAAATCCAGCTTTCCGGCGATTTTTTCCTAATTCGGCTGTTTTTATGTCTAATATGACTGGACTATAATAGCTTGTTCAGGAAGTCTGTCAATTGATACAAAAAATAGCTGGAAAGTTGAATTTCTAAAATAAATTGATATTACCAATAATTAGGGTAAAATTCTTTAATTTTTATTTTTACTTATTTCGGGACAACACTTATCTTTAGTCAAAGGGCTGACCCCTGTACAGATAGTTTATTAACACAAGAAGACTGTGAATTTCATCTGATTTTAAAAGAAATAAATTAGTTATGACAGCCTTGTGCACCATCTGATTTCTTACACAAATCTCAATCTATGAATCTAATAAATTTTTTAATTCTTGCAGCGTTTTTTTTTTTAAATAATTTTTATATTTAAATTTTTAAAAATATTTTTAAGATAAAAAATTTGTAGAATATTGTTTAGTATTTATTAATAAGGAGTAAAAAAAAATTCGAAAAAAAATCATATAACCATTTTCAAAACATAAAATTTTCAAAAAGTCATTGTTCCAAAATTTGTTTTATTGATAATTTTGATATCCAATATTATTTAAACTAATTAGAAGCTCTGGTGTAAAATTTCATTAAAATCATTTTACCAGATAATGAGATAGTCCCGAACCAAAAAAGGTTCTATGAGTGATACCGTTAATAATGGATTACAAAAAAAATTATTCCAATAATATGGCAGATCGTACTGATCGTACTACTCACAAACAAATTTTAATTAAAATCGTAGAAGTTGTTTTTGAGAAAAATTAGATTTTTCTTTATGGTTTTATTATAGGTACCGTTATTTACGGTTATAGAAATAATTTTTATATAAAATCTGATAGGTAATATAAAAAATAAATAAGATTTAATTTAATTGCTTAAAAAACATTTGGCAAGCAGGTACTGTTTTTTTTGGTTTAAAAAAATTTAAAAGTGAAAGTATGAGAATGCCAAAAAAATGCATGCTATAGAAATCAAGTTAAAAGAAATTCGATCCACCCGTTTAGGCTGCAGACAAAAGGATAGAGAGTTAGATAGAAGGACATAATTGATGTGAGAGACACTTTTTTGAACTTCGCTATCATCTAGAGTCCGATTTTTTTTACGAATCTATAACCTGCCATATAGTTATTCTATGTAACGGGTGGGCCATCTAGTGTTTTTTTTTTTAAATCACACTAACAGCTGTTTCCCGCCCGAAATCTTGACAGAAAGTCAGTATCATACCTCCGCAGAACGAAATGAGTCGCTTTACACTTGAACAACGTTGAGAAATATTGAAAACTTATTTCTAAATTGTGTGCTGTGTAGCCCAAACAGTGCGTTTTTTGAAAAGAAGTTTTGGCCGAAATGAAGCACCCTGCTGCACCCTGGCATTCTGCAAGCCTGCTGTACGAAAGATTGTGCAAAAAGTCCATGAAACTGGTATGCTAGTGGACAACACTCATGGTCCCCGTCGTCATACGGTGCGCACAGACGAAAATGTGGCTGCTGTAGCCGAAGGTGTGAGATTTCGAAAATGAGGCTGGGAACAACGTTTCGGTCAACGGTAGGCGTTACAGAGCCATGTTAACCGACTTTTTTTTATTGAAATTAAAGACATGGATTTGGACGACCTCTGATTCATGCAGGATGGTGCGCTGTGCCACATAACCCATGCCAGAATCGATCTTTTGTCCACCGAATTCCCAAATCGTGAAATCCGGAAATGATTCAATCACTTAAGTCTAATATCATCCAAGCAATCCGTAATCTACAGCTCGAAACCATCAACAAGGTCTTGGAAAATTTGAGTGAATGCCAGTCGAGGCAGCCAATTGAACTACGTTGTGTTCCATAATTAACTGGAATATTTGCTCTTACTTATAAAGCCATAATACATAGACAAACACACGTATAGAATACACGTATTTGAAATTTGAGCCCAATGCATAATGTTTTGCAGAAAGATAATGAACCCTTTTGAACCTCAAAGAAATATTATTAAAGATCGATTTAAGCGCACCATACACAATTTATTATAATTTTAAATTCAGTCGATTGCTAATCAAATCAATCCCAACACAACACAACACACACTTGTTATTTATTTGATTGGACATCTGAAGATTGAGTTGAAAAAAAATCCAACAAAATTGAAATTGTTCAAGTTGATTTACAAGTCCTTCAAATATTTGAACTATTTGTAGCCAATTCATTTGATTTATTGTCAAAGCAAAACTTTTTAAAGTTGACGTCGATGTGTAGTTCAATCTAACTGCAAACCAACCTGATTTAGTTAATTTTTGTTTATCCTTTAACCATCTTTACGATCTAAAGCACTCACGCAAGCTCTCTCTCTCTCTCTCTCTTTATTTAAAGAGCATCTTAAAACTTTTATACGAGTAAACTTAAGTATCTCCTCACAGTTTCTTTTATAAGTCTTTACATAAACTAATCTCTTAAAAGAACACTTATTTATTTAAAGATTAAACTACACAATAAATTGATTGTTGCTTCTAATTTCTTATAAGTATACGTTGTTAGCCATAAGAATTCTCATAAACAAGAGTTAATTGTTTTTTGTAGTTTTTCTTCATAAAATTTCACTCAAGTCAACAAAAATACTAAAGCCCAATATGCTTTCAAGAATTTCTTCAAAACAATTAAAAAAGTTCTACCAACCATAAAGCAGAAACTTTTCTTATATATATATATACGAGTATAACTTTGAATTCTAATACACATTGGTCCTTAAGTTGAACTTATTTGTTTTGTGATACCAATTTGAAGAACATATTTTTCTATTGTACTAATAAACAATTCGACCAAATGAATTTGGAATGTAGAAAACTTTTTTTTATAAAGACAAAGAAAACATGTATGTGAATGACCAAATTAAAAAACAATGTGAGGGATATTATTCTTTGTTCACATGACAGGACATGAATAATCCTTAAAAAAAAAAAAAAAAACAAAACAAACAAATAAAATGACAAAATGTGGGAAGATCTAAGGGTATTCCTCCAAGAAACACCAACATTCACTTGGATGATGGGAATCTGATTACAACTCTATTTTTTTGTTAACTTGTTTGCGTGACCTTCTCCTCCTCCTCCCAATAGTCTATCTAGCATTTTCTATTATTTATGTTTAAAGGATGTTCCATCCCCGCGATAAGCTATGTTTCTAAGTTTCTGCATTTCTGTTCTATACTAATACAATGACACTTGTAACTGTATGTCTATGTCTATTTCAATTCCACTTACACAACAATATAACGAAGACTATTTTATTTTCTATCCAAATATTGAAAAATGCGGGTGGATAAACATCCTTTTTGACATCCTGTCAAATAGGGAGAAAAATAAGACACCGAATAAAATTATATATGTATATGTATATGTATAAGGAAAGATGGAGGAAAAGTGTACTAAATTGAAATTGCTTATTCTTCGCAAAAAGAGGAGGCTGATCATACTGAGAAAAGTCATGCCATGCCATGAAAATGATGATGATGATTATTATCATGCAAGCAAAAATAGTCTCACAAACACCGAGGCACATAAATGATATTATTTGTTTGGACCTGCTTGTTTTCTACCATTCTACCATTTAACCCAGCTTCAAAAAAAAAAAAAAACAAGTCATCGAGGACTACTTTGACAACAAGAAAAAAAAAATACAAAGAAAATAATATACGGTCCCTGAGGAAGACACAGGGATACTCAAAGGAGCATACAAAAAAAAAAAAAAAAACTAAGTTGCTATTCAATATGAATCAAGGACAATTTGGGTCCTCGAGGAGTTCACTCAAATCTACATAAATAAACAAAACTGGTATTATTAGATAATAATTTGAGGGTTAGAACAGACAGATGATGATAGAAAAAAAAATATACAAACAAACACACACATACACAAAATAAGGCGACAAATTTTGCGAATTGAAGTGGGACTAAATTTCAAGGATATTAGATTACTTTGGTGTGTGAGGTGTAAATTCATGAAATATTTTTATCATTTATTGGATATTTGAGGATTAAATTGGGACATCATGGCAAAGAGTATGAAATAACGATGATAAGTGGGTCGTCGAGAGTCGTTCAGATTCTGTTTTTTTTTGTTTTTTATTTTCAACATATAGAATGAAATAGCAACAAGTAATACAAATGGAACGTGGAAGAGCTATTGAATTTCATAGGTGAATTAAAATCAATATCAGGATAGGTATATATGTATATTGTATATGCATGATTCCATTATGTTAACCAAATTGAACAATTTTTTGTCTTTATTTTTGAAGTGGTTAAATGTTAGGGTGTCATTTATTTTACAAATTCATTTTTTAAATCAGTTAACCCTCAAATGGAAATATGTTGTGGGAAATAACGGACACCCTATTGAATATTATGTGGCTTTTCTCATTCACTACAAATGAGTAGTTGATAAGTAGATTAAGTGGAATCGATGGATTATTGCATCAGTAGAATATTTATTAAATTAATTAGAGTGAAATTGAGATACAAAAATATTTGTTAAGAGTATCAGGTATTTTGTTTGTACAAAAATTTTAATATTTTAAATTATACAAATTATACAGACGAGAGAAATGTAAAACAAACATGAATTTTCAATTGGCCTAAAGGTAAAGCTTTTTCGCCAGAATCTCTTGTTATAAGCGTATATTTCCAATAAAATTAACCACTATTGAAATTCCAATCGAAATTATACATAGTTTTACAATATCTGCGGTCTAATAAATTAATATACATCAAAAACTTAAAGTTAATTCAGTTTGAGAGCTATATATGACATGATGATGATTAGTGGGAATGAGAAAGGAGATGAAAAAAAGGGTTAATTGTGGGTGAAATGTGTATGACTTGTTTTCATGTTCGAAAGGGGTATAACTTAAAAAATCATTCAGTTAAACCTTTCGATATGATTTTAAAAGAATTATATTTTTTTGGGAGCCTATATTTTATGCCACCTCCCAAAAAACGTGGTTTAATTTAAGAAAGGAAAGGGTCATTAATTTCGTGGTTTCAAGTTGGTAGCGCTGGCATTTGACATCTGTCAAACTCAGCTGTCATTTGAAGTGTCATAATATTAGTTGAATGTTTGCCAATTAAGATTATGGATCGCTTAACAATCGAACAACGCATGAAAATTATTAAAACTTACTAAAAAAGTGGTGATTCAAACCTAGCCACTTTTCGCGCATTATGCGATGACTATGGTCGTCATAATCGACCGACTACGCAAGAAATCTGTAAAATTATGAAGAAATTTAAAGAAAATGGAAGCGTTACTGATGTCGTAAGGTCTGTGTATCATCGTAATGCACGATCAGTTGAAAATATTGCTGCTGCAAGTGTTGCTGATGATCCGAATTTATCGATTTCCTGGCGTCCGCAGCAATTAACTGATTTTTTCTTTTGCTGGCGATTGAAGATCATGACTTGGACGATATGTAGTTCCAACAAGACGGGTAATAAGCCACACAACACAACCAAATTGCGAAATATAATACAAATCATCAACTTATTTTTGGAATATCGAATTTTCAAAAAATAATAATAATTTTGAAATTTTTTTAAAAAGCAATTATTTTTATAAAGACATCCAAATGATTTGTTGAACATTTTTTAGATATGAAATATTATTTGATCTTTTAAAATGAAATGGAGCAAGCCAAGATTTAATGATAGAGTAAATAATGACAAAACTGGTTTTATGGTTTTATGGGCCGAGTTGTTAATGACATCTTATTGTGAAACTAATTTGCTATCTGAAGCACACATATACATTTTTATGAAAATCGTACGGACCATTTTTTAAGAAAACTAAGATATTTTTTTCGGTTTTTTAACAATTGTATAAAGTTTTTTTTTTTTATCTCCGAGGCTTCTAAGTTTAAATAAATCGAACAAATCTATTTCCCACCACACAGCTTTATAGTTATGACGTGGGCGAATCCCTGATAATGTCATCCAAACCGTTAGAGCCATTCCCGAAAACCAAGAAACAATAAAAGTGGGCGTGGCAGTAGGCGGATTTTTCTGAAAATATATTTTGAATTTTTTTTTTGTTCATCAGAACACTCCCTGACAATTTCATCGAAAACGTGAGAGCCATTATCGCGAACCCAATTTCTAAGAAAAGTGGGCGTGGTAGTAGGTGGATTTAATTTTAAAAATTTTCCTTAATTAATTTGAACAAATTCTATAAATTTCATCCAAATCGTTAGAGGCCTTTCCGAAAAACTAAGAAACAATAAAGTTGGGCGGATTTTACTATGTAATTAATTTTTTTTTTTAATTTTTTCTGATTCATCTCTCTCTGAAAATTTCATTCAAATAACTTGAGCTGTTATATGTTAAGTTTAAATAAATTTTAATAATTTAGGTATTTGGTATTTTTTCAAAAAAAATCGTTTAACGGAAAAGAATTTTTTTTTCAGGAAAATTGCCTCAATCAATTAGTTATTTTCGTACATCTTGTTAATGTCTCGACCAATTTTGTTATTTTTTCGAATCACACATGCTCATTGGTAATTTTAATAATATTGCATTTAAAAACTTTACAAATATTTTTGTAATAACAAAAAAAAAAACAAAAAATCCGTTTTTTAATAATTTTATCTTTTTCACGTTCAATATTCAATGCCTAGACTCCTTATATCCTTAAATCACAAGAACAAGACTAAGCGATCCAGTCGTGCTTCCTATTTTGTATCAATTCGAAGGCTCTATTAAAAAACGAACAAAGTCAAAATTTTTTTTTTGAATTTTTTAATGGAAAGTAAAAAAAAAAAAAAGAAGCAAACTTCAATCAACATATCCAGTTGAGTTCACATGAATGAGATTAAATGTCACATTTCATTTTTGAAATTGAACTTCTGCACATCATCATCGAACACAAGCAAATACATACATACATACATAACTGAAAACAAACCCAATGGTTTGGAAAATAATTTCAAAATTAGAAATGTTCATTCATTTTTTTTCTTCTTCGTTTGGTACTATACAATCGAAATCAAATTGACTACAAACTTTGACTACGAACTTTTTGAATGACTGCATAGTTATAAACCAAACATTGAAGGATTTCTAGTTGTCCGTTATTTTATCGTATCGCGTACAATTTAACTCTTCCAAAAATTCATTGGTGGTGTGGTGGTATGGACTTCATGGCGACAACGATGTTGAATATTTCATAAGATCCCAGAGCATTGACCGCTTGATTTAATGATATGCAAACAACTTTTGTGTAGTACCGATTCCTTTCTGATCCGCCAGATGATGAACTCAGATTGACATAGAAAACTTGAGGGATTTTATTGAATAGCCCTTCCTTTTAAGTTTTGGGTTGAAAAGAAATTTCGAGTCAGGATTGCAATAAGAAGGTCCTTTATGCAAATTTAAATAAATCCCAAAAGAAACATTTACCACCAATTTAAAAATGAAATTTTAATTCGTTCACTGTGGCGTATACGTATTTTTTTTTTAATTGTGGTATTCATTTAACATTCTGCGTGGTGCTTGTTCCGAGTTGAATTAAATGACAATTAACAATTGTGGCAGAAATAATTGAATTTAAATGTCAATAACTTAATTGAGTTACATGACAAATTCAACACGAGACTTCAGTTATTTTTTTTTATTGGCCACGCGAACCTAAATTTAATTGTTTGATATGAGAGTTCTATGGGAGTTTGTATGGTATATACATACGTAACGTAGGTACATATGTTAACTTCATCTACACGTGCAATACTTTCTATTCAATAAGCCTCCAAGGTGATGGTAATGAAGCTTTATGTACAGTACACATTTGGGGAAAGTTGTAAAAACTCAATATACATAATATTGAATGTCTACTTTTTACGCATGTATATTTATTCATGCCCCAGGTGCGGTCGTATATACAATACATGTAGCACAAAAGAAAAGCAATTTATGTTTCACCTCATTATTCATTTCTATTGATGAAATTCTGGGATAAATTGTAATATTAGGATTTGCAAAGGTGACATATTCGAAATGAAACCCATATTATGATATTTTTTACGATTTGATTTAGTTTATTACTTCTGATTTATGTATATATATATAGGGATTATAGTATAGTGTCGGTCAGTATAAGCTGTAAAAATTGCAAAATATTTTGGTTGATCCAAAAAAAATATACTGCATGGATTTGGAAAATTTATTTTGTTTTAAATTAAGTTTTAATAACGGGTGATTTTTTAAGAGGTTTAGAACTTTAAAAAAAAAAAAAAACACAAAAAATTCGAAAAAATGAATGAAATATTTATTTGAATCGATAGTTTGAACCTTGCAATTTAATGTTTAAAGATAATTTCATGCAAATGTTGACCGCGGCTGCGTCTCAGGTAGCCCATCCGCTGAGTCCAATTTTGGCATACTCTTTCACATATATCGGCCGGTATCTCACGAATGAATGCATGGATGTTGGCTTCCAGTGCGTCAATCGAAGCGGGCTTGTCCCTATAGACATTAGCCTTGACATACCCCCACAAAAAATAATCTAATGGTGTCAAATCGCACGATCTAGGCGGCCAATTGACCGGCCCGAAACGTGAAATTAACTGTTCACCAAACTCGCCTCGCAATTGCTCCATTGTTTCGCGTGCTGTGTGGCATGTGGCACCGTCTTGTTGAAACCACATATCATGCAAGTCAAGAACTTCCATTTCGGGCAAAAAAAAGTTTGTTATCATCGCTCGGTAGCGTTCACCATTGACAGTAACGCTGCGATTCGCATCATCTTTGAAGAAATATGGCCCAATAATGCCGCCGGCCCATAAACCGCACCAAACAGTGGCTTTTTCGGGATGCATTGGTAGCTGTTGCAATGCTTCTGGCTGATCTTCACTCCAAATGCGGCAATTTTGCTTATTTACGTACCCATTCAACCAAAAATGAGCCTCATCGCTGAACACAATTTTTCGATAAACAACATTTCGAACCGAGCACGAATTTTGATAGTAAAATTCAATAATTTGCAAGCGTTGTTCATTTGTAAGACGATCCATGGTTAAATTGCAAACCAAACTGAAGCTGTTTGACAGTGACACAAGGTACTAAACACACGTCAGCTGTCAAAACCAGTGTTGCCAAAACCAAACCAGCTTAAAAATCACACGTTAGAGGATAGCATAAGATTATTTAAATTCCATTTATTAAGGAGCACAATTTTGTAAAAAATATAAATCAACGTAAAAATAGCTTCTTTATCTTTTTATGAATCTACGCATCAATTATTTTCACGCTTAAGTCACTTCTTAGCTTTAACTCACAAGCTAGTGGGTGACTTATGAATTAAAAAAGTTTAAATCATAAGCTAATAGTCATCGATTTACCGGATATGTGGTTTCTTTTTTGATTTTTTTCCTTTTTACCCTAATTTGTATTTCCATTTAAAACAACAGTAACATAAAGAGAATTTTATTATCATTACGATGGTACTATGTTGTTTTTAAAACTGTTGTGTACTTTTAGAATTGCCGAAATTTTAATAATCGACGTTTTTAAATTTCTCATATCGTAAAAGAAAACAATTTTAATAGTCTCAGAGAGGTGTCAACAAATTCTGGGACAGAAACAGCAAGTGTCATGATATAAAATTCTAAAGTCTGGTAGTTTTTTTTCTCAGTTTGTGGTAGATCTGGGAGGTTAAAAATTTTCATATTCCAATTATTGCGTCAGGAACATTACCACTTAAATTCATATTTTAAAAACAAGAATTGGAGCTCTGTTATTTTTCCTAAGCTCAAAGGCCTCAATTTTGATGATCCGATTTATAGAACCCGAGATATAACCTTTTCACAAAACAAACAATTGAAAAAAAAAAACCTCCAAGAGAAATTACAAATACGATTTTGTTTGCTAAGCAAAAAGTTTTCAAAGAAACCAAATGATTAGTTTAAAAAGCTAAGGTCTTTAAGCTTATGAAAAATGACAGAGCTCCAATTCTTGTTTTTAAAATATGAATTTAGGTAAGAAGGAAAAAAAATCAAAAACCAAGAAAAAAATTGATTTAAAAAATATTAATATTTCAAAAATTCACCTAGCCAAGAAAAAAAGCTCAAATCAAACATTTTGCAAAAACGGATCTTTTTATTTTTTATCGGCTTCTCAGAAATATAAAATTTATTCCTAGAAAACATTTCCCTGATTTTATGTGATTTTTTCTCCAACGTTTATTTTTCATTTTTTTGACTTTAAAATGTTTTTATCTCGAGTTTTAGATTTTCTAGAATTTTCTTTTATGTGGGTGACTTTCTTGTATTTACAAGATTTATCTATAAAAGAAACAAAAAACTCTCTATAAGTGATAGATATTTTTGTTTAGAAAATAGAATCTAGACCTTTCTCTTCTTTTGCCCTAATTTACCCTACTGAAATTCCGATTAAAAAAAACACGTATTTTAAAATTTTTGAATAAAATTTCCTTTCATATAATATTTTTGTTTTTTTTTAACCACTAAAATCTACCATATGGGCTGAGTCACATAATTGAATAAAACCCAAAAACCGACCTATAAAGCGTGGCAACCCTATGTCTGGACCATATTTCGCCAGGCAACCCTTACGCAAAATGTTAGTTAAAACTGCATACCACTTATCCGGTTACTCGATGAGGATAGGTCGTCCTATGGCGGGATCTTCTACTATAATAGGCGACTTATAAATTAAAATAATTTAATTCAAAAGCTAGTAGGTGACTTATGAATTAACAACAATTAAGCTTATAAGTCACCTACAAGCTAAAGATTTTTTTAATTCAAAAACTTGCAACCCTGAATTTTATAATTTTTAGTAGTTCAAGAGAAAGTGCGAAATAAGCCAAAAGTATGAGTAGGTATTAAAAAAAATTATTTCACTTTCGATTTTTTTAAAGGAAAAATGACATTTAAAAAAAAAAAAAATATTTTATTTTATTTATGTGATTTTAATTATGTAGCTTACGAAGATTAGAAAAAAAGGGCCAAACTTAAAAAAATGGGACAAAACTAAAAAGTTTAATAATTTCTCAAAAAATTATCTAGATTTGCACAAACACTAAGGTTTTTAGGGTTGGTTTAAATATTTTTTTTTTAAATACTTCAGTTTTTTTTTAAGACCAAATTTTCGATAGTTAAATTTTATTGATCTTGAAATCTTAAAAAGTACCCTAAATTTTAACTACGGCTAATGTTTTATTAAGGTAAAAGTAGGTAATATGATCTAATTGTAAATTGCTCGAAAATTATCAGTTTTTTGTCTTCAAAGAAATATCAAGGTAAAAATTGTAACTTCTAAAATTTTACACATAAGAAATTCTGACACTTTTTGTGAGCAAAGTATCTAAAAAAAAAACGTGCGCAAACGCTAAAATATCAATTCTAATCTTAATTTCCACAACACCGTAGGTTTAAGTAATGGGGATATTTATATTTATTTATGTACACATCTCATGTTGATTGATAGACAACTTCACTTATTGACACGAATTGAGATTGAAAAAATCTATAACCAACATTTATTTTTTCGATAAAACAGTGGAGTCATAGCCTTTGATTTTGGCGCACAAAAGCACAATTTTGGAACCAAATTAAAAATTTTATATTGTTTTTGAAATGTGTTTGTCATCAGGGTTTAATTAGCAAAGTCTACTGAATAAAAAGGACAGTGGATAGTTTGTAATCTGAAAATTCGTTCGACAGATTTAACTATCTGAAGTTAATACTGGTTGAAAAAAAAAAACAAATTTATAAATAAGTTTAACTAATATTGTAGTGACATGGTTAAAGGTAATGGATTTACAGTCTAGATAGTCTAGATTTTTTGCTGTTAGTAGACTCAGTATTGCCCTAATGTTCGAAAACTTAACTTCAAATAAAAACACAAGGTAAAAATACTTTCCCTAGAAATCAAACTTTACTCATGATTTCTGATTCGAATTATATACATTTTAATTTTGTATTTACTCCTCAGGCTTTCAAAATATTTGAATCCAAAAGTTTAACAAAAAACATTTTACACTAACTGAATTTGGTGCAAAGTTATTAATTAACATATTATTCTCGTTGAAATCACCAGGATTTAAACTGGTCTCCGGAAGACAGTTTGAGTACCTTAAACCAGATACCAGATCATAGTAGCCCGTCGCGTAATGGTTAGTGCGTTGAACTGTTACGCCGAAGGTCTTGGGTTCGATTCCAAGCCTATGCCACCAAAAAACAAGAATGTTTTTTCACGGGTTACTGACTCTTGCGAGGAATTGACAACAGAAAATTGTAGGTCCCTCTATTCCTGCCAATAACACGCCCTCAGGAATGGTTAAGAGTTGTAAGTCACTAGTTGTACACGAGTTATCACGCCGACCAATTTATTTTTTTTTAAACCAGATAAAACTCAATTTCATATTTTGTTTATTATTTAAATTATTTCCTAGTTCTTATAAATTTATAACGTTCCCAGAATTAAAGAAATAAAATAAATACATTAAACAACAATAAATAAATTAATAAAGAAAGAAAATGAAAAATTAAAAACAATTTAAAAAAATGATTTTATTCGTGAAATACATGCTTGCTGCCGGTATCACTATATATTTTTCATTTAAGAGGGTTTTGTTATTCATTTCAAAGAAAGTTATATTTCAACAAAAATTGCATTCTGAATTTAAGATATTTTAATTATTGCTTTAATACATGCTTTGCAATAAATAATATGGAGATAGATCTAAACTTTTGGGTTTAATAGTTAAATTTAAAATTCGTTTAAATCCAGAGTGAACAATACGGCCCTAAAGGAATATGTTTTTAAATAATTTGTCTATACGAAACTTGCTTCATAAAGGTTAATTTAAATTTTTTTTTTATGTGAACACGGCAAAGTAATGTCAAAATGTAAATGTGCCATAATTGGTGAAAAATGGCGACAAATGTTTACATACAGATGTTGAATGAGTTTTTTTTTTTGTCGCTAAATTGAGTCCCAAGGATTATTGGTTCCAGTAGAACGGAGAAACCACTCACACAGCTTGAGCAACGATGGAAATTTTTAAACCACAAAGATGACATTTTTCTCATCTTTTAAATAATATTCGTTTATTTTTTTTTCATTAAAAACTTTTACTACAAACTTTTTTTAACTTGTTTACATATTTTTTCTTTATCGAAATTACCTTGATGCTCTGTGCTACGTGTAATTCACGTTGTTTTATTTTATTTTACTGTTTACTGTTAAACATTAACATAAATATGAATTTTGAATTTCTTTTCTTCAGTGTCTTAATTCACAAGTATTTACATAGACATACCTACGCGGTGTCCAAACACCATACATACGTATGTGCGTGCAGAACAACCTTGCATTTAATAATTTGGTTCTAGACCATATTTGTGAGGGATTTTTTAAAATTATTTTCTATTTCGTCATGGTTGACGTTTAAAACGTGATAAGCTCATGTTACGTCCTTAGCGACTTACTTAGAGCAATTTTTATTTTATCAAATTTATTTAAAATTTATGAGATATTATGTATTACAAAGTTAAAAATGCGCAATCATTGTTTTTTTTTTTTTTTTTTTTAATTAAAAGACTTGTTGCAAAGTAAAAGAATAATAATTTTTTAAGAAGAATATTTTTGTTTTTCTTTTGAAAAGAAATATGTAGTTTTTTTTTTTGCTTGAAGAGAAAATGTTTGAACTCGAATTGAAAATAGTTCATACTCTTGAGAAAGCACAAAGTTTATTTCTTGAGTAAATGAGAGACAGTGAATACAAAATATTTACTTTGAAAAAAGCTATATGTGTATATGTATCTCTGGGTGGCGCAACAGGTGCAGTGCATTAGGATCCGTGTTAATAAAGCCCGTTGGTTCTATTTCCAAAATAAAAGGGAATAACACCTGCGGGCTTTTTTACCCTTTTTAAAGTGGCAATAAGACCTACCACAAAAAAGCATTAAGACCCGCGGGTGTTATTGCCTTTCTGAATTGGCATTAATAGAGACCCATACCTAATTAAGGTGTGATTCAATATTCTGTTGTTCAAGAAAACTGTTGCATTAGCGGCGCCTACCTGACGACTTAACGTACCCTAAGGGGAAGGACGGAGTTACGTGAGCTGGACAGATGCCACAAAGAGGGAGTTAAAATCCTTGGAACCAGCGAAGCGGACTACCCAAGTAACTGTTGTCCAAGAAAAATTGTTGACAAACTCCAAAATCAGTTTTTATTCTTTACTGAATGAGTTTTTCTTCCCTACATTCTTCGAAAAATTGAAACCTACAAGAAAAAGGAATTAAACCCCACAGTTTTTGTTTCCATTTCAGCATGGAAAAAAGGCCACGGGTGTTATTTTCATTTATTTTAGGAAATAAGACCCGCGGGGTTTATTTCCGTTAGGCTTATTGCACTGCACCGGCGCAACAACTCGTTTAGAACCAAAGCCTAATGACTTACAACTCTAAACCATTACTGTGTGTGTGATATTGGCAGGAATGCGACCTACAATTTTCTGCCGAATTGAAAAGCTAAGGTGAAAAGCAATTTTTTTATGACAAGAAATACTCTCGCCGAATTTGGCAATTTCCTTGCAAGAGGCAGAAACCCGTGAGAAATATTTCATTTTTTAGGTGGCATAGGCTGAGAATCGAACACAAAACCTTCGACGTAACAGGCCTTCGCACTAACTACTACGCCACGGGCTATTACGCATGCAAGGTATTAAGTTTAGTGAAAATGACCCTTTAATTGAAGCTGTAACCGAACAAAGAGATATATTTTCGACATATCTCTGTAAAAATACTTAAAATGACTACCACAAAATTTATTAATTCTCCATTTTAAATAAATTAAATTAAAAACATAAAATTAATCGAATTTAATTAAATTAATCAATTTAATTTAATGTTTTTACGATTTTTGATATTTCATTAATGGCTTAATCAATTGTGTTCCAATTTTGCACACAGATACTTCTGCAAAGTGCAAATAATATTGCATTCCAAAATTTTACACAAAAAATTGTTGAAATAAACAAAAACTCAAAAAAGTTGGGGTAAAAAGTTTTTCAAATAAAATTGAACAATGACCAAGCACCACTAAAGGAGCCTGATGATCGGCCTGGCAGTCGTGAAATAGCTATAACTCCAGCCTAATAAAATCTTGGTGGTAGCTCACCCAATTGTTGTTGTTTCATTCAAACCTTCAATATTAATATGATGGTGCGAAAGCTTGGCAGCCTAACTGCAAGTGTGTTATCACACAAAAACCCATTATAAAAACTCAAAAAAGTAATTAATTTTTAGGCTTTTCTATAAAAAAAGTAATTATGTATATTTATAAACCTAAATTTACATATACCTAATTAACATCTTTATTCTTCAATTGCTAGCCACAAGAGTAAGTCCATACGATTTAGACGTGCATTGTATTTTATTTTTGAATCATAGAACGAATAATTTCTATGACATTTGTGTCATATTTGTTTCACGAAGAGGGAATTTTTTGTATGTGAGTGTTTGAAAGCAAACACAAACGGATATGGATTTTTTTTCCACCAGGGGTTTATTTTCTCCCAAATTCATTAAACTTGGCTTCAAGGTTCTTTGGGGGATTTATACAATTTTCTATATAATCTTTATTTGATATTTTTTTTCTTTGCTTTGTTTCACATTTCTGGAACCAGCACAATATTATTAATGATTTTTCTCTCATGGATTTTTTAATCAATAAAAGTATTTGTTCATTCAGGGTTCACTTGCTATGAACCTATATACTTCTAATATGAGTATATTTCAATACACAAACAAAAAATTTAATATCGAGGAATTTTTTAGATACGTATTAGGTATTCCTGTTGTGTGAATTTATTGTTTAAAAAGTACATATATGTATATATCTAAAATATATTCAATTAATTTATTGAGTTTTCGGATTTATTTTTATTTTTCATATTGATATTAATGTGTCTGTAAAAATGCATCAAAGTGTATTAATTTTAAACTAATTGAAGTTTTATGTTTCAATAAATAATAAAAATTGATGAGTTTTTGATTTGAAAATTTATTAAGTTAAATTTAAAATAAAGAATATTTACTGGATACCTGGGATTTATATTGTTTGATTAATTACAACGTACATAATGTATATAATTCAAAATACAATTAAATGTATTGTGAATCTTCAATTGAACTGTGATTGCAAATGACATTGATACAATATTCAATAATTTAACATTTTAATAATACATTGAGTAATTTAAAAAAAAAAATAAATAAATTTTTCACACAGCCATGCACATAAGTTTTTTTTTTTATAAATCAACAGATTAAAATAGGTTATATGTAGCTGTTAATCAATCAAATCAACCACCATTTCATAGATAACATGATATATATATCATATGTGCATATAACATCAAAAAAATGATCTCGTCCTTGAAGTGAAAATTAGTTTTATTTTATTGTTTTTTTTTTTTGTTTTTATAATATTCGATAAGCAAAATTAAGTTGATTGATTGATTTGCTGATAAATCAATGAAATCGATATAAAAACGAAACGAATTTATTTATTATCTCTGTGAATTCTTAAATTATTCATTTGCAATAGAAAATAAGATAAATTACTAAATTGACATTTAAGGACGTAAAATAAAACATACATAGTTTATGTTATCAAGAAAAGAAGTAAACATTTATTAGACTGACAGATTTGTTTAGAAATGAGATCTAGACCTAGTGAAATACGTATAGATAGACATATTTCAAAATATGTATATGTTGAAATCATTTAAAAAATAATATTGTGTGTCAGTAAATCAGTCTGTTTGTCCACGCGTTTTGGTGCACATGGAGCTAGAGCTTTAAGGGATGGGTGGATTTGCTTTGTGCGATTCCTTGGAGAAAAAGATAATTTTTTTACTTGCGATATATACATACATACATACAGGGCTGGTCCAGTCAAACTTGCTCCTTGTTCCAGATTTGTAAAAAGCGCCCCTTTTTTATATTTGCACACACATACATACATACACTGATACACATGCATAAGACTTTTCCACATTACCCAGGAGATAGACTTTCAATGCGTTATTTTTTATTGAGGTATCATTGGTAGGTGATGTTAGTTAGTGTGCAAGAAATAACTTAACCACAGTTGTGATGGATATTATTTTGGGATTATTTGAAAAAGTTTTGTGGTTAAAATGCAAATAGTGCTAAGTCTTCTACTTGGCTGATGTATTTCAGTAGTATATAGAATTTGTAATATTATAAAAAAAAAAATAATAAAATGCAAATGGCAGTACATATTTGTTTGCGCAAGATCAGATTACATTTTCTAGCTCCTGGTAATGCGCCCCCAAAATTTTGCGCCCTGTGCATTTGCGCATCTTGCACATATGGTTGGTTCGGTCCTTCATACATAGGTACTATATATTGCAAGTTATGGATTCGTGAAAAATCGAACTCGAGATTTTGATCAAAATTGGCACTACAATGATAGCGAAGTCGAAAAAAGTGGGTCGCGTAATTCTGTCTATCTGTCTGTACATTTAACTGTAGCCTAAATGGGTGGATCGTTTTTCTTTAAACTTGGTACCTATACTTAGCGTTTTTTGGGCATTCCTCCCACACATTTTTAAATTTTTTTTTAAGACCAAAAATAACTGTACCTGCCGTAAATTTTTTTTTAACAAAAAATGATTTTGATGATTTTTTTGATTTTTAAAAAAGTATACAAATTTTTTTTTGAGAACTTAATTATTCGAAAACGACTTGGTCGATTTTTATTAAATATGACATCCAGAAGTTTTTTGACATTATCTAGCAGATTTTAAATATAAATTATTCTTATAGTCAAAAATAACGGTACCTCCCATACAAATGTTATAAAGCCAGTATGGAAAATCTCATTTTTCTCAAAAACGACTCCTACGATTTTAATTAAAATTTGTATGTGAGCTAATATCAGTCGGTTTGATATGTGTTAATATATGTTAATCGTGAAAATCTAAATTTAGTAATGCAAAAACCTTTTCATACATACTGAGAAATAAATATTTAATTTTAAAATTATTAATTTTTTGGGGTTTTTGTATCGCGAAATTCGGGTTGAGCCGTTGAGGTCATAATTCTGTAAGTGTTGAAATTCGGTTTCCCTCAAAATTCTATAATCCAAAATTCTGCATTTCAAAATTCTGAAATTTATAAAAGAAATATTGTTTGCGAACTTTTTTTTCAGTATCAAAACAAGCCTAGCATCGTTTTGCTTGTATGCAATTATGGTACAAAATTATTTTTAAAACTTTTTAAAGCAACGTAAGCACAGCTCTGCTAGTTTTTTTTTTAAAGAAATGTAAAACTTGCCCTAAAGTGCCTATGTACATTCTACGTAGGTACCACAAGTGAAAAACATAAAAAAGTACTCATATTTCACGTTTTTCCCATACCTATACAAGTAAATATTTCCTGAACAGTATAAATGAAAAGAAAATGACATTTCCCTTGCAGGAATTAAAAATGATGTGAAAATTCTTCACATATATTTATAACTTTTAACAAGAATAAATCCATGTTGAACATTAAAAGGTGGACTTGTAAGAATTTCCACATTTCTCTTCCAGATGTAAATATGAAATATATTAAAAAAAAAGAAGAAGAAAGACTTACCTTGCAAGAAATACATAGCACACAAAAATCAAGGTATTATATTCTAGAGCAGCATCATACAAAACTCATTGGTGCAAAGGTAAATTAAATTCATCAAAAAAGTTCATTTACAAAAAAATCACTCATGCATACGTTATGAACGACGACGACAGGAGAAGCACGAAACCCAAAAAGGATATTACTTTGTACGATACGTATGTATATATAGGTTCACAGTTCCTACCTACCTATATTATATTTAATGTGATGGTGATGAGAATCAAAAAGAACACACCGACATTTTGATGTTGGAAAAATCAGTCAGGGGAAAAGGATTATTTTAAAGTATGGGATTAAAATATAAGTTTATTTTTTTTTTTTATTTTAATCGAAGTTGGTGAAAAATCATCTCAAGGTGTAGAGCAACACATTTTTGGAAGATTCTTCGCAGATGACTAAGTTTTTTTCTTTTTTTTTCGGGGGTAAAATCCATAAGAATGATTTGTAAACTTTTAAAATACCCTTTTTTTGTGGTTTAAGTGTGGGTGTGGTAGTCAATTGATGTTAAGATTCATTGAGTTAGCAAAAGGTGCGAAGTTGAGTAGCAATTTTACTTTAAAAAGAAACTCAATGAGCCTTATTGCTAATAATAACCGGCTCTGTGCGTATTTTCAAGTGCGAACATTTAATTTAATGTGAATACTCAATTTGGTGGTACGTACATATGAAGGTATGTTGATATTTAATGTTCGAGAACAATTTGAAAAACAAGAACCTTGATGAAGGCAATGATGGTTTACTTCATTTTATGTGAGTTATTTTCTGAAAACTCATTAAAACTTTGATAAAGGTGATGAAATGAATATTATACTGTTGAGTTTGACGTATTATTGATTGGTTTTAATTTTTCAAATTAGATGTTTGACAAAATATTTGATATTATTGTATTGTGAACATTTTGTTAATTTCTATACAAATTCAAATTAATAAAGGCTTTTCAAAAGGGACGCTACAAAAGTAGAGCAACAGGGACAGCAAACGACGCCATATTTCTTGCCGCTCTTTTGACATTTCTCTTCAGTAAGGTTTGCCATTTCATGATGGAAAGAAATACGAGCCAACAACGAGTCGAAATTATTAAAATTTACTACCGAAATTCGGAGTCAGTGGCCTCAACGTTAAGAGCGGATTTTCATCGAAAAATCATCTTCAGCAATGAGGCTCATTTCTGGCTGAATGGCTTCGTCAATAAACAAAATATGCGGTATTGGTCAGGCAGCAATCCACACGTACTCCATGAGTCATCATTGCATTCCGAAAAAATTATGGTTTAGTGTGGTTTATGGGCCGGCGGCGGCGTCATTGGGCCGTACTTCTTCCGTGATGATCAAGACCGGCACGTTACTGTGAATGGGGATCGCTACCGTTCAATGATAACCGAATATTTTTGGCCCCAATTAGATGATATGGACTTGGAGGACATGTGGTTCCAACAGGACGGCACCACAAGCCACACAGCGAATGTCACAATCAATTTATTGGAAACCAAGTTTGGAGAACGTGTTATCTCACGCAATGGTCCAGTCGCTTGGCCGCCTCGGTCGTGCGATTTGACGCCGTTAGACTATTTCCTGTGGGGCTACGTCAAGTCTATGGTCTATGCCAACAAGCCAGCGACGATTGATGAACTTCGTACGAATATCGAACGTGAAATAGCAGCAGTATCGGCCGATTTATGCTTGAAAACCGTCGAAAATTGGGTTCAGCGTCTGGACTTCTGCAAGCGTGCCCGTGATGGCCATGCAAAAGAAATCGAGTTCCATACATAATGGCATCGAACGTACTTTCACAGGAATAAAGAATTTCATTGATATCCAAAACCGTTTTTGTTTTATTTAAAAAAACTTTTGTAGCGCTCTTATTGAAAAATTCGATATTTGCAATAATTAAGCAAATGCATTAGCTTTTCATTTTATAAATTTGCTTTTGTTTTGTTCTAACATTTGTTTGTTAGTTTTGTTCTCATAGATTGGATATATCGTTCGAGTAAGTATACACTACTAAAGGGTTTTGGCTACCCCTTAAGATGTTTAAGACAGTTCGAGCGCCACGAAAATAGGCAAACATTTGAGTAGAGTTGATGTTGTACTACATTCCATTTGAAATTTAGAATTTTAAAATCAGTGCGAAAATTCACATTCGTGTGGTATAATCAAAGCTAAATTCTTCATACTTGACAGTAGGTATAAATATGTACATATGTACAAGTTCGGCTAAATAGTAAACCAATTCCGCAAGCAATCTGTGTGGATGCAAAATTTTACATGGAGCCTAAACGGGTGGGTCAATTTTCTTTAAACTTGGTGCCTAGTGTTTTTTAGGCATTCCCCCTACACGTTATTTTTTCATTTTTTTAAGACCAACATTAACAGCACCTGCCGCTCAAATTTTTTTAGAAAAAAAAAGTAAATCTTATTTTTCTTAAAAACGTGTCAACAACTTTAAAAATTTTTTTTTACAAAAATGCTACCATTTAATAAAGAAAAAATTCGGAAAAATGGTTTTAAATGGTACCTCCCATAGAACCATTTTTTTTTGATTTTCGATTTTCTCAAAAACCGTTGGAATGATTTTGAGCAATTTTTTTTTATAGAAAATGCTTACAATAATTTTAAAAATATTGTGTACCAAAATTAAAAAAAAAAAATTCTTTTGAATTTTTAAAAAAGTTTCAATTTTTTTTTTGAGAACTTAATAATTCGAAAACGACTTGGTCGATTTTTATTAAACTTAGCACCCAGCAGTTTTTTTGACATTATCTAGCAGATTTTAAATAGATTTTTTGTATAACCAAAAATAACAATACCTCCCGTACAAATTTTTAAAAACCGGTATTGAAAATCTCATTTTTTTCAAAAACGGCTCTTCCAATTTTTATTCAAATTCTTGTGTGAACTAATATCAGAACGATCTACCATATTATTGGAAACAAAAATTATCTATCGTTTAAAAATGGTACCTCTGATAAAACCATTTTTTTTTATTTTCGGCTATATCATTATCTGTTGAACCAATTTTAATGAAATTTTTTACACAAAAGCTCATAATAAGCTTGAATAATATTGCATATCAAAATTTTCAAACCAAATTTAAAAAATATTTTTTGAAAATTCGATATTTCGAAAATGGATGGATGATTTATTTTCAAAATTAATTTTTTAACTCCCCACTAATAAGAACTAAAAATTGGTGTACCAAATACATATTTAAATATATTTATATACAAAAAATAATTTTTTTTTTTAAAAAACCGCTCCAACGATTTTTAAAATTTTTTTCTCATAAATTGAGATTTTTGTAAGAAATCGGGTGGTGTACATTGCATTGGTGTCAAAATAGTTTCAGAAGTTGTTAAATCAATTTATTAATAATTATGGATATATATTTGTTAACAATTTTTCAGTCTAAAATTTAAGTACCAAGTATACCTACTTCAAAATCACAGTGTGATCCCACATAAGAGCAAATGCGTGCGACCCAGTCATGTATTTTATTTTGTTTAAGGAGTTAATGCTTTTTTTTCATTAAAAATTTCGGCAAAAGAAGTGATAAAATGTTTTAATTAATTCTCTTTTCTTCAAATTACAAATGACACAAAAACCTTTTGAAATATTTAAATCTAAATCATCGCCTGACATGTCTTTATAGGTAGGTATCGAATTATTTATAAACATCGCCATTTTGTTTAAATTAATTAATTAAAAAAAAAACTAAGCTGCTTTAAGTGGGAAATCAATCAAATTTTTTGCTCTCTACACTTTATGTATAATATGCTTGTACGTGTACCTATATATTATGTTTACTATAAGAACCTAAATGATAAAAGGGGAGTAAATTTACACATGAATGAGTCGGTTAAAAGCTGAACTTAAGCCAAAGAGATATTTCAGTTTTGATTATTACAGGAACAATTTTCCATACGAAAATAAAAAAAAATTTCTATGCAGTAAATATATTAAAAAACATAAAATCGTTTTTAGTCGATGGTCCTTATTCATTTTACTAAGTGCACTCAGGGATTCAGAATTCAAAGTCAATTTGACATTTTGTTTTTTTTTTTTTATTCTTTCGAAAACCCCATTAATTTATTCTTTTTACTTTTTTTTTCCAGCTGATGCCAATATCATATTTTTTCATCAATCTACCGTCAAACTTTATCCTTTTGCCCTCGAACACCACAGTGTGTAAGTGTATAGTGCATTCCATTTGTGACTGTCATCTCATAAATTCTTCTTAACATCTCAATGCGACAGCCAGCGCAGCTGAAAACCAGGCAAAAGTATGTATTTCGTGTTCAACGTGTAAAGTTACATATGTATGTATAACGCAGGGAAAGTGTAGGTAGGTAGGTTTTATTTTGCACTAAAGACATTACGATTATAAAAAAAAAAAAAATATCGAAAAATAAAACATTACATTTCATAATTGAAATTCTCTTTTGTATCTTATTAAAATAATCATTGTTACTTTACAGAATGTAAAATATTTCCAATTAAGTGCACCTGAGAACTTAATGTTTTTAAACCTCCCCGCCCATCGTCGCAACACAGTGGGTTTGGTTAACCACAAAACAATGTTTTAAATTATAAATATTTAAATTTCTTTAAATTAAATTTTAAATTTAAATTTCTTTAAATAAAGAATGAAACATACAAAATATAAATAACTAAAATGTTGACAAAAAAAAGAACTAAAACATTTCAAAATCAACTGTTGTATAGTTTGAGTGAAAAAGAAGCCAAAACTCATTTTATCTAAAGCTAAACGCGATCTGTCAAAGATTGGACCAGTTTGTTTTTTACAGCTTCTGCTGCTGTTTAAATCAGATCAGTTGATTTAGCAATGGATCATAATTTTTGCAACGAAAAAAATTATTAAACAAAGAGTTTGCATTTAATTCTGCTCGATAATCAAGATTTTTGCTTAATAGAGAGAGGGAGGGAGTTATGTAGAGTTTTCAAGAGTCTGTTTGTTCGATGTTGGTGAATATTTTGGTTATGAGAAGCGTAGCGGCACAGCTTGTTCTATAAGTAATTGAGGTGAATTTTCTTCAAAAAACTATGCCGTGAGCAGATTTCTTAAGAACTGCTTGATCGTGCGTTTTATATGGTCCCAATAAAATAACTATAGATAAGAGAGATGAATCCACAAATTTGATATTCAAATAAGATTAAATTCAGTTATTATAGAGAGACCAAAATGGAGGAAACAAGACCAAGGTGAAAAGGCCGAAAAAAATAAAATCCCTGGTAAGGTATAAAAAATGTTTTGAATGAAAAGACTTGATCTAAGTTTGTTCTACCAAATTGGGTATATTTTGGAGGAAACAAAATAAATATCGATAGATGAAAATTATGAGATCTAATTTCACTATTTTGGGTACTTTCTTAACGTTTATTATAAAGGTTGATTCATTTGAAGGTACTTTTTTTTAAGTAGAGATACAAATGATGGTGGCCAGATCGTAGCTGTTAAGTTACGCCAGTTATCACGTCATGAAAATCGGATTAACCATATCTACTACAGTGGTACAAATACGGAAAAAAAACAAAAAATTTAAGTTTTAATATTAACTTTCTTTTTTGTATTTTTTAAAGTTTTAAAAATGTTCCGTTTTCTGAAAATTTTGTAAAAAAATATATTTTTGACTTGAAAAATTTATTTATTTTATTTGAATAGCTTGTATCTTACAAGTTTAAAAAATTAATTCAGAGCAAATGCATTAAATTCAATTAATTTAAAGTAGCTATAAAATATTTTAAACGAGAATAAGTACCTACTTAATAAATAAATAAATTAAAAATGAATTTCACTTTAAGCAATATCAAGCTGCACGCTGGAACAAAAATTTTGTTTTCAAACAAATTGTGTGTGTCAGTTGGGGCTAAATTGTCTGCGGTCATTATTTATACTAAAATTTATAACGGTTTCTTTAAAAATAATCAAAATGATTCAGATTTTATAGGAATAAGACTCCTTCGATACAAAAAAAAAGTTGATAAAATTAAAGACTTGTTTTTTTTTTATATTCTAATGTTATTTTTATATTTAAATTCAAACAATTGAGTTTACTTAAATAAATCCGGGTTCTAAAACAATTTTGACAAGGAAATAACATTTTTATTTAAAATGGGCTGCGAGTGAAGGAATATTAATATTTTTTTTTATCTCATGATGGAAAGTTTCTTCAATGTCGATTAATTTTTTGAAAAAAAAAAAAAAATTAAAATTAAGAAAGTTAAATTAAAAAAAATATTCTAGAATTTGATTATTTGAAAATTTTGATATGGAATACTAAGACTTTTTAGAAAATCTGTATAATTTTATTTAAATCGGTTAACTCGAGAATGTGAAATTTGGAAATAAAAATACTGTTCTTTCGGAGTTATACTCTTAATAACGACTTATGATGTAATTATAAGAAAATTGTCATTCTTATTTCAGCACACAGAATTTTTTTATGAAAATCGTAGAAACCGTTTTCAAGGAAAATAAATATTTATTTTGATTTTAACATTTTGTATGGTTATATAATTTTTGTTCTAAACCTTCTAACTTGTGCGTTAAAAACCTTTATGCTACAAAGTTTAAAAATTGTAATTTTTTGTTAAATCTAGAAATTATTTTGTTTTTGGAAATCTTGGTATAAGTAGGTACATATATGTATTTTTTAAGGGAGGATTTTTTTAAAAGTATAAAAAGTGATCAAAATCAGTCGTATTGTTTTCGAGAAAAACAAAAATAAAAATATGATAATGTGGGAGGTTGTATTAAAAACAATTATTTGGAATAATTTTTTGGTTAGAGAAAGGCTTAAGGCTATTATTATTAACGGAATTAAAAAAAATTATAGCTGTTTTTGAGGAAAATAACGCTTAGCAAAATGTTTAGTCCCAAAAATGTAAATTCATGTAAGCCGATAAGTAAAAAACAAAATGTTATGGTTAATTTAAAATCGTCAGACTTTTTATCATCAAATAAATTAACAATCAATAATATTTTTGTTTTTTTTTTCAGAAGAACTTCAAGATTTTTCTTAAATTGTGTTATATTTTTAGATGTATCTATACCACTGTAGATTGTTCCATCATTAAACACAACGCTCGCGCGAAGGATTTTTATTTTTCATCCGACTTGCCACCTGTAAACTATTGTTCAGAACTGCATAACAATGTGTAATTTTTTTTAATCGATTATTTACTCTCTCCAGCCACGAACAAAAATGTTGAATAAAAAATAATCCATGATGCAGATGGCAATGGATGCAAAAAAAAAAAATATAAAAAAATAATTCGTACAAAATAAAAAGAAAAATGAAAATGAAGGAAATAAAAAGTTTTCGCAAGAGTTGAGAGCTATTAGCGTTTGTGCGATAAAAAAAAAAAAAAAACGTGCTACACATACAGTTGCTGTTTTCATTTTGTTGAAACAAACTTTTCCATTCAATGCCAACAATTCGTTGGGATAAAGGACTCTTCTGGCCAAATGTAAAGTATCGACAATTCTCATTGAATGGATAAGGGCTGATTGTATAGAACATTGGAGGCGAAGGAAGAATAGCTCGACTGTGAGTACTTAAAATCAACTCAAAAATAATACCAAAAAAAAAAAACAAAAAAAATAGCTGAATTTCTTTTTCACTTAACACAATGGCGCAGTATCACTTGCATTTGCATGTATGCCTCTTCTGTGTAATGCAACTGTGTATGTAGATATGAAATGCGAAAAACAAAGGATTTTTTTTTGTTAATTGTCGGTATCGATACGTTAATGCAAAATAGGTGTCTGTGTGAATCGATGGTTCCACTTACAAAAGAGCTGTTTCAGTTATCGTATATGGATGGAGCTTTATATGCACGCAGTTTACAACAACGAAAAAAGTCTGTCCATGTATAGAAAGAAACTCATTTATCAAAGCAATGGAATGGATTTCGCAATTTTAAGCACTGGCAGATTGTTTTTTTTTCTTTTTTTTAAACTTAAGTAACATTCTTCAGATTTTAAACAAATGTAATAAAAATCAATAAATTGAAAAAGGATCAAATGTATAAATGCAATACAAGTTCATTATATTTCTGTATATTTGTATATTTAATCAAAATAAAAAGGAAGATTGAATGGTAATTAGATTACAAATTTTCTTTAACATTTCTTATCTAAGATGTCACTTGAAAACAAAATTTAAAAAATACATCAATCATTTAAAAAAAAAAATAACCGCATATGTACAATTAAACAGATAAGAAGTTATACTTCTTTGGTCATGTGAACAAATCCTAACTTAATTTTTATTGTCATCAGTCACATCTTTTAGGACTCTAAGGAATCAAAGAATCAATCTACATAAAAGTCAAAAATATTCCCACAAAAAAGTTTAGGTTACGCCATACTGTTTCTGCAAATACACATTTCCCCTGCTGAACAAACACAAACACCAACTATGCTATGAACAATTTATAAACGAATGTAAAGTTTACTAACAGTTGGGTACAGTAAAGGAAAGATAAAGTTTTTGTGGAGTGAAATATGGGAAGAAAGTCCAAGTTTTCGGGACGCCATCGCCATGACACTGGCAAAATCCGAAATTTTGGAATTAATTTGATCTTTGCCACTAAAATATTGGTTTATACAGAAAGCTGTCGTGAGCTGTTGTGTTCATATTAAAGGTCAGCATGCAATTTTTTTTTTGCACATGCAATATTTTGAAGGTACTGTTTTTTAATTTTTATATTTTTCTCGGTCCCTAACATAAATTTTTTCCGAAATCAAAATTCTAGAGTACAAAATGTTTGAAGTGCTATCTGTGACTTGTGTATCTGTGCGAAGCAATCCGTCAAGCCATTCAACTTGTGTGATACAAAGAGATGCTCTAGAAAACTCGAACTGATCCATTCGGACGTTTGTGGACTAATGTGTACCGAATCTTTATGTAAATCATTGTACCTACTTCATAACCTTCATAGACGATTTCTCGCGACATATTTCTGTGTATTTCAAGAGAAAAAAAGTAAAGCGCTGGAAAATTCCAAAATCTTCAGAGCCTTTGCAAAAGGGTGAGTCTATTAAATCTTTCAGAAGTGATAACGGAACCGAGTACACAAGCAGAAGCTTTGAAAGTTCCTTGAACAGAATATAATAGACCACGAATACATCATACCATACACCATACACCCCGCAGCAAAACGGGATACCCGAAAGAGCTAATAGGACATTATGGAACTGACAAGGTGTTTAAAATTTAAGGTGGATTTGCCAGATATATTATGGGCAGAGTTAATTTGCACAGCTGCAGCTGCTTTTATTTACAACAGGTGTCTAACAAAAATGAATCCCGAATGCTACATCAAGGATCAGAAGAATTATGGACAGGCAAAAATCCGGATGTGTCAAAATTCAGGTGCATCGGAACGCGAGCCTTTGTTCTGAACAAGGGAAACAATATTGGAAAATTTTACCCGAAGAGTACAGAGCATAAGATCGTGGGATATGAAAACGAATATTATGGAACCTACAGGCTTTGGAAGCCTGGAACGCGACTCATCATCAAGAGCAGAGATGTGGAGTTTGTGGAAAATGTACCGAGTGATAAGAGGAACCCCAGCCAAACTTGTACACTTTCAACATTGAACCGTTGAAAAGCAAACGCCAAGGAACTGAAGAAGAACCCAAAAATGAAGAAAAATTAAACGAACCAGAACAATACTCATCTGGACGGCAGAGCTTAACTGAAAAAAAGGGAAACAGAATAGAAAGTAAATAAACCCGAACAGCACCCACCTGGGAAGGAAAACTACACAAGAAAAATAAATCAACGGAGGCAGTGGTCGGTGGCGAATATAATATTTATTTTCGATATATTTTTGAAGATAAAGCTATACCTATCACAGTCCAACTTTACACCACGTAATTATACAAATTTCAAAAAATGATGACGCCACGCGACGCCTAGATAATTTTGTACAGTGATTTTCTACGCTTAATCTAATATTCAAAATTTATCTATCAATTTTGTGAACATGGATGCGATTTTTTCGAACATTGATGAAATCTTGATAATATTATTGACTGTAATATTGTACGAATCATTCAATCGAGTGGAAAATTTTTCTACAGCATTTTAAGAAATAAATAAATAAAATTACAATTGATCATTTTGACCAATAGTTTCAAATTTGGTCTAAATTCGATAAAATTAATTAAGACCAAATTTGATAATTTGAGTGATGTGTTTAGAAATTTATAGCAAATAAGATTGTTCAGTGTTCAGCAATAAGGCTTTCTGTAATCGTATTGTCTTCTGTTTAATTAAATTAAAAAAAAAACCATACAAACTTTCAATTACAAAACTTTCAAAATCGTATTTTTCGTTTTCAAAAAAAAAATGATATCTTCTAGGCTTTCAATACAAAATCCCTCTGAAGAATGAAAAAGGAATTTTTGAGTCGATCATAAACATAAAAAGTGGAACATGTACATATTATATACCTATATAACAAACTTTATCGTCTTCTCTTCAATTAAACATTAAAATAATCTACAATTTTTTTCAAAACACATGACTTGGTAAATTTTGCCTCGATCTTTGTATTACAATTGAGAATCTGTCGGTCATTATAATATTAATGTGATATGGTATATTTTGGCATATAATTACATGGTTAGAAATACTATATTGCAAATTCATTCTTCCTCATCCAATTCATCTACCAAAGCCATTAATCAATATATCGAATATATTATCATCAGAAACTTTGTTTACATCCTTATGTCAAAAGTTAATTACCACAGGTGCAAATATTCCCAAAGTAATCACACAAACTCAATACAAAAACATTTATGATTCATTATTTTTACCAATAAATAAACATATTAAAAATACCACCATTACATTCCCAAAGTTTGTTCACAATGACTATAATTCTATAATAACCACATTTTATGACATATTTTACGTTCAATATGAAATTATTAAAATCATCATTTATTGCATCAATAAGCTCAACCGCATAGTTAAATGAAATTACAGAATAGAATGTTGAATAACAATTTTCAAATAAGTGCGCTATACGGTGTTGGTTTCGGTAGCCAAAATGCAAAAATTAAAACGGGCAGTGGAAACTCAACCGTTTTGCCATAAAATTATATTCGTCAATCAATTTCGGCAAAATATGTTCGCTAAGAATGGTAGTGTGGTGATGGTCTGTGAATGAAAAGTTTTCTATTTTTGAAACTATTGAAGTTGAAAAGTATTTATTTTTTTACATTCAGTCATAAAATAAATGTTCCAGATGGAAGTGTGTGGATGGTTACATGTTAACTTATCTTATTGAAATATGATACGATATTGCGATACCAAAAATAAGTCAGTAAATTAATGAAATAAAAAAAAATAATAAAAATATAAAAAAGGTTCAAACATTCAAATTTTCATCAAATTAATCAAATAAATAGAAACAATTTGGGCATGAAAATAGTGACACCACGTCAAGCAGTACAAATAAAAATAAAATGCCAACTCGATCGTTGTGTGGTTTTAAAGTTTTAATATCGATACCTTCCCGTAAGAATGTATTAAGCGACACTTTTTTCGAAAATTACTTTTTAATGTGGAACTATACTAGAAGTTAAGCGCCACATTTCGGCCTGGGTTTCGCTGCCCTATCATGTATGCAAAAGAAACTAAAGAGAAAATAAAATTGTAGCAACCGCCAAGTTTTCTCACTGGAATAATGTTGCTCCCTGAAATTTGTATTATCCGCCAGTGAAATTATGCTAAGCGACATTTTTAAAAACCTTATTGTCTTAAGCAACCAAACGTCCACAAAAAAAATTTGTTAGATGTCGCATAGTTTAACCGAAATTGTCGCTTAGCACACTCTTCCAAATAGAACTTGCCCATTTTTGTCGCTTATAACACTCCAGATATGGTTTTCTTTGATTTTGAATATTTTTCTATGAAGCAGGCTACTGCTTTTTTCCCATTTATTTTGTGTTTTTTTTTTTGTCTGGTCGGTTGTAAGCGTATTTTTGTATGTAAATTCCGTTGCACAGATAGCTGTTGATTTTATTTAAAATATTTGAATGCAGTAAGTAGACTTGGGTTTTGTTTCAGGTTATTTTGTGCCTTTTGCTCTCGTCAGTTGTCATCGTACTTTTTTCGTTGAGGAGTGTTGCAAAAATAGTGGCTTATTGTGATCATTTATTAATTAGATACATACATACGTTTTTGTTTGTTAGTTCATCGTTTCGTGGTATTCTACTGAATTTATAAATTTTACCATGAATGAAAATTTACCAGATCCCTCTGGATTGCAAAAGCCAATTTTGTTTCATTCAAGAGCTAGACAAATGGTTGAATTAGTAAAACAATCTTATGAAGGAATGAAAGTAAGTAAATAAGCTCCTTGATTCTTGATACATTGTTTATTATTTTGAGGAAGGTGAGATAAATACAATTGTGAATTTTTTTAGGTTGATCATTTTGAAGAAACAAAAAGTACTACGGGTGAAAGGAGTTTGTCTGCACCATACAAATCTGTATCTGTGTCTGAGTCTGAGTTTGATCCGTTTGAAACAGATGGGAGTTCATCTTGGCATAATGATTCCATAGAAAATTCAAGTTCCGATGAAATAATAGAACATCGAAAAGTAAACGAGAATCCAAAGCCAAAAGTAATGGCCATTGAGGTATGTAACCAAGGGTTGGGGGTAGAATCAAAAAGAGCTCGTGTTGAGAAAAAACATAAATCTGTGCAAAGAAATCCATGCAAGAGCTGCCAAAACAAATGTACTTTATATTAAGTGAGTCACAAAGGCAATCCGTTTTTGACTTTTATTGGAAACTGCCACATACACAGCAAATAGATTGGTTATTATCTTGTGTTGATCGTGTTCCTATCAAAAGGCGACGAAGCAAAGAAATTGAAAAGAAGACAATTTGGACACCATCAGAATGGGTTACTCTGATTTCGAAATCAAGGATAAATCCCAAACCTTATGAGGTGGTAGTGTTGACATACAAAGATTTCCGTGATTGGAAAAAAGAAGCGCTGAAATATTTTCCAACGAAAGGAGTAAAAACCAAGGAGCAAACTAATTTCAAGATTACGGAATCTAATATTTTCATTCTTTCTAAATCATCCCTGAAATAAAATATTCGCAATTTCAAACACTTTCTCCTTCATATACCCTGGATTTTTGTCGCACGCGCAACCAAGTGAAATGCCTTGAAGAATTCAATGAACCTGACATTCTATATTCTTCCAAACTGTCAATATCAGGCCCGAAACGAAAGGATTTAGAGAGTCTACTCAAAAGAAAGTTCATTCCTGAACGATACATACAAGAATACGAGGATATAATAAATACAGTCGGTGAGAAACAAGACGAATTAGCAGAGACAGACGAAGAAGATGATTTGTCTGAAAATCAAAATTATAATCATTAATCTTAAAATTTCCGTTTTTATCCCTAAAATTAATTTATGTTGCTTTTTACATAGATTTGTATGTATTATATTTTTGATCAGTAATCCTCAAGTGTCCTTTTTGAATTTTTGTTTTGAAATAAATGTTATGTTACTTTTTATATAGATTTTTATTTATTTTATTGTTAATGAGAAAAAAATAAAAAATGAATTAAACGACACAATTTATTTCAAACCTTTATTTTGTGTGACCATTACAGTGTCTTAAGCGCCATTTACCATTGTATCAAGCGCCAATGTCTTGACCACGATAATGTACTAAGCGACAAAAACATCTTATCTGATTAAAATTTCGGTTTTGCAATGATGTCAAGTTTTGTATTCAGAAAATCCCTCTCCAAATCTGTTCCTTCCATTACAATACACAAAAAAATAACTAAATGAGACGTTTTTTTTGTTTCCTGAACAATTTTAAAAATGTCGCTTAATACATTCTTACGGGAAGGTATCGATATGTATTTGAAAAAAAAAATTAAATGTTACAATTTTGTAAGCGATTTAAAAAGAAAAAATTATATAGGTACAATTTTGAAAACATTTTTAAGTAAAAAAAAATTGGTACGGCGTTTTTAAGTTTTTATTAATGCAGAGTTAAAAATTTAATAAAATAATGTATCCATTTCCAAAATACAGAATTTTTAAAAAAATAATAACTTTGAACATTTTTTAAAAATAAAAAATTTGTTTTAATTTTTTATTAGAAATATTATTTAAACTTATTAGAAGCTCTAGTGTAAAAAACTTCATTAAAATCGGTTCAACAGATATTGAGATAGTAAAAAAAAAACTGGATCTATGAGAGATATTGTCATTGTACTGATATCAGTTCGCATAAAAATTTTAATCAAAATCGTAGGAGTAGTCTTACAGAAAAACTAGATTTTCCTTAAAGGTTTTTAAACACTTGTATGATAAGTACTTTTATGTAATTTTTACTTAAAGCAATAATCTTTGATTAAAATCAGCTATATGATAATAAAAACAAATGGATGCCAAATTAAATAAAAATGGATCGAGTCTTTTTCGAATTATTAGGTTTGCAAAAAAAAAAAAAAAAAACAGTTGAAAAATGGTTTTATTGGAGATATAATTTTTTTTTACAAAAAGTTAGCCTAAATGCAAAAAATTTACTGACTTTTTTTTTAAGTTGTGGGCCACGTTTCCGAAAAAAATAGGATTGTCATTTCATTAGTAATAGTAGTAAATCTTGCAAATGATTTTTATACCTAATATTTTAAATTTTAAACTAAAACGCTTTCAGTTTTTTTAAGCATCTTCTTGGGCTGCTTTTAACGAACAAAATCATTCGGGTCAATAACTAGCAATAGCAGTAGGTGACAAAAATAAAAAAATTCGATTGCATTTGGAAAAAAAAACCTACACCATATTTTTTGTTATTAATTTAAAACTTGAAATATTCCGCCATGTTTTATTATAATAAATTTGTATTCTATAGGAACGAAGTTCATTGAAAATGGTTAGGAATCCAGATTTCTAAAAAGTAAATAAAAAAAAATAGAACAAAAAAATTAGAAGAAAAATTCAAAATATCATATTTTGGCTTTTTAGATGAAGATGACATTTTTAAAGTTGACCTAGATTTTAAAGTTTTTTCATAATAAATCGACTTTTTGCAAGCAAACAATTATATTTTCAGAAATATTATTTTCAGTAATGTAAAGTTTCTGTAAAACTATAAATAAAGGATGTTTTCTTAGAAGTTAAAAACTAAAAAGTGAAATAAAATACAATATCTACAAAATAATGTTAATGGCGGCAATGTGTCAAATCGCTTAAATTCAAATTGCCCAAAGAAATATTTGGTGCTGTCGGCTATTTAGCGAGACCTTCTGCTCTTCTGCCTGTAGCGTTAGTATAGTATTATTTTTTGGCTGATCTGGCTTAATAAAAAATCACTTAAAAAATTAAAAAAATATAAAAGAAATTTATACTGTTTTTTTTCGAGTTCTCAATAATAAAAATTCTTATAACTTAGAAAAATAATTCCGACAATATTAGATTTGGAAAGACATAATTTTTGTTTTTAAGTTTGAAGCTTATAAAAAAAGGTAGGTAACCCAATTTGTGCAAGGGTTTTTTATTTTTTTTTTTTGGTTAATCTCTCGATCAGTTTCTTGTCGGAAAAATTTAAAAGCAAATCCCGCCGTCTAAGATAAAAAAAAATATTCAAAACTTTGTTTCATAAGAGCAATATTTTTTTTATTTTTTTTTTCATACCCTATCAGATCTTTGTCAAAGATAGGTTAAGGAAAGCTACAACTTATCTAATGGCTAATGGCTCATCGCTAAATAAAACTACTACAATTACAGAGACACAAATATTTGAATTATAACGTACAAATAAATTAAGAGTAAAACTTGCAAAAAAGTTGCAATAATAGTTATTTTTAATGTAATATTTTCTGGACGTATTTGTTTGGTTTCCACATTTACAATCCATGACCAACAAATAATGATTTTTTACGGTTAGAGTGGTTTTCTTCAGTCTCGACGTTTAAATCATAGCCTACGTATATTATCTAGAGAAACGACTTAAGGAGTTTGTGCTCTTTCACCCTACAAACTGTTGGTTGACTGATGTCAACTATTACATAAGCATTAAATAGTTGTCCCGTGCATTTTAAATGGGACAAGAACCAACACTACTTTAGTGTAGTAGTAGATACGCTTTGTAACCCTTTTTCATGTAAATTATGATAAATATAATTTTTTGTTGCTTCTGACACACAAGTCGACCATTCACACGGATTCACTGATAGGAAAAAATAGAGAAATAAGGGATTTTTCCTTTACTCTGCTCAAATAAAATTTGCGGTTTTCTAGATAATATAGGTACTCTATGGGTTAAACCATAATTCCACATTTACTGAAAAACGGCAAAGATCAATTAATTTTCCTATACTGCAGCTCGTATTAAATCCTTTGGTGCAGTTGCAAATAAATTATTTACTAGCTAATCAGTAGATATAGCCAGTGGCAAAAGGTTTTTTATGGGTTCTAATTTATTTTTGTTAATCGTTCATCCTCAGTCTTTTAAATCTTACAAACTCATTTATAATAAAACAATCTTTAGAACCTGCAGATAAACCTTTAATAAATAATGTTGTGATGCAGTGAGTAGTAGATTACTTAATTTTACAGATTTGTGTATGTACAAATGTACATACAAATTTAATACACTATGTACATACGTGTGGTTGCTTAAACGAATCAATAATTTATCACGGCATTTCTAGTTTGGTGGAGCAATGTTCATTTTCATAAGTAAGTGGAACTCCAATTATATTTATGTATTCCAATGAACTTTGGCATGAGCCTGTAAGTCGTCATGATTCTGCAGTAAACTCATGCATTTTTCTCCTATCACAGAATGAAATGTGCAGGTTTTAAGGGAATGAGTTCGATTAATTAAATTTTTTTCATGATTTTTCAATGTGTAGAGAATAAAAAAAAAAAGAAACTCAGGTACCTACTTTACCTTCACAGTGGGGAGGGTATTTACCTACATTAAAAAAAAAAAAAAACTATAGGTCTTCCCAAAACTTATCAAAAAATAATTTTCCCCCTTTTACAAACCCGCTCCCCAAAAATTAAGAACATTTATTCAAAATAAGGGTATTTTTTAGGATCTAATATTTCTGGGCTTCACAAAATTAAATATGTTCTGATGCATGAAAAGTTTTTAGTAAGATTATGTAAATACTTATACCTAAGTGAATGTCTTTAGCTATTCATCACGCTCTCTTAATAATTTTTTGAAGCTAATTTTTACTTGCGATATTATGTATGTATGTATTATATGTAATTATATGGCAAGTTATGGATTCGTAAAAAAAATCGAACTCGAGATTTTGATCAAAGTTGACATTAAGATGATAACGAAGTCGAAAAAAATAGTTCTCACAATTCTGTCTGTCTGTTCTTTCGGCTGTAGCCTAAGCGGGTGCATCGATTTTCTTTAAATTTGGTACTTAACGTTTTTTGGGAATTCTCTTCACACGTTTTTTTACATTTTTCTTAAGATCAAAAATACCGGTACCAGTCGTAGAGATTTTTTTTTAGTAAAAAATGAATATCTTATTTTTCTCAAAAACGTGCCCACAACTTTTTTTTTTAAATCCAGTATTTTTTTTTAGGCTACCATTTAAAAAAAAACTCCGAAAAATGGTTATAAATGGTACCTCACATAGAACCATTTTTTTTATTTTCAAAAATGGTGCAACTAACTGAATTTGATCAATTTTTTGTATAGAGAATTTTTCAAAAAGTTTAAAAAGTTAAAGTTTATTTATAAAGTTTATTTCAAAGTTAATTTTTAAACTCCGCATATATAAGAACTAAATATTGGCGTACCAATTTCTTTCCTTAAAAATATATTCAAAATTGTATATATGAATAAAAAATTATTTTCTTAAAAATTTGTGTAAGAAATCACTTGCTGTAGGTACATTGCGTTGGTATTTTTTAATCAATTTATTTTAATTTTATTGATTTTTTAACATAATTCCGTCTTAACTGTAAATTCCATGCATATGTGCGAAGTGAAAGACAGCACGGTGCTATATTGTTCATATTGATGTACTCACATAATGGGTACTTCCTTAATCTAGGCTATATTTTTGGCAGGTGGCCTATATTTTAGGCTCCAATAATTAATAAATTTCTTTTATCAGATTTTACAATTATTTAGACTTTAAAACCACAGTGTGATCTCACATAAAAGCAAGTTCGTGCGACCCAGTCGTGCATTTCAATTTTAACATTATCGAAAAACTAATTTCTATAGGACATCAATTTCCATCCATGCATTTTGTACCTTGACATAGAACGAATGGCATTAATACAAATGATCAATCATTTTAAATGAAGTACGTATGATGATGAAGATAGATATTTTTTTCATTCATTTTACCAAACCACAGGTATATACCAATATTATGTCACTATCGTTTCATTTCGTGAGCCAGAATGTAATTCTGTTCACCGAATATCCCTATCGCAAAATTTTAATCAAAAATGTAAAACCCTTAACGCCCGAAACTAAAAAAAGAGCCGAGAGCAATGTCGCACATATTCAACCGATATACGCTCATAAACCAGTCACAATCATCTATCTATCTTCCAACACAATGTTCTATTCTTACAATATATGTATTTATATACAGCATGAGTTTGAAGCACATCATCAGCCCTCAGGAAGGACCGATATAGATGAAACATTCTTTTGCCGACCTACTATTAGATTTGTAGGAATATTTTAAAACTTTCAATTTATTCGCGACCAGGTTTCGTTTCTCATTACTTTTGCGAGGAAACAGATGGTGCTGCTACTGCTGCTACTGTCGCTTTTTATGCAACAAAGTTACTAGGTATAATAGCGAGAAAGTTATAAATATAATGATAGAGTTAGACTAGTATAGTATTGACATCAAAGAAATTGCATTGTTTGGCATAGCACTCTGTTATTGACAGTGACATGTTAATGTTGCCAACAAAGCTTTTATTCTTTCAAAAAATTAGATGCTTTGAGATTTTTGATTTGGTGGCGCGATGCGAATTAATGTCAGAAATGTCAAAGACTGCATTTTTTTTTGGCGTTATTTTTGACAGTGAAAGCCTTATATGTTTCTAACAAAGCATTTATGCTTTGACGTTTGATTAGTTGACGTGACGAGATGCCATGAACTTAAGAAACGTCATTGCATTGTTTGTCGTTGCCCTCTGTTGTTGAAAGTGACAGGTTAATGTTGCCAACAAAACTAGAAGTTTCAAGATGTTTGATTGGGTAGCGCGACGCGCCGCACGTCAGAAGCTCAAAAAAGTTTAATTTTTTTGCATTGCACTCTGTTGTCGACGCTTTGAAAGTTGAAAGACAGTTTAATCTTGCCCACAAAAGCATTTATGCTTTAAAAAAAATTTGAAGTTTTGCATTGTTTGTTTTTTTGACGTGACACAACGAACGTCATAAACTTCATGCTGTCAGATCAGACCATTTTAGAATTTTAGAGACGCGGCTTTTATTTGAATTATAAAATTTGGCACTCCACTGTCGAAAAAATGATCAGAACCTTACCGATGGAATTAATTTGTTCTAAGTATATGTGGTTCCGCGAAATTTGGCCCCAGGAAATAAGGCCTCAAAGAAAAAATTAAATAAGGCCCAAAAACTATGCATGCAAAATATTAACAACGAACATTTTCAAATGTTGGGGGTGTTATTTTATTTTTGAGGCTTTATTTTATTTTGTTATTGTTGGGGCCTTATTTCATAATGGAATTAAAGCTGCAATGAAATTTGACTCCAACATTAATTTTGGGGTTTAAGTTAATTTTACATTGAAAAACATTTTGGGGCCTTATTTCATTAAGCTAAATTATAATTGTCTCTCTCAAAAAGTATTATGAAAATCCGCCAATCGGGGACTCAGAACTTGTTTATTTCGGACCCAGCAATCTTGTTTCAATGTAAGGGCGGCGCGGCGGCGTGTTGAAAACCATCAACGAGTTGCAGAATAGATGAAAAAATCACCATACTTTTGTCACTCGCTTATGCCTTTCAACGCGAATTTTTATATTAAATTCAGCCCAAATATTTTATTGCTCACAAGCGGTAAGAGAATAGCTGACCAAATAATGTCATAGCATTAAGAAATTTGTCCTGAATCAGACATGAGAATTCAAGAGGAATCAATTGCTGAAGGACAGGAAAACTATAAGTGTTCTTGCTGTAAACAAATAACAAATTGTACAAGTTGCGATGCAATTTTTATGACAGTGATGTGGGGTATTATTTCATTTTTGAAAAGAAACTTTTTTATAAAAAAAAAAAAAAAAACAAATTTGGTTATTATTTCATTTTTGAATATAAAAATATTGTCAAAACAAATTGTGGTTTTATTTCAGTTATTTTTTTTATTTCTTTGAGGCCTTATTACATGGGGCATAATTTTATTTAAAAAAATGGGCCAATTTTGGGGATTTATTTCATTTCAACTTTTGAGGTCTTATTTCTTGGGGTCTTATTTCGCGGAGCTGGTAAAATTGATGCAAAGCTGAAAACTTGACTTAAAAGTGCAAAAACTAGATTACAGCAGTGATCAGTGATGTTCGAAAATTCGAAGAACAAAGTTTTGTTGAATTTTTGCATTCCTTTTTGCATAGTATTTTTTTTATTAAATAATTTTAACTATGCCATTAAGACTTGAGGTCTTTTTAAAAAAAATATTTTAGATATTATTTGAGTAAAAATAATCTACAGTTGGTAACACTAGACCATATAGCCAAACTCTATACATAGTTATATCCTTGATGTTTATTTTTGTACTCAATATTTGTGCAATACGGTTGGTTGGATAAAAAGGGCAACATTATCCCTGGCTTTGCCATCATCAGCCTAACATTTTTCTGCTTTTGTATTATGTTTTTTTTATTGCATTTCGTTACTATCACCCGGAAAGGCTCTGGGTTCTTCTCATGATTTTAAAAGAGCCTTATATACTTGAGTCCGTGTGTATCGTGTCTTTAAGGGAGAAAAAGGATTAAATGGACTGGGATGCGGGTGATATTCGCTCATCTATGTAGGTACGTTTTCTCTTAATGTAAATGTCATAAAGCGGAGGTTCGGGCATGAATATATACCTCGTACCGCCGCGCCGCCGCCATTGGAAAGGAAAATTCCGAAAGTCCATATATAAACGTATATACAAATATATATTAAAGTCAGTTCGAGTTGTATTGGATCAATGATTCAGCCTTTTATAAAATAGGGACAGCAGGAAGTGCAGCAACTTTTATTATCTACATAATGTACATAACAGTGAACAGTATGCATTTGTTAATGACATAAAAGGCGATGATACTTCCTGTTATGTGTGTGTGTAACGGTAAATAAGCAGAGTATGAAATGCAACAGACCAAACAAGACATCAGCAACAGAAAAGAATAGTATTTAACAGGACAAGCAACGAGAAAAAAAAAACACTGGGAAATTGTTACAAGGGAAATTTATATTTATATTGGTTTTGAGATCTTCCGCTGTGCAAAGCACAGTACTAAATATAATGACAGGAGCATAGTATATAGTATAGTGGTATATAGTGGTTTACTTTATACCAACGTTGTTGACATTTTTCATTTTTTTTTCCTTTCTTTTTCTTCCTATAACCTGCGACTTCATCAGTGGGATAAAAATCAACAACAGTGTATTTGTTTTGTATACCAATTTTGATGTTCTCAAGGTTATGGAAGCGTAAATTTTTGTATTTGAAATTAAGGTCATTTATGTAAAGAAGAAAAATGTTAAAATTATGTTACCGGATAGTTAATTAATTTTTAATAAATTTAAATGCACACAAGTGAAATACAAGTTTTACAAAATAATGTCAATTAGAAATATTTTAGTTTGATGTTTTTATTTTCGTAAAAATGGACAATTTTTTCGAGGGTATTAAAAATTTAAAAAAATTGTGACAGGCTAAATACATATACATAGGTACATTTAAAGCATCCACCAAAATAAAAACCTCGAACTTGTGTTGACCTTGGAATGAGCAAAATTAACTTAATTTTCTATGAATTTTCTTATAACCTCAATATTTGTCAACTGTCAGCTGTCAAGACATCCTTTGACAATCATCATCCTTTGACCTTATCACACAAATGGCATGAAATTCAAATCTTGTGTGAATTTTGAGAAAACCTTTATCAACTCCACTAAAAATAGAATACAATTTTTTTATTTCGAATGTCCAAAATCATCTTACTTTGCAGCTAAATATACTTTGATAGTTAATAATTTTGCTATACCTACCTAATTTCCTATAAAATATTAGTACAATGCATTTTTATTTGTTATCTATATGCTATGTGTTTTCCTCTTAAGTTTCAAACAAAATCTAGATTGACGTGTACTTCACCCCAAGGACAATTACTACTAAAAAAAAAAAATCGCTGAAATATTATACTCTTAACATATAGATTGCATAATCCACTGTAATTTTTTATAATATCATTTCCCGATTTACATATTAAGCTCATTGCTATGGTCTTATAATATAAGTGCCCTTCTAAAGATGTCAAGGTAGATCAGGGCGTTAAATCAAACAAATTTTAATGTCATTCAAAAAAACAAAAAAAAAAAATAATAAAGATTATAATGTATTCAAAGAAAATTCCTTTGCCATTGAAAAAGTAAAAGAAAAAAATATATACATATGTGAGCTAAAAGTATTGTTAAAAGACCTTGGAAATGTGAAGGACTCTTCAATTTTCCATCTTTTTTACCATACGGAGGGCAAAAAAAAAAAAAACAAATGTGAATCTGATTGATTTTGTGTGATATGTTGACAGATATCTTGAAAATAACAACTGCTTGTAACTTGACATCCCTGACTTTAGAGATTAACGATGAATGTATGACTCGAATGAAGTGGATTTCATGATATACTTTGTGTCTGCTTGGTTGTATTTCATTGTACCTATATGTTTGTTTGTATGATTGACGTGTATGACGTTTGTATACGGATATATGAACGTAGATATTGTGGATATTTAAAAATGACTTCTTTATTTTTTTATGTTTTTTTTGTATCCTCAGGAAAAAAAATCGTACAAAATCAACAAATAAATATACATTTCATTATATTGATATTGAGAATAATATCAAATTGAGGTAAAAAAGAGAGCAACCATGTATAAACAGCACGTAGATATATTATAAGGAAGTTAACTTACCAAACCATTTAAATAATTCAAGGTAAAACGTATGTATTATTTAAACTTTACTTTTTATTAAGAAGACTCGGAGAATATTGTTTTGTTTTTCTAAATTTTTAAAAACAACACACTTTCAGTTGCGAAATTATACTTTCAAGTCTATCGAAATTGTGGATGCTCTGAATTTCAATTTCCTTTTTCACTTGCAATATATACAACATATAGATCTGTGGTACCACTTTACTTTAATTGAAGTAGATCTACTTCTTTTTTTTCAAAAATGTTTAAAATCTACTTCCTACTTCGCACCATCACCAAAATATAAAAATCTACTTTATTTTAAAAATCTCTTTTTCAACCTACTACAATTTTACAAAAAAAAGCCAAATCTACTTCTTTTTTCTCAATCTATTATGTAATCCCAGAATTTCCACAAAAAATTGAAAAAAATATGAACCAATAGCAACTTAATTTTTTTTTTCTTAAAGACTTTTCAAAGACTGGAATCTTTTTTATTCATTTTTGTAAGAACGTATACAAAAAGTAATAACATAAGTACCTAAACATGAAGTCTGAGATATTTGTTTTTGTTAAAAAAAATTAAGTATTGATATTATACAAAAATAATCATGTAGAAATAATATTAAAAGTTTTGTTAAATTATTTAAAAAAATGTTATTAAACAATATGCAATAATTTATATATGTAAAAATATAAATATACATATGTTTACGTTATGAATATTTTTTTGTTTTATTAAATAAATTGATATTGCTGGATGAAACGCCAATTTTTGTGGACTTAATGCCGTAAAAAGCTGTTTGAAACAATATAGATCAAATTTAATTAAACAAATTTTTGAAAATATAGATTTATATAAAAAAAAGTTCATTTTGAAATCTGCTTCAATTTTTTCCAATATACTTCTCTTTTTTCTTCAAATCTACTTCGACTTTTATTCCGGAAGTGGTAACGCTTAGTTATTACATACATATGTATAATTTCAGGTTATGGATTTGAAAATCTTATTTTTCTCAAAAACATGCCCATAAATTAAAAAAAAAAAAGAACAGTACTTTTTTTAACAAAAAGACTACCATCATTTAAAAAAATGTCAAAAAAATTGTTATAAATGGTACCTCCTATAGAACCATTTTTTTGATTTTCAATTTTCTCAAAAATGAATATGATAAATTTTTTTTGTACAGAATTTTTAAAAAAGTTTAAAAATTATTGCATACCAAAATTTTCAAATTTCTTTTTTTGGATTTTTAAAAAAAGTTTAATTTTTTTTTTTTGAGAACTTAATAATTCTAAAACGACTTGGTCGATTTTTATTGAACTTGAAATTTAGCATTTTTTTAACGTTATCTAGCAGATTTTAAATAAAAATTATTCTTATGACCAAAACCAACGGTACCTCCCATACAAGTGTTTAAAAACCGTTCAGAAAAATCTCATTTATCTCAAATTTTGATTAAAATTTTGATTAAAATTTGTATGTGATTTTTATCTAACTATTAAAGATGGAATCTCTCATAGAACAATTTTTTTTGGATTTCGATTATCTCATCCGATTTTAATGAAATTTTTTACACAAGAGCTTCTAATAATTATTTTTTGAAAATTCGATATTTCGAAAATGGGTAGAATATTTTTTTTTTTTTTTTAAATTGATTTTTAAATTTCGTATTAATAAATACTAAAAAATTGTGTATCAATTTTTCTTCTTAGAAGTGTTTTCAAAATTTTATATATAAAAAAATATTTTTTTTTAGAAAACCGCTTCAACGATTTTAAATTTTTTTTTCTCATGAATTGAGATTATTTTGAAGAATTTAGCTGGTGTACATCGCGTTGGTGTCAAAAAAATGAATTTCCTATTTAATTTAGAAGGTTAAATATTAATTTTGTCAAACATTGATAAAGTTCTGACTTCTGAGTTGTCATTGGTTTAAGCTTTAAATTTTTGTCCTTTTTACCAAACAAATATAGGAAACAATTGCAAAGCAATGCAATACAACACATTCACACCAATATGCAGACGAGGGGTTGTACTGGTTGCTATTTTAATTTAAACACGCCTCTTAACAACTAAAAGAACCTTTGTCCGAAATTTAAACCTAATCGATCCAGCCGTTAAAGATAAAGCTACTTAAAAAAAATCTAAGTATATGTATGTACATATATACAGGTGCAGACAGACAAACTGAATAAATTATGAGTTCGTTGGTTTTTTGTTAGAAATATATTCCAGAAAATTAGTTACGGATGTTGGCTAAATTAAATCCCAGTTAAAGTTGGATTTTAATTGTTAAATAAAGTTTTCCCAGAAATCTGATGCTAATTTCAACATCTCTGCTTGAAGCTTACCCCAAAAAGTTTTCCAAAATTAGAAATTTCTGATAATTATAGTTTGTCGGCAACACTTCATGATTGTTAGTTTTCTGTTTATCCCTGCACCTGATGCAAGAAAGTTTCTCCCTTTATCATGTAAATACGCTATAGGTACTCTATATTTATGTATAAAAAGTCTATAACTAGAAAATAACACACAACTTTACAATATGGATATAGTGCAAGCATCAGTAAAATGAACCCTGAGGAATTTAATTGCAACTAGCAGCTTTTACTTTTGTGTTATCTATTTCTGGTTACTGGTATTGGTATTGGTACTGAATTTGCGTGAGCAACAGGATTTAAGGAATTGAGGTTTTTTTTTTTTGTTGGTCTGAATCAAGTATCAAGGCTTTAATTCAGCTGAAACAGATAGTAGATCAAACAACATAAAAACAACAACAATAATGTGTGTACGCTAAAGCACACAACAGTTTTCGTATAACAGGAAGGGACCATATGAGCCGTATATAGTTAGACACATACATATGTACATTACATACATATGTCCCTGAACGAACTTTGCATGGAAGTCGAAATGAATTTCAATTAAAAAAAAAAAAAAAAAAAACAGAATCGACTTTTTTGTTGTTCGCCCCTAGTTTGTAATTTTGTTCCCCAACAAACTATTTTTTTTTTTTGGTTTTGGAATTCACAATCGCTGCACTGCCTTATCCTAGAATCCAAAACCATTGGGATGGAATAAAAAAAAAAACAACAAATGTACAACTCCCAGGGTTGTTGAAATTGCTGAACATGCAGTCTACTGAATGCTTCATGCTTTCGAGTATCAGACTTTTTCGTATATTAAAATGGATAAACATATATATTTGATTTTTATATACAGATATATATGGGCTCAGGGGTGTTTTTTTTTATGTTTTGTTCGATGCGTATGGATGAGTTTAATCATTACTCTCATCTAATGTTTTTGTTTAATTTTTTTTTGTATAATTTTTTTAATTTTTTTTTGTATAAAAAAAAAATTATAAAACATATATTTCGATCGAACTTGAAATTATTTTAATGAATACTGCTTCTCAATTTAAATAAAAAAAATATATAATAACTGAGTACCTCGTAAAAAGGTTAAAAGGGTTGTTCATTCGTTTCCGATTAAAGATTCTAAAAAAATGATTAATTGTAATCAACAAAAAAAAAAATAACAACATTTTTTTAAATGGGATTGTGATTCTAAGGATATCATGTTAATAAATACAAAGAATAATAATTATTTTAATTTATATACGCAGGTATAACTGTATTGAATACAACATAAATTGTACGACACAAAGTTAGAAGAAACAGAAGGATAATACAAAAAATGTTTAGAACAAAGAATTACTAAAGCCATCGCTGGTAAAATGCATTAAAATATCAATATTATTTTTTCTGTCAAATTTTATTTCACACTCGGTTTATACAGTAAAATAGATATATGAGACCATGGACGAACAAAAGAATACCGGGCTCTGTCACAGTAAGAAGAGTACCAATCAAGAGTACTTGGTGAGTTTCATTTTTCCAAGCCTCTGACTATAATTAAGTGACATCAGCTCAAACTGTAATTTACTGACAACGCTATCTCAGACTGTAATTAAGTGACATCAGCTCAGACTGTAATTTACCGACATATGCTATCTCAGACTGTAATTTTTTGACGTCAGCTATCCCTGACTCTAATCTACGTCGACGTCTGCTATTTCAGCCTGTGGATTAGTGACGTCTTCTATCTTTGACTAAAATTTAGTGACGCCTGCTTTCGCAGACTGTAATTTAAGGACGTCAGCTCAGACTGTAATTAAGTGACACCTGTATATCAGACTGTAACTTAGTGACATCTGTTATCTCAGAATGTAATTCAATGACGTCAGCTCAGACTGTGATTTAGTGACATCTGTTATCTCAGACTGTGATTTAGTGAGGTCTGCTATGTCAGACTGTAATTTAGTGACGTAAGCTATCTCAGACCCTAATTTAGTGGCGTCTGCTATTTTAGATTATAGTAAAAACGTCCGATATGCCAGACTGTAAATTAGTGGACACTGCAATCTCAGTTATACATTTAAATTATTAAAAATTATTATAATTATTTATAAATCTGTGTAAAAATTATAAAAATAACTTCAAGTACTCTAAAATGTGTTGCTTCTTTGGTGAAACCCTCCACCCGACGACCATATACCTAAGCATATTATAAAAATAACTCAAAAACCTTCATAAAAATTATGACCAAGAATTATTATCAACCAGAGAATTTTATTCTGCCAAACTTTACAAAAATAACACCCTTAAATCATAACCCATTCAAATTCCAAAGAATACTTCGTTAGTTTATTCATAAAATTTCATCACATCATTATCTGCCCGCAAGCTTGTCAAAGGATTTTATAGTATTTTATTTCGTCCCAAACCTGAATATAAATAACTAGTAGCAGCCACATTGCTAATGAAAGCTCTGTCATTTTATTATTGCAAAAATAATGACATTCTATACTTTGCTAATGATATAAAACTATCTTTGATGGTCTACGTCTACCCATCAACGAAGTCATTATTAATTTCAAAGGCAAGGCGCACAAGGCAGGGTGCTCCAGGTTACAAAAGTTAATTTCATAATAAATCAGATTCTTTTGTAGCTGTAGAATTCTCGTAATGAGATTTTGTGGAAAAGTTATGCGGTTGCTCTATTCTGAGCAATGACGATATTTTCCTTGCGCACGTTAAAAAAACCAACCAGACATAAGACATTTCATCCTTAAGATATACTTTAACCCCCAACTACTATACTATTCGCTATTCTGATGCACTTTATATACTAAAAAAAAAGTATAGTATCCCCATAAGTAAAAGAAGCGCAAGGATAAAATATTAATCATGTTTGTCTGCAAGAAATGGACAGTATCCGTATCATACTGTAGTGGTTGGCCGGCCCTTATACTGTCATCACCATCCCCATTACAACCATCTACCACACCAAACCACCAGCCCAGTACCACAACTTTCAAGTGTCCTTTTTATGTTTGATTTTGTTTGTCAACTAAAGCACATTGAAAAATGCGCGTGTCATGAATTTTAATTTTTTTTACCCCATCCAATATCTTCTCCCCCGCCTTTTGTAAGTTTTTGCTTCAATCTGTGTTTGCTCACGTTCTTGTGTTTCTTTCTTTTTTTTTTGCATTTTTTCTTTGTTTAATGTCGTTTTTTTTTTTACTCCCATTTTTATTGTTTGTAAGTTGGCTCTTGTCCTTTTTGCTGCTTCTGCTGCTGGTAGCTGGTATTCCTTATATTTAGGAGAAAATGAAAAACTACTAAAATGCTCCTTCATTCCTGTGTGCACTGTCTTCATTCGAACGTCAACAGTTTTCTTTTTCAGTTTTTTTATATAAACATTTTTTTTTTTTATTTTTTGTGTTGTCATTATGTTTGATATCTACTTGGGCATCCTTTTTCAATTTTTATTTTCTACTTGAAAGAAGAAAAGAGACCAGGCAAGCCAGCAGCTGTACGCAGTACAAGCTCTAGGGTTTTTGGCGCCTTAAACTAAAATATTTTGCAGTTAAGTTACATTATGGGAAAATGTTTACTGCGGCAAAAAGTAAGAACACAGGAAATTATAATCACCTAAAAATGTCAAATTTGACACAATGACAGATCGTTCAAAAATTAAAAAAAATGTCAATCTAGATAAATTGGGCTTTTTGTAAGAATTCGTAAGTCATCCTTTATCTGATCGCCCTTCTTATACTTCGAGGAGTGATCATAATCTATTTTATCTCATATCCTATAATCCCTAATATTTATTATTCGATTTGTGACCGCATTGGCAAATCATAAACAATTTCTACTTAAGGTGAGTTAGCATTTTTATTTTTTAGCGTTCTGTCAAAGTAAAGTAGTGTCAAATTACGTAGCGATTTCGGGCGATATGACATTTTATAGTGTTTTGAATATTTGGATTTGGTCTATTTCTCATTGATTCGACTAAAATAGCCGAAATAACCGTAACTTTACAATTTGTGTATCACTCCAGTAACATTTTAGCATTTCAATCTTTCTGTTATTAAAATCATTTTCAGTTTTTTTTTTTTTTTTTAAGATAATAACAATTCCTTTTAAATTTTTGTTCATAATATTCTGTCCATACTTGGTCACCCTCGTAAAATTAAATTGTCACACTTTTTGTGACAGATTTTCAGTTCTAAACTTATAATGCTGAAGATCAATTTTGAGGTTTGTATTTGCAAAAGAGTTAAAAATAAAATAGCAGTATTGTATATCCCTAATAAACATAGGATATCCTGCATTTTTAAATCAACTATTTTCTATCCACACATACGTCACATCCGTAACGGAACTAAAATGGAATTATTTTGTTTAACTCAGTCCACTAAATAATTTAGATTATTTTAATTTAGTTATTAGTTTAGAATATTGTGTGAATAAGGAATAAAATGTCACTCACGTAACAATTGTGTAACACTCTAAGGAAGTTAAATAAATGTAGTAATTAAATTAGACACCAAAATCTTTTGAATTAAAACATGTAGAAATAATAATAGTCGGGATAGTCACGAATGTGATTGTGATATGTAATAGACTCGCATTGGGTTGCAAAAGAACAACAAAATTGCGAGACTGTTTTCTAGAAAAAATAAACTGAACTATGCCTGAAGAGCACTCCTAAAAGTGCAATTGATTACACAAGCTGATGCATCACTACTATTCACTCTGCACTCAAAAATTGGTTTTTAACAACACATCAACTGAACCTGTCCATTGAAAGGATGTTTTCGTTTTCATAGATTTTTTAATTTTATTTCAGAACTAGAACTATTTGTTAAAAAACCTTTAAACTAAATAGATTTATACATAGAGTTATCATTTATTTAGTTTTTCAGCGCCTTAATAAATTTCATTAAAATCTAGTTGATTAAATGTGGCAATGCATTTCAAACCGGCACTGCAATTATCACATTTTTTGCTCAACGCAAAATAAATCCTTTTATAGGGAAAGCTAGAAGAAAAAGACTTGCTAAGGAAAAAGAAGCCACAGTTTTAAGTTTATACTTAATTAACGCTTTTCGTTCTATGAGTTTTTCAACCAGAACTTAGTGTTTTCATAAAATGCTGTCTTGACCCTGTCTGATCGATATGGGGGTCATAGTACTCATACTCATAGTTTTCATACATTTTATTGCACATTAATCCTTAATACCCACGTCAAAAAAAAAACTTAAAAAAAGAACTGAGAACATTTTCTTTGGTTTTTTTTTCATATTATTTTTGGTGTATTCAGTTTGAAAAGAAATCAATTTTTAAGAATGAATTTGATTTTTTATTCAAGCACATTCTTAAATGATTCTACAAATAATAGGAAAAAAACATCAACTATCACAGGCTACAATCAACCGACAATAAGAAGACATGTTGAGAATTTTAAATCAAGGAAACATGTGTCAAACCTGAACCACAACATAGAGTGTCTTTGTGGTTTATTTTAGGAACTCGCCCAGAAAGAGTTTGGAAACTATTTTTTTTTTTTGAAATAAAGCTACGTACATACTTATAATATATACATAATATATATGTATGTATGTAGTACATGTGTTGTCTCTTGTAACTTGTAAGCTGTGTGAAATTTCAAGATTGTGATAAAAATAAAACTCTTGAACTCTCGGGGATTTAAACAACGAAGAGCTATTGAAATTTTTCTAAAAATTTTAGGTAGGTTAAAAAAAAAAAAAAAAAAACAATTCATTTTTATATACATATGTATGTATTAATAAAATTAATAGTTTTTTTTTTCTTCGGACTACTTATCATATTTCAGCTTAACATCATCTGAATTACATGGGGATTTGTTGGATCTATATTGAACCAGGTAAACACAGCCGAATATCGGAAATTTCGACAGGAAAAGTCGAAAAATCACAAAAACCAGAAATTGCATATTTTAAGGCGTGATTCCCAGCTAAAAGTATGCAATGTCGGGTTCTTGCGATTTTTCGACATCTGGAAATACCATTTTGTATGGTAAGGAAAAAATATGTATTCTTAGTAATAATAAATATGTACTACGGAATTGACAATAAGTAAATTTTTTGCCTCATTTTAAAGGGTCGTTTAATGCCCTTATACAATTTATTTTCGCTTTTTTAAAATGCTTAAATCGATAAAAAATTCAGTGCGAAGCTGGGTTGACCAGCTAATAATAAATACAAATTTTAAAATTCTTTATTTCTCTGAAAGTTCTACACGCGTATGTTTAGGGTACACTTTTTGAAAGACAGCGCTATTTGTTGGACGGTAAATCAACGCTGTACTTAGATCTCAGCAATTTCAGTAACATGAACTGGGTTCTGTATAAATACTGAGAAATTGTTTATAAAGTGAATTTAAGAATTACTTCAGTGCTAAATATTTTTTATTCTATTTGAAAGTTTGAACTTAGATCTTAAGAGCTTAATAATATTCAAAAGTTATCTTTCATAATCAAAAATCATGTCGATTATGGAATCTACAATACTGGATCCGCAGTGATTCGCAGTCCATTGCTCTCTTTTTCTCTTCACCCATTTGTCGTGAAAAGAAAAGAGAACAATGTACTGAGAATCACTGGGGATTCTGTATTGCGTATTCTATAATCGACATGAATATTATTGCTGTTTTTAATTGATATAAAATAAATAGGTTGGGTACGTCGAGTAAAATTGAAATAAAAATCAATTTATTTTGTTTTTAATAGCAATTTTATTTAATGACAAACATTTTCTGAATCTGGCGCCGCGGCGGTAAAAAAAATGACTTGGGAGTAAAACGCACTCTCGGCAAATTCACGTCGAACGTATAAAAAAAAAACCAATTGTATTGACTTTAGCAGCAATTATTTCAGTCTATTTCAAATCACTGAACCAAAATCGAAAGCTTACTTTACTCATGAAAAGTGAACGAAAACGAAAATTGTATAACAAACCTGAATAATAATCCACAATAACAGACGCATAATTATGTTATGAACAAGAGAATGTAGTGTTGAATTTTTATTAAGGTTTATTTTAAATTAAATTAAAAAAAAAAAAAAAAAAAAAAAAAAAAAGAGAACAACTTCAAACATCTGTGTTAGAACTCTCAAAACACTAAACTTTCAGGTTCTTTTTCTTTCACTTTTTACTTAAAATCACTGTGCAAATAAATCATTGTCCGATTAATCATTGGTTCATACTTAAAATTATAATTGTGAACGTAAATTTGTTTGCTTCTCCTGAAAAATAATATGAGGTTGTTTGTATTATGTCCCTTTAGTTCTGAACAGGCAGACGATATGTACAATGTTCATACATACATATATGTAGTTGTACTGGACCCCAAATAAATACAGAACAAGGGAAATTTAAACATAAATTCTGATTTCTAAAATATGATATGCTTCGTTTATTGAATTTACATACCTTTAAGAAAATTTCATTAATACATATTTCTTTATGCCAATAACTCACAAAGGAAAATACTTAAAACTCTCAATTAAATTATTAAAAATTGATTGAATTCAAAAATTTTCAAAACATAATGGATTTGATTTATCTTACAATTCAATAAGATTAATTTATCAGATATGCCTATGGGGGTCAAAATGAATTTTGTTTTTTGTATTTCCCCTTAGGATTTATTGGATTCTTTTTTTTTTTTTATTAATTTTTCTGAATATCTATGAGTTTTCAATTAAATTAAAAAATGAAAGAATATTAAAAAAAGCAATAAAGTTTTCAAAGATATTTAATTTCGTTAAATAGGAAAAGATAAATGAATTCCAAATTAGCCACTTTATATTTTCGAGAATGTCCATATATTTTCATAGACACCTATCTATATATCTTATCTTCCCTCAACATTTGCAAGGGTAGGCTATAATTATAGTCGATCAAACCATTTCGAGTTAATTGTTGATGATAATTTTTTTTTTCGTAATTTTTAACTTGATGGTGCCTTAAGCGCGAAATCTGCTTAAATTTTTTATAATTTTTCACTAAAACTAATTGAAGAGACTGAGGGGACTGGGTGAATGGACAGAGGCCAGGATTCGAATCCCAGGCCTTCGGCGGCGTGACAGTTGTTTAGAAAAAAAAAATGTTATTGTGCAACAAGTGATTCAAACTATTTTTTATGTAGACAAATTTTTTTCAAATAAAAGTTTATCTTTTGTCGAAGACGATTTCTGTATAATTTTTAAGAAAAAAAAATATTTTAGAACGACTTTTTTTTATCGAAACTTATGTTACAAAAGTAACATATTTATGTAGTCTGTGGCATAAAGGTAAGTCCGTTGTAGTACAACGCCTGAGGTCTGGGATCCAAATCTCAGCCTATGCCAACAATAACATTTTTTTAAACAAAGTAGGTTTTATTGGCCTTTAGTCTACAAAAATTGCCGTTTTGCCCCAGCGATGTAACTTGGACTCATTACAATAATTGTTGTCAGCGATACTGCCTCTTGCGAGGAAATGAATAATCCTTAAACTAAAAAACTATAATAGTATCTCTTGTCATCTATAATAGTATCTATAATAATAAATATAATAGTATCTCTTCTAATCTATGCCGTTCAGATTAGGCAGAAAATTGAATGTCCACTCCATTCATGTTGAATAGATAACAACATCCACATAGTGTGTAAGTCACTACACCTGGGCTCTCCCCGAACTGTCACCCCACGCCACCTTTAGCGTAGAGTGTCATTTTCAAACTCGAGTTCTATTCTTTTACGAATACAAAAAAAAAAATTCTATCAAATATTAAAAAAAAAAAAAAAATCATTCCGGTAAGAATATTGCGATCAAAATATTCACTGCTGCTCTTAAAGTATATTTAAAGGTTTTCACGAAAAATCATTAATCTGCAAAATTTAAACAAAAGTTAAATTATGGATTTACCAAGCAAATGTGTTAAAAACTTTCAATCAAAATAATACGATCTATTTCTGTTCTTTAATCAAAATATTTACGTTTGATTAACAAAAAAAACAACAACATTTCCACCACCCACCATCTCTCTGACAGAATGACTAAACAAATCAAGAAACAAGAAACTCTCTGTTTTTTTCATTATTCTTAATTTTCTAACACAAAATAAATTCGTCTTTCAGTTTGGGGTTTGTTATTTTTTTTTCAATTTTTTCTTGTGTTGTTCTTTTTTTTTTTTTTTTGTTGTTATTAATGAGGGATGATGGAATATTCAAAATTATTAATTCGATTTTGTATTTGAATAATCTTAATGGAAAAGTAATTTGTTATTATTTCAAACCCAAGGGCTAAATATCAAATCATTTTTGGGTGGATTTTAAATAAGTATAACAAAACGAGGGTACAATGTACATATATATATATATTTGTGATGTTTCTAAGTCTATAAATGAATTATTATAGCAAAAAAGGATTAATTGAATTGGTATACTTATAAGGGGGTTAATTATTTTGAAAGGTTCTTTGTTAGTATAAAATAGGATTTTTGAAATATTTGAAGGTTATTTTGTTTTTTTTTTAAATTGTGCCTTGACAAAATAAAAAATGGAACATTAAATTGCTTTTAGCAAGTAAAAGAGATTTATTGCAATGATTTTGGGAAACCTTACAAATTATGAAAGGATTATTTTTTTTAAGGGATTTTAAGCATTTATTTTGTAAATATCATAGACTTTGGTTCTATCTATTGATTGATTCAGCAGTAAATAATTCGTCTTGGAAAACTTTTATACATAGTCAAAATTTAACCGAAATACATTAATGTATTTAAAGAAATTAAGCGATGCATGAAATAGAATTCATTGGAGAATAATTGATGAATGGCAAGTAGTGTCCGACCAAAGCTTCGGCTTCGGCCGAATTCGGCCAAAAAAACAACATTCGACCAAACCTTCGGCTTCGGCATTTTAGGCCGAAGTTTTGGCCGAAGCCGAAGAATCTGTTTATTATATCGAGCATCGTACTAGGCACCGGAAAAAATTTCAATTTTTGAAATTTTTGAATAACGAAGAAAAGATTGCAATCTTTTCTTCGGTAGGTATTCAAAAATTTCAAAACACATGTGTGCCATCATAAAAATTATTACTAAAAATTAATTATTTATTTCTTTTGTTCTTTATAATTACTAATTAGTTATTAGTTATTAGTTATTAGTTATTTTTATTTTATTTGTCTTATGTTTTTTAAGCAATAAATTTTAATAAAAATAATATTTTTATCCAACTGGAAAGGAGAATTCTTGACTTTTTTCAACCTTAGGCTTCGGCTTCGGCCGAAGATTTTCTTTCAGCCTAATAATTCGGCTTCGGCTGAAAATCGACCTTCGATCGGACACTAATGGCAAGTATACTTAATTCTTCTAAAGTCTAAAAAATTTTGTTCGAATATAAATGTACTGAGCAAGAGCACCACTAAAGAAATCTATTGACCAGTCTGGGAGTCGTAAAATGCATATCAATAATTTTTAAAGAACTTTATTGGTTTGACATAAGAAAAACTGATACATTTTAAGTAATTTACAAAATAAAATTCAAAAATCCTAGTCCAAATATAAGGTACTTTTTTAAATACTTTTTATTACTTTCTTTAATTATTCGACAGTTTAAAAAATATAAATATATTTAAAAAAAATTTATAATTTTTATAAAATCAAGGGCGCAAAATTTTAAACGATTTAGTACGATGTTCAAGCATTTTTCACATACTAAAAATGGTTTAACATCATACTTAATCGTTTAAAATTTTACGCCCTTGATTTTATAAAAATTCATAATTTAAGAAAAAAATTCTAATTTTTAGAAAAAATAATAATAAAATTAAGTAAAAATCGTAACTTTAAGAAAAATTAATAAATTTAGCAAAAATCGTTGCTAAAGCTAAGGAAAATTTTTTTTTTGTTTTTAATTAATAATTAAAGAAAATAATAATAATAAATCTTTCTATTTTTTTATTTATTTATTTACTTGCTTGTTAATTCATTTATTTACTTGTTTATTAATTTATTTATTTTCTTGTTTGTTTATTCATTTATTTATTGATTTATCAATTTTTATTTATTTATTTATATTCATTTACTAATAGATTTAAGCATGATAGATTTAAATAGATTAAAAAAAATATTTTTTTTCTTAAATCTATTTTCCTTCAAATTCAAAAATATTAAAATATAATATATAGATATTGATTTTCAGTAGTAAGATAAAATTTATTATCATATCTCTGTACTGTGCAATGACTTTAAAATATTGTAAACTTTGTGATTTTCTTTAAAAAAATAAAATATATCTATCTATCTATCTAATAATAAATCTAACAAAAATTTATAAATTCTACAATATTTAATAACTTTTACAAAAATGAATAATTAAAAAATAAATGAATAATTTTTATAATTTTACGGAAATAAATAAGACGAATATTTTCTAATTTTTAGGAAAATTAATAATGAATAAAAGAAATCCTTGCTCTTATTGTTATTCAACTAATGAAAAATTATTCAAACAAAATTTTATTTTAAAATATTAGCGCAACTAATGCAAAAATATTTTTACTAAGAAAAAATCATTCTTCTTTCTAGAAACATTAGCAAACTATTATTTTTAGAAAAATACCCCAAATAATCAAAACAAAAAAGGTTAAGAAAAAAATCTTAATTTTTAAAGAAACATAGTAATTTAAAAAAAAAATATTTTTCTCAAAAATAAATAAAACAAACAAAAAAATATAATTTTTAGGAAAATTAATAATGAAGGAAACATATCTTTATTTCTGTTTAAAAGATTAAAAATAAAACAAAAAATTCTAATTTAAAAATATTAATAATTAATAAAAAATGTTTATAATAATTAATTATTAATTCTATTTAAAAAAATTTAAATTTTTTAGAGAAATTGATAAATTAAGCTAAAAATGGTATTTTTTAGAAAAATTAATAGATAATTAGAAAAAATGGTATTTTTTAGAAAAATTAATAGATAATTAGAAAAATTCAGAAATTTAGAAAATTCAATAAACTCAGAAAAAATTTCAAATTTTTTGAAAAAAAGTAATAATTTAGGTAAGAAAAACCTTAATTTTCAAGAAATTATTATTAAAATAAATTTAATCATTTTGCTAAAAACTTATTATAATATCCTAACATTTCAAAAATCTGAAACTGAGGATTGACCAACATGCCCTTCCACTTATTATATGTTGTTTGTGAACAAATTGGGGTTTTTGTACGTAACAGCACTACACATGACCTGTTGTGTATCACTATACTGTTTCATTGGCTACATATTTTTGGGAAATTGGTTTAATATATTTCAAAATCGGTTTTACATCATTTCAATTAAATATTTTTTAAATAAAAATAGTAATATAACAAAGCTTATTAATAATTTGTCTATACGTTTGACCAATAAAACATGTGATTTACAAACAATATTGACAAAAGTCCACAATATCCATATTCCATTTTGCAATGTAGCACTATATTCACTGAGAATTGTACAGACGTACAAGAAATTGTCCTGCATTTGATTTTTACCAGTGCCTTCAAAACAACATGAAAGAAATATTAACCCCTTGCACAAAACATGGGTAGAAAAAAAATCGTTGAAAATTTTTAATTTTCACACCTCAAAATTGATGTCCCTTTGGTAAATTTTCTTTTACTTCGCTGTGTTCAGATTTTAGAACTTCATTAGGTACTTTAATATTGGTTTCATGACACTGGCACAATGGAGTGCAACTTGTGTGGGTGTGCCGAACCCTCTCTACGTAATTTCGGAATGAAAAAGGAAAACTACTTTTATTTTCATTTGTAGATATGATTGGTAATTATAAGAAATAGAAAATTGGAATTCTTTTAACTTATGGACCGTTTTTTTGAATGTTATAGAACTGCTGAAGGGAAATGATTGAAATACCACTTTTTGTAGAACGATGATAAAGAATATGTTTTTTTGTTTTTGTTTATTTTTTTGACCACCCAACAATTTGCCTTGTTGACCAGAGAATTGTGAACTAGGTTCAGATGCTGAATCAATATTTAGGTTCAAGTTCCTCCAATGCGATCCTACATTATCTTCAATTTAATTTAACTATATTTAAATACGTTATACTGACAGAGGTCACCTCAGTTCCGATTAAGTAGGTGAATTCAGCAACTCTTCTTTCTTCCTTCACCTTAATTACTTTTCCATCGTTTAACTTTTTCCGTGATCCCAGAAAAAAAAAATTCCTGAGTAACAAAAAAAATAAAAAAAATAAAAAATAAAATCAAAATCCGCACTGAACCTTTAGGTGTATATTTTACATCAATTTATCATTTTTTCAATATTTTCTCATAAAAATTATCATTAATTAATTTAATGAAATACAAGCTTTTAAGCAAAAGACCCTCTCGTTTCCTCCTCATCAATATCAGCTTATTTTACTTTCAGGTCAGAAAAAAAAAAATAAAAATAAATTGTAAATATGTATGTATTTTATACCTCAATGCAAAAAGAGGGATACTTTGGGTCAATGGGCCGTGGCATAGAGTCGTTTTTCACAACCTTAACTTGTAATTGCAATTCAATTAAGAAGTATTTTAAGACTGAACTTATTTTGCAGTTGGTATGGAAGTGAGAAGGAGAACTTTACTACTTAACTTTATGCTTTGAAAGTAAAATTGAAAATAAAAAATAAAAAAAAAACTCTTTTCAAGTGAAGTGGACTTTGAGGGTTTTTCATCATCATGTAAAAGTTGATAAAATAAAAATAAATAAAAAAAACACTACTCGTGGATCTTTAGCGGCATGGACTAATAACGATGAGGTGATTCTTCGAGCGTCAAAAATATTTGTTCATATTAATGTAAGGGTAGGTAAAGTACATACATATATGAGTACATTTACGATTGGATATAATAACAAGGGTTTTAGTGTATGTAATTTTATGAATTATACTCAAGAAATCACTCTCTGTAATGGTGAAGTTTTGTTTGTTTGAAATGAAAATAACATTTCTATTTGTGTATTTCTATTGAAAACTACATCTGTGTAAGAAAGAGAGCTCAGAGCATGCCTTAATCTAATTTGGTTATTCAGAAGTAAATACAATGTGAGTTTATGTGTTATGTGTCATAAACGTAACAAAAATAAATCAAACTAGTAACTTTGATAATTATTAAGAAAATTTTAGAGGCGATTTCAGTGAATTTGCATTTCATGTTTTAAGACCGATGTCACTCCCGTAACTGCGGTTAACATTTCAAAACTACATTTTTTTGGCTTTAAAATCATATCACATTTTGTTATTTTTATATGTAAATGTAAAATTAATGAAAATAGTGAGAAATAACGTAATAATTTTTAACTTTATATCCACGTTCGTGTAAAAAATGTTAACACTTCTACGACAATGTTCAAAACAATTTCTTGGTAACCCTCGTAATATTAACCTGTTACAAACGTAACTTTTTCAAACAAAATTTTTGGATAATTTTTCATAGTTTCATGGCAACACTTCCATGGCAATATTAATTTTTTTACATTCTGTGCATGCGTAGGTCCATTATACATATTTGGTCACATTCGCTTGGTCACATTCGTAACATTAACCTTCCATTATTAAAGCACTTTTAAAATAAAATTTTGTAACATCTTCATAGTTTTATTATATCAGTTCTATGCCAATGCTATTCTATGCCATACGTTAAATCCATTACTCCGTCACACTTATAACATTAACCTGTCACAACAGTAAACATTTCAAACTAAAATTTTCTAAGCCATTCAGTAGGTTTTTGATATCACTTCTATTCGTTTATTGAATTATGTCTATTTATAAAACCCCTACTTGGTCACATCCGTTATATTAACCGTTAAAATTTCAAACTAAAATTTTGGTTAGTTTTTCATTGTTTTATGATAACATTTCTGTGACAATATTTGCGGAGCGAATTGCTGTTGGCAATGGAACCACAAATCGTAGCGCTGGTTAAAAATCTTCACACTTCCAAAGAAATATGGGGCTTCCTGGAGTCGAGCTACAATAGAAAAAGCGTGCGACAGAAAGTGGAAGAGTTTAGGAAACTTCTTACTTGTACTTCATCTAACGTGGTCGTTTTATTTAATCCCTGGACATCTCTTTTCATAACTCTAGTTTTCTACATATTACATTAATCTGTCACAAACGTAACAATTCCAGATACAAATTTTGAATACGTTTTCATGGTTTTATGACAAGAATTATTTTGGACATTCTGTCCATGCGTAAAACCCGTACTTGACTACACCTTTTACATTAATCTGTCACAAACGTAACTATTTTAAATTAAAATTGTGAATAGATTTTTATTGTTTTATGGTAACACTTCTATGTAAATAATAAATCTATTACATTTTGTCTGTGCAACAATCCATAATTGGTCACACCTGTAACATTAACCTGTCACAGTCGTAACAATTTCAGATTATAATTTTGGTTAGTTTTTCATTGTTTTATGGTAATATTTCTATGACAATAATCCGTTTATTACATTATGTTTATACTTAAAAACCTGTCATAACCGTAACAATTTCAGTTTCTTTTTAAATCAGTTAAGGTACTAATTTAATAAAATGACATTTTGCGCGCTGAAGATAACTAAATTTTTGTCTTAATTTATATAATATGAATATGTTGTGAAAAATTTATAAAATTATGAATATTAGTGTCACATACGTAACATTGAAAGCACCAATATAATGTGTATGTTTTTTTTTTTTTTTATAAATATAAAAATAATAAATAAATAAATAATAAATATTACATTAAAGTATTTGTGACCGTCATGGCTATAATATGAATAGGGTTACCGTTTATCCGATATTGTCAGGTACTTGATAGATGAGATTGCATGAATGAGGTTCAAAGGTACATACATGTGTTGTGTAATTGTTAAGATGGATACTACCGCGGTAAAATTAGAAATATTAAGTCTTGAGTATGAAAATCGAAAACCAGATTTTTAAGGTTAGCAAATTAAACAACCACAGCGTAAGATACTTTTTTTTAAATTATTTTCCCAATGCTTCCATATGAAAAAATTCCAAGTTCAAAATTCTAAAATTCATAATTCCATAGCAAATTAAAATTTAAAAAAATAAAAAATAAAATGAAACAACAAAAATCTCGAATGGAAAAACCTCGAAATTCTGGCTTCAAACATAATTCTAGCATTTCCAAAACATAACATAAATCTATAATAAAATTTTGAATTTATATTCAAACCAAAATGCCACCCAATTCACGTTTATATTTGGTGTACACTATTTTGCTATTTTATAATATAAGAACTGCAATTTCATGACCACTATTCATAAATGGCTTGAAAATTACTAACATTTCTCCGTTATGTAATTATATCTATACATTATAGGTGTGAGTATTAACTCGAAAATATTAATGCTTTTGCAAACTTAGCTACTTTTTTTTTGCGTCCTTAAATCTAATAACAAGCCGAACGTAAGAATTTCCCTACAGCGAACATCGTTCACAGAATATTTAATGGCAACATTCCTTTTGCTATAACATCGTGGCTAAGGATATTCTCTTCTCCATCAGGTCCTTTTGCGCATACATGGGATCCACATAACCATGCCATTATTATATGGAGGTATATATTTGGGTTATATATACATACCGTGTAAGATTGGAGGATATACATACAAGCATGGTATTATGTTGGTTGGTATATACATACATGTAGCGTAGCCACTTGTATGTTCATAGCTGCCTAACATTTTCCGCTCAACTTAATGAGTCCCCTTGCCATTTGCACAGCCAATGCCACCAATTCTGCTTTGTATACCTACGTCATAAGCGAAGGAGGTAATGGGCGTATAAAGCTAATATTTGCTTGCATCCTTGTTAAGGTATTCAAATTTCGTCCTTAGGTGGGACCTGCATTACTGGGAATTTTATGCCCCTTCAATCCCTTCCACCGCTCACAGAATAAAGTGATCAACACATAAATTTGAAAAAGATTACAATTTCACTAGCTTAGTGGCTTACAAAAGCTGCCAAGTGTAAACGACCCAACCAACGAGACGTGCATTCGTGTGCATCCTTTCGTGTGTACACCTACTATGTTGTGTATATAGCAGATACATTTGGCAGCAATAAAATAAACAAACATTATATTGCTCTCGAAGAGAATGCAAACAACAATGATACTTATTCTTATACAAAGACGACGAAGGACCAGGAAGCACCATAATGGCTTTCAATGGGCCGAAAGCGACTGGTAATGGAATGGACGTTGTGTGTGTCATTTCCAGAAGGATTAGCACGCCTTCTAAGTAAAGTTAAGAAGTTTTTGCCTCAAACTTACGACACGACAAACAAAATGGCACGGAACATACAGTATCCTATACGATTATAGATTGAGGACGACACACGTTTTGTGTTTAGCCAGCCATTTGGTTCAATTTTGTTAAAATTGTCAGATATTTAGGGAATGAGGCCGACAGTCTTGCCTATTACGTAAGAATTAGAAGTAGCAAGCTTATTTTCTTTAAAGAGATTTACGAATTCTGTAAAAATCCGATTATATGTATGTAGCTACTTATAGGAGAATATTGGCAAAAGATGTTGTTGTTTGGATTGGAGGAAGTAATAAGTTGGAAGTGGATTTCGTTTCGTACAATGGAGAAAGGTAAGGGAGGAGGATAGAGAAGTCAATCAAATATTTGTAGAAGGTGGAGCACGACAGACGTATAAATTCAACCAGAATAGTTGCTTTATTTTTTCCGTATATCTAATTTGAGATTTTTCGTCGAAATCTTCTTTGCAAAATCTGCTCTATCACCACCACCACAGCCACAGTGACTTTTTTGGTCGCTAAAATAATAACTCTTAAACAAATAAAAAATGTCGAACCAATTTTTTATCTTAAAGCGAATTTCCAAAGCTATCAAGCTGGTGAGTTTCAAGCAATAATTGCTATACAGGGTGTTTCAGAATTTTCAGTTTAAAATAAAAATTTTTATTAGTTTGTATTTCAATTTACAAAGGTCAAAACTTTAGATACACAGTAACAGCAGTGTTTGAAAGCTTATTTGAGTTAAACAGTGGGAAAAATAAAATAAACCAATATGAGCTAAACAGTGGGAAAAAAATAAACCATTTTTTAAATATTATTTTTTTTGTATATATTTCAATTTTTTGACATAAAACAATTCTTCAAAACTTGTTGATGTGTAAACATCTATGCCGGCGGCGGCGGTAGGGTAAACTAACAACGAGGGAATTTCTGTAGCACATTACGTTATGTTGTTGCACATTACTATGCGTTGGTGTTTATTGGAGACGTTCCTTCGTAGCTCAAACTAAATCGAAAAGTAGAGTTTAGTTTGGGTTGAAATTTGGTTGACAGTTTGAACTCGCCGCGTTCTGTGATGTAAAACCAGTACTTGAATATTTAATTTGATATTTACACATCTTAACCGTGAGTCCCGGCACTCACACTTTTTTTGTATTTTTTTTGATTACAAGTCAAGTAGTGAAAACAAATCAAAAGTTGTAGATTACAAGTCAAATAGAGTGGAAAAAAATTAAACAAACCAAAAATATACAGGGTGTTATGCATAAGATGCCAAAAAAAGGCAATAGAGTGTAGGTTGAGTCGAGGGAAAAAAATATCGTATAGGAAGGGGTTATTTCCCTCTCTTAGGTGGGAGGAGCAATTTAATAAAAAATCGACTTGAAATGGAAAAATATATTAAAAATTAACGGCAATACTTACAATGCAATTTGTATACCCTTTTTTAAAGGCAGAAATCCATATATGAATTCTGTTTTTAAATTAAGTTGTTTAAGTAAGTAGATTTAGAAAAAAAAATTAATTTTTAAACTCGAATTTTTGAAAAAAAATGCGGGTTCACTTCTTCCATTAAAATCCCTCTAGCACAGCTCTATGCAGTTTTAAAAAGTTAAATTTTTGGGATTATGTGAACATACGCCACCGCGGCATGCAACGTGCCTTTCAATTACGTTCGGCAATTTGGAGCCGCGGCCAAAAGCAGGAGCGGACGGGGATTTAGACGTGTAGAGACCCCAAGACAATGCCAGCTTCAGCCCTTCCTTTCTCAATTGAAAATTGATGAAAAAAGTTTAATTTTAATTTTAAAATTAATTGCGCAAAATTGTAAACCATTTAGTACGATGTTAAAGCATTTTTACTATGAAAAAATGGCTTTAACATCGTACTAAATCGTTTAAAATTTTTCACTAATGTTTTGAGAAAAAAAAACAATGGAAACATTTCTAGTTTCCAATCTTTTATTTTTTTTTTTAATTTTTTGTTTTCGGTTCGAACACCTACTAGCTATATTCCATTCTTCTAATTTACTCATTTTCTTAGTCATTGACCTAGTTTTTTATATTCTCTTCTCTTAAGATTTGATTGAACATAGAAAACACTGAAATACTTCTTTAGAAAAAATTAAATACTTTAAAAAACACATTTGTATTTCTCAAACACAACTTTATACACATACAGCTTATTAAAGATTATTTTGTATAAATGAAATGACACTTGAATTACAACGGAAAATCCTTGCATATACATATATGTAACCTACCTTCTTCAAAATTGACAAGGTCTGACAGATTTAATAATGCATTCACATGCGTTCCGTGAAAAGTTAATAAGTCATTTGAATCAGACTCATGATTTATGTATGTATGTATATAAATCTCTTCTTATGCGAGTAATATAATATGATCAAAGTTTGCTATTTAGTAAATCTTCTATTAATAGCATCATTATAAAGGCTTCTTAATTTATTATATATAGAAACCTATGTCCATGCGTACTGTTGACATTATATACCGTAGATATAATTTGCAAATCCAAAACCATCATTTGTTTAATATATAAATGTCCCTTTTGAACTTCAAAATACTCAAACGTCAAAAAGGCAGAAAACCACCATCATCATGATTGACATGAAATGAAGGTCTTAAGAGACTATAGTACGTATAGTATTATGGGCTTTGTATATACATTTTGAATGGATATTCAGTTTGACTTTAATTGTTTGTGATTGAGAATTCAAAAAAGACAAATCCAGGACAACAAAAGCCCATACTGATGTCATTTTGTCAACAAAGTCCCTGTTGAAATTCATGGATTTCACTTGAATATGGTAGACAAAATCTGCAACCAGCAACCAGCATTTAAGTTATAATAAGCTATAGATTCTTAACATATTATAAGCCAGGTAAATATACTGGTTTTAATTGAAATGAAAATTCAACTTAACTTAATACAATAATAAACGTGGCTTGCTGTAGGCACATAGGTAAATAGTGCATATACATATTTGTGAAAATAATTCAACAAAAGTTTTAGTTTTTTGCCTCACGACTTAAATTTTAAACCAAATTAATGTTATCAAGATTTGATAATGATGCTTCGGAGAAATAAAAAAAAAAATATTTTAAATTTAATTTAATATTCTAGCTTTCTTTCAAATGAAATGTCATCAAAGACTAGATTTCCAAACGAAAAGGATTTTCTTAAAATAGTATAGAGATTTAGGTTTTAAAAAAAAGAAATCCTAGAGAAGCTAAAATCACTATCAAATTACTATGAAGCAGCAAGCATCCTTATTTTCCTGAACAAAATTAATTTTAATTAAAAACAAAAATAAACAACTTTTTAAATTAAATATAGAACTTTAACTGGCGGAACGGTGAACAAGTATATATGGTATGATTGACAGTGGAATCCATTTAATACCTCTGAAGTTATCAGTGGCGTAGATAAGGGGGGAGGATCAAGGGGATCAATTCCTCCAGCTTTAGTCTTCAGTTTTAACCATAAGTTATACCTAATCACAAAATGAATGGAAACAAATTCCATATCATTATAGCAAAGCGTACACACAGTGCCATCAACTATGTTGACTTACTTGATTTCTCAAATCGTTGTCTTCTTTTTACCTGCCTGACAAGTACATACGAGAATTTTAATGATATTGAAAGTAGTGCTCAGATTCACGAATTTATGATCTAAATTGGGTTTTCTCCGTTATTTGGACTACTTTCGAGGAAGAGCAAATACCATTAATTAAAAAAAAAAAAATTGGTCGGCGTGACAGCTCGAATAGAACCAGGGCCTAGTGACTTACAACTCTTAACCATTCCTGTGTGAGTGTTATTGGCAGGAATAGAGGGGACCTAGAATTTTTCTGCAAAATCCGAACGGTTAGGGTGAGAAGCACTTTTTCATGACAAGAGATACTCTTAGGCAGTAACCTGTGAAAAAAATTTCTGTTTTGGTGGCATAGGCTGGGAATCGAAAATGGCTTGGTCAATTTTTATTAAACTTGGTACCCAGCAGTTTTTTAACAGATTTTAAATGAAAATTATTCCTATAACCAAAAATAACGGTACCTCCCATACAACTGTTTAAAAGTAAAATCTCTTTTTCCTCAAAAAAAAAAGCTCCTACGGTTTTGATTAAAATTTGTATGTGAACTAATATTAGTGCGATTTACTACATTACTGAAAAAAAAACATTATCTATCGATTAACAGTGATACATATCTCCCATAGAATAATTTTTTTTGGTTTTCGACTATCTCATTATCAGTTAAACCGATTTTAATGAAATTTTGTACAAAGAGCATCTAATAAATTTAAATAATATTGCATATCAAAATTTTCAAAAAATAAAAATTTTGGATACAAAAAAATTCTATATTTCGAAATTTATTTTTAAATGAATCTTTAAACTCAGCATTAATAAAGGTTAATAACTGGCGTACCAATTTTTTAATAAACCGCTTCAACGATTTTTAAAACTTTTTCTGCCATGCTTTGTGCGTGACATACCGAACGATGCGCATGTTTTTCGGCGCTATGACATTTTCTAATTTGGATTTTAAGACTTTGGTGATTAGATCTTAAAACGATAGAAATCAAAATCGCCATAAAAATGAAAATCGTCAGAATGCCCAAGGCGAATTTAATAGCTCAAATTCAAAATTAAAAAAAAAAAAGTGTTTGGGGTGAAATGACAATTTGGGTGTAATGTCATTGGTTTTGGATTTTTGGGAAATTTTTTTATTGTATTGTTGGGATATATTAGCATTTTTGGTCATTACTACATTTTTTGATTTGGGGTTTATGGTTTTGGGCGAAAAGTCCTTAAGAAACAAATTCATTAAAAAGAAGTCGATGTGGTCGCTTCACGAAGCCTATTACTTTAGTTGTAATGGCAGGGGTATGTTAAATCAATTACACTTTTTAATTAATTCATTAATAAATCTGCAAGCTTAAAAATAACTCTACAGATCTTCAAGATATTCCTTAAATGCTATATTATTTTTAGACAGGAATAAACTTTTAACATTAGAAATATTTAAACGGAGGCATACAATGTTAAAAAATCAACAGAATTTCAAAAATATGAAACGCCTAGTAGACAAAGGGGGTGAAACGTGAGGGGAATAAAAAAAATAAACAAAATTATTTCGTTCATGCTTTGTTCTTACTAGTCTGAGGAAACAAAATACGAAGAAGATGATAAAACGGACAGAAAAAAAGGAGACATGTTCGTAGAAAAAAAATGGGTATGTTTTTGATGATGATTTTTGCGAAATCTGAAAAATACCCGATTTGCGTTTACTTAAATGCTTATATCTTTCGATCCAATTATTCGATTTTCAATATTAAGGTATATAATTAAAGGAAAAATGACTGGCGTGTTAGAGCTAACAATAATTTTCAAAATAATTCAAAATTTTATACTACAAACATGAAAATAAATATTGGACAAATAATTTAATTCAATGAGGAAGTTGATAAAAACAAAAAAGTATTAAAATACTGTTCACCTGCTGTTCACGTATTCATAGTATTCTAAAGCCGGCGGCGGCGGCGGAGTTTGTGCAATAAAAAATCACAATCGTGGCAAATTTGCTTCGCGTCGGAAAAAAAATGCGGAATGTTCATATGTACCTACATTTGTATTCGGTATAATAATTGTAAAGATATGTACATTGTGTTTGGTTTGGCTTGCTTATAACTTCGGTTCTAATAATCCGATCATTAAGCCCCGGTGCACACTTGCATCATTTTGACGCACGGTGACGCTTTTGCGTCATACACTACTCACGCAGCGTCACCGCGCGTCAAAATGACGCAAGTTTGCACCCTAAGGTAGCTAGAATATCGGACTACATTTTTTGTATCATATCATTGCACAGTCACATAAAACTATATATGAAAAACCTTATTAAATTGCGTATTTAATAGAAACAAAAATTTAATACAAAACAATAATTTTTTAAACCACATGTATTTGACCCTTTTTAGGAAAGTTATGATGTTGATACCTATGTTCAGAAAAGTTGCACAACGTTTAAATTTGACATTCAATGTACATACATACATACATAAATGCTTTTTTCTTTTCTAATGTTCCTCAACTATGCTGGAATGGCAAATCGGGTAAATTTTTGTTATAAAAAAAAAACAGATTTAATAAAAAAAATCAATTATTTTGGTTGAATGAAAGAATAAAAACTAAGATTGGCCAAAGAAGATGCAAAGAAAAAAAAAAGTCAATTACCTACTCTTTACTTTAGGTGAAATCTGTTATTTTTTCTTAAGAATTTTATTAACATGTTTGAAATAAACTTACGTGCTTCGCATATCAGTAGAATATAGGGTGTTGACACACAAATATTTTAGAATTTGTTAAGCAATTTTGAAGACATTTTTACATAATTCCTTCATTTACGAGTAGGTATATATGTATATAAATACATTATTTTCTTGTTAAAACTTACCTCCTTACAATATTTAACTCAAGAGCTATTAGATTTGATCCAGGCAAGTTTTTATTTACCCTCTTATTCTGCTATATCATCCACAAAGAAGTTATGCAAAATAGAGACTGTCATGAGATAATTCAATTTAAACCTTATTGTTGTTGTTTCTATTTGTTTTGTTTTTTTTTTTTACAAATTCTTATATATAATTTGACAGCTTGTTTTAAGCTCATTTAATTAGCAAAGTCAGTTTGTACATTGTTTTGTCTTAAATACAAAATGTTTATTTCCAAAGTTTAAAGGCGCGTCACCAAGCCAAGTATAATTATCATAAATAATAAGAAATAATTAGTTTTAACGTGAACAGCAGGTGAACAGAATTATAATGTATATTGAAAACTTTTCGCACAGAACAAGAGTAGATATTTATTAACCGTCACTGCCAAAAGTTTGTTTTTTTTTTGTAAAAAACAATTAAATCTAAAAGTGAAACCATTAATGTTAATTTTCTCCTCTCCTCTCTTTGTATACAAGTAAGCCTAAATATATTAAATCAAAAAAGTGCCTTTTTGGATAAAGTAGAAAATGCTTTTTCTGCAAATGATAGACCATCATCCAGATAACAAAAATACAAAAAAAAAAGTCTTGAAAAAAAAACTTCAACAAAACTACGTTTTCAAAGTTAGTTTAACTTTTTGTCCGTCTTGAAAGTTGAATTTCATGATATAACAAACCGAATCGACACCTTCCAAGAACTTTTGAAGAGATTAAGTATATACATACATATATACCTATATTTAGAATCTAAGAATCTTAACCATCATTATAAATTCTAGGAATCTCCTCATAACTGTTTACACTCTATTCGCGAGAATATGGAAGAAGGAGAGGGTGTTATATGGTACTAAGATTAACTATAAGGAATCGAATTCATTGGCACACTCTGTGTTATATCTTCGTATGAAAGTCGGTGTCAATTTAAATTCCTTTCACAGTCTAATCCAATTACGAATAAAACGGAAAGCATTAAGCTATTTCTGACAGCTCCAACAACGAACATGATGAACCGCTACCCACCTAACCATTTCCCCAAACTATTTTAATTTGTTCTTGAATTGTAAAGTCTTCAACTCACATTTGATTCATTCCGCCATGACCTGATGGTGTATTCCATTTCAATGTTAACAAATTCTTACACCTAATACACACACACACTCAGCCTCACACACATAAACACATTTGCAGGATGGTATCTTATATTGAATGTTTGAACAAGGAAATGAAAATTAAATTAGAAAACTTTATCTGTCTGCTACCGGAGCACCCAAGCCTTATGGACAACTTACCCTTGTATAGTAACTTTCTTAGATGAGCTAGAGATCCTGTTTTGGTGGAATAGTCTTGAAATTTGCATACTGCTTTGGAAAATTGCCATTTAATTTCTGTTTCATTATTTATCTAAACAATTGTAAACTACACGAGAGAAACAGAGGAGGGAGAGAGAGACAGAGACAGAGAGAGATAGAGACCAAACGGAACCTGCCAGCTGTATCCGTGTTATCCTACTACTGGACCATTATCGTCCTTTTACCGAGAAATTCATACTAATCGTACACCAGAAGCAGGACGAATGAAACGAACTCTTGTAAACATCCGTTTTATGAAGTTAAAAACATATAGTGCTGCTGAGGGAAGGAAAAGAAGGAACTGTTTTGTGGCATAAAACAATTAATCTTTTGTGTAAAGTTCTAAATGCGTTGAGTTGAGTTCGAATTATTGCTTTGACCGTTTTTTTTTTTTTTTTCTTGTTTTTGTTAATGTCGTCCTTTTGTTTTGTTTCGCGAAAAGAATTTTAATTTATTTACTACAAGAAGTCGATGGAAAGATTCTCTTTTTTTTTTGTTTTTTTGTTTTTAAACTCTCTTTTTTTCTCATGCTATGTATATTTGGTTCAACTTGAAGTCCCTGACCTGATGAAGATTATAAAGAGGGTTTGGTAGAGAGAATGAAATGGAAAACAGTTTTTTGTCTTTTTGTTTACTATTTGTATATATATACAGATAGAATGGTGCTTCTGCAAAATGTCAGTAACTAAATACTACTATAGAGCAAAACTATTTGCAAATGTATTTGGTTATACATTCATACATATTTATAGAATAGACTTTTGTTGGGTTATTAAAGAAATTAATTTTAAATATTCCAGCAAGGATATTCGGGTATAAATGCAAAAGTTGTGTGAAAACAAAAATATTGTTTTTACTTGTGATTTATGCACGCAACGTATAATAAGAATGACAAAGCGAAAAAAGTTCGCTCAAAATGATGGGATTTCAGTCCATTTTTAGAACTTCATCTACTCACAAAGGCTTAAGGGATTATCTTAAAAAATTGGTACTATTTTTAGAACTACATATAAAGTTCACTTCACTATGAAGTTAAACCGTGTTTTCGTTTGAATAATAAAGCAAGGTTTTAATAGAATTTAAAATCACGATTATGGAAAGACTATACAATAGTGTTATTAATGGTTACATTCCTTTTTGGTCTTGGTTTTTTGTATCTTCTGAACAGATCTGTTTAATGAAGTAAAGAAAATTGTTGTACATATGTGAAAGTAGGAATTATTTGCATTAAAGGGCTAGTTTTGGTTTTGTTCATACAAAAATTTAGAATTATCAATAAGAGGTGGAGAAGATGCAGAAGCTAAAAAAAAGTTGGAAAGGAAGGTTTTATCATGACGTACATCGCGTTAGTCTATGTTTTTTTCTTACGGGAAAGATTCAAATTTATGTTTTTTATTCAAATTTCTTCGAAAACGGGTTTAAAGATTTTGATTTACCTTCGCAAATGCACAGTCGTATTTATTAACTGACTTACTATTAATAACTAACTACTAAAAATATAACTATTTTCAAATTGGTGGAAATATGCTTTATTTAATAAAAATAAAAATAAATAACACATGATTCCCAGTTAAGATAGTCTACTCTTGTGTCTAAGCTAGACAGCTATAAGACAACAATTAACAAAGTTTTTGAACACATTTTCCAAAGTTGGAAAGTTGTCTAAGGTTAGACAACGTTTATAAATAAGACCAGTAATATATAAGGCAATTAAAATAATACTAGTATTACAGATTTTTGTTTTAAGAGAAAATTTATTTATATTTTTAGGTTATTCACGTATATAAATACTTAAGTATTGATTATTCTTATTCAGGTATTTAATAGCTAGAACAGTTCTGTTAAAATTTTGCAATCCGGTGCTTCTAAATACATAGTTCAAACAATATTGCATTTAAAAATTTTGAAAATAATTTCTTCAAACATAAAACAAAATTAAAGACAAAATAAATACTTTTGAATTTTTTTTGGGAAGTCTAGGAATTTTCCGGAATCTTCTTGAATGATAATAAAAAATCGGTGAAGTTTGGCTTCGGTAAAGCATTTTGTTTCAGTGTTCTCAAATTGGTGGTTTTTCTAACCAAAATGGTGGGAAAAATGCACGGTGGGAAAATATTTCATAGGTTTTATTATAACATTTTTATCATAATCGTAGCTTAGTATTCATATCTACCCAGCTATTTTCCTACAAAATTGGTGGGATTTTTTTTTAAACCGGTGGGATTTTTAAAAACTCATCTGGTGTCACTATCGTATTCGAATAGAATGTAGATTCTCTGTTGGCATTGGTGCCTGCCTGACGACTGAACATATCCTAAGCGGACCAAAGGAGTTGCACGAACGGAACAGAGGACCCAAAGAGGGAAGCGGGCCACCCAAATTACTGTTATCCAAGAAAACTGTTAAAAAAGTCCAAAATCTTTTCTTTGTTCTTTAGTGAATATATTCTTCGAACTGAAACCCATAAGAAAAAAGAATTAAAGTCCACAGCTTTTGTTTCCATTTCAAAAAGAAAGGAAAAAAAGCCCGCGAGTGTTATTTCCTTTTTTTTTTGGAATAAAGACCGAAAGACTTTATTTCCGTGGGGGTTAGTGCACTGTACCTTAATTCACAATAAAAATCACCTTATTCAAAAACGACAGTAGAAGTTGATGGTTAAATTCATTAAGTTCATTCTTCTGCTTGGTACGGAGTCTTTCTATTTGTTTCTTTAGAAAGCTTTTACTTTTACATTATTTATTATACATTATTAAATTATGAGTATGAATTAAATAGATGGTTATAAGAATTTATAAAAAAAATTAATGATGCTTTTGCATCTGCTCATCTTGAATTATATAAGATGGTCCAGGCCCTGTGGGTTTACAGTGCAGAGAAAGGTTTATAATTGAAGCATCAAGCCATGTTCACAAATCAACATACCAACTGGGTTTTAGAGTATGACCCACAAGAATCAAACAGTTTTCGAGATGAAAAGTTGAACTGCTTTAACTGCAATACATTTACGGTGACAATTTTTTCACATGCAAAAAAACAACATTTTTAATAACCTAACTAAAACAAACAAATTAAGGAAAAAACGATATTTATTCAAAATATTTGTACTCCAGATTACATCAATCAGTTCAGTATTTAAAACACTGAACTTCCTATAAAACTTAATAAATACATAATACTTTAAACTTTATAAATACTTAAAAACACTTAAGTATTTAAGTACTTAGTTTAGCTGTCATCTTGACTTCTTAAAAAATTAAATTGCACTTTGTCATTGTTATTAACATTGCCTCTAGTGTATCAACTTTCAACTTTTAATTGAAATTTAATTATTATAAATTGAAAACACTCTTCCCAAAGGGGCATTTGAAGCGACAGCAAATACTCTATTAGTCTTATTATATATTTGCGTCCTTCACACTGTATTCAAAGTGTTTGAATATTTTAAACCATTTCTCACTTGGTGACAAATTGTCCGTTTGCAATTTTTCAATTTGTTCCTTACTTTCATATCGTTTGACAAAATGAAACCGCGTCAAATAATTCATCATCTTTGATTTTTATATTTTTTCTAAACTCCAAAACATTGGAAAGACTTTTTTAATAGAGTTCCAAGATAGAATTTTCATTTAGATTAATGATTCCAAATTAATACTCACCATTTTAAAATTCATACCAATCGATTATCATTTCCAAGAAACAAACAAAATGCGAACAAATTTATCAAATGAACTTTTATGAGAATTTGCGATTCATTCAAAATAGTAAAAACTAAATGACAGTACTGAACTATTCAACCTGTGCTGTCTAAATTTTTGTGTTTAAGTAATTTAAAACTAATAAAAGAACTTTACTGTGTAAATCATAGAAAAAAGGTTACAAAGAAAAAAAGGACATTAAGAGGACAAATTACTGTCTTCTTTAAGAAAAAAAAAAAAGACACAACACCGAAAAAGAGGACTGTCCTTTAAAAAATAGGACGGATGGTCACCGTAATTATATTCCACAACAAATTGACCTACCAGTTATATAAGGAATTGCCAACCTTGAGGAGAAAGATCACGTTATCAATTTCCTAGGTAAGTGTTCAACTTTATGAGTACCTGGGTTGTGAATTTTGTAGAAGAATATGAAGACATGAACAATATTTTATATGAAATTAATTTAAAAAAAACTTTTATAAAGCAGCAACAACAATTATTTAACTGATATTTTTTGCATTTAAAATTTTAATGTAAGAACTTAAGTATCTGTTATGTTTTGTCAATTGGCAAACTCCAAAGACATGTTTCAATTGATAATGTTAAAAACAGTTAAAAATATTTTTATAAATTTTAAAATATTAAATTTTTCGATTCAAAATAGCTTTTTACGGCCTTTAGTCCACAAAAATTTAGGCGTTTCGTCCCGGCGATCTCACTTGGACTCATCAGTTGACTAGTGAGGACCTTGTCAATACGCAATTTTTGTTAAGTTCAGTCCATCTAACATAGATTTCATGACGAATATCTAGTGTGAACTATATCCAACAAGACTAGAATTCCTAGTCATTAAATTGGAAGTTTTTGTTTTTGTTTATTGCCCGTGGCCTGGCATTGTTTATAAGAAGGTTTTTTTTTTTAATAATACAAACTCTATATACTACTGAAATACATCAGCCAAGTAGAAGACTTAGCACTATTTAATTGGACTTGTTGAATTATTGATTCAAAATAGCTTTTTACGGCCTTTAGTCCACAAAAATTTAGGCGTTTCGTCCCGGCGATCTCACTTGGACTCATCAGTTGACTAGTGAGGACCTTGTCAATACGCAATTTTTGTTAAGTTCAGTCCATCTAACATAGATTTCATGACGAATATCTAGTGTGAACTATATCCAACAAGACTAGAATTCCTAGTCATTAAATTGGAAGTTTTTGTTTTTGTTTATTGCCCGTGGCCTGGCATTGTTTATAAGAAGGTTTTTTTTTTAATAATACAAACTCTATATACTACTGATGAGTCCAAGTGAGATCGCCGGGACGAAACGCCTAAATTTTTGTGGACTAAAGGCCGTAAAAAGCTATTTTGAATCAATAATTCAACAAGTCCAATTAAATAGTGCTAAGTCTTCTACTTGGCTGATGTATTTCAGTAGTATATAGAGTTTGTATTATTAAAAAAAAAAAAAACCTTCTTATTAAATTTTTCTTAATCGAACTGTTTGTAACCAAAAATAATATTGAATACTTAAATTTTACGATTTTTTTTTGTTTTATATACAACAAAATCAAAGAAGAATAAAATTAAGATTTTCGTTTTTTATTATTGTTTTCTATAAAAAATTTCAAACTACCTATATCTTTGCATCTTTTCAGATATTTTGCATCCAAAATACATCAATAGAGTTTCCAAATGTTTGTGGTGTCTTTGAAGTGGATAATTAAATAGCTGTTTATGAGAGGGCCAAATATCTTTCCATTTTTGAACTTATAATAAAAATGTTGATATTCTCATAGCAATTATAACCATTTACTCAATTGTCAAAACTGGCAGATGTTTGCCGCAGTGAGTTGAAATTATAAAACGTATCAAAACTCAGTTACTCTTCGATGTGGGTATTAGGTGATCAATGTACCGTTATATATACGTAAACGAAATGGCAGATGAATTTTCCAAGAAGGGTCAATCTTTTTAACCAAAACGAATCGAATCTTTGATACTTATGCAGAGGTTCCTCGAAACCGCAGACAACAGATGGTCCATAATAACATCCTGATATTTTTCGAAGGTTTTTTTAATAATATAAATTCTATATACTAATGAAATATATAAGGCAAGTTGAAGACATTGTATACCTACTATATTTGTTGTTAAATTATTGATTCAAAATAGCTTTTAACTGCCTTTTGTCTTCAAAAATATTTTCATTCACAATTCTTACCTTGCTTGAAGATGAAGATTAACTTAAATATAAACAAATTTCATTAAATACGCAACACAAACTTTTGCGTAGATTTTCAAGACCCTAGACATTTAAAAAAAAGCAGAATTCCTACGTACAAGGTATTCGCTGTTCACCAGACTTGAAAACCTGATGCATTTAACAGCTAAAGCTTTTTTATAAAAAAAAATTTCCATTGACAGAAGTGTTCGAAATAAAGTTGGTTAATGAAACTAATTTTACACTAGACTGCATCCGATTATTCTTCTCCATTTACTATTTTTTCCAGTATTAGATTAAATTTTAAAAATTAACTATAATATGATCCTTTTTCTTTTTTCTTTTCTTTTCTTTTTCCTTTTTTTTTAGCAAAAAAGCAATATAAAAGTCAGTAAGTAGTACTAAAGAAAAGAACATCCAATGTCTTAGCTTATATTCTTAGAAAAATCTCTTCTCACGTTTGCTTGAAAAAGACAATTGAATCTTTGATTTCGTAACGTGATATTATTTCGTTGAGTGATTTTTGTTTTAAATGCTCTGTTCGTGACATTTCAAGATAAAAAGCTTAATTTCTTGTAAAAACACACGGGCTATACCTAAACACACACCTACACCTAAGAAAATTTCATGGCGCAGGTAATATAAGAAACAACTTTTTGTTGTGTTGTATAACAAAAGAAAGGAAGCAAAAAAAAAAAAAAAAAAAATTGTCTCAATGGACATGGTTTTGACATAAAATGTTGAAGAAATAAATAAAAACACAAGAAAAATAATCTTAAATTTCATTCCAAACCTATGTACATAATATTGTACATATATACGTGGGAAGGTTTTTTTGCTTTTCTATTCTATCTCCAAGTACTTAAAAGGAATATTGACTCACGCTGAAATTTCACATTTAAAACAAAATAAAACAAATAAAAACGATACCATGCTCTGGAATCAGTATAAGATGGGGGATAGGGTGTGTGATGACGCCGCTGTTGTCATCGCAGGAATACCTCTCTATTTCTATATAAATATATATCCACCCTTGAATCCTTTTTAAATAGAAAAATAAGTCGTATTTATGATGGATTAAGCACGTAGTACGGCACGTTCAGGTAAACTCTTAATATCCTTTGATTTTAATTAAAATAATCTTTTAAATATTCTTTGGACTTTATTTAAAAAAAAAAAGAGATTTGAGAGTTAATCAATATACTTAAGCCGTATAATATGATGTAAGAATATTAAGACTTAAGGAAGTTAAAATCGGATGTTTGAGTTGAAAGGTCTTTCACCATGATAAGGGAAGCCGAAATGTGATGAAATTGACTAAGATTAAAATTAAGACTAAAAAAAAATTGTATTTTCCAAAATCATAATGCTCGGAAAATTCAAATATCGATCCTGAAAAAGCGGATGAATAAAATGAAAAAAAAATGTGCCGTTATAAAAAATTCGCTTTCAATGAAAAACTGCTTATTGTCTATGAAAAATGAGGAAAACGGTTAAAGTCACTTAAAAATAAAGGGACTTTGGGTGATATGTATAAAATGGAGCATGTGCTCAGAGCAGGTGCTTAGTATAAAAAACTGAGTCGGTGCTATGATACGCCTGTCACTTATTAATAAAATGACTTTGAGTGGTAAGAATAAAATGGAGCATGTGCTTAATATCAAAAAAGAGCAGGTGCTATGAAAACGGTTATCACTTAAAAATAAAGAGACTCCAGGTGATATAAACCTGCTTAGAGCAGGTGCTCAACATTAAAAACTGAGTAGGTGCTAAGAAAACGCTTGTCACTTATTAATGAAAGGACTTTGGGTGATAAGAATAAAACGGAGCATGTTCTTAGAGCAGTATAAAAAACTGAGCAGGTGTCATGAAAACGCTTGTCACTTATTAATGAAAGGACTATGGGTAATAAGAATAAAATGGAGCATGTGCTTAATATAAAAACTGAGTAGGTGCTATGACAACGCTATAGTCGCTTAAAAAAAAAAAAGAAGAGACTCCAGGTGATATGAATAAAACAGAGGACCAATATAAAATACCGACCAGGTGTTATGAGAATGCTGGTATTAATAAATGGACTTTGGGTAATATTAATTAAATGAAGCACGTACTCAGAGGAGAACATCAATATAAAAAAATGAGCAAATGCTACATAAATATGAAATTTATTTATACTAAATGGTGAACCATCTCCGAAAAGTGGAGTTTTGAGCAGGTCAAGCACCTCATACCACCCTTTTTCCAACAAAATTTTGATTTTGAATTAAAAAAAAATGTTCCCTTAACATTAAATAAATTTTTCGTTCATTTAAAAAAAAAGAATAAAGCATTTTCAAAAAAATCCAAATTTTGGTTAAAAATACATTTTCTTTAGTTAGGCCAACAACATGTTAATAAAGCAAATATTTTTCATCTTCAATGCCGAATTAGCAACAGCTTTGAAATATAATAGTAGATAATTAAATAATCCATCAACAAAGCAACAACATTTTTCCTGAGCAACCAGACAATACAAAAAAATACATTTTAATTTTGTTGTGTTTTCTAGCATTAAATTTTTTTGTTTGTTTATTTTTTTTTACTGCTATAATGTATCTATATTGACGTCATAACCTTTTTGTTTGAAAGCACCGGAATCAAACAATGAAAACAATCATTTCCCTCCCAATGAACTAAAATATCAACAGATCATTTCTCGCTCGGTTTGTGTTTTTGAATTGAAAAATTAGTCTCTGTGGTATTTCATTCGCCATCAAACTATACAGATACACACTCCCTCTGGCTTTATTATTTTTCCATCATTAATATTGAAAATGCTATTATTTCCATTTTATTACACGTCGCGTCATATACATTTTTGTTCTTTTCAAACGCCATCCATAATAAATACAATTAATAAATTAAATAAAAGATAAACAAAACTTAAAAAGGAGAATAATAAAATCTTATTTTTGAATTTCATGCATTTTGTTATTTTTCCCGGAAATGCTCTTTATTTACAAACCAACCAATTTCCGGTTAGAAAGAGAGAAGGAGAGAGAGAGAGAGGAATCCCTCACAATATTTATAAATTTAATGAAATATTTTTGGCTGAATATTAATTTTGTTCACAACAACAGCAAAAATAAGTGAAAAATAAAATTAGAATTTCCATTTTTCACATTATAAATTTATTATCTCGCTGTATCAACACATATGGATGCAATTGAGTGTGTATAGCTAAGCGAATAAGCTTCATGACACCGAATGTGTGTTGCCACACATTCCTTCATTAATAAATTGTCATATACACAAAGCGAGTTTTTACACCCAAGTGTACAGTCGAGGGGCTGAGTGAGATATCAATATCCTTTCCTGCGGTGGTGGTGGATTTTAAAAGCCAATAAGCTCCATATAGACCGCCAAATGTAGCAGATCAATATGAACAAAAAAGTATACTACGTCATGTGTACGTGCTACATAAAAACTTGAACAAAAAAATGTAAAAAAAAAAAAAAAAATACAAAGCCAAAAGGGAAAAGTAATTTCATTACAAAAGAATTTTCAGATGGGAAATTCTTTGGCACCCGATATGGTATTACGCGGGTTTGTAATAAAGAAGGAATTTAAATAGAACAATTTTGCGGCTAATTAAATGTAAACCCATCTGTCGTTTTTTCGAACACTGTGATTTTTCAGTTTTGATTCAAGGATTTCTTACAGCAAAAAAAAAAAAAAGATTACAAAAAGAAAGGATAAGGAACATCCACGTTCACACACACAATTTTTGTGTTTTTTTTTTTTTTTTAAATAAAAAATGCATTTTACACAGGTAAAAGATCGAATAAGGAAAAAATTGAAAATTGAAATTTATCTTGCGAAATTTTTGTGGCGGGATAATATATTTCTTCTTTATTAATAAATTTTGGTCCATCATTTCATTCCTGAATCTGAAATACCAAAAGAATTCAGTTAAAAATTTAATGCACGACTGGGACGAATGAACTTAAAGTGAATTGTAGAGGGCTACAACGAATTTAGGCATTAAAAATATTAACACTTAATTCATTTATAATGGGTGATTTTTTAAGAGGTTTAGAACTTTAAAAAAAAAAAAACACAAAAAATTCGAAAAAATGAATGAAATATTTATTTGAATCGATAGTTTGAACCTTGCAATTTAATGTTTAAAGATAATTTCATGCAAATGTTGACCGCGGCTGCGTCTCAGGTAGCCCATCCGCTGAGTCCAATTTTGGCATACTCTTTCACACATATCGGCCGGTATCTCACGAATGAATGCATGGATGTTAGCTTCCAGTGCGTCAATCGAAGCGGGCTTGTCCCTATAGACATTAGCCTTGACATACCCCCACAAAAAATAATCTAATGGTGTCAAATCGCACGATCTAGGCGGCCAATTGACCGGCCCGAAACTGTTCACCAAACTCGCCTCGCAATTGCGTCATTGTTTCGCGTGCTGTGTGGCATGTGGCACCGTCTTGTTGAAACCACATATCATGCAAGTCAAGAACTTCCATTTCGGGCAAAAAAAAGTTTGTTATCATCGCTCGGTAGCGTTCACCATTGACAGTAACGCTGCGATTCGCATCATCTTTGAAGAAATATGGCCCAATAATGCCGCCGGCCCATAAACCGCACCAAACAGTGGCTTTTTCGGGATGCATTGGTAGCTGTTGCAATGCTTCTGGCTGATCTTCACTCCAAATGCGGCAATTTTGCTTATTTACGTACACATTCAACCAAAAATGAGCCTCATCGCTGAACACAATTTTTCGATAAAAAAGCGGATCCTCGGCCAGCTTTCCAAGAGCCCATTCACCAAAAATTCGGCGTTGTGGTAGGTCGGCTGGCTTTAGTTCTTGCACCAGCTGTATCTTAAAAGGCTTTACGCCCAAATCCTTCCGCAAAATTTTCCACGTAGTGCTGTAACAAAGGCCTAACTGCTGGGAACGGCGCCGAATCGACATTTCGCGGTCTTGTGTCACACTAGCTGATACGGCCGCAATATTTTCTTCACTACGCACAGTACGTAAACGTGTTGGTGGTTTAATGTCCAACAAAGTAAATTTGGTGCGAAATTTGGTCACAATCTTCCGAATAGACTGCTCAGAAGGTCGAGAATGCCGACCATAAAATGGAAGCAGCGCGCGATGAACATTTCGAAACGAGCACGAATTTTGATAGTAAAATTCAATAATTTGCAAGCGTTGTTCATTTGTAAGACGATCCATGGTTAAATTGCAAACCAAACTGAAGCTGTTTGACAGTGACACAAGGTACTAAACACACGTCAGCTGTCAAAACCAGTGTTGCCAAAACCAAACCAGCTAAAAAATCACCCGTTATATGGTAACTTATCCCCAAAAATTATATTCCAAAATTTTAGTATTTTTAAAAATGTACTTAAAAAAATTTTTAAAATCATAAAAAACATAAAAATTAATTTTGAAAAAAAAAATCATCGACCAATTTTCGAACTATCGAATTTTCAAAAAATAATTTTGAATTTATTTTTTTTTTTTTAATATTTATTATATTTATTATTTAAACTTATTAGATGCTCTTGTGTAAAAAATTTCATTAAAATTGTTTTAACTGAGAATGAGAAAGTCGAAAACCAAAAAAATGGTTCAATGAGAGATACGATTTTTAATCGATAGATAATTTTTTTTAGTAGATCGTACTAATATTAGTATATTATAAAATTTTTAATCAAAATCGTAGGAGCCGTTTTTGAGAAAAATGAAATTTTCCTTACCGGCATTTTAGCACTTGTATGGGAGGTACCGTTATTTTAGGTCATAAGAATAATTTTTATTTAAAATCTGCTAGATAATATTAAAAAAACTGCAAAGTAACAAGTTTATTAAAAATCGACGAAGTCATTTTGGAATTATTAAGTTTAAAAAAAAAATAAACTTTTTTAAAATTTCCAAAAATAAAATTTTTTTAAACGAAACTTTTAAAACTTCTTGAAAGATTTGCTACAAAAAAATTAGTCAAAATCAGCTGAACCAATTTTATTTTATATTTATTAATTTGACAAAAAACAAAAGTTTTTGTAATTTCTCCATTCCACTCGAAATCAATAGAGTAAGTCCCTATTCAGCAAGTAAATATTGTACGAAAAGCAAACTGTTGCCATCTTAAGTTCCGTACCATATTTTTGAATATTTCCTTCTATACCATATTTTCTACGGAATTTATGGCAATTGTGCTTCAGAACTCCACCAATTCAATTATTTACTTTTCAAGCATAATCCTTCCCGTGGTCATTTGCTATTCATTTAGTCTTATTGATTTATTCTTTTTTGTTTATATACCTACATTATGTTAACTAGGTTGTTTGATGCTTACAAAAACTATAATTTGAAATTATGTACTTCTAAATGCATTTTTGGGACATTATTTGATAAGCTAAATGTGGCCATTGACATCGAGAAGATCAATCAAATTCATTAATAAAATCGAACAGAAGCTACAAGCATAGGTAATTAACTAATAATTTGTAAAAGAATTATTTTATAAAACATGAACCTAAAACAAAAAACAAAAAGAACTAATTCCAAGAAATTGTGTGTGCATGACAGAAGTAGAAAGCTTCTTATGTTTTGCTTTAGGTACACATTAATTTAATTTCTACATAATTAATCATAAATTAGGTGTGTTAGTATAATACAGGGTGGGGTAAAAGTAATATTTTAATAAAATGTTGTTTCAAAGCCAACATTGTCCTCCATATGTCATGATGGAACCAACAATGTTCAAGACCCAATTCTGCAATTTGGATTAAAAAAAAAACTCGTTTCATATCACCGTCTGCAGACGCCATTAGCAAACAAATTCTGAATTTTTCCAATAACTTTGGAACGTACATGCAAAAAATCTAATTTATAGGCTTCATAAGGCAATCATATCGATAGCTTTCGCAGATCTTGGGGTACTTCTTAATATTTTTCTAACGGCTTAATAGATTTCAGTGTCGTTTCACAGTCTGTTATCAAATTCAAGTTATATTAGTTTTGTATTAATTTTAAATACAATGGCGAAAAATTAGAGACGATTAAGTAGGTTGTTAAGCGTTTTTAGTAGGTATGGTGTTACATTTACATCATACTAACAACGAGTTAACATCGAACTATCTTTTTATGTATTTATTAAAATAAAATTACCAAATATGCCTATTTTATATTTTTAGTGTCCTACTAAACCTCAAATGTCACTTTGACAATTCAAAATGTGAAAATTGTGTTTGCTTACTTTTTTTTAAGTCAACTGTCAATGTTTTAGACATATTTAGCTATGTGTATTAAGAAAACAGGTTTATTATGATACTATTTAAATTATGTATAAAAATAAGAACAATTTAGTAAAGAGCTTTAAATTTAGAAAATTGCTAATTTGTAATCTGAATACCTTAACATTAAAAAAAAAAAAATAATAAATAAATTGGGTGGCACAACAGCACGTTTAGAATTTATAGTGACTTACAAATTTCAACTATTCCTGTGTGCTTTTTATTGGCAGTAATGGAGGGGACCTACAATTTTTTGCCGAATCCAAACAGTTAAATTAAGAAGACCTTTTTTTCGGTTCCTCGCAGAAGCAGTAACTCTTGAAAAACTTATCTGTGTTGTTTTTGGGTGGCATCATAGGCTGGGAATCGAATCCAAGAAATTCGGCGTAAAAGTCCAACGCACTAATATTACTTCACTTTTGCACCGATTTTTTTATGGTACCATCATAACATTGTTGAGCTATTACCATTCATCTTCAATCTTTACTTTTTAGCCCCGGTATTGCTTCTAATCACAAGAGGAAGTGCGATCCAATCGTGCATTTTATTTTATTTTATTTATTTTTAAGTTTCGTAGGTAATAGGTATATCATGTTTGATTAAATTCTTCATTGGTCTGAGTTTTTCGGACAAATTCATACAATCTCCTTAAGGTAACTTACATAATATACTTATACTTACATTCATTTGAAGCAGTAAAATATTGATAGTTGTTATTGAATTGGGAAATTATGATAAATGCCAAATATTTTTTTGAAAATAAATTCAAGTTGAATTTTATGTAATATATCTATGTATACTTAAAGTAAGTAGATATTATAAAAAAAACGTGATTTGCAATTGAATACAAAGTACCACTTACAAATAAAAGGTATACGTTTTTTTTATGCATTCTCTTTCTGTACAAATCTAAAGAAACAAATTGAATGAAAAAACTGAATACCTTTGCCAAAATCTATGACTTATTGATATTAATGGAAATTTTATTTTTTATTATTTGAGGTAAATTTATCTGAAGGGTTTTACATATTTGTATGGATATTGGATATATAATAAAAAAAAAAGATATATTTTTCTTTTGAGAAAATTTGGAGTTGAATACAAATTTAATTATTAAATTGATAGAAGAAAATATTCTTTGAAAAGAAACAAATAAAAATATCCCAAACTTTCAATTCTGAGAGCTGAAATTTGTTGGATTTTTTTTTTTTTAGAATAAATAATATTTTTTTTATAATTTAATGGTTTGAAAAAATAACGAAAAAATTACACTTCTTATTCTCGTGTAAAAACTTTTTTTTTTAATAGTCAAGGTTTTTGAGATTTGAATACCTTTTCTTCGGGCTATAGCAAAAAAAAAGATTTTTTTTTTTAAATTGCTATACAGGGTGATTCGCATAGAGCTAGAGCGTGTAGGTTGGGTCAAGGCAAGGGGGTTTCTATTCACCCCGTTGAGACAAGAGAAGTAATTAAAAAAAAAAAATTGACTTAAAGCAGCAAAAAAAAATTATTAAAAAACAACGGTAATACTTACACGCCAATGATATACATTCTTATAAAACCAGAAATCTCTTCTTTTACTCTATTTTTCTTTGAAAATAACTTTAATCCGTCGTTTAAGTTGCTCTAAAAATTCTAAAAAAATAGTTTACTAGTTTTGGTTATTTTTAATTTTCTCAAAAATTAGAAGAAATTTTAGCATTTAATTTTTAATGTTTGACTAAAAATTAATAAGAAAATCTAATTTTGAAAACAAAAATAATACTTAATACGTAAAATTAAAAAAAAAAAAAAACAATTTTTTGAAATTTTTTTTTAATTTTTAGTTTTTATTATTCAAAAACTGTTCACTATAATAACTTTATTTTAAAATAATATAAAAAAAGAGATTTCTGGCTTTTCAAAAAAGTTGGAAGGTATTGCAAGTGTTATCGTTGCTTTTTAATAATTTTGTTTTGGTTTTATGTCATACTTGAGAAAATAGCACCTCCCAGCTAAACGGTGGGTAATAGACCCCCTCTTTTTCGATTTATTCCTGTCTTGACCCAACCTACATGCTTAAAATTTTTTTGCAACACTGTATGCGAATCACCCTGTAACCATAATTGCGATTTGTGCAACCTATATAGTCTATAGTTGTTAAGGCGTTGTCAACTATCTAAAAACAGTAAATCACCCATATAAAAGAAATGTCGGTTAAAGAGGGGTAGACACATAGAATAAAAACCTCCATCACAAAATAACATACATATTTTTTATGTATGTATGTGTGCTAACTTTCATGGTGATTCGTCAAACGGTGTCAAAATCTATTAACTTCAAATATACCAATATCCATTTTGATGTAAAGAGATTTTAGTGAGACAATTCAATATATCTACTATTCGATTGACACTTTGAGTACTATCGTAAAAATTTGCTAAATCATCACTGCTTTCACCGGTTAATATTAATAAATTGAGTGATATTGGATGTCACATCTTGTATTGTGTCAAATATGAAAACCTCTGTGAGACAGAATTCTGATTTAAATTGAATGATTTTTTCTTTTTATTTTGGATACTTACATAGTTGCAATTTTTGCTAGAGACATAATAAATGTGCCATGCCAAGAACTTTAAAATTGTTTTATACTAAACGTTCATATATTTACATTTGTACACTCAACACTGAAGATATGCAATTGAAGAACAATAGTGAAATTAGTCTTTTCTAGGATTTTATAAGTAAATTCTTCTTTAGGAATCCAAAGCCAAAAATAGAAAAAATTCAAGTAGAAAATTCAACAAGAATACACACCCCTTTAAACCTCTTTCGAAGAATTGGCAATAAAATTATATTCCAATCTTTATGTACATATGTACTGTACGTGCAAACAAGCTTCACATTTTGAATAAATGGCAGGTGTTTATTTTCAAGTGTTCCACAACAGAGAAAGTGACATTAAGTCAAAAGGGTTTATGAAGTGCGAAGACATGTGTCATATGATTTTGAGATTATAAAGTTTTACACATGATGGAGATTTATCTATAAATCTAAGGATGTATCAGTTATACCACTATGCTAGATATGTACATATAATGTATATATTATTTCACAAGAATTTATTTTTATTTAATAAATGCATATTTAATTAATTCTATTGAGTTACTTGGAAGTATTCGATTCACAATTAGATTAAATGAAGTTTTATTTTTTATTTCCAACATCGCATACTTATGTACATATTAAATTTTTAGTTCGAGTGAAAATAATTAAATATGACATCCTGCAATGGAATTCACAAAAAAAAACAGGAGTGACAAAAAATTTGGAAGGGAAATAAAAACTAGTTCTTTTTTACATCCAAATTTTCATTTCGCAAAATAGGTACCAACACTGAGAAAATGAAATGCACGTTCATGCTCTTATGTACGATTACAATGTGTTTTTAAATTTTGAAAAAAAAAAACATGGGTACATGAGACTAAACGGGTAGGCCATTTGGTTCAAATTTGGTACCTATAGAGAATTTGTATGTGATTCCCTTGAGAAAAAATTGAATTTATTTTATAGCTCATGTAAAGGGGGTAGCTGCCATATAAAAATTTCTTTTTTTTTATTAAAAAAAAACGGATGTAACGTGTAAGAATTCTTATTTAAAAATTATAACTTTACTAAAGCAGTCAAAGCGTATATTTAAAAAAAAAAGTAAAACTACAACATGCAAGCTTTACATTAAAAAAAAACATGTAACTTCTACAAAGGCTTTATTCAGACTGAGATCTATTAAACTTAAACATAATTGCTTGAAGTGAGCGATGCTTAGCGATGCTTAGAAGAAGCAAAAACTGTATAACAAATAAATAACATAAAGAGAACAACATGATACATAAAAATATCATTCGATAATTCTGTTATCATTATATAAATACATATTACAATGTTCTTATAAAATATAAGTATAGGTACAACGAATAGCTTCTCTTTAAATTTATGCAAATGCATGATACCGTAAATGGATTGCCATATGTCAGATAATCTTGATTAAATAAATAATCGTACGAGATGAAGTCTCTTACAAACGATTTTGACTTAAAATCGTACGTGTGATAATCAAATTAATTGATTTTTTGTCAAAAAAAAAAAATTCACATTACAGAAATTGCGTTTTGACGTTTATTGAGTTATTCACGATTCTTTTAAATGATTAAACTGATATTTTGATAATTTTGCAATCTAATGCTTAAAAGATGCAAAAATACTTTCATTTAAAATTTCGAAAAAAAGTGTTTTGTAAACAAAAATACATTTTTACTTGCGATATACAATATACATATATATGTTGTATGTACATATATATAGGTACTATATGACAAGTTATGCATTTGTAAAAAAAATGAACTCGGGATTTTGATAAAAGTTGAGATAACGATACGTGAAGTCGAAAAAAGTGGGTCTCGCAATTCTGTCTGCCTGCCTGTCTGTCTGACTGTCCTTTCTGTAGCCTAAACGGGTGGATCGATTTTCTTTAAATTTGGTACGTAGCAGTTTTTGGCCATTTTTGTATTCTTTTTTGTTTTCCTTTTTTTTTTATGGCCAAAAATAACGTTACTTGCCGTACAAATTTTTTTACCAAATTATGAAAATCTTATTTTTCTCAAAAACGTGACCACGTGACCATTTTTTTTTTTAATTTAGTAATTTTTTTTACAATAATGTTAAAATTTTATAAAAAAAAAAAATTCCGAAAAATGGTTTTAAATGGTACCACCCATAGAACCGTTTTTTTTTCTGATTTTCGATTTTCTCAAAGACGGTTCAACTGATTTTGATCCATTTTTTTTTTGACAATGTTTACAATAATTTTAAAAATTATGTATGTATGCCAAAATTTGACGTTATCTAGCTGATTTTATATAAAAATATTCTTATAAGCAAAAATAACGGTACCTCCCATACAAATGTTTAAAAACCGGTATTGAAAATCTCATTTTTCTCAAAAACGGCCTCTACGATTTTGATTAAAATTTTTGTGTGAAATTATATCACAACGATAGGTACTATTGGAAAAAAAATGTATCTATCTTTTAAAAATGGTACCTCTCATAAAACCATTGTTTGGGTTTTCAACTATCTTATTATCTGTTGAACCAATTTTATTAAAATTTTTTCGACAAAAGCTACTAATAAGTTTAAATATTATTTCATATCAAAATTTTCTCATAAATTGAAATTTGTGTAAGGAATCACTTGGTGTTCATTAGGAGCGTGTCAAATCAATTTCAGATATTTTTTTTCAATCAATTTAGTTCTAATTTTATTGATTGTTTAACATTTTTTAGTCTAAACTGTAAATTCCATGCATATGTGCGAATTGCAACACAGCACGGTCGGTGCTATATTGTTTATATTTATGTACTCACATAATACATCCTTAAACTAGGCTATATTTTTGGCAGGAGGTATAAAATATAGGCTCCAATAATAAATAAATAAGTTCCTTTTACCAGATGAAAAGTTTTTAAAATTATTAAGACTTTAAAACTACAGTGTGATCGCACATAAGAGCAAGTTCGTGTGACCTAGTTGTGCAATGTATTTTTAAGGTTTTCATAATTGCTTGAAAATGGAATTCGAAAATTCCTCTTCCTAAATTTATACCAATAGCCGTGTTTTTTTGGGAATCTATACATAGTACAGTAAGAAATTCCCAAAAAAACGCATCGGCAGTAGCCTGGTTTTTATATTTCATGTTTGGCACTACCGAATAACAGCTGTCAGAATAATTTAAAAAAATATAAATAAAAGAAAGTTTGCTACATGAAAAGGAAAACAAAAAATAACTTGAGCCAAAAATTAATTATAGTTACATAAAATGGACAATTTTTCAGAAGATATTCTTTCTTAAATAATTCATGAAATAATTCTAAATTATGCGTGAACTGTTAGAGTCCAGTGAAAGTGGAAACGAAGCTGAAACTCTTCGGCCCTCGCCGCATAAAAATCCAATAACGCTTCAGTTCTTTTTTTTGTCCAGTTCGTTCTAACCCTCCTATCCTACTGATTAGAATTGTTTAATCATATAATTTATATTAATTTTCTTTTTACCTTTTTCCTTTGTCAGACATTTCGGTTTCAGCAATAAAAATAAATTCTTCAGGAAAAGGCAGCGATAAACATATGTTTCAGGAAAGGGGTTTGTTCGTAGATTATGGTCGAAGTAAGTTGTGGTTTATGTATCATGTTGTAGATGACGTCATCGGCGATCATTTTTGTTAGATCATAATGATTTTTTAACTGAATTCTATGTAGTTCTTCAATCAGAAGTGCATTTAAATGCATTTTTATTTAAATCAAGTTTTAAAAAAACCGATAACGAATAAAATCAATTGATTTTTTTGGTTGAATCGAAAATGATAGATTGATTTTTTTGGTCAATCGAAAAACAGCCATGAAAAACACACAACTACTTTATAAACACAGCCATCGAGATGCAAATAATAGTCAATCCCACCAACATCTGAAAACAAAACTACCAAAATTCCATTCGATACTCGAATAAACGTCACAAACCTATCCGCAGTAGGATTCTACTTCTGCTTTTATTGGCAGTAATTCTACTGTGGATGTTGTATTTGTAACTCGTGTAAAATCCTACTGTACTGTGAATAGCTTTTCCAAGAAAACACGACTAATGTCACACATTTTAACAATTTTTTTTTTCAATAATGCATAATTTTGGGTACGATTCCCAGACTATACCAACTAAAAAAAACAGAATTTTTTTGCTATTGTGAGAAACTGACTAATCCTCCAAAAGTATTTCCTTTCATGACAAAATGTTTCTCACCTAAGCTGTTCGGATTCAGTAAAAAATGTTTGGTCCCTTTTATTCCTCAAAATAACACGAATGTTTGAAAGTTGTAAGTCAGTAGGCCCCGGTTCTACACGAATTGTCCCGCTGCCGCCCAATTTATTTATTTCTTCATTTTTAAATTTTGATATTTAAGTAATAGGACAAAAGAATAAATGTGTGTTCAGTATACATTCCGAGATGAAATTAAAGTTGCAAGTTATCAAATCAATTGAAAAAACCAACGTATAAGACTTCTTAAGTAATGGGAGTCAAAAATAGGCTCTATAGGAGTGTCCAAAGGAAGACGACATAAATACCTGCCTAAGTAAGTTTGTATATACCTCAACCTCAATCCAAATCTTTATACTTAATTGGTTTTATATAGACTTAATTTAACTAATCCAGATCAAAGAATACAAACATAAAATTCACATCCCCGCTAATACCAAATTCCAAGAAAAGAACAACTAATAAATTCGTTAAGAATTATAATTAAATTAACAAAGGTGACCCCTTAAATCTTTTTCATATATCTAATTTTATTTAAGCTCTTTCTTTATCCTCTTTATTTTATTATTTGAAACATGAAATTTACTTTTAAAACATTCCATTCTTGTTTATGAATAACTACAGCAAAATTCAATCTTCACTGTAAATACACATACATACTACAAAGTTCATAGTATGTTTTTCCCTTGTTTTTTTCATTAGCTGGTCTGGCATAGTGCAAAACTTCATCATCTGGCACCCAAGATTCTGGGAAACTAAAAGGATATACGAGAAATAATGAAACTACCTACATAATTGGTTAAGCTTGTTACATTTTTTTGAAGCGAGTTAATATGTTTATATAAATCTTGCTTCGGTGAAAGTGCTCTGGTTTTGCAGGATGAAACAATGAAAAGAGTAGTTAATTTACTAAAATCACATTAAATCCATAAAATTATGTGCACTTATGCAATATTACTTGGGCTTTTAAAATATTAATGTATTTACAGGAATACTTTGATGAATATAAGATTACTTAATAAACCTGAAGCGATAATTAAAAAAAAATAAATTTCTTTTTTTTCGAATCAGCATTTTATTTATTTTCTCAAAAATGTTTAAAGTGGAAATAAATCTTTTTTGATTTTATATTTTAAATAATGTTTTTGTGATTTCATAGAAATATATTATGGAAAGTGATATTCAAATTATTACTCAGAAGGGAGTCGTTTTTATTTGCGGTAGGTATACAGTTGCTATATGGCAAGTTGTGGATTCGTAAAAAAAATCGAACTCTTGATTTTGATCAAACTTGACATTAAGATGATAGCAAAGTCGAAAAATGTGGGTCTCGCAATTCCGTCCACGTGCTTGTCGGTCTCTCTATTCGTCTGTTTGTCTGCAGTCCAAATGGGTGGGTCGATATTTTTGATTCCTGTTACCTATTTTTTTTATTGGGTACTTCCCAGACTTGTAGAAGAATGCAATCTTTTGTGAATGAATCATTAATGACTTCAATAATAATGCATTCATTGATTTCACTTTGAGACTTCAGACTTCAAATCATGCAATTTTGAATCCAAAAAATTGAAATCATTTTTTTCGATTCATTTTACAGGAATTGAATGCAATCTTTTGGGAATTTATTCATTTTTTGCATTGTCATTTCTCGAAAAAGAATGCATGAGTTCCCAAAGGATTGCATTCCATTCCTGTAAAATGATTGAAAACAAAAATGATTGATGGTGATTGCAGAATTTGAAATCTGAAGTTTCAAAGTAATTTCAACCAATGCAATCATCTAACTGAATTCAATAAATGATTTTTGAAGACTGCTCTCGCAAAAGACTGCATTCTTTTACAACCCTGATGGTTATAAATTGACGGTTTAAGTGGAGGACCTCGTAAGTCGTAAGTCGAAAAAATAAAAAAAAAAAAACAAGACGCTGGGTGCAACGCTGCTGACTTCCCATTGTTGCCCTTGGAAACTAGACACTAGATGTTATTTTCTTATAAGGAAAATCATAATTCAAAATGTTAAAAGATCTTGTGTTCAATATGCGATCAAGTGAAAACTAAAGTTAAGGCGTATTATATTTTTCAACTTTTTCAGCAGGTTTTTGGAAGATTTGTTTGCTTTGAAAAATAACTGTCAATTGATTTTTTTTACAAATTCCATCAATTCTTAGTTATAACATTATGATTCAAATAAAATTATTCCGTAGTTAAAAGCATTTTTATTTTTGAGATAGTCAAGCCGAAACACATTTTTTACTATTTTTAGTAGTTTGGTTTTGCAATTTTGTTGCTTTAAAAAAAACTGTCAATTCAATCTTTCTACAAAATTTATGAGGTATTGACTACATTATTGTGTGTAGATTAAAATAGCCTGGCTTCAAAATCAGTGTTTGTTCTCAAGATATTCGAGCCGAAAAACGTTTTTCAAGAACTTTTAGTATTTTCTCGTAGTTTTTTTTACTTAAAAAAATTGTCAATTGAATTTTTTTTAATCACTTTAGTAATCAACTATGGAATTGTGTATAAAAAAAAATTAGCCCATAGTCAATATCATTGTTTGTTTTCAAAATATTAGAACCAAAATCCGTTTTCAATACATTTTGATTTAAAAAAAAAAAAACCGTCAGTCGATTTTTTTAAATATTTTTTATTTTATTTTACATCGTTTTTTGTAGAATAAAATTAAGTTGAAGTCGATGGCATTTTTTGTTCTCGAGATATTCGAGACGAATGACATTTTACAACTTTTTTTTTTAATGTCTGTAGTAAGAAAACTGCTTGAACGATCAATTAACTTGACCGTCAACCCGGAGATCTCTATTAATTCCCTTTAGCGAAGGGATAGGTAGATCCTGGTTGATGCGTTGACCAATTGTCAGCGGTATAGCGAAAAAGTGAAATTTATTTTATAATTAAACCTTACTGGTTTATTCGAAAACTTTGTATCTTTTTAAAATAGCGAAAGGACTTTTAATGGCTTACGAAAAAAGACCATCAAATCAAGCGAAAGCAACGACGAAATTTGCAAAGTAAAAAGACACAGATTTTCCCCTTAGGGTTGTGATACAATCAACCTCTATTTTATTTCGTGGACAGGTATTTATACAAAAATTTCGAGTAATTTCGAAAGAGAGATTACGTTACATTTTAAGTTTTAGTTTTAAGGCGAATTCAAAAATAGAGAAATTATGACGAATGGTATAAGATTGAGCGCCAGATTTAAATTTAAAAATTAAAACTTTATAGTTATAAATATGATCAAATTCAAAGATATTTAAATATTATTTACAATTTTTTAATGGAAGATATTTATGATGAACAAAGATTTATGATGATGAGTTTCAGCATCTTTCTGCTTCAACACCGCTAATAGATTTTTTTTAAGAACCCTTTCTGCACTTTTTGATGTATTATAAAATTTATTCGAAGTAGATAACTCAATCCATTTTCTTGAGATACGATAAAAGAAAAAATATATCACGAACGTACGAACGTTAGTACACACACACAGACACATATATACATCTTTGTAAAACCTTAAGATTTGGATATTTAGGACTTCCAAGCGCGGAGATATGTATGTCAAAATTTTCGATTCGATAAATCGGATCAATTACAATGGGAAGTTAAAAAATATAATTAATGCAAAATAATCAGAAAAATCAGAGCCACATTCTGGAAATTTCAGCGTAACATGTTTTTGTGGAAATTTTAAAGAAAAGGGCAGAATTCAAAACCTTTTACTAAAGATCGCCCATACAAAATTTGGCAGTTGTTTTCTCGATTAATTTTAAATGAATTAAAAAAAAATTAAATCTTTTTTTTTGAAAATTTAATAATTAGAAAACGATGTAATAGATTTTAATTAAACTTCGCAATCAAAAGTTTTTTTAAAATTACTAACTGATTTTAAACAAAAATTCTCGTTTTATCCAAAAATAACGGTACCTACTTTACAATTACTGTTTAAAAAACCGAAAAAAAGTTTAGTCCCCTAATTATGCAATCAATAAGTTCTCCAGCAATCTAATGCATCTTTATTTACAAGTAAAAAAAACTCTAAACTAAATAATAGGCATACATCACACATTGCTCACTAAAACAAAAAAAAAAAAATAAACAAAATATTACGTATACGTCCCAGTGTCTAATAATTTCAAAATTACAATAAAGTAATGTTAAAACCTCTCAAAAGTTAAATAAACAAATAACAAGAGTGTTAAATAAGGAAATACACTATACTAAAATAAAAGATTATTAATTTATGTATGAAAACTTTTATTTTAGCAAAAAAAAAAGTTCTTCTCCCAAGCACATAAGTATATGTATATATGTATTTTCAATTTAAGGCAAAGGCGTATCAAACAAACTGAAAAAAAAAAACATTCTCTTAGGGAAAAATTGTAAGAATTCTTTTTGTCCTGAGTCCTTAGGGCACAGTTTAGTCCTCCAACCACACCCAAATCATATAAAGGAGTTAAGCTTGCTTGCTCGTTACATTACTTCAACTTCCACACAAGAACTATTCGAAAAATGTCTTTGTTGAAAAGAACAAAGTATCTAACATTAGTTACAATTTTTCAGTTCTTTACTTCGTTTTTTTTTTGTATTATGTACCTATTTTTCTTGTTTTTTGTTTTGAAACGTTAACTGTGACCAAAGCAACAACGTCAATAAATTGAGTTTAAAAGTTTGGTCAGAAATAACATATATACTTAGGTTTTTTTTTTTGTTACACATGTTAGTTGGGTGGTGCACTTTTTTCGGCTCATATAGAAATGTGATTTTTTTGTGTTTTGTCATTGAACTGAAAAAATTGCTTCTCGCTTACCAGTTCACCAAACTACCACGATAAAGGCTTCTCAGACAGAGTATAGCTTTTTATTTTAATTTAGATCTTTCTCCTTACTCGAAATTTATATGTGCTTTTTGGTTAAGTTAATGGTCATTATTTACATTGGACATGGGTCAGATAAAAAAAATCCAATTTGTCTTAACCATAAATGCCCCGAATGTGGACTGTTTGCCATTTGGCCAATCTTCATATTGAGTTAGGAATGATGGTTGATTTTATTTATTTTTTGTTCTGTTTTTTGATTTTATTATTTTTGGAGTTGGATTTTATGTTAAAAATTAAGTTATTTGTTTTGTTTTGATGTGGTTTTTCATAAAGTGCATTTTGTATAGATGTATGATATATGATGGATCTTGGTTGTACAATGCGTCCATTAAGAGATATGCAAAATATTTATTTATTTTTGTGGAAGTATTCATCGTCGTCGTATTAGTTCAAAATATAAACAAAATATAAATTGAATTTCTCCATAAACTCAGTGTGAATTATATTTACATAAGAACTTCGTTATAAGTAGATAGACAAATGCAATAACAATTTATAACCATAACATGGTCTAATGTTTCAATTACATCACCTTATTCAATTTGCACAACCCCAAACATCCATAAAAGAAGAAGAAGAAAAAAAAATCTCCATTTATAAAAAGACAAATAGTCAACCACAAATCCAAGAAACGAAAAATTTTCAATTTTCCCTCAAGACCAATTTACACGAAAAAGTAAAACCAACAAAGAAATAAAAAGAAACCGACAAAAAAAATACAGTTCAACTTCAAAACTCAGAATACCACCGCGCGCCACCATCATCATACCTTTTACCTAAAACTCTAAAATTTATGATCGTAATAAACCGAAACAATAACAAAAAGAATCGAATTTTAGGCAGATGGCGTGGCGGTCGGTAGGTGCCATTTCAATGACGATTCCCTTAAAGCTTCTGGTAAGGTGTAAGACGTTGAAATTTATGACTGGTCTTTTGTTTTGTCTATAAGCAACACATATTTGTATGCAAGGGCTTTTGCTGATAATAAAATATGAGAAGGGGAAAATCCGGCTGTGCCGAAAAATCGTTGGAGAGTAATTGAAATTCACATAGCAGTGAAATTGCTTTGAATAAAATTGATTAATTTCATCATTGTGGAAAGTCACCTTAAAAAATTAGTTCGAGTTGATTAGATGAGGTTGTTGATGAGGAGAAGCTGGTGTAGTGTGTTTTTTTTTTAAGAAATAAGTTTTGAAAAAAAGTAACAAGTTAATATCTTTCTTCATATTTTTTTGCTCCTAACTATGATTAGGTTATTAATCAGGAAAATTAGACTTCCCAAATTTTGGTAGACACTTTTGAGGTTTCCTAAAATGTACCCTCAGTTTGGACAACAGATTTGTATATTTTGGGGTCAAAGGGTCAAAATTAGGTTATTTTTGTAAATAAAAATTTAAAACAATACCTTTTTGTTGAATTTTTATTACACTTTTTGAGATATTCACTCCCTCCCCCCCCCCCCCTTGTTCTTAAGCCCCGGTTCATGAATGAAGTTATATATTGAAAAATAAAATTTAAGAGAAGTCTCTGAGCCTATTATTAAACAATTTTTAGCATACAAAATCTGAAATGTTCAATAAAAAAATTGAATAGCTGATATTAGGGCGGTTCAAATTCAATGACGTGTCGCCCGACCCAAGTCATTTTGGTACTGACATTTCACATTCAACGACTGTCGAACCGACTTTATTTGAAAATAAATTTTCAAAGAGCGCAGTTCATTATTTGCACCAATACTAGCGCATTAATTTCATTTGTTTCCTCTTTCGTTTCATTATTTTGTTTACATTTCAACTCATTCTCTTTTTATCTTAGGAAAAGATGAACAATTCGAAAAGATGAACGTGCCCTGTTTTATATCTGTTCATCTTTTCGAGATTCTACTGTATGTATATAATATTTAAGTTTAGTGAAATCCTCGCGCTAGATGCCTCCTGCAAGTAGATTTTATGTTAGGTTAAAATTTAGAAAACTTGTGTTTCATTTCCTTTTTTTAAATCCAGACGATTTCTTTTTTATCAGCAAGTTATTTATGGCATTAAATCCGTATTTGATGATTGACAGATCCTGGATGCGTTCAGAAATATATCTCCAAGAGTGAAAACACAAGAAGCATAGATTTTTCGGAATGACGTGTAATGCAGCATAATTTTAAATTTCCCACCACGTTGGGAAACACTGATCTAATCTGACAGAATATTATTAGAATAAAATTCATTTTTATTTATTATTTATTTAATTAAATAATTTTGAAAAAAAAATGTATTCATTAGCTAATGAGTGAATTATAATTTCAAATTCATAAGTTAGCTAATTAATTAAAAATTTATAAACCAGCCTGTTAATTTTGCAATTTAAAGCAAGGTTTGAAGAGAAAGGTTCGTAAAATGAAATAAAATGCTGTAAATGAATTGAAAATTCTGTATGAACAAAATTCTGTTTTCTATTATTCAGTAAATCGATTATTCTGTTTTCCAAAGTTTTGTAAATTCATAATTTTGTATTTCAAAATTCGGTAAGTTTATAATTCTGTATTTCAAAATTCTGTAAATGAATAATTCTGATTTTAACATAAACAATTCTGTAAAGTTTTAAGCAAGTTATTTCATACATGCTAAATAATCGACACTAGAACTAACTCAGAACTGTGTTATCAAGGTTTGTAATTTCAATACAATAACTGTAAATTAAAGAACCAAATTCTTCGTTAATGCTTAGGTAAAAGAATTAAAAAAAAAATGAAAATTAATTTAAAAAAAAATTCTCCTTGGAACACTTGTAAATGTTTAGTGTCAGAAACGAGTTTAAACATTTTTAACTCGAAATATATTGGTTTACTGGCCTCCTCGTCTCAGTAACTGTTTGTGGTGACATCTTCTACACTGTGGTGACATATTCACATTAAAATAATTTTTTTTTCAAACACAGCAATTACGGAAATATTAACCTTATACTTTTTTAAATGAGGACACATTTTTTTAATACGTTTGCTCAGTTTATGACGTAGTATAATTTGTGAGATCTCATTATTATAAACGGATTTAACTGTACTTTACATACATATATTTTTAATTTTATATTTTTCTTTCATTTTCTTAACAAGGCGAAATAAATTACATTAACTGGGCTGGCTTGGACTTAATCACCATTTGGCAATCAATAAAAAGCCGTAATTTAAATAATTTTAAAAAAATAATTAATAACATATGAATTTGGAAATTGAATTTTTCATAAACTGAATTTTAATTTAATTAATTTATTATTTGAAGATTTGAATGAGACAACAACATAAGGGTGAGCTATCACCAAGATTTTTATAGGCTGGAGTTATAGCTTTTGCACGACTGCCAGGCCGATTATCAGACTTTTTTTTCAGTGATTGTTCAAGCACCACTGAAAAAGGAGTCTGACGATCGGCCTGGCTATTGTCGTGAAATAGCTATAACTCAAGTGTTGTTGTTGTTGTCTTATTCAAACCTTCAATATTAATATGATGGTGCGAAAAGCTTAGCAGCCTTACTGTAAGTTTGTTATCACACAAAAACCACTTTTAATTTATTATTTGATTATTTAACTAATCAGCTCTATAAATTATGTAAACCACATTTTAGTTTTTATTTTTTTTTAATTTCCATACAAACTAGTTTTTTCGATTCAACATTATTCGAAAATATGTATTTCAAAGGAAGTAAGAAGAAAAAGTTTTGAGATAAACTAATTTTATTTTTTGCTTTTTTTTATAAACTTTATGCCTGTAAAATCTATAAAGTCTTTTAATTGCAAACTGAATTGCACGGAAGGAATAGAATAGGAAAGAATTTTCGTTGGCACAGTGGACTGAGATATATAAGGTGGTTATTTATCTCATTTAATCCAACGGGAGGTGTTTAGTTGAGACCGAAGGAATATAGAGAAGAATACTGCCTGGAGTGAGGCTCGAACCCACACCGCTAAGTTAGCAGTCAAGCACTACATCCACTGCACCATTGCCTCCGCTTTTCGCGCTGTTAAATTAAATGTTGTTGAAATTAAAACAAAAAAATAGTTTCTGGAATTTTTATTATTATTATTTATTTAGATATTTAGAGAAAATTGCTCAAATTGTGTTATCAGTCGTCTTGGCGATGTTAAATGGCAACCTCGGAGCTGTGATTTGACCCCTTTGGACTTTTTTTTTGTAAGGAGCCGTAAAGGACCGATGTTATGCCAATAATTCGGAAACGATTCAAGCATTTAAGGCTAATATCATCCAAGCAATCCGTGAGATACAGCCCGAAACTATCAACAAGGTCTTGGAAAATTGGAGTGACAGAATGCACTAGTGCGAAGCCAGCCAAGGCAGTCAGTTGAACAACGACGTTGTGGTCCATAATTAATGCGAATGTTTGCTCTTAATAAATATATAATACATGACAAAAATTTAATTTTGTTCATTTTATTGCATTTTTAAAAAGAAACTTGTACTTGGCCCACCCTATATGTAAAAGTGTCTCATGATCTGAATAATGATCTTTTTAATGCAGATAATCTTTTTAGAGATAGGTTAGGTAGATGCGCCTATTTGTATTTGTTATTTAGAGACATTTGGAGTTGAAAATATTATTTTCATGCTTTACCCAAATTTAAAGGACTGTTTAACGGTTCCGAATATGCCATTCGTTCAATTTTTGATTTTGGGCGTTTGCACTATTTTTTCTTAGAACGGCAGTACCTATAGCTTTTTCACGATGACCGCCTTTTTGTCAAGTTTAGTCTTGATGTAAGGTTTTTTGTATTAAAAATCTTTTGTTGGTCACGGGAATTCAAACATAAAAACTTATATGTGACTGAAAACCGATGTACCTACTACACATCAGGATAACAAAGTCAAGTTATCAGCTCTATCAAAATGCAGGGTAAAATATATTTGATATTTGAGATATTTATTTTTATTTTGCGTTATTGAATTTGGACGGTCGTATGTTTACCACATAAAAAGACACATTACTCTTTTGAAAATACATACATTCAATTTCCGCCCAAAAATTCGTAATGGTAATGGTAATAAAAAGTGGTAGGGTTTTGATAAAAAGAATGTGTATAGATATGCACAAGCGAATCAGTTGAATGAAAATATATACATATATTGTCGTCGATTGAAGCGAACACTTCCTATGTTTCACAGAGTATCACTTCCTGTTGAAAAACCTGCTCGCTTATATGTATGTATGTACAAATGTATATAATTTCCTTAAATCCACATTGTTAAAGGATTATACTTCTAGATTTATATCCATTTGTGACATCCGTTGTATGGTTACTTTGTTAACATAAAAAGCTAAAAGCATTGCTCTTTATTTTGTATTTGCCATTTAAGACGCTTTAAGTCGTCCTCGGTTGTTGCTGTCATGTGAAACATAAAAAAAAAAAAATAAAAAAAAAAATCCTTGTAATACTTTTGGTTTATGTATTCTTCCTTTTTTTCTTCGTATCCCCAAAACAAGGCACAAGTTAAGAACAAATGATATTTGAACTTGAAATTGGCCACAATATTTCATCCCCATAAAATATAGTTTAAACAAGCTACATATATGGTATGGTACCTTCATAAATCTAAAAGGTATATCTATCCAATCCATTGTATACAAAAGCTTTCAAAAAATCCATAAAAATTGTCGGTCCATATCCTGATGTAGTTTTTAGTACCTACATCTGTTTGTGGACCGTGCCATCAAATTGACCATCACGTGGCATTAATCCTTCCACACAACCATCATAGATTACATTAAATAGACCACAAATGATGTCGTAGCTATTATGACAGCAAACCACTATCCCGCAGCGCACCTCACCGCACTGTACCGCACTTTCCGCATTATTTTCTACGGAAATCCATTTCAGCCAAATGTGGCTGTTATCCTTCACCACTTGTAAATAAATAGAAAAAAAAATAAATAAATATTTCGATGGCAACAGATGCATTTAGTGCAGGGGATATATTATGAATGACCCATGAACAATGAATAATACTCCATTTGCTATAATATTACTGCTGGTATAGTAGTTGTAGATGTCTCCTTAATGAAAAGTGTATGATAATGGCCGATTCTTATGGAAGTAGTTGTAGTAGTAAAAGTCTGTTTGTGAGCTTGGAGAAATGAATTTCTTCAGGCGTAAAATATCATGCTCTGACGGCAGCCATAATTAAAGTCATTGATGTTGTTTATGTTGAAGTTGACGTCCTTGGTGATATAGTCGATTGGATAAAGTCCCTTAAGGACAGGAAATTTTTCTATTGTTATGATGTGAGTTTGTTTAATGCTTTTGCAGGGATTTTAAAACCGCAAACACAAAATGTATTTTGTTCATAGTGCAAGAGCTTTATAGGTCACTTCATTTGGAACTATTATGTAACTTTACTTGGCAATGTTGACTTACCAGCTAAATTAGAAAGTGCATATGGATGTCTTAAAAGATTAGAGCCTGGTGAAATTTTATTGGGGTTGTGAGTTTTTGGTAAAAATGCTTTTAAGTTGTTATCTCGTTGTGTGTAAAGTTTTGTTTTGTTAACAAAATAACGGACAGTAACATGAAACTGGTGCGGTACTATATATGACATTTTTTGTTTTAAACTTACAAGAAAAATTGTGTTGCAATGCATAAGAAAAAATTAAAAATATTACAAAACAAAATTTAAAAAATGATCCTTAAGGTCCCCTGACATTTTTCAACTCACGAGTTGCACGTACGGACAAAAGCATTAAAAATAGATAGGAAAATTAAAGTCCTCAATCGTTTCTCGACCAATTTTATCGATGTGAGAGTTACAGAACGTAGGCACAGGTCATATTTATTTTTCTATTGTTCTTATAAATCTAATTTATTTACATATAAATGTCGTTTATATATTTACTTACTGTATTTTTCAATTATTTATTTTCTATTTGTTTGTTGTATTAATTTATTTGTTTAATTATATATTTATTTACTTGTTAATTAATCTATTTACTTATTTACTTGTATGTTAACTTATTTACTTTCTGTTTTTTTTTATTTTTTTTATTTATTTATCGTTTTATTTATTTATTTACTTGCGTGTTAATTTATTTATTTACTTGTTTTATTTATTTTCTTGTTTGTTTATTCATTTATTTTTTTATTTATTTAATTATTAATTTTTATTTATTTGTTTATTTATATTCATTTACCAAAAGATTTAAGCATGATCTGTGATATAACTATAAACAAAATTTAAATTCAGGTTTTTGTTTTTAATCTATTTTCCTTCAAATTCAAAAATATTAATATATGTATAAGCTTTTCAGAAACCTAATGTTGATTTTTAGTAGTAAGATAAAATTTATTATCATATCTCTATACTGCGCAATGACTTTAAAATATTGTAAGCTTTGTAATTTTCTTTGAAACAATAAAATATATCTATTGCTTATAAAATCCTGAACGCCAGTGGGAATTTTTCTGGGAATTGGCAGACAGCTCTTTGTTCCAGTGGAAGGCATCTTTGACTGGGAATTTTGCTCTTTTTTATTTGTACAGAATTAATTTTGTATTTTTTTTAAATTTTATAATTCAAATAGATAATTTTATTTCATTAAAAAATGTGAACTCGTTTTCGAGGCATAAAATTTCCAAAAGAAATAAATTTGTTTATTTTTTCTTTTAAATTCGCAAAGTATTTTTTTTTTAAACATTTTGATACGCAAAAGAGGATCTTTTGATCGAAATCTGTAAAGCCTAAAGCCTATTGATGACAAATTCTGCATCAAAAACAAAAAACGGTTCAATATCAGGCACCTACCGTCAATGAGAATTTTTGCTTACAATTACAATAATTAGTAGATACGCAAGTTATGGATTCGTAAAAATAGTCAAACTCGAAATTTTGATCAAACTTGATATTACGAAGATTTTCGAAGACCAAAAAAGTAGGTCTCGCAATTCTGTCCGTCTGTCTGTCAGTTTGGCTGCAGTATAAATGGATGGACTTTATTTAAACTTGGCACATACCGTTTTTTGGGCAAGTTTTTTTTTTCAGCTAGACCAAAAATAACGGTACCATGCCATACAATTTGTTAAGCTATTAATAAAATCTTATTTTTCTCTAAAACCTGCCCACACCATAAAAGACTACCATTTTACAAACAAAAATCTAAACAATGGTTATAAATTGCACCTCCATAGAACCATTTTTTTTTTAAGTTTCGATTTTCTCAAAAACCATTTAATTGGTTTTGAACAATTTTTTTATAGAGAATGTTTCAAAAAGATTTAAAAGAATTGTATAACAAACATTTAATTTTTTTTTTTTATTTTTAAAAAAGTTTTAAAACTTTTTTTTTTTCAGAACTGAATAATTCGAAAACGATTTGGTCGATTTTTCTTAAACTTGACATAATTTTTTTAACATTATCGAGGTAATTTTAAACAAAAAAAATATACTTATAAACACAAATAACATACAAGTGCTTAAAAACCATTAAAGAAAATATCATTTATCTCAAAAAAGACTTCTGCGATTTTTAATGAAATTTGTACGTGAACTGACAAATGTGTTTGGTTTTTCGACTAAGTATTTCATTATCTATTTGACTGATTTTAATGAATTTTTTTTTACACAAGAGCTTCTTATAAGTTTAAATTAAAATAAAATCAAAATTTTTAAAAGAAAAAAAAAATTTTGACTAAAATTATTTTTTGAAAATTTGATATGTACACAGTATGTTTTAAAAATAAATTATTTAACTCCACATTGATAAATACAAAAAATGGCATACCAATTTTTTTTTCTTAAAAATGTTTCCAAAAATGTATCTATGTATAAAAAAATTAATTTAAAAAAAGGGTCCAACGATTTAAATTTTTTTTTTCATAAATTGATATTTGTTTCATAAATTATGTACATCGACTTGATGTCAAAGCAAGTTCGTGTGATCCAGTCGTAAATTTAATTTTATCCCAAAAATTTTTTTCACAAATATTTTGTTTAAAATTTTTATTATATTTTTGAAAAATATGCAATCGTAAGTACATTTTTAAAATAATTTTTGATAGTTCTAAATTTTCAAATTAAAACTGCCAAACCATTTAGGCTTAACTCAATATACAGATGGATACACGGTCTAATTTACTTTATGACGAACTTTGTACACTTTTGAATAATTTATTAACCTTAAAATGAAAAACAAATCTGAATGAAATATAAAATATAATTTTCTTATTTGGATTAGATCGTGAAGACTGATAATAATAGAAGAAACAAGATCACATTGACAACAGTGATATAATATAACTATCTTTTTTCTTCTTTTGTGTTTATTTATTTATTTATTTTTATCGTATTTGCTGTCTGCTTTCTTTAGTTTACAATACCTGACCATTTGAAAAAGAAGCCATCTACCCGCTAGAACAAGAATTAATTTTTGGATCATTGAAATAAATCCACATACAAAGCAGGATTTCATGTCCTTACGTATTAAAATTAATCCGGTTCAGATTTTGGGGACAATAAAACGCTGATATATTTTCATAGGTATAGTCGTATAGATCTTGTGCTAGAAAATATACGAGCAATCCTAGAAATTAATAACAATAATCCGTCATTGTCTTAATAGTAGACTATTACACAATGTTCATTCCTATTTCTCTTCCTTCCTAGAAATGGAAGTCAATTGCAATTGACCAATATTTAAACTAAATACAATTTCTAATTTGTAAAACCTTTTTGCCACTAATGAGCACACAAAAGATATCCGCCTTCTAAAACTTCAAATGACAAAAATAAGGATCCGACTACATATAAATACACCTGAACTTTTTAACTACTTGAAGGTACACTCAAATAGATGGAAAGATAGATAGACGAGTTGGTGCAATAAAAGAAAACCAAATGAAGGAAATGACTTCAGAATCCTTATTATATGGCTTCGGAAAGTCTCTTCCTGGCCAAGGAGCAAAGAACTACACTTCCTTTTTTTGTTTAAGTAGGTACACTACGTTACGAATATAGTTATACTGAACACTGAAGCTGTCCTTGTTATATGGTGTCAGAGTGCAACGAAGAATATTTCGGATTAAAAAGTTTTTGCAAAATGAAAAAAAAAGAAGAAACTATTATCTTGAAAGTTAGATTTATATAAAAATTGCCAAAGATATATAAGAAATAAAAGGTAATCCTTGACAAAAATAAAGAGAAAAAATATAAGAAGAGTAATGTTCATGGCAGGCATGAAAAATGCCTTCAGCCCAGAGATGGTCTCATTTCGAACCGTTTGTATATTTTCCTCCTGACCTGGCTGCTGCCTCTGTTATGTGTGGAGGACAAAAAAAAAAAAAAAACTGTCCGCCATGCCAGATAATAAATCCCAAGAATTCCTAGATTAAAGCATTTTTTAAGCAAACAGATTCATCCTTCTCTTTCGCATGTGGATGATGGGATGTCATTTAAGTGGTGTTAAGGGCGCCTCTAAAGGTAACACATTTTCAAGTAGTTGGATTTGCTTTTTGTATGTTTGTATATGAGTTTTTTTTCCTTTTTGTTTTTTTTTTTTTCACTTCAGTCTGTGTGTATAGTTTGTTTATACATAGATTGTATTCTAGTGAAGAGTCCTCCAAGGATCATATCATTTGAACATGCGGTTTTTGTTCCTTGTGACCCAACAACGACGTGACGTGAGGTAGCTGGATATTTAGAGAATTTTATTCAAGAATGTAACCCAAAAATAAACAAATAAATAAAAGTCACCCATAGCAGCATCCTGCATTTTATGTGTGAGACGCCACAGAACAACACAGCATAGCTCACATCTCACATGACTTCAGTTCAAAACTAACAATAAGATTTGTTTAGCTTAAGTCCTTAAGTGCTTCTGGCTGACACTCAAAAACCAACCACATAACTGTAGAAGTGTATTGTTATTCTTCTTTTCAAGTACTCATACCTCTATAACAGTACGGCTATAAGGTGACCATATTTATTATTTCTGAAAGAAAAATAATAAATAAGAAAAAAGGAAACAAAATGTAAATTCTATAAAAAGGATGCTGTGACCTGTTAACAAAAAAATAAAAAAAAAAATATTTGTCACGACAGGTAAGTTTGAGTAATCTCTTTTTTATTTAAATTTATACAGGGTGATTCGTATAAGGTATGATAAAAAGATAGAGCTGATAGGTTGGTTCGATACCTACGCAAAAAAAATCAAATGGGGGGTATATTTCCCATTCAGCCGGGAAACTTACTTTTTTGTAAAGCCAGAAATGTTTCTTTTTTACCTGCGATATATATGTAGGTACTATATGACAAGTTCGACTGGAGCCTAAACTGTTGCGTCGATTTCCTTTAAACTTGGTACGTAGCGTTTTTTAGGCATCCCCCACACGTTTTTTTTTTTCATTTTTTAGGACCGAAAATAACCGTACCTGCCGTACAAATTTTTTTTAGTACACACATCTTAAAAAAAACAGTTTTTTTTTTTTTACAAAAATGCTACCATTAAAAAAAAATTGGAAAAAATGGTTTTAAATGGTGCCTCCCATAGGAACCATTTTTTTAGGTTTTCGGCTATCTCATAATCTATTCAACCAATTTTAATGAAATTTTTTACATAAAAGCTACTAATGAGTTTGAATAATATTGCATATCAAAATTTTCAAAAAATCAAATTTTTGATTTAAAAAAAAATTTCAAAATTATTTTTTGAAAATTCCATATTTCGAAAATGGGTGGATTATTTTTTTTTTAAATTATTTGTTAAACTCCGTATAGGTAAATACTTAAAATTCGCGTACCATTTTTTTTTTTAATATATTCAAAATTTTATATAAAAAAAATATTTTTTTAAAAAAACCGCTCCAACTATTTATAAATTTTTTTTCTTATAAATTAAGATTTGTGTAGGAAATGACTTGGTGTACATTGCGTTGGTTTCAAATCAATTTCAGATATTTTTTTAATCAATTTATTTATAATTTTATTGATTTTTTTTTACATTTTATCAGTCTTAACTGTAAATTGTAAATTTCATGCATATGTGCGAAATGCGTCTTGTACTCACATAATACTTTTTTAAAATAGGCTATATTTTTGGCAGGTGGCTCCAATTACTAATAAATTTCTTTAATCAGATGAAAAGTTTTTAAAATTATTAAGACTTTTAAACCACAGTGTGATCGCACATAAGAGCAAATTCCTGCGAAAAATTAATTAAAAAAAAAAAAACTTATTTTTTCAGAAATTTTACGTAGATAATTAAGTACTATTTTTGTTTCCAAAAATTCAATTCCCTTATTAATTTTTAGATAAAACCAGTATAATTATATTAAATTTTTACAAACTAAAGCCACGCAAGTTATACCTATAAGCCGTGTTTTGGTGAAAGTGTATGCCAACCCAGCAACATTTTTACATGCAAACAAAAACAAATCATATTTTTTGTTTTGTGTACAAATAATAACAAATAACTTTTTAATCACTTTTATTTGTTATTGTTTGAGTGTAAAAATTATGCTGAGCTGGCTATATTCACATTTTCAAAAAAACACGACTTAAAATCCCACATCGAATTAAAATTTAGAACATAAAACAAATGGTCACCCTAATATCCATGAAGATATACTTGTGAAAGTTGCAGGACCTGACATTTCTCAACATTCATTTAAATGCAGTTTAAATTAGTTGTGTTGTGATGCAACAATGAATCTAGAACGAAGATGTTAAAATTCATGTCTTCATCATATCTTCTTAGCGGACAATTGTATATACAGCTATAAATAAATTGACATGATAGTTTTTGAAAGCTTAACCTAAAGGCTTGGATTAAGTTTAATATTTTAACATAAAATCATATTATTTTTATGAACTATTGGGGGAGGAATAAAATAAGCAGCAATTGTCATAGCATTTTTAAGGATTATTATTTGAGTATCTTCGTATTTGTTTATCAAAACTTTAAGTCACATTGGTTGTTATTTTACATCAAATCATCCCCTGTATAAGCAGACGATTTTGCTTTGATGTTTAATGGTTATGGGCTGACAGGAAAATAGCTTACTTAAATAGGATTAGTAAGCTGCTTTAGGTATCATGAAGTTATTTTTGTACCTTGAAGGTAAAAAAAAGGTCAAAAAGATTTTTCTATCAACTTAAAATATTTTAATTTATTAAATGCATAACAACCCGTCGGCTTAAAGTGAAAACCAGCTTACTACATTTTTGCATTTAAAAAAAAAAAAAAAAAAAAACAAAATATCTACGGTTCTGAGTAAAAACTCTCAGGCATATGTTTTGGAGGACGTCTTGTTAAAAAAAAACATAGCACAGATTCGACTAAAAGCCTGCAGTTTGCAGTAGTCGCTTTTCTATTTTTCAATAATTAAAGCATTATTTACAATAGAATGGCATAGAACATACATAAGACAAAACTGAAACAAACATCAGACTCAAAGGATTTTCAAATACTCGTATTCGTGTATCTATGGCAATTGCTAACAACGGAACATTATAATGAATACGTAGGTATAGGTAAGGTATCTATGATTGCAATTGGTTGGCATATGTGGAAAATGGAATTGTTTCAAAAGGAAAAGATGTTTCAATGCGCTTCAATGCATACAGGTGCTGGTGCATCTATAGACGTAGTCTTTGACTATCAAATAAATCAGAGTACCGTATAGCAATTAACCTGGTTTAAAATAAGACAAATAAAATTATGTTTGATAGTTTGATTGCATTCTATCCATTCAGATAAATTGCATTTATATTTTTAATAAAAATATAATTATTGTAAAATTGTAAATATACAAAATATCGTCATCATTCAATGGAAACAACCATAAGATACCTTCATTCAATAAAAAAAAAAAAACAAGTAATGCCAGAGCCACACCTATCTCGTTTGGTGTGGTGTGTTGTGGAGTGATATGTTGTGTCGCTGAATGTGCACAATAATCAGAATTTTGTCTTGCAAACTTTCATTTTGTATTTTGCTGGTCACAGCGTCGTATGGCGCAATCGGTATAAGATTGATTCCAACACAAGACACCAAAACACACCACACGAGACAAATATGGCTCTACGCATATTAAATACATTGAAGCGATAGTGACAGATGACACTACAACAAACCACATGAGATAGATGGGCTACCGACTATCGAGGTGAGAGCCTCCCATGACTAGACCATTTAATGCTATCAATAGTATTATAACAATATCGTAGTATTCTTCAAGATTACTTTTAGCTTTCTTAGATTAGTCTAGTTAAGCTCTTGGAGCATCTTATGAGAGGAAAAATTTTACTTAGGAAGGTCTCTAAAATTTTTCTAATTCAAATTTATTTTTATAATGGCACAAAATTTTAAACGATTTAGTATGATGTTAAAGCCTTTTTTATCATACTAAAAATGCTTTAACATCGTACTAAATCGTTTAAAATTCTGCGCTGATAACTATTAAAACTATTTTAAAACTTGAATTTAATTTTATTAATTTTTAATATTTAAAAACCTTGAAAAAGACACGTTTCAAATCATCAAAATTTTAATAATAACATTTTATTCTGAAAAAGAACAAAGAAAGAAAAAATTAACAGAATATTGAAATCCGGGAAAAATTGTTTCAACATTTTCAGAAAAAGTAACTTCATGACAAAAACTGTCAAAAAAAAGGAAAAGAAAATTCGCACATCGACCGTTTTATATTTTAAAATGAAAGTTTAATAAAAAAATAAAAAAATATTTACTACACAGCATCATTATAATGCAGCATTTAGAATTTTACAGAATTCTTAATTTCAAAATTTTGAACAGAATCCTGGATTTATAGAATAGTAGATTACAGAATTATGTTCATTCATACAGAATTTTCAATTTATTTACAGAATTTTAGTTATACAGAATTTTGGAATAAAGATTAATGACCCGTTCCCATTTAATAAAAATAAATTTTAATCAAGAAATTTTTAGTGAATTGAAGTGCCTAAACAGGAACGAAACGTCGTCATTTTTGGGCAACATTCCTTATAGTGAGATCTCATCTGGTATCTCACGATCATCCCCAATCCCCTAAAATCTGCACAAAGGCCCACCGAATACTAGATTGCGCGATAGGTAGTTTTATTTTTAATATTTGCATCCCTCCTTCGATTCCTCAAAAATGGTAAAAAACTTGAATAAGAATATTTGCTACTCCTTCGAATTATTTTCAGAAGACAAATTTAATAGAGTAGCTGAGAGAATGCTCAGAATAATATATTTCAATTTTTGAATACATATGTGAATATGTCTAGATACAGCCTTTGATTCGTCAAGTTTTGGGACAGCACGAAAGCTTGTGATTGAGAGTAAGAATGTGTGTGTGAACGAGGAGGCCAAAAGAGGACAAAGGCTACGCATGACCAACCACTTCTCGGTTGACTTACTAAGTCAAAAGAGGATTTAGAAATTTTTGAGAAGAAGAAATGAAAAGATAAAAAGAAGTTGATAGTAAAGAAATAGATTTTGAGAAATTTTAAAGAAGTGTTTTTGCGACAGATAAATTTTGGAAATTTTTCGAAGCAGGAGATTGAAAATACAAACCAGAAATTACTCGCCAGAACAATTTGAGGAAAGGAAGAAAGAAGGAAAACGAACATTTTGGAAAAAATAAGTATAGAATGTTTAGTTTTTATTCGTTTGTGAAAAAAGTGTCTTGAAAATATAATTTCGGTAGGCCCTTGCATTTGGTTTTTATCATCTCAAAATTGTGAGACTCACAACTCCATTTTTAAATTAGTCTTTTTGATCGTTTTATTTTGGGACCGTGAGATAGCGTTCCAATCTTGGCGTCTTTGAATTACATTTGTTCCTTTTGTTAAATAAATTGCCTTTGCTTTAAAATTGGTTTCAACTATTTTAAAATCTATATTTATATTTCTTTTTAATGTTGAAAAATTCTGGGTCTTAATCCAGGCGTAAGCTAGGGTTTCCCAGATATTTTTAAATAAACTTTAAAAACCCCATTAGGGAATAAATACATTGTGTTTCCTTTATTTTATTTATTTTCAGCTCAGTGCACAAAGTGAATCGATATTTGGTGTGTTAAATCTCATCCCTTTCGCATGATTTTCGCAAAAAAAAAAAAAAAACAAGCTCTTCTGATCACATTATTTGCAGTTTTTTTGTGAACTAGCAACTAGTAATTTTTTTTAAAGAAATAACAAAGTAAAAGTGATTATAAATATATACAATTTCAAGAAAACACGGCTGTTGTTTTTTCGAAAGAGAATAATCAGATAAAAATTGCGTTTTAAAATACATAAAAATAATTTAAAAATATATAGAACTTATCACAACAGTAACGTTTAATACGTTATCATACAGATTATCCTTAAAATTTGTGATTGTGAATTTCTATTCAATAAATTATATTTTCATAGAGCTGTAAAAAATGTTTACATTTTTAGGACAATACACAATTTGTAATATATTTTTGTATGTTTTTTAATCCTATGTGTATGAATTTTTTTTGCCAAGTAGTTGCAAGTTTCCAGTTCATCGGGGAATAAGTTAAAATTTTTATTAAAATCGATTGTAAAATTGGTAACGAAAAGAAAACCAAACATACATAAATAAAAACGAGATTATAAAAATGTAATAATAAAAAAAATAAAATGTACGAATGAGTCGAAAGAACCTGCTCTGTTTGAATTTTTTTTTTATCAAAATCAGTTTTTTAATTAACGAGATTAACAGCGAAGTAAAAAGTAAAATTGTTATATGAGAATTAAACTTTATAGATTAACTAATAAAAAAAATTATGTTCTGTATTTTTAAGACATTTAAAACCTCTAAATTTCTTATTACAAACAAATACTTGCCCTATAGCTATAGAGCAAGTAAAAATTCGCTGACTCATGAAACTTGATACGATTATTTCATTTACCATGAGAATGAAGAAACAAGAAGTATTTTAAAATATCGGAGCTATAGAAGTTCGTTTTTTTGTTTGTTTTAGGTGGGTTAGGGTGGTAGCCGTAAGTGAGAAGCTTTAAAACTTGAAAACTTCGTTATATGCAATATAAGCTTAATTCTTAAAAGTTTTTAGCATTAAGATTTTTTTTTTAATTTCATTAAATTTTTTCTTGCAAAATTATGTCTTTGAAGATTTTCTTGGAAATATGAGAAATTGGCTCTGAAAGCGCATATTGTTGAATTTTATAAAAGGGCTTGAGGTTCCCAAAAATGATTTAGGTTGAGCAAATTATCGTAATGGATTTTTTTTTAACAAAAAAATTAATTGGTAGCTCAATTTATTTATTTAAAAAAAAAAACAGATTTATTTTAATATAAAATTGGGACTCAATTGATCATATTTCAAAGAGATATTGGTACCTGGCTATCGCTCTTATTTTGTAGGTGAATTGAGCTTCATCTCCTTCACAAGTTTTTTTAAGTCAATTTCTTGTATGGACATATATTTGTTTATTTTGCTTGTTTAATGTGTGTTAAACATTTTGCAATCGATTTTAGCAATCGATTTTAGCAATGGGCTTAGAGACTTTTTAAATTTTAATTAAAATTCAGAACAAGATGACAACAGGTTAATTTAAATTATCTACATAGGTTATCGAGAAGTATTATTTTAAATCGATTTAAATTTTTTTTGTCAAAATGTTAAAATAAACCTGAAATTTTATTAGAATAAAATTTTACATTTAAGACGAAGAAAAGGGTCACACGCAATAAATAATAGAAAGGAGAAATAGTAGGGAGTGTAAGTCATTGAAAAAAAAAAAACTCACAAAATAGTTCAAATCATTTGTGGTGCAACAACATTTTTAGTATGTTTGGTGAACTATTTATGCAAACATTATCATTATTATTAAACGCACCCCACGTTTTTAACTTTAAGAGTATGAGTCTAGAAGCGTGGTAGCTGCATACATTTATTCATACTATATTTTTTTTTATTTGCAGATGAAGGCTATTTTAACTTAAAAAAAAATCACAAGTTAATATTTTTTTCATTGCACGTGAAAAGTCAAGTTAAGTTAAGAGTTGGTGAACTCTTGCAGCACCGACTTCTCCGTTTGCAATGCGTTGCGTTGTGTTCGTAACAATAGATTTTTTTTTATTGGATATTTGGCAGATAACTAATCGTAATGAATAACAAACAGTTAACCCAGTTTAAAAAACTAAAATAAATAATAATACACAAAGTTAACGATTTTATCTTCTGTGTAGCAATTGACTCCATTTTGTTTCCAAAATAAAATATATTGTAAAATTGTTAGGTGTTAATTCCATCAACTTCGCATCGACTTGACCAATTTTGGTATGATAACTTTCAAAACAAAGGGTTCTAAATAAGACTTAATTTTACTTAATTATTACTTTTTAAGTAGAAAAAAAACGTGAAAACACTCATTTTTTTAAAGAAGCAGAAGGTAATGAAACTCTTCTTAAAAGCATTTTCTTTTTGTTTAAAATGACCTCTTGATGCCTATACTTAATTTTACTTAGTTTATAGCCACACCCACTTTTGAACAAATGACGAACAAACTCAATGAATTATAAAAAGTTTCATCATAATTGAATTGACTCATAATACATTTTAAATTTAATTTAATATTACTCAATTTTCATTTTCAATTTTATTATATGGTTTAACTTGCAGTTGAAATGGAAAATTAATTTAAAAAAAATCAGTGTGTCAATAATTCATTAGAAGAAAAATGCATCAAAATATTTTTTTTTTTTTAAACAAAATTAGGTATTCATGCAGTTTTGGATGGATCTTACGTTGTTTTTTTCTATCTTCCTTGGGATCAATGGGTAATATCCAAATTTATATATTATATATTTCTTGTAAATTCTTATTTTATTTTAATTTATTTTTAGAAAATATATGTATAGTTTCCTCCTACGACGTTTACAAAAAGAACCACGCACTTATACAAAAAACACTTCAACACTTATAATATAAATATTTTGATTATATAAATTTTTTTTCATTAAAACACTGAATATATATAATTTGCTTTATGTTTAGTTTAAATTTGTTTGTTAAATATAATTTTCTTATAATTATCATTAATAATTTTGATTATGTTTATAAATATTTTTATTTATTTTATTTTATTTTTTTAATACACAGTAACAACACTTAAAACTGATTAACGATAAAAATGTCCTTTCTACGTTTTTAAATATTTTTGTTGTTTTTTTTTTTTTAATATTTACAATAATTTTTGACAAAAAACAAACAAATTATTTAGAACCTTGATTGTTACGAAACCATATGATTTTTTCTTTGTCATTTGATTTAATTTTTAAGTCCATTTTTCATATAAAACAGTTAGTAATTTATTATAAAACAATATATGTATATACATATAGCTATGTATGTCCTATAAAATTGTATATAAATAAATTCGATTCGAACAAGCATCCACGATTATATAACACAAATGAGATTTTTTTAATATTTTGTCACACCCGTTATCAAAAAAAAAAAAAAAAAAAAATATAAGAAAAAGCGCAACACATCCTTTTTTCGTTGCCCACTTAAACAAAAAAAAAAAAAAACATACTCCCACTCAAAAACGTTTTGTGTTACATAAAAACTGAATTTATTTGCCTTGATGATGCTTCAATGTTTTACAACACAGTGGACACGCACATTTTTATTTTCTTATCAAACAATCAAGTATATCCGTCCAAAGCACTATTTCCGTTTCCCGTTAGCCATTCGAATAGATTTTAAAATCCAACAAAAGAAATCAAATTTATGAAAAAATTAAAACAACATAGAAATATTCGCGTGACCAGCAAAAACGGGAGTATAAATCAGCAATGACAATAAAAAAAAGAAGAAATGTAACAACGCGCGTTATTTGTGTCGTGTCGTTGTCGACGTCGTCGTCGTCGTCGGTCGTATAGAAATACAATAGAAAATGGAGGTGTGTTCTTTTGTAGATGTATGTGCGACGGCAGTTAACCGTTTGAAAATTTGTGAATAAGGAACATAACCGAAGCGTGGGAAAAATTCAACTGAAAAATGGAAAATTATCCATGAGGAAGCAACACGTTGGATGGACTGCAATACAACCGCGCCACCTTTTCACCGAGGCTGTGTGCGCGCCAGAGAGAGTATAAAACTACAAGGGGGTTGTATAGTGCAATGTATAAAGCAGGGTAAAGTTAGTACGTATGTTTTATTTTTATTCTTGAAGCTTTTGCTCCAAAATGTAACATTCGGTTTAAACGAAAATATAGGAAAGGGAAAGCAGATGCCAGACCTGACGGACCTAAAATCAGAATGAGAATCCAGCATCCATTTCCATTGTGCGTGCATATGAGTTGGCGCATAAAGTACTCAAAATTTCAAAGAGCTTTTTTTTGAGTGAAAGCACATAATATAATTGAGCGAACGAGGGATACTGTTGCTTGTGGTATTATTATTTATTCTTTTGAGTGAGTGTTGTGTGTTATTTTCAATAATTCTTGCATAAGGAAGACTTCCTCATCACAATTTTAAGCCAACAAATTGATTTGATAAACTAAAATAAAAGAAAAAAAGAGAAATAGAAAATGGTATTTTTGAATTGAAAACTACAAGTTGAAATGTCCATATGTACTGTACAGTGTACATACACCTAACCTATAAGACAAGTTCAATTATTTTTCTTTTTTGTGGTCTTAAGAACTTTCAATAACTTTTAGGTAGGTAGCTAGGAATCTTGTTATTGAGAATGTTTCAATTCGAGATTTAGAATTTTTAATTTGATTTTTTTTTTTAATTTGTAGGTAGGTAGGTTCCTCAATTTATTTGAGAATGATAGGGAGGCTATTTTCGATTGATGTTTATAATTAGTTTTATAAGTATATGTAGGTTTATTTCATTCTTTTTTAATTCATGTACCTGCAATAGGTTATAGATTCATAGTGAGGGCAATTCCCATAAAAAACACCGAATTCTACGACTTTTTTTTAGCGGGGGCTATATTTATCTTTAGATATAGTAAAAGTTATTGTAACAAAGTAAATTTATTAATTTTGAACAAAGCTAAATAAAAGCTATGAACAAATAAAAATATAAAATGCACAATGGATCGCATGAACTTGATATACCTAATAAATTATAGAAAATGGTTAGAGACCATAACTCGTTTATTTACAAATATTTTATGATCAAAATAAAGAACGCCATCTAAATTCTTAAAGAAATATAAATGTTTGCACACAGGTATATATATACAAAATTTATTTAAAATAAAATTTCAGATTCAAGTTTGAAGAAAATTAGTGGTTTACGCTGAAGGTTGAGATATAGCAGTGATGGGAAATGAGATTTAAAAAATCCCACCGGTTTCGAGAAAAAATCCCTACATTTTTGTATGGGAAGACAAAAAAATTTGAATGAATACCTAGACTAAGTAGGCATTTGCTATTTTAATCCGGCGATTCCGTCGCAAAAAATAAAACACATCATGAGTTTCAATGAGACTGCAAGCACTTGCGATTTAAAAAAAAATAGTCTTTTTAGATTATCTTGTGTTGGATATGTCACGCGATTAAAATCGCAAGTGTGTTCTAGCCTTATTATTCGACTTTTTTAAACGTTGCTGTTTATTTTTTACCAAATGCGTGCATTCTCATTAAAATTTGTTTTTTTTTTTTTTTGCGATTGAAAAATCGCGTGACTGAAAATTGAAAAGTGCGTTTATAGCAAACATTTGTTGCAATGACGATTTTTGTTTTAATCGCAACGATGCGATGTAACGATGCAACAATGTAAATCGCAAGTGTGTTCCTAGCCTTACTTCTTTAGTTTAAGAGAAAGTTTCCGAAGAAAAATCTCACTCTAATTGTCATTGACAACCGAATAATGCACTTTCTACTGATGAAACTAATTTTCTGTGTGAGTACCAGTTTTCAGTCGACTTTTTTTTTTTTTTACAAGAGTTTGCATGTGAATGTGTTACCTTGTCTTAGATTTAGATTTAGACTCTATAAACAAAAAAATGTTTATTTTTTTTTTTTTTTTCGTAGTTGCACGCCAAAAGGAAGACATCATGTGGAAATTCACTGAATAAAAAACTGTTAAATTTTTTTTTTTTGGAAAGAAGAACGCGAAGGACAGGTCTTCTGCGTCATTGAAGAGCAGGCGAAATATTTTGTTTTCAGTTACAAGGTAAGGTGAGAAAACAAAGTTGTAGAAAATAGGTAGATAGGTAATTAGGTATAGTAATTGGCGGTTATGGTAAAAATAACACCCCCAACATAAAAAAGCATTTGGAATAATTATTTACCAAAAATTAATTGGAAAAGCCACAAGTATGGGAACACTGAGGAACAGACAAACGGATTTGAGGGACCCTCGCTTTTCGTGCTCCACATAACAACTTCAACATATAATCACAGCCGGATCAACCATTGTTTGAAATAAAAACTTTAAAAAAAAAAATTATAAAACTAAGCAACAAGTGCTGAAGAAAACAAAGATAGTTGAAAGTATGTGACAAAAAATATAAATAGGTAGTCAATGGAAAGAAACTAAAAAAGAAAATGAAAAGAGCTTAAAAGAATAAAGCAGATACCTATGAAAATGAAATTTAATAAAAAAAAATTAAATATGTAGGTATGTATAAAAATATTTAAATAGTTCGTTCGACTTTAGTTTTAAAAGAATAATGATATTCAAATATTTTTTAATGTAATTTTGTTTGCAATATCAAGAAGCATCATATTAAAAAATTATAACAAAATCGGTCGAACAATTACTCAAAAATCTTCAAAATCCTATTTCCGTATAATGGTAATTATTTTTGGCAACAACTTGAAAAGCAGTTTTCTTAGAATCATTTTAGTCATTGCAGGTAGACAATTGTAGACAATTTTCAATAGGGCCCAAGATATTCATTGCCAACATGTCTTTATCTAACCCTGCATACGAAAACATGAAACATCCAACAATTTGAGAATTAATAGTTTTTTCCATTTTTGCATTTAACAACTTGAACAATGAACAGGCTCCATAATTTTAATTACATACGATCCTTTCAATTTGAATTTTATAGTTTGGAAACTGGACACCCCATGTTGTTGTGTTACAATTTCCTAATTCAAAATCTTAAAAGCCCTTATCAGGTGTTCAATATGCGATCAAGTGAAAACCAAAGTTGGGGCGTATAATATTTTAAAACTATTTATGTTGTATTTTTGTCAGATATGGCTTCGAAATCAGTGTTTGTTCTCAAGATGTTCAAGCCGAAAAACGTTTTTCAACAAATTTTAGCATGTTCTTTTGATAAAAAAACTTTCCGTTGTTTTTTTTTTTTTAATTCATTCTAATTCTATATCACGTCGCTATTTGCAAAATAAAAATAAGCTGAAGTCGTTGACATTTTTTGTTCTCGAAATATTCGAGACAAACTACATTTTACAATTTTTTTTAATTGCTGCAGTAAAAAACCGCTCATTGAATTTTTGTTTAAACCCTTTCTGCACTTTATGATGTTATTATTTGTAAAACAAAATTTATTCAAATTTAACTTAACTTAACTTTATTCGTTCTTGAGGTACGGTGAAAGAAAGAATTTATAACGAACATGCGAATGTATGAACGTACGTACACAAACATACAGACATCCAAAAACGATTGAATCGGATTCGTAGGAGGTCGAAACGCGGAGATTTTTTAAAATTTTTGATTCGAAAAATCGAAACAATTCAAATAACTTTCAATGGGAAGTTATGTAACTAGAAAACACTTTTACACAAGTATTGAGATCTTGGAGAAGTTTGGAACCATCCTGTTTCAAAGATATGCATCGGAAGCCAGCTCTTCTCTGTTTAGATGCTACTATAACCGCCTGAGCTACAACCTACAGCAGAACTCGTACCTTCTAAATAGAAACTCATTTAACAAAATAAGCATTATTTTCAAAGCGAGAGGAGAATTGCTAAATCTCAATTTTGTCCCACACCGACCAGATCTGCCTTTACTGTGTGGTCTATGTAATTTGAAAGCGCGTGAAGATACATTTCATTTTATTGGGATATGCCCAATCCTGACGGAATTTCGGTTGAGATACTTCAGCAAGCGCAGCATGGAAGAAAGAGAAATGCTCAGCATACTCAACGGCGACCAGGGATGGGATGCACTCTACAACTATATTGTCGCAGCACTACGATATAGAAAAGCTATCCTTGAAGAAGATTTTTAGTGATTTAACACAGTACAAATTATTAACACTTAATGTATTATTTCTATTAATGTAATCATATTCAAAATGTCAGTCTGGTAGACGGCCATATAGGCCATACCAATCTAGGCTTAAGAAATTTATATTACAAAATGTTATGTTAAAAAATAAAGGAGTCATTAAAAAACTAACTAACTAACTAATTAACACAAGTATTAAAATTTGTTTTATCTTCTAGAAAAATCAAAAGGAAAAAACTAATTTTATTGCCATCATGGATTAGGCACTAGAACAAGAGAGACACAGGCCGTACCAAAAATATAGGCACACAAAATCATCACAACGAGAGAATGTTTTCAGGGAGGGTATTGAGGAGTCTTATTCTTATAGTGGATGAACTCACATTGAAAATCTTACTTTTAAAAAAGTATTGACTTCGTCCAAAATATCGTCATAATACAACCTTGGCCTTGGGGAAGCTCGAACAAAAACTCCCTGCCTTCCTTCCATCCTTACCAACAAGTAAATGAAATGAAACAGTTTGAACACCTGTTTTTAACAAAAAAACACTCCCAAAAATATCCAATAAACATCAGTTTAAAGGATGCATTTCCCTTTCTATGTATTTACATTTGTTCATTTAATTCAAAGTACACTAAGTTATTTCAAAAATGCCCTAAAAAAATTGACAAAAAAAATAAATTCTTAAATATACAAAATTGTCAAAGAATACACATACTTATACAACCAAAAAAAAAATGCTCATTTCGTGCGATGATAAATACACCATACCAGCCTGGAGCTCTTTCCTCGTACTATATATGTTGTATATGCTGAAAACATCACAGCAAAAAATAAAAAAACAAAAATAAAAAAAAAACAAACTTCAAACAAAAATATCAAAAGCAATAGCGACATCAACAGCAATAACAGTGAAAAATGACGAACAACATCATAGGAGCATTCCATGGAGCATACCAGTCCGAAAAAATGTTTTTTTTTTGCAAACTCGCAACCTGATGATAACATGAAACCAACTTACGGGTAAGAATGTTTCAACCTCGAGGCTATCGCTTTCTACCTCTATCTCTCTCTATGTATATTACTATAGCTAGCTGCCGCTTGCCATCGTGGAAAATGCGTATAGCTGTGCTGCCAAAAATATATCCTATGAAATTTGTTTCCTTCTTTAACTCCCAACAAAATATTCGCCACCCTGTTCTCCTATGCTACAACCACTGTGATAATATCACAGAAAACTCTTCAATTAGATTTTAACGTAAGCCACACCAACCAACGACGACGACGACGACGCACGATATATTTTACGGACGGAAAAGTGAAGCGATGCGACAGAACGACTTTTGGAGTCTACGGAGTTTCATTTCAATGCCATCAAACAGTGCGGCGGCGAGGTCAAAGGTGATGATGGTATAATGACAACTATACTGCCTGGAGGTGCAAGTTTATAAAACGAAAATGTCCTCTGTCACAGAAAGTGTGTCATAATTTTCTATTGGTTTAACAGTGGTAGTTTTTTTTTTTTTGTGGTAAATATAGGAGACTCTGGAAGACAAAGCCTTACACTGGAAGGCTTCAAAGTGATTTGAAAATATTAATTAAACAATTTCAAGGGAAATTAAAATGCACGGCTGGATTGCAAGGAATTGTTCTCCATACAAAATTTATCTCAATAATAAAATTTATTTTTTAAGCTAGGAATGCAAAAATTTCAACAAAAAAAATATATGGGTGTGGCAGCAAGAAGCATTTAAAAAAAATCGATTTTTTATCAATAGAGGTTATAATTAAAAAATATTACTTAAGCTTCTACTTCAATAAAGAGAAGACTCAGATAATAAGATAATAGATTAGTGGGCGTGGTAATAGGAGGTCTTCCTAAAATATTACACATGTATGCTCAAAGAGAGGTTAATTTCATTTTTTTTTACTTTTTAGGGACTTTAAATAAGTAGAATATTTATAATATAAGAAAAGTGGGTGTGGCAAAGGGCTGGTAAGTTTAGAAAGTCGTGTCCTTATTTTAAAAGAGCTTATAGTTGCAATTTTATTTGCTTTAGTGGCGTTGAATATGGAACGAATTAATAAATATGGGCGTGGCTCTAGCTGGATTTTACTGTAACTACTTTTAAAATTATACTACGCAGCTGAAGCGTAACGAAAAATTCCATACAAAAATGACACAACGAAATCATAAATGAAAAATTTCGTTCTGCTCTGCGCTTTGTAAGTAAGCTGTTCAACGAATGAAATTGATAATTGTAGTAGATTATTTGGAGAAGTCTCCGCTCCTTTTTCGCACTGAATTATTTGCACCAACGAAAAAGTGAGAGCGAAAAAGTGAGAGCAGAAACAAATTTCGTCCCGCATTATCTGATAAAACTCTCCATCAGTAATATTTGAACTCAATATACGGCTTGTGTATGCCAAGGCAAACGTTTTTAGTCTTAGATTGTGAACTAGCACCGAAAGCATGGGAAATTGTTCTGAAAATTTTAATATTTTTTAAACGTGATCTGTGAACTTTCAGCCTCTCACGCTGATCGCAATAAATTAAAGTTTCCATAAAAAAATTTCATCAAAATTTAGCCAAACTAAAACTAAGCAGAAGACCCTCTTATGTCAAAATTAAGCTAGGGTTTTAACTGATGTTTGAAGAAAAAAGTGGGAGCTAAAATTCTGCACAAGTATAAATAACCTTTTAAATACACAAATAATTTTTAAAATTCGAACAAAAGAAAATTCAAACAAGCAAGGCTACTTTTTGGATACCTGTAAGCGTTGATGTACCTGTGTTAGAAAACCGTCGCACCAATTTTAAACAAACTTCACGGAAACACTCTTGAAACTAATACCAAAGATTAACTGACATTTTGAGCTCAATCGGTTTTGAAGTTTTGGAGATCATAGCTAACATACAAAAATATAAAGTTTTTTTTTCTGCAGTCCTTATTCTCCTTCCTCAAAAATCAAATCGGTTTATCGAACTACTGATGGTTGATAGCTTGTTATAATTATTTGTGTGTGTATACAACTTTTTTACCAGAATCTGGTTCAAACAGATTTGATCAAAGTGGGACATATTATTGGGTCCCACGATTGAAAAGTGGTCATTTTTGTTTCCGCTGCGTTGGCGGCAGAGTGCAATATATATAATAGGACTATAAGAGTAATATCAATGATTTTGCTTACAGTAGATTGGAAAATTCCTCATTTTCGTAAATAAATTTGTATCAACATGTTTGTAATTCATAAACCAATTTCGAAAATTAAACCTACTGGCTAAGGTCTTTCAGTTCAATGCATAAAATTGCAACACACAATCTGTACAACAAAAGCCCAATTCAATTGAAGCCACTCATGAATTATTGTGTCACACAGTGTCAATCATTGCATAGACATCACAACAGGGCACCTAACCTAACCTATGTCTGTAGGTACGTATGTATATTGTATAGGTACTCTGTGGAAATTTCAAGAATCGTTTCCTGCTCTTAACGCTAAACAGAGTTCAAGTTTCTATTCTCTCTATGCACCTATTCCCATCAGCTATTCAATGCAGCAGCCACTCATATTGAAAAGCCTGACGTTATATAGACAAGCAACATTATACCTTCTAACAGAAGAAAACAACAAAAGCAAGTGAACTGCAGCTGCAGTTTAGTTGCAAAGGATTCGGGAAAAAGAAAACCTATTTACATGTCATTTTTCGAGGACATCATTGTAAGAGTTCGAGCGTTCGAGGTGCTGCAGTGGCTGTGTAAAGCAGCAGCAGGCAGCAACAGTTTCCCAAATACAACATACACACAAGGATAATTTAATATTTTACGAGAATCTCAGTCTGAAGCTATGTTAACCGGTAGAGGCAGATTTTCTTGTACCATACATACTTTACTGTATCAATAAGCTCAGCCAGGACATTCCGTTCCAAAGGATTTCCTACTTTTGTCCTTCATAACGTTGCGATAGAGAATGTAAGCGACTTCAATAGATGCACAGATGAGTGATTATTGTTCAAATTGCCAGGGAATGGTGAACACACACACACACCCACACACACACACATACAATCATATACTTGCATTCAAAACCGCACAGGAGTTGAAGAAAATTCCTTTATCCTCATCATCGTTCGTTTGCTATGCAGTTATGCACAAAAGCGTTTCTAACTCAATTCCTGTCCCATACTCCATATACTCTTATTCAGTTCATCCCTCTGGATGTCATTTCATCCTGTTTTATCAATTTAACCCGCTGCTGCCTGCTCATAAATGTTCTTGGCCTACACCCTCTACACCGTTATGCTTGCCTTAAGGTAATGATAGAGATCTGCGGCGAATTGTATGAGAGTGCGGGAAATCGTGGGAAAGTAACATGAACCGTGCAGGAGAAAACCGAGAAATCTTCTGTCTTCGTTATTATAAATGTGCTGTTTATTCCTTATGCTAACATTAAACAAAAAGAATGCGCGGCATTGTATGCAACGTGCAGCATCAGCATCATATTCCTGTTGTTGCTTTACTTTGTCTTAATTAAAATTTAATATCTTTTTGAAAAATCTTCGTTTTTATTCCCAAGGAAATGGAAAATGAATATTACAACGTGTTGTGAATGGAATGGTTTTAGTTTAGTCCTTTGACAGGAAAAGGCAAACGACAAAAGTGAGGTAGGTAAGATATACCTACCTAACTCTACCTCCTACCTACAATCTACATATATACATAATATAGTGTGCAACAACTTTAGTTTATGCTTAGACTTGCTTTTGTGATTTAACAAAGCCATAACATGGGCATAAAAATGGCTAAAAGAATTTTTTTTTTTTTTAGAGAATTCTATTTAACTTTTTTTTTTGTTGTTGACGATAATACAAAAGAAGAGGAAAGAATAAATCCACACAAAAAAAAAATATGACGGCAGACAAAAAAGTACTCGTAAAGAGAATAGTATTGTTAATGATTTTTTTTTTTTTTTAAGGACAACATTCTTAGTAGGCCAGTCATGTTGTTGGCACTTAAAGTGATTTTTGTTTGTGATATGAATTAAATAATACAAAGGAGCAGCTAACGAGCCATATTTTATTCTCAAAACAAGCTGATTTAACCTGCGATATCAGTAGGTACTAGGTAGATGTAATACATATAGAAATAAGGATGAAAAGTTAAAATTGATGTCCCATCCCAGTCCTTGGGTAAATTCAAAACATACTTTATTCATAAACGTAAAAAAAAACATATTTTTTAATATTTTTTTTTTGTACTTTGATGAGAAGGTTGTAGGCTGTTATTTGTTTGTTGGAGGGTTTTTTGTTGAAAGTTTTTTTTTTTTATCAGAAGAAGAATTGTTCTTTATGTCTTATTTTGTATTACGTTTTTACTGAATTTTAGTTAAACATAATATACAGTGTTGTGTCATGTAGACTATAAATGTAGACTATACGATTGTCTACATGTAGACAATTCAACGTAGACAATTGGTAATTGTCTACATAGCAACGTCGACAATGTAGACAATGTAGACAATTCATGATTTCTTTTATTGAACAGACATTTTTGTTGAACAGAGTATAGCTGCCAAACATTCCTATTGTAGCATGATTCGTTTACACAACAGATTATATTTTATTCTAAAAAAAAGTAATGAGAATTTATATAACTTATGCCTTCGAAGACGGTTTTCAGCAGTATTTAACAATTTTTCATTGCACACTGTGCAAATAGCTGAATATTTGTTGTTGGCTTTTACAAAAATAAAGCCTAGCTCATAGAACGCGTTATTCTTCGTCCTTCCCGACTTTTCAGTTTTGGTTTTTAAATAATACTTTGACTTAAAAGCTTAAAAGCGTTGTTCTGAAACGAATTTTATTGATTTGCAATTTGACAAATGTGACAGCAATTGTTTACATTGTTTACATGATTGTTGACATTGTCGACGCAATTGTCTACCTATAAATGTAGACAATTAAAGTCATCACGTAGAGGAACAACACTGATAATATACCTGTGCTACTTATATACTTTTTTATTTTCAAAATCTAAAAAAATCAAGTTCAAAGCTATGTTTTGTTCACAGAGGCAAACAATTGTGTTCTTAACGTATCAGTTATAGTTATAATTGAAAACCGTCATTGGAAATTTTAAACTTAAGTTTTAAGGCACTTAAAAAGCGAAATCATTAACCCTATGACTTAATTAATAATTTTTGCCTCGAAAAATCTTATTTTGGCACAACATTGCACATGAAATTAATTTTTTTTTATTTCAATGATTGAAGGACCTTACAATTAATCATTGAAATCTTAAAGATAATTTTATTGATGGCTATAACAGGCACCTTATTCAAGAATTAACAATTTCCAACCTTAAGGTGCGCGCCTATTTGAGACTTCTTTCGCTAGTAAAATGCCTATCCATTTGAGAGTAATTTTTTTTTTTGAGATTTTATTATCGGGAGTTCATTTGTAAAGTTTTGATACTTAGTTAATTTTCTGAGAGTACTTTCATAACCGTGTCCACTTGGAAGTATAGTAAGAGTGACATTTATTTTTCTTACACAGATACATATTCGAAAAAAAATCGGTACCTGTTTTTGTTAAACTTTACAATTTTTGGTTCCAATCGCTAAATGATCAGGTGTTTTGTAAAAAAAAGTGTGAGTGCCCTGGCATTCGTTCGTTCGAGCTGCCAACCAAATTTCAACCCAAACTCAACTTGATCTTTGGATTGCACGTATATTGAACGTATCCAATTTACCTCAACTTATCGTAAGGTGTAAGATCACAACGCCGTAATGTGTCACAGAAATGTCCACAATTTTAGTTGACCGCCGGCATAGATGTTAACACATCAAAAATTTTAATAGTTTCTTATTTTAAAATATGTTTTAAAAATAAAAAAAAAATGGAAAATTATTCCAAAATCAAAAACAAAAAAAAACAGGATCATTAAAATCCATTGGCGCAAAATTTTAAACGATTTAGTAAAATGTTAAAGCCATTTTAGTAAGTTACTAAGGTAAAAAGAAGATTTTGTTAATTTTAAATAATTTTAGCAACTTACTATCTCTTAACATTTTACTAAAGTTAAAATCACAAAATGGCTACTTTAACTTTTAGTAACTTGCTAAATCCATTATGAAATCTGTCATTGTCCTCAAAAAAAAATTTGGCAAAGAGTTAAATTGTGTTTTTTTATGATTCGTGTGCTAATTGTTTTTCAAAGTAAATAAAAAAAAATAAAATGTTTTCGGAGGACGAAGATTTCGATATGTTCGAAGAAAGTGCGATGTTTTAAGTCCCGAGCAAATCCTTTTGAAGAGCTGGACGATGGAGAATTTTACTCCAGGTATAGGTTTGATAAGACTACAGTTCGGTTCTTGGTTGAAAACCTAAACATCCAAGACCGAATAACAAACCGTGGCTTCTGATTTCACCAAAATAAAATAACAAAATAGTTCTCACAATAAACAAATAACAAAATAAATTATAGGTTGTCACTTTGACTTCTGACATTTCAAATTATTAGGTCCGTTTCCTAGGATTAGGTTTGTTTGCTTTGTTTTTCTTTCACGAACTGTCATTGTTTGGACGTGTTCAGATGCACTGTTTTTAATAAAAGGGATTAGTATTTTACTAGTTAGTAAAACGAACAAAAAAGGATTAAAATTTCCGAAGAGCTAGTAAATTACTAAATGTTTAGCAAATTGCTAACTAGTAATATGCTAAGCCCTTAACAATAGGTTATTTAAAATTTTGCGCCATTCACTTTAACCGGATTCTAAGGTACAATTAATTCTAAGAACATTCTCAGCTGATTGGTTTGTTTCCTCTAAAATTCCACTGCAGTTTCACTCTCGATAGCTACTCGAAAAATAAGAACAATCTTGGAATTTTGCAAGCCTATCTTCAATAGTAAGCAAAACATGTTGGTTGGAATGTAGAGAGCAAAAATTCAACTTTTCGCGAGCTACTCTCAAGTCTATGTTCACTTTTTAGTTTTTTCTCGAGGTTGGCCTGAGAGATAGTCTCAATGGCGCAAAATTTTAAACAACCTATTGTTAAGGGCTTAGCATATTACTAGTAAGCAATTTGCTAAACATTTAGTTATTTACTAGCTCTTCGGAAATTTGAATCCTTTTTTTTCGTTTTACTAACTAGTAAAATATTAATTCCCTTTTAATAAAAATGGTGCATCTGAACACGTCCAAACAATGACAGTTCGTGAAAGAAAAACAAAGTAAACAAACCTAAACCTAGGGTACGGACCTAATAATTTGATTTAACGTTGGCCAGATACACTCCAAAACCTTTTTCAATTTTCTTAATTTTTGCCATCATGAAGAAAAATTTAAAACATACCTGACCAACCATAAACCGTGCAGGGATGGTTGATACCTTTATGGAATCAGCACCTCCATTAGCTTCAGTAACTCTTGATGTCCTCCGAAAACTTTTAATTTAATTTTATTTACTTTAAAAAAACAATTAGCACACGAATCATAAAAAAAACACAATTTAACTCTTTGCAACAAATTTCTTTCGAGGAAAATGACAGATTTTATATGGATTTAGCAAGTTACTAAAAGTTAAAGTAGCCATTTTGTGATTTTAACTTTAGTAAAATGTTAAGAGATAGTAAGTTGCTAAAATCGTTTAAAATTAGCAAAATCTTCTTTTTACCTTAGTAACTTACTAAAATGGCTTTAACATTTTACTAAATCGTTTAAAATTTTGCGCCATTGTTGTTAGTTAGTTGTTTGCAAGGCCGAAGTTTCCAATATTCTGGAAGTTTCGTTGGAGTTATATTTTGTCAGAGTTTTTTTTTTACTTGCGATATACATACTGTATGTATGTACAATGTACATACATATATACATAGGTACTTTATGACAAGTTATGGATTCGTAGAAAAAATCGAACTTGAGATTTTGATCGAAGTAGGCACTGGCGAAGTCAGTCGACAAAAGTGGGTCTCGCATTTCTGTCTGCCTCTCTGACTTGTCCTGGCTCAATTAATGTTAAGCAATTTTTTGTATATAAAAAATCTTTCAAAAAGTTTTAAAATGTATTGTATACAAAAAGTTTAAATTTTTTTTTGAGAACTTAATAATTCGTAAACAATTTGGTCGATTTTTATTAAACTTGTCATTTGGCATTTTTTTAACATTATCTAGCAGATTTTAAATAAAAATTAAGCTTAGGACCAAAAATAACGGTACCTGCCAAACAAGTGTTTAAAAACCGGTACCTAATGAAAATCTCATTTTTATCAAAAACAGCTCTTACAATATTGAATAAACTTTTATGTGAACTATGTATAATAACAGTACGAGTAGTAACTAAGTAGTGATTTTTATTTAACATAATTAATTACAAAATCAAGTATAGCATGGCATTGCCGTCTGCAATAACAGTACGATCTATACCATATTATTAGAAATAAAGTGTATCTATCCATTAAAAAAAGTATCTCCCATAAAACCATTTTTTAGTTTTCGACTATCTCTTTGACGTTGAACTGATTTTAATAAAATTATTTGAATAATATTGCATACCAAAAATTTCGAAAAAAAAAAAAATTGGATTAAAAAAAAAAAAAATCATAAAAATTCGATATTTCCAAAAAGAGTAATTGATTTTTTTCAAAATTGAATTTTTAACTCCGCATTAATAAAGGTTTAAAAATAGCTTGCCAATTTTTTTTTTCTTAAAAATGTTTTCTAAATTTTATAAAAAAAAATCAAAGATATTTAAATTTTTTCTCATAAATTGAGATTTGCATTAGAAATCAGAAGGTGTACATTGCATTGGTGTCAAAACAATTGCAGAAGTTGTTGAATCAATTTATTTCGAATTATATTATTTTTTTAATAATTTTTCAGTCTAAAGTTTAAGTACCATGCATACTTTAAAACAACAGTTTGATCGCACATAAGAGCAAGTTGGTGTGATCCAGTCGTGCATTTTATTTTTTCTCAACAAGTTACATCAAAAGGATCAGAAAAGCTATATGATTTTGTTTATTTAATTTTTTTTCTGTTGGTGTACTTATGTTAAAAAAAATGGTTTCTTTCATGAACTTTACTTGTTCCCGTGCGAAAAATAAAATGCTTTGACAAAAATCCATCAAAAATGCACAGAAATTTTATATGCTGCATGACCTAAAAGTGCTGCTTGCATCTTTAAGGTATTAATATTTACTGTCATTATTTTGCATGCAATAAAAAAATGTGATGATTTCCAAAGTTTTTTGCATGCAAAAAATCAATTTTCTATTCTAGTACCTTCGTTTATTTGATCAAGGTGAATTTACCACGTGGGTATTTTACAATTTAATATACATAGAATAGGTGGAAAATTCTTTTGAAGATTTTATTTTTTTTCGTACACGGACTTTAAACTATAGGTTTCATAAAAAAAGTTTTGTTTCCCTTTTACATACATACATACATACATCTAGTGCCCGGTGGATTTGAATTTGATAACAGAAAAATCGTACTCCTTTGAGCTTTTCTGAATGATTGTTAAAAAAATTAAATCTAATATTGCAACTTTGTAATTTGTTGCTTATGTATTTTCATGTAAGAAAATATTAATGTCATTGAAATATGCAGCAAACTATATTATAATTATCTAGAAATGGGCATTTTCTCATAATTATGCCTACCCTTGCCAGAATCTGCATAAATTCTACGGGGTCATTTAAGAATGGAAATGAAAAACAGTTGGAAATGATTGGGGGTTGTCAAGTTGGTTGATAATTGATATACCAGCATATCTGCAATTCATAGCTTTTGTTTTGTAGTTTAATATTTTAATTTATTTATTTTTAATTGATAGTCCTAATTAAGCTTTATCACTTGCTAATTGAATTCATACTTTTTGTATTATAAATTCATGTATTGATTATTGAGCAAAAATAGATACATCGCCATTGGATGTGAGATGCAATTATGTATATGAATTTATATATGTATACAGTAATGTATATACAAACATATGAATACGTTTTCACCTTTAAAAATGGCAAAAAACTCAACTATACAGATGAATGTTGAAGGTAATAAAAAGTTAAGTATGATTTTATAAAATGTTTCGTTAATTTACTCTCGTTATTTAAATGTCAAGGTACTTTTGTTTCTTTTCGATTAAATACATTTAAACGGATTTGAACATACTTCGTATGAAAAAGACCATACCTACTTCACAAACCTATTATTACTAAAATCATAAAACAAATCAAGTACATTTTTCAAGCAACGCCATTTTCTTTAGTCATTAAAATCACTGCGTAGATTTTACACTTTTACACCAACAACAATTTTATTCTTTCCCCCTCTGACTACCTAAGCTAATTACTTCCGGTTGCAAAAAGCTTCATTTTATTTTTAATTTGCAATTCATTCACCACCATTGTGTGGCAAAAGGAAAAGGCGGCAAACCCTTACCACAACACACATACACACACACACATAGCGATGCACAGTAGTCATACATATTAAATAAGTAGAGAGGTTTACTGCAAAAAGGTTTATAAGGGTGGCTTGTAAAATAGAGTTCCTATATAAAGTATAGAAATAGATGGAACCCTCTGTTGAGACTTCACATATAAACCACTAGCAAATTATACGGTTGGTTTTAGAATTTTGCTTTTGTTGTTAATTTACTGGTTGGTGTGATGAAATCATTCAAGGTAACTGTTTTTAAGTAGAGGTACATACTAATAATATGTGTTTAGTTAATGCCTAGGGGTTCAATTTAGTAATGTGTGTATCGCAATCCTCTGGGTTATATGAAATTAATATCGGCAAGGTCAACGGATTTAGTGAAACAAGAGTGATGAACTTATCCCCCCGACTACCAACAAAATGGTCTTGTCCTATCAAACTTCTTGTAAATTAAAGATACGAAATTACAGGAGTTTTGGGTTGAAGCAAAATTTAAAAACCAGTCTTTCATTTTATTTTTATTGCTATCTTTTTACAAATAGATACATAGGTTAAATATTACAACATACAACCTCTACTGGAAGCAAACGGTGCCCCGAACGTCTATACAAAACAGTGGCGATTCCTGGTCATGATCCTTGGGTTACCTACGTTCCTCGAGAAAGAAACAAAACCTCAAAGTTGTTGTTGTTCAAAACTTAGTCAAATTTAATAATTCAATAAAATTTAAATCATACGATTTTGAGAAATTACACTTTAAACTTTTTTTTAATGGTTTTTTCGTGAATTTTGAGTTTGAAACTGGTTTTTTTCAAAAACTATGCATAAATTTGACTTGATTGAAAAACTGACTTATAGAACAGAAAATTGGCTTTAAAAAAAAGTATTAAACTTAATTGTAAGAATTACCGTTATTTTTAAATTATTATTTTTCCACTTTTAGTACTTTTTCATTAAATTGCCGCTCCTGCACAAACGGGGCGAGATAGACCCCCTCCTCCCATAGTAAAAAAGGCTTGTATTTAACCCCTCTAGCGAAAACCGTAATTAATTCTTGGCACCGGAGTTATCGTACTCTCGCCTAAATTTTATATCACACAGGATTATTTTAATTTTTTAAAAATATTTTGCAGTCTCAGGGCTTGTTTCACAATGCCTGATTAAAGTTTCAATTAGGCTACATGGAACTTACTCTTCACTTAACAACATCATTTGCGTTTCACAACATCTGAATAGTCAAACTTTTAAGTAAAGTTATCGTCGATTATCAAATTCACATGGCAACGAAAATAATAACTATTTTTTTGAATTTTTCATCAGAAAAAACTATTTTGTCTGGAAAACTGGAAAACTAATTGACACATAGATTTATTATTTCGATAAATTGTGAAACGCAAATTTTTTTAATGGGAAGATTTAATTGTCGGATACTTTAAATGTCGAGTAAGTAATTATAACTTTAATGGGACATTGTAAAACAAACCCTCAATCTCAGTTTTTAAACCAATGTATAAACATAAACAATAATGACAATAATTGTTAAAACGTACAATTTAGTCCACAACAAAAAATTACTTCACGACCGAGAAAACACATTCACTTTGCAACGCTGCGCTGAAGTAATACAAAATACCGGTATTGCATTTCCCCTCTTCCGCAAACCGGAGCCAAAAAAATCTAAAACTTAGGATATAGCACAAATGAAGAGATACATTTTCTTCATTCTTACCTTTAAAGGCTCATTCTTCATGGCAATGGAGTTCATTTTTGATTTTTCGTTTAACGCGTTTGGATTAGATACATAAAAGCCATAAGCGCAATATTTCAAAGCTAAACCTACGATCTATTTGCTTGCCTACCAGAGTTCTCTTTAAAGAGAGCAGCGAACATAAACTCGTGCCGTCGTGCGTCGTCGCGTCGTCGTGCCTCGTGCTAATAAAAAAAAGAATGTGTTTCTGTTGCTCTTCTCACTTTCTCATTTTCTACTTCTGCATTCTCGCCTTCTCTTCTCGTTCTCAGTCAAAGGATATCGCTTATTTTTGCGCTAACCTTTCTCTTAATTTTTACGGGCATTTATTTGAATGTGTGTATCTATCTGTTTTTGAAGATTGTATGAAATTGGATAGCGCAAATTTTTGCGGTAACGTGTTATGATAGATTTTTGTATGCTACGTTCTGGGTAGAACGATCGCTATTTTTTGCGCTAATCTTATTTTTACAGGCATTTAATGAAATGTTCCTATTTGTTTTTGAAGGTCGTATCAAATTTTGAAGCGCAAACTTTTACGAATATCAAAAAAAAAACTATTTTAAAATACTTGGTTTACCGCCGCTAAACCTGGTAACTATGAGGAATCGCCCCTGATACAAAAAACCCATGGTGGCAACAAATCTATTTCGGTGCAGCCTACAGGAAAAATTACTTTTTTAATGTGACGTATGATGAGTCAAAGCTTATCCATTTAATTTTTTCTGGTCTTTGATGAAAACGAAGAAAAAGTGAAGTGTTGAAAGAGGTTTTTCTTAGCTTTTTGGATTTTAGTTACGATATGAAGCGACATGAAATTTGCCCCAGGGAACAAAAAAATTTACTAAATATGTAGGTACTAATTAGGCCAAGTTAATTTTTTTTAAATATCCAGTTGTTTGAGTAAAAGGAAACACCATCTATATAAATAATAATGTAAATGTTAATTTATTCGTTATCGCAAATCTCCGAAAGTTCTTCACAGAATGCTTTGAAATTTTAACACAAATTGCATTCGAATACGCGCTTGTTTTATGTACTTTTTTTTAAATAGCTCCATCTGTTGGGCATTAAAGCATCACCTGCTATACTGAGATATTAGCAATCTCAGGATAGGATTACTCAGTTTTGTTTTCAAAATACTGAAGAAAAAAAAATCGCTTGCTAAAAATTTTAAATGGAATAAAAAAAAGTAGATATCGACTATAAAAATTATGTCTTTGTTTGAAAAGTTTTACTCTAAGAACGGCTTTATCGACAAAATTTTTGCAATAAGCCATTCCAGCCATTATTTGTAGGGTAAAATGGGATAAAGCTTAAATTTCCGTCAGATATTTAATATTTCTGAAAAGTCATACAGACCGTAACGTTTGAATAGACTCGCCCCCTGACTTTCTTACAGCTCGCTATTTTTAATACTTCTTTGATAAGGAAATATTTATTTAAAGACAAGATAAGAAAACTTTCTCTGAGCTTAAGAGAATTTTTTAACAAATTAATTAAATTTTTTAACGCAATTTTCTGAGCTTGTTTTGTTTCAATACACTAAAACGAACATTTTGCTTGTAACATTAGAATAGCCTCATTAGCACCAACTATTACACATTTTAAGTTTTAATTTGTCAGCATATGTATCGAAAAGTTATCAGAAGGTGATAAAACATTTATTTTTTTTCGTTCTTTTTTTTTTTTTTTAATTTGATTACTCCTTTTTCGTGATCTTTTTTGCTAAATAAATATTAATTTAAAAAATTTTTAGAGACCTGAGGAAGTACGTAAATACGTAGGAAACTTCGTCTATTTGAAAAAATTCAAGAATAACAAAGAAAGAAATACCTGAAGCCTACAAAATTAGGATTCAACTTTTTTTTATTTTAAACATTTAAATGAGTAGACAAAATTCTTTAACAGCTAGCTAAAATAGAGGCCTATCAGAAGCAATTGGACTTAGGTTAGAAAGCTGATCGAAGTCTCAAATTGGTAAGCATTTTTTGTTTTAATCCATTACTGTACGCATAAAAACACACATAGCTTTTCAATTCTTTCTTACCTATAAATGACGAAAATAATATTTTAAGCCTCAAATTCCAACCACTCTCTGAATAAAACGAAACACGTATCTAAGCAAGATAAAGAATACCTGGGAATGCTGAAGGCAGCATCCAGCCAAAAGATTGGCAAAAGCTGACGTTTTTAGTTTAAAAAAGTGCAACTTAGACGGATCGGATCTATACAACTACTACTTGCATTTGCATGATTTGAGAAATGAAAATTAATGTTTGGGTCGCTATTATAGCCATGACGAATAAGTAATGGTATTATTGTATTATTGTATTGTTATATTGATTTATTTTTTTTAGACTGTAAAATGACAGTGGATTAATAAATAACCATATTCGAAACAGCCTTGCCTATTTTTCAGTGTATTTTAGGACAACTGCCGATTTGTTTGCCGCAAGAAAATCCGCCGATTCACACAGCTTGCATTAAACAACGCTACTCTAATTAAAAAATTGTGGGGTTTTGACAACCGCAAGGATTATGGAGTCGGGATGATGTACGCAAGGAAAGTAAAGTTCATTCATATCAAAATCGCCTGGGCTAACATTTCATTAAATCTCTAAGGAATCGTTTGCGATCGTTAACTATTTAAAGTGAAATGGGGATATTTAAATTTTGTTCCTATATTTGAATGTTATATTTAGAGGATGGATTTAAAAGAAAAAAAAAAAGAAAATATCAAAAACTGATTTAAACCAAATATATTTTGAAATATGAAACAACGGGGCGGGCCAGATAGTAAATACAAAAAATTGCAAAACTGTCTTAAAGTATGTACCTGCTTTGAACTCAACACTTCTATTTTGTATATTCCTATTCCTATTTTGATTTGACTTCGAGTTTTCAGTTTATTTATGAATTTTCTAACTAAATATATGTACTTATGTACATAGCTCTCACGAAAAAAAAACTTGGCTTGTGCAACTAGTTCATAATTTAGTTCTATAATTTAAATCTTATAAATTGTTGGTATAACACAATGAAATGTTTTTTTTTTATTAAAATACTAAATATGTAGAATGTAGATACATATATGTACTTAAAAACAACCTCCTTCATTTATTCCAATCACGTTATAGTTTGTGATATTTGATAGATAAATTGCCCAATTTGAAAACAAGAATCATCAGACAATAAACCAAAATTAAAGTACGTATCCCTTGAGTGAGTCATTAAATATCATTTAATTACACCCCAACAAATTAATTGAATGTTGTTTCAATAAATTTCTAAACAATCTTGTAACACCTCCAACATTAATTTCCAATGTTAAACCCAAGGAGCTTGATTTGTACACTACACATGTCTGTTTTTTTTTTTTTTTTTTTAATCTGATACAGAATATCAAAACATTAGCTCCCTCAACCATTGCAAACTTCCGTTCACTGTATTAACTTCCGGTTGAGTATGTTACAATGGAAATTGTCTTTGGTTCCGTTCTGGGTCACCCTTGGGAATATGATACAAAGCGAAGATAAAGAGAGAGAGAGCAAGATATAGAAATAGAGAGCAAGAATAATATAAAAAAAACTATATAAATAAACATCAAAAACACAAAATACAGTTATATTCCCAAGTAGATACATACAGAGATCAACAAGCTTCTTCTTACATTTTAAGCTGTTGAATTTAGGTTCACATCACAAAAATAATATTCTCCTTTCACTTGTTGATAAAATGTTATAATATATTCTGTTATTAACAGTACTGGAAATATTTTAACATTATAAATATATAGAAGATAAAACTGGAATAAAGAAGCTTTCTCTCTCACAAAAGCTCTGAGTTTCGTTGATTTTGCGCAGATAAATAATAGCTTTCAATTAGAAAGTTAAGTATTAAAATAAATTGTATTGCATATTTTTAGGATTGTCAAAGCTTTCTTCTCCTCCTTTAAAAGCTTTTTTTTTTACAACAAGGACAGTATTTTAGCCGAAGGGATTTTTTTTTTAAATAAATAAATAACTTGGAAATGTACTTTCTTTTCTGAAAATATAGAGAAACAAAATAAACAAACACAAAAATACAGAAAAAAAATTAATAGGAAGGGGACCGTTATCCTTTACCTTGTTTTTTGTTTCTTAGAAAATACTGGGGAAGTTATAGAATCAACCAGCAGTGCTACTGCTACTGCACTTGAAAAATAAAAAAAAAAAAAAAGCCGGCGGGAGTTTCATTTGCGTGCTTTTGTTTTTGACTGGAATGTAGGTCAGTTTGTTGAAATACTTGAGGCATAACTAAACTACTACGGGAATCCATCCTTGAGAACACTTTCTCCACTACTCTTCCTCCTGTTCATCCACAAAATTATGTCGTCGTAGGTTGCATTTTCTCCGCATGCGGTCGGATTTATGTTTATCTTGTTGCAGGTTATAGATATAGAGATACTTACCTATTTTCGTTTTGTTATTGTAGTTACTCTGCTAGGGATGTCATTTTTATCTTTGGTTTGTTTACAGTTATTATTTTTCTTTTTTTTTTTTTAGTTTTGTTTGAATAATAATAACATACAAAAATCCATGGGGAAATGAGTTAATGGAAAAATGGGTATTTTCCTTGTTTTTGTTTACAATTTTTTTGCTTTTACTTTAAGACGAATTTTTAATGTATTTACTGGCAACATACTTTTTTGATTAATTCAGGTTAAATTATAATTTAAAAATAAAATCAATGAACAAAACTTACCCATGTCATCGATGATAGGTGCCATTCGTAGTGTGATACCAACTAGCATTAGGCACATTATGAGTAGGAGGAATGCTGTGGCTATGATAGTCCATCGAGCTCTTTGCGGAAGATCATCGGGATCAATCACCTTTAATTGGATCACAAATCAAATTTAATTAAAATTTATTAAATTTTTATAAATATTTTCTAATATTTACCTTAACTGTTTGTGTATCTAAATCATGAACTAGAATTTTTGGTTTTTTATGACGATGTCGCTTTTTGTGTTTATGATGTCTGAAAAAAAATATTGATAAATGAAAGAAATAATTATTTAAATAAATTTGCATTAGAAACAAATTTACAACGCAAAGAAAAGAAGAATTCTAAAATAAATGAAAATAATTGACAAGTCAATTTCATTTCGTTCTATTCATTATGAACCTACACACACACACACACACGCAGCTAAAGAGTATTTTTTTCTTCATCGCCTCGTCGTCGGTCGGTACCTAGTTCATGGATGAATGAAGCCCCAAATAGAATGTCGAATGTCAAGTTAGATAAACATAAAATAATCAATCATGACTTTAACTGTACTCTGTGGGTAGATTGAAGCCATCAGTATTGTAGGTATAACCATTAGGTATATATCTCTATAATCTATTTAGATCAGAATTTCATTTCGGCTAAGATAAATGTTCGTCCGTCAAAAAATTATGATGGAATGGGGAAAAAGCGTTGCTTATGCAAGGACGTAATATGCATTTATTTATTTATTTATTTTTTGTGACTATAATTAGCATTGGAATAAATCCATAATTAAGTGAATTTTGTTCGAAACAAAGAATATAACTACTTACTATAAATAATGGTGGGTTTATTTTTCCTACAACTAATAAAGGAGATATGTGTTATATGTCCATAAATAGAATTAATTGATGTTTTAGGGTAAGTATTAATAGAAAACTTTCCTTTTGCATCAGCACACATTTCGAATTCAGTTTTATTTTCTTAAATGACAAATTTGATGAGTGAATAGTGAATAGTAAAATTGGCGTTTTTTTCGTTTTGAAGTTACTAATCATACGATTATAAGCTAGTTAGGTTCTATTACTCCGGTAAACGGGCTCTGTATATTTGTTACTATATACCTAAATATTGCGTATGTAAAGGGTGTTTTTTTAGAGGTATAGAACTTTAAAATGGAATAAAACAAAGATGATTTTTTTAAATTGACATGAATTTTACTTTATTCGAAAGATAATCTTCTGGCATTATAATTTAAATATGATTTCTGGCATATGACCGCCATGGCTGACTTGGACGTAGTCTAATCTGGAGGTCCAATTTTCGATGACTTTTTCCATCATTTGTGGCCATATATCGGCAATAACGCGGCGAATGTTGTCCCCCAAGGGATCAATCGTTTCGGGCTTATCGGCGTAGACTAGCGACTTCACATATCCCCACGGAAAATAGTTAAGCGGCGTTAAATCGCACGATCTTGGAGGCCAATTCACATTTTGGCCAGCATCGTTTTTAAAGAAATACGGACCAATTATTCCACCAACCTATAAAGCACACCAAACAGTCAGTTTTTGTGGATGTAACGGTGTCTCAACATACACTTGAGGATTATCATCAAAAGTGAGCTTCGTCGCTAAACAAAATTCGCTTATGAAAATTGGGATCAACGGCAATCTTGTTTTGGGCCCATTCACCGAATCTACGCCTTGCTAGGTGATTCTGTGGTTTCAATTTTTGAAATGCTAAACCAAACTAAAAATAAATTACTTGACAGCTGACAAAATGGCCGCCAGTTAAAATAGTGTTGCCAACTTAAAGTTCTATACCTCTATAAAAAAAACACCCGTTATGTACATTGTACATATATACATATATTTACAATTAAAATAGTTTTTAGGCCGAAAGGCATTAGTATTAAGATATATATATAGTTTAACTTAGAGCGCCCGCATAGGGCCAGTAAGTTAGTTGTAAGTTATTGATAAGTAGGCTAGTTTTTATGAATTTTTGTCTAGCTTTAAGTTAGTTGTAAGTTGTTTGGAAAAAATAAAAATGAATTTAAAATGAAAAAAAAAAAAAAAAAAAAAATATATTTACAATATATAATATTTGTAAAGTTACTCTGATGGGTTTTAATGATGTTCATTCTAAACACGACACTGTTAAATGACAAATATAAGTACGTGAACACATTGTTAGAGGTATTTTTGCATTATTCTTTGAATTTTGCTCTTTGGGAATAGGTACGTTAATGATAAGTTATAAATAAATGTACCTAGGTGAAATATCGTTTTCGTTTTTATTAAATTAAAAAAAAAATAAAGGAAATTTAATAATGAAAAATTAATTTAAATATAATTATTAGAACTGTCAAATTTTCTATGTACATAGGTGGGTATTAAGTAGCATACATTTCTCAGAATGTAATGAAAAAAAAAGGGATTATAAATATTTTCGTATCGTTTGTACATAAGAAAGAAATTGATTTTTTATTGTTTGTGTATAAAAAATTATGCTGAGTTGCTATTCACATTCACTAAAACGCGGCTTATAATTAAAATTATTTTAAAACATTATACAGTCGTATTTTTAGATTTGTGTCTACTTAGACAGTGTCTAATTATTTTTAAATTGGTGAAAATATGCTTCATTTAATAAAAATAAATATCACATTATTCACAATCTATTCTTGTGTTAAAATTAAACAGCTATAAGACAACAATAAACAAGGTTTTTGAACACATTTTCCAAAGTTCGACAGTTGTCTAAAGCTAGACAACGTTTATAAATAAGACTTATATTATTTAAGTTGTCAAAAAAGTAATTACATACAACGAATATTGCCAAAAATTTAAATTATGTAGAATGTTCAAGTGTCGATTTGAAAAAATCGTTTCATGTCCAGAAAAAAATATATAAAAAAATCTCGATTGATAAAAATGATGATTGGTAATAAGTTGATATGAACTATCATTATCGGTTAATCGGTTATATTTCATAGTTAACATTTTTCTCTTATTGAAATTATCAACCTGCAACATACATGAGGTACATGTCATTCGATGTAGAAATTTTGAGTGGTGAGTAGTTAAATATTTAAAAAAAAAGATAAATATAATTTTGTTTTAAGTAATTTAATAAAAAATAATTTAAGTCTATTTATTTATTTAATAATATCACATGATCGAAACGCGTCGTTAAATTAAAATATAAATAACAAAATGTTGTGATATTATTAAATGAATAAATAAACTTAAATTATTTTTTTTTTTTTTTTTAATTTACTTAAAAAATAATTTATTTTGTCTTTTTTGTTTGTAATACACAATAAAATGTTAAATATTGTGCAGCATTGAAAAAATTAGTGATTAATGGATTTTATATTTTTTGGTGGCGATGTGAAAAGAAAACCATATTAAACTATGTAGTAGCTTTTTTCATGACCTTTTAATTAGTTATTGAAAATATTAATGCTCCTGTGGTCACGTCTATGCCATATGGTAACAGAAATTGCTAGCAGTACAGATAAAAGTCGTGTTTGTTTTGGGAATCTTTAAGAATCTTTAAGTAAGAAATTTCCAAAAGTATCGGCAGTATCGAGGTTTTTATATTTCACATTTGGTACTATTGAACACCTGTCAGAATAATTTGAAATTTAAAAAAATCTATCCACTGTAAAAGATTCTACTTTAGCTTTTACCGGCTATAATCCTAAATGCATGTAAAATCGTACTATACAACGTATAGCTTTTCTAATAAAACACGCCCGATGTATATTCCAATAAGAATCGATGTTTTCGCTGAAAAGTTGTTCAATGGATAGTTACCAAGTCAAATTTAAAACATTCGACTATTTAAAGTATCGGTTAAGGTGGTCGAAGTTTTCCCATGGTTCCAAGAAATATTACCAATATTTTGTATATTCTCAAAACGATAAGCAGTAATATTCTTTTGCTTTTATATTTTTTAATTATACATTTTTGTTAATAATTTTAATTAAATTAAAAAAAAATGATTTTATCATTTTAAATTAAAATATTTTGCAATCATTATAAAACAAACCACATTACCAAAATTTAAAGCTCAAATTCTATACAAATAACTAGTTTGGTAAAAAAGAAATGCATAGTATTAATTTGTTTTAATTTTTTTTTATATTTTTTCTTTAAAAATTTCAATTTTATTCATGTTCATATATTTAACATAGATATGTAATTATTATGATTTGACACGAACTTCGAACTAAAAGAGCTATGTTTTAAATCAAATAAATTACACGTACACTTGGGCGTATGCTTAATTTTGTATTTCTTTGTTTTTTTTTTTTTTTTTCAATATTAATTTATTTAAATATATACAGTACATTTATTAAATAAAATGCACTAGTGGGTTTAAGTAATAAACGAATGTAAACCTATTCACCTGATTTTAAAAGAAAGAAATTTTTAATTTCAAAAACATAGTTTAGCCTTTGATGATAATATAATGTGAGTAAAAAAAAATTTAGAAATTGATAAAAACCATTTAAATGGCTCTTATAATTTAATTTCAATAGGTAATGGTAACTCTGTTTGGATGTGCATATTTTCAACACAAACAGCGATCAACAGCGATGTGCCATCGGCTCGGCAGTGCAGTGATGCATAACGGTCATGATGAAGGGTACGCAATTTTGCGGTTGGTATATACATATTTCAGTGGCAATTTTTGCAATTCAGTACATAGCATGATAGTATACACCGGCAGTACTGTTTTGAAAAAAAACTCAGCCATAGACCCAATACTGTCAATTTTTGTTTAATAGAGCGTAGCAATCCCTATTTAAAAAAAATCAATTCTTTCATGAATCCAGTAAATATTTTTTTTTGGAAAATTTAAGATAGGTAACACTTTTAATAATTTATATTTCTATTATATTTTGCAGAAACAAAACTTATGAAAAACAGTAATAGTTTTCGACCAAAACCTATATTTTTGATAAATTGGTCTATGAAAAATGCCATTAATATATTAAAGATTTTTTTTCCAAAATATAATGAAACACAATTCCGTATAATATCCTGATTTTATAAATTTTGCCTACACTAAAAATATCCCATCTATTTGGAGGTCAGTTTCTGTTTTATAATTGGGTGAGGTGCTTAAATAATTGTTTTTTATTTGATAAAATCAAATGCACCTTATGTGAATGGAAAAAAAAAATATCGAAATTTTGTCTCCCCATCTCGTTTGAAACAATTCATATTTCTTGTAGTTTAGCACACTTTTTATCTGTCACTTATCAAATTTGTAAAAATTTAATCATTTGTGCCTATTTAAATAAATAAAATTGAAATACAAAGTTCACAATTTAATAAAATAAAAAAAGTACGTGTACGCCCGAGTGTACGAAAAATTCTCCTGCATATTATAATATATTTAAACTGTAGTTCAGTGCTTTATATCGTGGATGATAGTTTATAGGTACAGTAATACATTACTTAAGAGGAAGGATTATAATAATTTTATTAAATTCGGCTACTATATTTTAATTCTTGTAAAATTAGAAAAAAGACAGCACACTTATCGATAACTAGCTCAAACAGGCAACCATGGTCTTTTAATCACTGAAAATAAAATACTGATCAACCTGACGCATTCAGAAAGACGGGGTTTGTTTATCAAGACCAAAGGAATTTCATTTAACTTGACATAATCAAGTTAAACACAATATACCACAATATATGCATTATGCTATCAAACCAAAGGATCCTGAGACTTATTTTTATTCTTTAAGATCCTATAGTTCTTAATAGGTGAGAGCAGACAAAATCTGATTTAATAAGAATATTTTATTGCTTGTGGTTACAAATGAGAGAATTTATTAGGGGACACTTTTGCAGAGATCAAATTGGAAATTACAACAAATAGAATTAGGAAAGTTCAACTAAAAAAGTAAGCTTTTTGTACTTTCTAATTTAAGTATAAATACCTTTGAAGATCATATTCAAGACCTTTCAACTAAATCTTGTTATAGGCTTTTCCTAGATTCAAGAATGACGCCCAACAGACCCTTTTTAATCACGTCGATAATCCCATGATTTTTTTTTTTTTTATCAAGTATGAGTAAAATATTTCCTTCTGAATTTTAAAGAAACGGATGAGGATTCTTAATTTTTCAATTGTAAGTATTTGACAAAATTTATATTTCAAATATCGGTCTGGTTAAATATTAAGTATCAGTTGCTATGATTTTAATGACAGCGAGCTCAGTAATTTCCAATAGAATGGGACATACATATATTTGAGTTGCAGACTTATTATAATTTTAATTTTTTTCTTTAAGTCATTATTGTAATTTATTTGAAGACATATTGCCAGTTTCTAGGTGGTTCTATAAACATTTTTTATTTGAAAGCTTGTGTTGACACGTACTGAAAGTTGATAAGCCAAATTAAATTAAATCCAATAACTGCCTTCAATAATAAATACAAACAAACTTGTAAATTGTTGAACCATTTAAAATAAAATCAATTGACATTAAAACTTTCAACTAATTCTCTTAGAACTTTTAATAAAGAACTTAAAGGAAAATAAAACTCATTCCATCACACTTTATGTGCAAAACTTTACCTATTTAAGAAGATGAAGATTGATTTTGTTCCAAGTTTAATTCTAATTATTACCACCCACGGAACAACAAATCTCTTCCAATTTATTCGAATCCCTTGTCTCCCAAAACACACTTCCAAAACAAACCGTTTACAAATAAAAAGAAAGAAAGAAAGAAAGAAAAAAAAAACATTTTAATATCTTGACAGGAGAGAGACTATATTCTAATAAAGGACTATAAGCGAAGACACGAACAATGAACACGAAGCAATGAGGCCATTTAATTCCAAATCTTTTGTTCAACATAATTGAAGTGGAAACAAATCCTACATCTATACCTCTCTCTACTCCTGAGTCCCCGCTCTCTCTGTCCAGAAGTCAAAATATTATCTGCAGACACAAATATATATGTACATATACACACACACACATATTATTTGAACATCAAGAAGGTTGTAACTCGGGAACTTACCGATGTTTGCGATTGCGACTGCTTGGAACTATCTCCTGAAGGTCGTCGTTCTTGTCCGATTCCACTTGAAGCGTCATGTCATAAACAAAATCCTCATTGTAATGGAATTGACTGCGCGCCCCCAAAAACACATGTAAGAGAACGATAATTAGCTTTGTGTGCAATTAAATTACACAAACAATACAAACAACAATACGTGTATGAAGGGACCACCAAAGGCGGTTACTTGGTTTGGTACTTACATGGGCTGATTTGGAGGCATACTTAGGATGCAATGTTGTAAGCCACTCGGGGAGGGATAAACCAATACTGGATCTGAGCATCTGTGGTGGCGTTCTGTAAAGAGATAACCAAAGTTATTATTCATGAGAATATTATATGCGTAGGTTCACCGTATGCGTATATACACAATAATATTGACTGGTGTTTTTGAAATGCGATACGAATTGATGTGTGGTTGATTTAACAAATGAAAATGAGTTTTTTGGTTCAATTGTAGCCTTGATGATTTTTTTTTTAAATTTTTTTTGACGAGGAATGATTGAAAACTGTTTATTTGTAAATGATTATTTATAAATAAAGAAAATCCATCGATAAATTAAAATTACTTGCATACTAATTATGTATCTGAACCTAATTAGTTCGTGTGTGTATTCAATAAATAGGTTACTTCGATAAGTGCATAACTTTTTGGGTAATTTGTGTGACTTGTAATGTGTGACCTATCACTATTTTACTGTTGTTTTACTTTTAAAATTCCTGCCCTTTTATTCAATATGAATAATTATTCACTCCAATTACGATTGCCTATTATCAATAATATTGATTTTGATAAATATAGAAAATTGTTACATATTGTTATATATAAAAAAATAGATCAACTATTCATTATGATAATTATAAATTTTCTTGTAATTCACAATGGTCTGCACAATGATCAAAAGTTTTTTTTAAATGGGTTCTTAAAAACTGATTTATCAATATCAATCAAATTAATATCAATTAATAATAAATTGAAAATGGTAGTAAAGGTGATTAAATTTAAATTAATTTGTAATGAAAAAGTAGAGACGTTAGATGATACTAGTATTTCTTAATATTAGTTCTTTAGTTCTTTATTAATCGGATTAGCCCCCAACTAACAATTTTTCTTCTACAAGGTTCAGTTTTTCAATTTCTTGAAGTTATGGCTTCGAAGCTATATTTTCGAATAAAGATGCTTTAAGACCTATTGCAGGTACAATTTAATGTGTATTACAAGTCTTAATGTTAATGTTTCGTCATTATTTTAATAAGGCTTCCTGAAATTTATTTGTACAGGGTGTCCGCCGGGAAGGTATACTACTTTGTTTTGCCGCCATTTTGGTAAACATTAGTCTTGACAGTTCATATTTCGCAGTCGTGAAGTAGACACGTGGCAAATTTATTATGGAAAAATATTCGATAAACCAACGTGTGTTAATCGTTAAAACATTTTATTAAAACCAATCATCGATTACTGTGACAATGAGAAAGTTGCGTGAAATTTTTGAGAGAAACAACATGCCAACAAAACGCACTATTTATCGTTTAGTGAATGATTTCGAAGAAAGAGGGTCTGTAGGTGATAGGCCCAAGCATGGACCGCAACGTACTGCAAGATCGGCTGAAAACATTACTGCTGCTCAAGGAAGTGTTCAAAACAATCCATAAACCTCAATTCGACGCCGCCGTGCTCAGGAGCTTGGACTTCAAAGAACAACTTTGGTCACAATTTATTTTGCACAAGGATTTGCATTTGTTTCCATTTAAGATTCAGTTGACACAAGAGCTTCTTCCACAAGACCATTTACGCCGCCGTACATATTCCAATAGGATGTTACAGCTAGCCCATGACAACCCCGATTTTCATGAAAAAATCATAATGAGTGACGAGGCACATTTTCATTTGAATGGATATGTGAATAAACAGAATAGTCGGTTCTGGGCAATGGAAAACCCTCAAATTATTCATCAGTCACCTTTGCATCCATTAAAAGTTACAGTCGTGATGAAATTAATGAAATACCGCGTGAAATTTGTGAGAATGTAATGACAAATGTGCTCAAAAGGGCTCGCATTTGTGAGACTAACAGAGGCGGACATTTACCTGATATTGTATTCCATACATAATTGCCGACATTTCTCTTTCATTTAATCAAAAATTTTAAACAAACAAAGTAGTATACCTTCCCGCCGGACACCCTGTACAGTGTATATCTTCCTTAGTCAAATGAGGACTAAAAAAACCTGCGCGCAAATATTTTATATTTACTTCATAATTGTTTAAAGAAAAAAATGAATATCATATACAGTTTTACTGTAAAAATTCACCTTAAATGCTTAGATTAATTTAAACGTACCTACTACATGTTTGAAATAAAAAAAAAAGAACTAACAAAAAAATTTAAAAAAACATAAAACTTACTGTATTTTCTCTTGCGCTTCCGGTACTCATCATCGCTTCCGCTCTGTCCCGATGGCCAACTCGGCTTGTAGCGTTTCTCCTTGTCTCGGGATTTGGTTGCACAGCAACCGGTCGGTGCAACGCTGGACCCAGTCGATGTCGAGGTCATTCGATGCAACTTTGCTGTGTCGCTCGGTAGCATTGCACTCGGTACAATGGCTGACGATGGTGCCGGAACAAAGTCATTCGCTTCCGCCTTAACATAAACCACATTTCCACCATTGCCATTGATTGCATCCCCTGATGTCATTCCTGCCTTCCCTGCATTGCCATTTGATACCAATTCGATAGCACTACTTGCTGTTGGGGTTGGTGTTGGTGTTGGTGTTGTTGGTGTTGGTATTGTTGCTTTTGCATGCATTGCCGAAGTCGCTGCGGCTGCAGTAGTTGTTGTCGTTGTAATCACAGGAAAATAATTCGACGTTGTGGTATATGCTACAAAGGACTCTCGGCCTGGTGCTAGTATTTGATTAACTGTATTACGATTGTTACTATCTAAACGGCTACTAAGTGATTGCTTATTTAAATTATCTTTGCTCGAAATAACTAAGAGACTGGTGCTTTTTGATCTTCTGCCCGGGTGGTCCTTTGATGAGTTGGCAATGAGGGCTTCTTCGGCCTCGTTGAGGAGTGTGCTGACCGTGAGATTGGCACTGTCCTCCGATGTATTCTGACGGGAAATAAGCAGCTTTTCGTGCTCTGTTCGGCCCGTTTCTGTGTCGTTCGAAAATGATACTTGATGTGTGATTCCCCTGGTCTGGGTTGTTTGAGTGTGGGAAGAAGAGAACTTGGACACTCTCGTCAATATGGTTGGCTTGATATGCCGTGGCAGAACCGGACTGCACTGGGCACTAATTGACTTGGCTTCTAAAATTCGCAGCCGCTTCGCGCGTCTCTTGTCGAAGATTAATGAGGCGCTGTCTAAACAACTAGGATTCACTGTGATCTCAGGACAAGCGCCACTTGCCCCGAAGCCGCTCACGCTTACCGTGCAGCGTGAACTGGGGAACGATAGACTCTCAATGCTGTCCCGAATAGAAGTGAGGCTATCGTCAGCCATCGTGGAAGTGTTGTGGTCATCGACAGCATTGCTATTACTACCTATCGAAATGGCATCTATGCTTTGGTCCACCGTTGTGGTGTCGTTGAGTGAGATTGGTGCTACTTGGTCCGCTATCGATACTGCGTCATCGTCGTAGGCGAGTCGTGCGTCATGATGGTGGGTGAGGACTTCCACGACAAGATTCCTCACTCCATTCTTCTCCGAAAGACTCAAACTGTCATTGTATGCATTGCTTGATAAGCTGTCATCGCCCGGAGGAATTTGCGGCTGCACTTTAACAGTAGCGTTTTTCCCCCTCCTCACAGATTGCCCTGCCAGCAACCCCGCCCCCGCAGCGTCGACTTCCTGATGATGATGTCTTTTACTACTGCTCGTTTTCAAATATGTCGTCTCATCGTGAATGTGACAGTCGGAAAGTTTAGAAGCCACATTGATTTCAAAATCATCCCCCAGCGAACCTTTTTCTACGTCAAGCTCCTCAGCTGATGGGGATTTCCTGCCACTACCACCACCACTACTTCCACCCGTTGCACTGCTTCCGAATAACTTCTTGCTAAAAAGGATCCGCCCGAACGACTTGCGCTTTTGTCGTTTGGCACGCTTTCGTTCCTCACAGTCACGTTTCATTGCCAACACTTTGTTCTCGATGAGCGTGGTGAAGATTGCCTCGTACGTTAGGGCTTTGCCCAGGTCCTCTTCCATGGTGTCGTTTGTGCATACCGCTTTATCGGATTTCATCATTGCCACATGCATTGTAGTATGTAGTTGCGCCTCTGCATAGCATACTTTCTTTGCCAGGATGTGTTCCTAAGCTTTTGTCTATACACGCTTATGAATTTAATACTATAACGTTGCCATCCTTGCTGGCTTCCAATTGCTTTTTGTTGGCTTTTTTCGTGTCAACATTATTCGCATTGAGATGGCAATCGTTTGGAGTGACTTGCTTCTTTTGCTGCTGATGTTATGGCAAGAGGGATTACTATGAGGAGTTGCATTTATTGTAGATTGTTGGGAATGTTGTTGCTTTGTTTCGACAATGCTGTCAGCGCTCTTGACACAGAATTCTGTAAAAAGAAAACAAAAGAAAAGTAGAGCCAGTGCAAATATATGTACATAATTGGTTGCAAGGATGAGTGACTATTTTGTTATTTATTTTTTTATGAAAATGATTCCTTTTGTTTTGTGATTGAAATCAATAGTTGAAGGAGTTCTATTTTTGAATATTTTTAATCCAGAGAAAGGTGGTTTCAAAGCAAATAAAAAAAAAAGACGGATGTCCTTGCAGATGAAGATCAAGCATTGTCAATAAGGAATGGTGACTTATTGACAATTCTCACTTTTAAATTTCTTATTAAAATATTGAAGAACACACGTTTTTTTTTTGTCAAAATTTAAAACAGTGAATTATTTTAATTTACCAACAATGTAGAGAAGGGTTGGGGCAGCAACTTTAAAGAAAATTGTTATTTGAAATTCTGAGATTTTGTATCAACTTTTTATTTTGAAAAGCAAAAATAAAATTTATTTTTGATCCACATTTCAATTTTTTGATACCTTTCAATTTAAATATGTTTTTCTTTGTATCAGACTTATAAAGACTATACTGAACCCAATTAGCTGAAATTCAGAGCTTGTTCCCAATTCCCATTAGCCGTGGCAAGGTAAATAAAGTGGTTTCAGTAAAATTCATCACTGCCACGCAACATCTTCACTTGAAAATTGAACGCCTTATCAACAATATTTAGCCACATTTATGCGGAAAGGTCATGAAAAATTTTAACAAAAGAGTGTGTAACTATATTTCCTACCAAAGCCATGGAGGCCACTTACTTGGTTTTCTATTATAAATGCACAACTATAGGTTGTACGAACTTGCTTAAATGCGATCACAGATTCATTATAAAGTCTGGATATTTAAAAGAAATAAATTAGTTATTCTCTAACAGATTCTAAATAAAAATTATTCTTTTGACCAAAATTAACGGTACCTCTAATAAAAGTGTTTAAAAAGCGGTAAGGAAAATCTAATTTTTCTCAAAATCGGCTCGTACGATTTTGATTAAAATTTTTATGTGTACTAATATTAATACGAGCTACCATAACATTGACTAAAAAATGTGTTTATAGATTAAAAATTGTATCTCTTATAGAACCATTTTTTTTTTGGTTTTCGACTATATCATTATGTGTAGAACCGATTTTAATGAAATTAGAAAAGGCAGTAATTAATTTAACTGAAGCTTCTTATAAGTTTTAATAATATTGTATATCAGAATTTTCAAAAAAACAGTTTTAGATTTAAAAAAAAAATCAGAATTATTCGTTGAAAATTAGATATTTGAGAAATGAGAAGATAATTTTTTTTTTTTCAAAATTAATTTTTCAACTCCACCTAAATAAATACTCAAAAATGGCGTACCAATTTTTTTTTTCTTAGAAATGTTTCCAAAGTTTTATATATACAAAAATTGTTTTTTTTTTTTTTTTAAAGACAGCTCCAACGATTTTTAGTTTTTTTTCTCATAAATTGATGCCTTAAAGATTCAGATGGTGTACATAGCGTTGGTGTCAAAACAACTTCAGAAGCTGATTAATCAATTTATTTCTGATTGGACTGATTTTTTAACAATTTTTTAGTTTAAAGTCTAAGCTCCTTGCATTTATCTAACACGGTCCTATATTGTTCATATTTGGGAACATACTCACAGTATTATGTATACCTTAAGTTAAACTACGTTTTTGGTAGGTGGCATAAAATATAATGTTCCCATAGCATATTTCTTTCTTTTATCAGATGGAAAGTTTTTTTTAGAATATTTAGATTTTAAAACCACACACTTTAAAAAAAATCATTTGTAGGGGAGAGAGGTCACCTTTGAACACTTTTTGGCCTAGAGTCTCCAAAAACCCAGTGTCATGGAATTATTGACCTGAAAGTTATCACTTATATTCAAAGATACCCCACATATGGGGCAGGTTTGAATTTACCTGGTGCACTTTTGAACGGAAGTATTAATAATTATTTTCAAAAGTAAATAATGTGAGTATTAGAGCATATCTTTTGAAAGAAATAATAAACTATATGAATAAATTAATTATGTAGAAGCTGAATATACAAAAATAGACTTTGGAAATAAATAGATTGAAAAAAAAATTTTTGAATCAAAAAGTCTCTTTGAATCTTTAATTTTAATGCCCTTAACATTGCATATCTGTCTTACGAAGAAAAAAATTAAACTTACTAGTAACTACTTTTAAACCTGTTGAAAGGTGTCCCGACCGTTTCTTTCAAAGCTGCCCCTATAGTTATTATACCTAACATATTTATCAAGAACTATACCTTTATGTTAATCATAATGAAGGTGTAAATTTCATTAAATACATATTTTCAAAAACGATATCTAAGGTTATCTTACAAACAAAATATTACAAAAACTGCATATTTAGCTAATGTCTAATGAACACCGCAAAATCGTTGACGTGTAAAGATATCGGTATTTAAAATTAAGTTTACGCTTTGAAATATTTATTTGTTAAGATTTTATTAGCCATTTTCAAAGGTACCCCGCGTTCAAACGTGCCCCCTCTGCCCTAATATCAATAAACACCGGTTATTGACTGTTTTTTTTACATTGTCTAAATAAATTTTTTGTTGATATTACTAACATTTTTTCTTTAAAAATTTCTACTCAATAAAGGATTTGTTGGCTCAGTTTAACTTCGTTTATTGAAAATTAAAATATTTAAACGTTTGCTTTTACTAATAAATTTTTTTTTAACACAATGAAGTCATACATTGCGGCAACATTTATTTTTTTGAATAAAACTACTTTTTTATATTTAATGAATTAATTTTATTTAATAATTTAATTGAATTATTGGCGCAATTAAACAAGTTATTAAATGTCAATAACCATATTAATTGATGTTAACATTTTGTGTGTATATAAGGGTATATAAAATTTACAGTATATTCATGCTGTGATTTGTATAAGAGTCGTAAAGGATTGACCAATTTAATAAATTATTTCATATGGGTCAACAAATAAATTTGTTTGAATCAACGAAATAATTTATTGGCATAATAAATTAATTCAATAAACTGTTTTTTGTCCTAACAAATTCGCTTCTTCAAACAACTAAATTTACATTTCCGAAACAAACTTTTTTTGTGAAAGATAAATAAATTAATAAAAAGGATCAATAATATTTTGCTTATGTATCAACAAACGTTTATTGGGCCAATAAACTGCTTTTTATGGGCCCAACAAACCTGTTTGTTGGACGAAAATTGATGCAAAAAATTACTGTCCCAATAAACTTTTAGATTCTATCTACGTACGTTTTTGGTTCAGTTTAAGAGCAAGTTCGTGCGACCCAGTCATGCATTTTATTAAATATGTACAGCAAAAATTTTCCCTTAAATAACTAAATGTCCTTCCGTTGGAATTTTTTTTTTTTTAGTTTAGTTTGACTTTAAATACACCTGTCAAACTAAAACCAGCTACTTCGACATAACTCAAAACATGAAATTCTTTTAAAACCCGTAACTAGTTTTATCTGCATGAGCAATTTTTTTTTACAAAACATTTTTTACCACGTCAATGTAGTCTGCGTTTACTTTAATCTCAAGTTCAAAAATGTCTGAATTCTAGAGGTTTTTTAATCCATCGACATCGTAGCTATCCTCAAGACAAAACAATTTTACAGAAAACTAGTTCCATTTCAGGTTCTACAAGTTGTGAATAATATAGCTGTTAGACTTTTCGTCACAAAATATGATGATATTTCACATGAATTTTATTTCACTTTGTATTTATGTTAAGGTAGGTTTTACAATAAAATTAATTGAATGAAAAAAAATATTAAGGCCTGCAAGTATAAAACTATTCCTATTTTTGTGTGACATTTTAATAATTATAAATCTTAACTCCTGAGTTTAGTTCCAGTTTAATTTCAATTCTATTCTTTAACTAATTCTTTCTAATATTTAACAAAATTTCGTAATTTCCTAAAAAAGATATTTAAATTAAATTTTTAATTGTGATAAAAATTGTATTCTTTAAAAAATTGAAAGTGTTATAAAGGACATTTGAAATTATGAAAATTATTTGAAAAATTAATTAAAATAAGACATCCCACTTAGAAGATAAATGTTTTGTTACAAACAAAATTGCAAATAATTTTCAGTCATAGAATAACATTGAGATGAAAACAATTCTCTGCTCTATTGTAACTAATTCAAAATAAAAAATTATGTACAATGTACATATGCATCCAGAATTATTTCTTATTCCAGCTTTTCAGTTTATGCGTCTATAAACACAATTCACATAAATTATTATCATCCTCTTAAATCAAATATGTTTTGTCAATTTTAAATTCCCATTAAATCCGGATGGATTTGGATGGGAAATCCTCTCAAAATGTTCCTGAGGTATAATCTGATAGATATGATATTAATGTTTTAGACCCTGAATTTATTTATATTATGTATTTCATAAAATGGATATTGGTATTAAAATTAAATAATTAAATAGTTGGCATTGGAATCTTAAAAGACCATAATGGGCGAAGTTAAATTTTGTTTAAAGATGATGACAACGACGACGTTAAAATTATGATTTTCCACTTTGCGTCATAAAATCATTTTTTTTTTCTCAAATAAAATCCAATAAAAATAATCATTTATCATGTCCTTAAAATCAAAGTATTTATATTTATTATATGGTTTTCAATTTTCTTCTGACGTTATTCGCTCAAAATAACCAAAAAAAAAAATCATTACGAAAATAATTTTGCCATAAAAACTGATACACGACAGATGAATTGAACAGAAGTTATGAAAAGTAAACAGTTAAGCAAACCACAGTTTTACTGCTTGTTTTTATAGAGCAGCACCAATGCCAACGCAACGCTTTTCTGGAAAGTCAATAAAAGTCTCCAAACAAACCATCGCAACACAAATAAAATAAGAAAAATGAAATCCTCACAACCCTACAATGCTCCTTGAAAGGACGAATAAAGCAGTATAGATGAGACGGTGGGTAGTTAGGTTATGGTTTTACTCTTTTATGGTCATAGTTCAGACGGGTGGGCTGATGGGTTGATGTTGGTGGATGAGTTGGTGGTTGCCCAAACTTGTTGCTATATAACATCGTCGTCGTTATCGTCGTAGTCGGTTGACAACTTGCCAATAAAGCAGCAGCTACCTACTTGGCTATTCAAGCCCGCCTGTTGAGCTTGTTGTAATGATGTATTAAATTAGTTACCTAGATACCCGATATAGCTACAAGAATAGAAATGACAATATTGTGGTGTGGAGATGGTTTAAGAGAGAGCGGCGCAACAGCTATGTTGATATTTTGATGTTTTTTTTTTTATGTTGGGAGTTCCTTGAAAGTTGCTTGGATAACTTTTTTGTGAGTGTCATGGGATAAATGATTTTTTTGTACTTATGGTTGCTGGATGATATGAAATTGTGGGTAGAATAGTCTTAAGTACATGTGGTCAGAGATTTTAACAAAATTTTAATCATCAAATGATGATATAAGAGTTTTAATGGAGACTGGTGGTATAATGTTGTTTGGAATATTGTGCCACTCACTATTAAGAGATTTAAGATAAAAACCACTTTTTTAGGGTTTTATACTTTTAAAACGTGCATTAATTTTTTTATACAAAAAGATAAGTGTTGGTTTACGGTTTCGTTTCTGAAAATAAGTATTTTAGGGATAATTATATTTTGGTTGGATTATGATCCAATCTTTGAAAATCCAAGAATTTTTATATAAAATACGCAAGATAAACTATGCCTTTATTTTTTATATGACTATAGTTTTGATTTATTGGATTTTAGTGTATTTAGCGATAAAAGCAGCGAAAATATTGTATATGGATCAATCTACCGAGTTTGGTCATTAAGACGAAAGGAAAGACGAACAACTATTGTCCCGCAAAACTTTGAGTGTCTGTCTCTCTGTATCTAATTATTTTTGACATTTCTCTATGGGAATTCTCAGATAAAATTTTAACATTAGAAATGTTTAAACGGAGGCATACAATATAAAAAAATCAAAAAAATATGAAACGCCTAGTAGACAAAGGGGGCAAAACGTGAGGGGAATAAACAAAATAAACAAAATCAACAAAATAAAAAAAATAAACAAACTAAACAAAATAAACAAAATTATTTCGTTCACGCTTTGTTGTTACTAGTTTGAGGAAACAGAAAACGAAGAAGTTGATAAAACGGACAGAAAAAAAGAGAAATGTTCGTAGGAAAAAAATGGGTATGTTTTTGATGATGATTTTTGCGAAATCCGAAAAATATCCGATTTGCGTTTACTTAAATGCTTATATCTTTCGATCCAATTATCCGATTTTCAATATTAAGGTATATAATTAAAGGAAAATTGACTGGCGTGTTAGAGCAAACAAAAATTTTCAAAATCATTCAAAATTTTATACTAAAAACATGAAAATAAATATCGGACAAATAATTTAATTCAACGAGGAAGTTGATTAAAAAAAAAGCATTAAAATACTTTCAACCACCAATTGGCGAGAGGAATATAGTATTCTAAAGCCGGCGGCGGCGGAGTTTGTGCAATAAAAAACCACAATCGTGGCAAATTTGCTTCGCGTCGGAAAAAAAATGCGAAATGTTCATATGTACATTTGTAGTCGGTGTAATAATTGTAAAGATATGTACATTGTGTTTGGTTTGGCTTGCTTATATCTTCGGTTCTAATAATCCGATCGTACACACTTGCATCATTTTGACGCGCGGTGACGCTTTTGCGTCATTCAGTACTCACGCAGCGTCACCGCGTGTCAAAATGACGCAAGTGTGCACCCTAAGGTAGCTAGAATATCGGACTACATTTTTTGTATTATATCATTGCACAGTCACATAAAACTATATATGAAAAACCTTATTAAATTGCGTATTTAATAGAAACAAAAATTTAATACAAAACAATCATTTTTTAAACCACATGTATTTGACCCTTTTTAGGAAAGTTATGATGTTCAGAAAAGTTGCTCAACATTTAAATTTGACATTCAATGTACATACATAAATACATAAAGCTTTTTTCATTTCTAATGTTCCTCAACTATGCTGGAATGGCAAATCGGGTAAATTTTATTGCCAAAACACAAAAAAAAACCTACAGTAGAGTTGAAAACAGTTGATATTTTTAAAATTGAAATTTTGTCAGTCCCATTTACAGAACTTTAAAAAAAAATGGTCTCAGAAAACTGCTTCAACCTTCGTGCAATCTATGTAAGATAGTATAGGTGTGGGCTTCGGTCAACTTCCGCCTATGAATATAAAATATTCATAGGTAGCTACTTTTTCTTCAAACAAATAATTTAAAAATAAATTACAAACGTAATAACGATAGTTGCTGTTTAAATTATGTACATATGAAAATCATGAATAACCTATAGATTTATTCATGACATATGTATACATAATTCAAATAGCAATTATAAACATCAAAGTCATTATGTTGATGCTCTACAATGTCAAATTATATAACTGTCTTTAATTGGTAAATCGTGATTGAGTGAGAAACATACATATTAAGTAAATCAATTAACGTAGCTTGGTTTGGCGTTGATGAGAGAGTCAAAAGTAATGAATTTCATTAAAACGAATTATAATAAGGCATCCATTGATTATTATTTTTTTTTTTAAACCAATAAGCAATCAAAGCGCTATTTTAACATTCCAATTTCCGAATTTTATATTATGGTTAAACGGAAATAATCAGTGTAAAAGAAACGGAGAGTAAAAGAGATATTGGAAAGACTAATACTGGCTTTTGAAGACGAAGATTATTAAAAATTAAAAAAAAAAATAATCTCGCTGATTTTTCTTCATTTTCAAACGGGATTATTTCAAAAACTCAATTTGATGGCAGAGTTGAGTCCAAAATTATATCAAGAAAGATTCTTGTCCGTTTGTATCACTTAGTAGTTAACCAGTAATTTTATAATTCTTTTTAAATTTGTCCAAATATTTTTTTTTGACATAAATGTAAATTTTTGAAATATAATTTTTAATTTCAAAGCTATAATATAAAATTAAATATATTTTTTCCATGCCCGGGGGGAATTGCATGAAAAAAAAACGACCACGGGGATTAGCGACACCATTACAGAAACAAAATCTAGTCTTCATACAAACTATCGATAGCAAGTATATAATTTACGCCGCGCCGGTAACACAGTTTTTTTGTGTGCCTAAGTTAAGCTTGAAGAATTCTCTGTGTTAAGCTTAGCTTGCAGGGGATTAGTTTTGTTTCATTTAACATGGTGATTGTTTAGCACCGACGACGTCGCTTTTTTCGTCAATTTTTCTCCGGGCTTACAAAAAAAAACACGCCTATTATAGCACATCACATCTAGAACGGGTATATGTCCCATTCTGCTTTGATTTTTTGTAAAATTCTTTCAATTCTTCATTACGTCATTATGCGTAAAATAAAATTAAGCTAAAGTCGATGGCATTTCTTGTGCTCGAGATATTCAATACGAGTGACATTGTTTTTAATAACTGTAGTAAGAAAATTGTTAATAAATCTTTTTTGAAAATCCTTTCTGCACTTTATAATATTATTATCAGTAAAATAAAAACTTGTACCTATTGTTTTTATTTATAATTATTTACATTTGAATAGGAAGTCACACATTTTGTCTTCCTAGAAAATCTATACAGGGGACTTTTATTAAAATTTAAGTGAGATTTAGGATATACAATAATTAATATTTATATTATTGATTTAAAACAAAAACTGAAGTATTAAAAATTTAATAAATTATATTAAACAAATTCACGGAGACTCACGAATTGTAAAAAATAGTAGGTAAACAAATAAATAAAAATAATTTAATAAAAAAAAAAAAAAAAAATACGAATATATGTAGGTATGTCATTTTTTCGTACACAATTAATTGAGGTCCACTCAACGTATTCCGTGCAAGAAAGGAGTGAAAACTTCTCAAAATAATCTGCTTAATTTTGCATTTTGTTGTAAATGAAGACTATAACAAAAGCCCAAGTTGGCGAAAACCACCACTTTCTAGACTAAAGGTTAACCTAAGCCGGACATTTTGTAGCTAAGACAAAAGTTGTTGGATGTAATCAATATTTTACCTTACCTACCTCTATTTTATTTTCTGAACGGCCACTATTCCAAGTTATAGGTTATGTCGTTTGATTTTTACTTTTATTAATAAATAATATTAATAATTTTTAAATGCATTTTGTTTACGAATCACCCATTATCGTCTCAAACATACACCTCTCATAAGTGAAATTTTAAATGACGTCAACTCAGTCGATTTTTTTACAAAAGATAGCTAAAAACTACACCCAAGAAAAAAGAAATAAAAAAAAAAAACAATGCCAATGAAACTGTCTGAAAGACATTACAATTACTCTTATCCACCAATTTGACGCCATTAAGTGAAAAGAATCAAGATTATTAAACTGAAGCAAATTTAAAACGACGCACCTAATGGTAACCATTTTGTAAAATCGTAGGTAAACTTCAAACGTAGGCGGATCTAGATAAAAATAAAATAAAATATAAAATTAATTTAAACAATTTATAAAAAAAAGTGAAATAATTAGTTAAATGTGTATTTTTTCTTCAATTTTTATAGATCTCCGATATCTTTGTTGGAAAAGATGGGCGCGACGTTCAACAGCACGTTATCCAGGCGTTCCTGATGAAAAGTCTCTGATCACATATGTACATATCTTCATTGTACGATTTTTTCGCAGAGCCACCATCAATTCATCAACTTTTCGACATGGAATCACAGCGTCGAGTTCACGAATACCGTGACTTGGCTCAACAATTAATTTATTGGTGCCATGAGAAGACCGCCTACTTGGAGCTATTATTCACTTCAGCAATTTCAAGGTTATGTTACAAGTATAACATTTGTGTTTTCTATTTTCAAACTTCATATTTGTTTAAGCTCGGTGTGTATGAGCACTCTAGATTTATTTATTTGATTACTTTTTGTTTTCTAAGTAAATTTTTTTCTTGTCAATATTTTTATTAAAATATTTACTTCTCGTAATACTGCAAAACAAGTCAAACTTATTTTTAATTAAATAAAATCTTTTATTTGTTTTTCTCTACTGGGATTCTTTCATTTATAAAAGAAAAGTTAACATGGCTAGCCTTAGCCTTAATGATATCCTGTAAATTAAAAAGATACATTTTGTATTTGAAAAGTAATAAAACCTTGGACTTCAAGAATTTAGGCTTTCAAAGGGTGAAATGGGGTAAAAACAAAAAGTGATCCGATTTAAAAAAAATACTTTTGTCATTGAAAAGAAATAATGCCTGGACTGGAATTTAAGGATCATTAAAAGGAATGTAGGTATGTTAAGTCAAAATTTTGCTATTTATAGGGTAAAAAGGGGTATAAACACAACAAAGTGGCAATGATTTTATAAATATTTAGTAATATTTTATAGGATTTTAGCATAAACAAAAGCTATTTATGAGGTGAAATGGGATTTTATGATTATTTCACGACAGGAAAAAAGTCGTATGAGGATCTTATCTTCTACTGTTTTAAGGACAAAGTGAAACAAAATATTTAATGCTTTTGAAAAGGTTTTTTTTGTCTGATAACACACTGGCAGTAATTTTAACAATCTGAAGTTTCCATAAAACTTAATAGCTAAATAATTTCTTAAGAACAAAACTGGTGTGTTTAATGTTTATTCAATGAGTACAATATTTGCATAAAACATATTTTTTTCGTTTTGAAAACAAAAAAAAATTTCTTCTTCCAATATCTAATTTGTCTCCCTGCATATCTTTAATCTTAAAATATTTTTTTTATTTCCAAAAAAAAGTCACACTGTCATAGCCTTTTTATATAAATTTAACAATGAGGAACCTTGAACAAAATATGAAGTAATTTTAAAATGTGAATTTCATATTACAAAATGTAAATATCCTTTAATCCATTACCTAATCCTCGTTAAATTACTTTTTCCACTTAGCAGAGAAATTTTCTTGCCATATATACTGACCAAATAATAATGTAAAAATAACTATTAAATATTAGAACACTCCCAAAGAAGCCCCTATTTCAACTTTTAGTTTTAAAGTCAATTGCTTTTTCAAACAAAAAAAAAAAAAAAAAAAAAAAAAAAAAAAAAAGAACGAGAACACAACACCAATGTATGTATGTATAACCTAAAAGGAAGTCTTATCAGGAAACCAGAGACCATATTGATTTATTTTTTTTTCACCACATGAAGTACAAGCTTGGGTTTTAGTTTCTCGGTCAGAGAAAAAAGGAAGATGATGTATTTTAAAGTTGATAGTGAATAATGTTCACAGTAAAGTGCACAATTTGGTCGCATGAAGAAGCTGGTTCAGGAAATTAAATTAGAATTGTAAAGATTAAAAAAATCTTTGACTGAATCACTAAGCACTTCAACTTGAATTAATAATATTTTTTCATCTCATTCTCCTAGACATTTACAAATTAATAACTTACTGTAAAATTTTAAACAAGCAGGCAAAAAGAATATAGCGTAAGATTTTAAAGAGCTTGTAAGTAAGTTAAGTTTAGCATGAAACTACTTAACAATTTTCTAACTTTAAAGCTTTTCTTATTTTTAATCATTTTCTAACCAGCATTATACCATTAAACCTGATAAACTTTATCTAAACACGTTTACTACAGTTACTGTTCATGTAAACAAGTATGTAAGTAAGCAAACAAAATGATATTGGGATATGACACAAAAAAGATAAAATATAGGAATTTGCTGATTTTATTCTCACTAAAATGTTAAAAGATAGTACGATGCTAGCTCGTTTAAAATTCTATTTTTAACCTAGAATCATGCTTACTAAAAATGCTTTAGTATCGTACTAAATCATCTAACATTTTTGTCCACGTTTTAAATAACAGTGTAAAAAAGGCATGGGACTTGTAATGCGATTTTGTAAAAATCAAGACACAAGTTATTAAAGAAATACGTACAAAAAAATTTATAATATTTTTTGATTATTAAGCCCCAAAGTTCACATCCACATTAGTATCCCTAACTTAATATTTATTGTTCTCCCTACATCTTTAAAAACATTGTCGGAGCCAGCGTTACCGAAGTGGCACGATCGTGCTTTTTTGACACAAAAATTTTACCATGGTACGGTGACACGAAAAAATTCAATATTGGCTCGCTCTATTTATTTCCATTTTGTAATCCCAATAAAGCAAATTTTGAAGAACTTTTAGGAAGATTGCTGCAAATGGAGTAAAAAAGTGACAGAAACTCTTATTTTCTGATATTACAAAAAGTATTTTTTATATTTTTTTATTGTATTTCACCCATAGTTGAATTATATTTTTGTAATAATATAAGAACATGGGTTTTTTTCATACGGAACGAAAATGGCACTTTTATTTTAGCAAATGTGGCAAGAAAATTTTTTTTTTGGGCGGCAACGCTGGTCGGAGCTCGAATCAGTTTATATGTGAGACCTTTAACCATGCGAGAAGGTTGTGAGAATCTTAAGGGTGTCTTTATGGAGCTACATACATATAAAACTTTAAAATGAAATAAAATTAAAATAATAATAGTAGCCATGCTATGAGCTTTTTCGAAAAGGTATTTTTGAAAATGATTTTAGGTATATTGATGACGGCACCTGGTTCGAATAAAGCGCAATATGGAAGTCCAATTTTCGATAAATATTTCGAGCTCCAGAGGACAGAACAAATCATTTTCAGCTGTGAAATTTACTGTCATTATGAAAGTTTTTTTTCACTACACAAAAAAAATCTATATATAAAACTAAGAGTATCAAGACTATGTGTGAACACTTTATCGCGCAAGCAAACGTTTCTTAACTCTTTTCTAGATAACCAAACGAATATATTATATGAGGAAATGAATAAAAGCTTTTTATTTGGTCTATAGCATCTAATCTATCTAGATCATCAAGTCTCTCTAGACCATCAAGACCTTCGAAGCCATCTATAGAGAATCTTAACTATCTAGACTTTCTATGGTCTAAGTGACCATAACCTAGACCATCTAGGTAATTTAAACTGTGTAAACTTTAAAAACAAATTCAAACAAATATTTGAAATGTTCATGTTCTAGACCACCAAGACGTTATATGTATATACAATTTAGATTCTAAACTGTTAGGCTATTAAAACCCTCTTGACCATTTAGACCAGTATTTCCCAACCTTTCTTTGCCTATGTCCCATCTGAACCTTTCCAAAATCCTAATGTCCCATCATGACCTCGAAGATCTCAACAATCTTAGTCAAATGGACATGACTCCTCAGCAGAATTTCTCAGTTTTGCCGTCAAAACTTTGAGCAAGAAAAATCTTTGAGATTGCATTTTTCTGAACGAGCCTATTATACCTTAACAATGTTTAACATACAAAATCTGAAATGTTCAATAAAAAAATTAAATGGCTGATATTAGGGTGGTTCACATTCAACGACTGTCGTACCGATATGAAATAAATTTTCGAAGAACGAACATGGCGCGCAGCTCATTGTTTGCACCAATACTAGCGCATTAATTTCATTTGTTTCCTCTTTCGTTTTATTTTAATTTTACGAAAAAAATTGAAAGAAGACGTAAAATTGAAATTTTCGGTCGTCTGACTGCTGTTCACATTTACTACAGTGGTGGTTCGACAGAAAAAATTATTAAAAAAATTGAACTACAGAGTTAGTTCGACTAGAGTTCACATTACATAAATCTTACGACACGACGCATGTTGATGAACATGTCGTTGAATGTGAACGACCCTATTTGGAAGAAATCCATATAAAATAAGTAAACACAGAAAGTTTGTTTTCAAAACTTTGTAGAACCGAACTTCAAGTAAAAAAATTTAATAATAATAATATGCATGTATGTAATATATAAGTTAAGTGAAATCCTTGCCCTAGATGCGTTCTACAAATAGATTTTATGTCAGATAAAAATTTAGAAAATTTCTTTTTCATTTCCTTTTTTTTTTTAAATCTAGACGATTTATTTTTATCAGTAACCGCCATATTATTCACTCGATACATCCACATTAAAACTTAAATCCGGATGTATTTACATTGAATTTATATAATTTATATCCGGATTAAAGTTTTAACCTGGATTTATCGAGTGAATAATATGATGAATGACATATTGTTAAGTTATCTTTATAAATTTATATATTATATTTGGACAGTAGGAATGTATTGTAAATATAGTTTAAGATAAAAGTGGACGGCGACGCTGTGCCGCGATGACCTTTTTCATAGAAACAGTTTATGGTGTTATTTTATGACATACATCTGTGAACATTATGTTTTATGAACAAGGGATGCGTCGCATCGTCGTTATCCACTTTATAACCCTTATTGTTAGTTTAGTATTATAGGAAACTAGAGATAAGAAATGTATAGGTATAAGGTATAAGATTTGTAAATAATTAAGAAAAATAAAGGAGTTCAATTTTAGTCTTCGTAGAAGAAAGACGTGTGTTTTCTTCCTTCTTCGGCTCTTGTTTTAAATCGGTTCGCGTTTTAAATGAGTGTTCAGAGAACATTGTTCACATATCATGGATGCGTTCAGAAATATATATCCAAAAGTGCAAACACAAAAAGTATAGATTTTTCGGAATGATGTATAATGCAGCATAATTTCCAGACTATGTTGACTACCGTACAAAATTTCTTTAAACAATTATCTTAAATATTTAATTTATATGCTTTTTCCATTTCTTTATGCGCAGGTTTTCCGATTCTTAAGTCATCGTATTACTCAATCATTATTACTCTTAACATCTTCAATCTAAAACCACAAGATCCAGTTCGTGCAATTCAATCGTGCATTCCATTTATTCAATGGAGTCATGTCTTACCTTTGTGGTTTCCAAATATGAAAGTAAAAAGCAAAAACAAGAATCACAAATAACCTGGAGGAAATTAAATTGACAGGAAATTAAGGTGCACAAAGTTTTTTTTTTCTTCTTTCACCTCAAATATAATATAGTTGACCAAAAATGTTGATAACCTTAAATGCGATCGATTCTTAATTTCCTGTGTGATTTTTGTCTTCCTTTTTTTCCAAATATTAATGATTTGGCATAGAATTGATTGTCATCCTTGTTCATCCTTATACCGAACAACTAAATCATACCTGTCAACCGTGAAACGTTATTATTTTTTTAGTAGACAAAAAAAAAATATCGATTTCATGCATCCTTTGATAGCTCTTCGAACACACTTTTATCAAATCTACTCAAATAGAGATGGGAAAATGAAAAATAAAAAAATTAAAATGAATGTGACTCTGTCCGCATAGCGATATTGACATAGGATCAATAGGACATTGCTACTCAGTTGCCTCTAAAGCCTAACAGCTTTTCGAGTTCAATTGAAACTGTTCCACATAACATTGGCATATAATTCAATTTTTTCTTTTGTTTTTTGATTTTTTTTTCATCTAACATAACACATCCTGAATAACATGGAGGTGAAAAAAAAACAGTTTCGTCGTTGCATACAAAAAGTCAATTCAATTCCCTTTTGCTATCTGTGCTACCTTGTTTTGGTGGACCGATATTCAAATGGGACCATTTTGCCTCTACAATACACAATTCTATTTGGATAACTTTTGCATTCATAAATTTATATGAATACATTAAAGGCTTGTCTAGGTCTTTTTGGCGAATAATATTATTATTAAAATTCTAAGCGCACACAATCCTTCATCGAGAATATTAATGAATTTCAATAAGCACACAAAAGACTGAAAATTTTCATCTTTGTGATCTAACCCAAAGAAAATGTGAATTTCACTATGGTATGTTGTTTTCCGATATTTGCTCACTTTGCATAACAAATATGTTTTTAATTAGTTTATCTATTTTACCACTCTAAAATGGAAGGGAAGCATAAAACTCATTTTTTTTAAATTTGCCAAAACAACTCCTAAAAGTGTTTTGATCGCAAAATATACTTTAAAAAAATTTAAATTTATAAAAAAAATCGAAAATGGTTGCAGCGGTTTTGTAAAAAAATATTTTAATACTTAACATTTTTTTAATAATAAAAAAATGGTATCCCATTTTTAAGTATTGACCATTTTCTTGGCAGCTAAAAACTAATAATTTCTATTTCTCCTAAAAGTCGAAGTTTGAAGAAAGTCCCTTATGTGGTTTAGGCTGTAGGTTGAGGTGCAGAAATATAGACACACATTTTTTGGGAATCACATATTTTGGAGTCCACTTTTTTCTAGAAATTGTTGGTTAATTTTTTTTATAAATCCAAAACTTGTATTTTATTAGCTTTAATTCAAGTAAAAAGAAAATAATTTAATTTTTGTATTTTATAGTTAGTTTTTTTTTTATTCAAAAAAATTTATAAAAGTATAAGGCATTTAAAAATTTTCCAGCGAAATAATTCATGTGGTTAACGAGAAAATCAAAAATAAAAAAAAAAAAACGTTATCGCCAAAAACAGATTTTGGTAATTTTTTCGTACCAAAATGCAGATCCTACTTTTTATGAGTAACGTAATATGACAGGTACCGTTATTTTTAGTGCAAACTAAATCTGAGGAATCACTAAAAAAATAAACTAATAAAAGTTCAAAATTTTAAGAAATCAGTTCACTGGCTTAGGCTGTTTATCGAAGCACAGGAAACATAGATATAGAATTGTGGGAAGCATAAAAATGCTACCATTTTATTAAAAAAATTCGAAAAAATGGTTTTAAATGGTATATGTACCTCCCAAAGAACCACTTTTTTGATTTTCGATTTTATCAAAAACGATGTTTACAATGATTTTAAAAATATTGTGTACCGAAATTTTCAAACAAATTTTTTTTGGATTTAAAAAAAAAAGTTTCAAACATTTTTTTTTTGAGTAGCTACTTAAAAATACGAAAACGACTTGGTCGATTTTTATTTAACTTAGCACCCAGAAGTTTTTTGACATTTTCGAGCTGTTTTTAAATAAATTTTTTTCTTATAATCAAAATTAACGGTACCTCCTATACAAATGTTTAAAAACCTGTATTGAAAATCTCATTTTTCTCAAAAACGGCTGCTACGATTTTGATTAAAATTTTTGTGTGAATTAATATCAGAACGATCTACCATATTATTAGGAAAAAAAATATCTATCGTTTAAAAATGGTACCTCCCATAGATCCATTTTTTAAGTTTTCGACTGTTGAGGAAATTTTAATGAAATTTTTTATACGAAAGCTATTAATAAAAAAAAAAATTCAAAATTATTTAAGAAAATTCGATATTTTGAAATTTTTTTTTTTAATTAATTGTTAAACTCCTCATAAATAAATACTTAAATTTGCATACTAATTTGTTTTCTTCAAAATATATTCAAAATTATTATTATTATTATTATATATGTACATATGTATACAAAATTAATTTTTTAGAAACGATTTTTTAAAATTTTTTTAGCACTAAAATAACAACGGTACTTGGCGTAAAATTTTTTTTAGCAAATAATTAAAATTTGTGAGAAAAATACAAACGGCGGGCCAGTAATTTTTGTTATAAACCATTCTATAATTTTTTTAAATGGTAACTAACTCTAATAGAACCGTTTTTTTGATTTTCGATTTTTTCAAAACTGATAATTTTTAATAGAGATTTCGACATGGCATATTTCCTGTACAATATAATATTCTTATTTAATGTATAAAAATAGAAGAGCCAAGAGTATTTCGTTGCTAGTGATGTTTTTAAAACTAGTTATTAATATTTTAAATATATTTTCAATATGTTATTGATAAAGAAAATAAATAAAGAAATACAAAAACATGTACAAAATTTGTATTGACTTAGAGAGCTTTGACTGTTGTGGCATTAAATTCGTTTGATTAAATTTATTGGATTAAAAAATTAAACGCTTGTGAAAACAAACAAATATACGCCATATATTGGATCAAACAAAATTTAAAATAAATAAAAAGTGAAATAAACCAAAGACCATGAGAAGCAAGATACCTTTATATTTAATTTAAAGCCACCAAATAAAAAAAAAGAAATATAAATTTTGTTCTATTTCTATTTCAGTCCCAAAGAACAACTTGGCTGGTGAAATACAATTTAAAAATATGTACGATGAGTACCTTACCTACGAATATATATACATACATAAGTAAAGTATGTCCCTTGTGTACTTGAATAAATTTTATTTAGATTTTCACACGAGCATCGTCCTCGTTGTCTGTGACTGCCTAAGGTTCCTAGTTCCTATGTCTCTAAATATATGCGTGTGCGAGAAAGAGAGAAGGAGAGCATCATGGACTACAAAAAATAGGATTCAGGCTCAAATCCACTATCCACACAGCATTTAGTACTGACAGTGTGCAGAAGCAGATATCCTTTCTGTCGTTGTCGCGTTGTGGAAATAATAATAGAAATGAAAAACATGCTTTTAGTTTCGGCCGTGTATCAACTACCTACCCACCTAACCTATACTCTGTGCCGTTATATGTGTTTCATATGTACAAAACTGCAAACGCCAAACGGCAGTGGACGGGGTAACGGTAAGGATGATTAAAATAGTTTACAAAGCAAATAATGTTGCTTTTTTTTTGTAGGTACATATTTTTACATTTATATTATTTTGCAGGAAAATGTTGGAAATGAAAATGCTGTTTTAGTATAAGCGTGGTTGCAGTGTGTTCGCTTTGGCTATGTTGGTTGGTGGCAATGGGGGCTTATGAACGTGTATAGCTAGGCAAAGTGTGATGCAATTATCGTCAGGACCTTGCAACAAAATGTTGTGAACGCTTTTGTTGTCTGGAATTGGCCTTGAGTAGGAAATTGTGTGTGGTTACTCTATGTATATATATTTTTTTTTAATTTGTTTATTCTTCTTCTTTTGCTCTTTAGGGTTGTTTTTTTTTTTTTTTTTTGGAGTTGGTGTAAAGAAGCATTTTAGTTTGTTGACGGTATTTAATTTTTAGTTCAAGGACCATGGATGGCAGAATAGAAATAGGGTTCTTTAGGAGAAATCGTTTAATTTTACAACTGACTACCTTAGACTTCTATGATAACGTAAATTTAAAAAAATATATTAAAATATGATTTTTAGTATGCGATGATTATTTTGATGCATTTATTGTATGTACCCACGGAAATGAACAAAATATTTAAAGAATAAACGAATATTTATTTATATCTATCTATATATATAAATTAAAGTTTGGTTTTGAGTACGTTCGCTAGCCAGCCAAACCTGTTGACAAATTTTCTTAATTTTTTTTTAAATTAAAGAGGAATAAGGGTAGAAGGTTTAGGACAAAAAAAAAAATTATAAAAAAATAAAGAAAATCTGTTAAAAAAAGAAATGAATTTTCAATAGGTCACATGGGTCACTGATTTGAACAATATTTAGTAATTTGCGCAATTCAAAAATAATAAAGTTTGTGGTGAAGTGGAAAAATCTCCGCTTTAGACGTGAGGGGTCTCAGGTTCGATTCCTGTAGCACCAGTAACATTTTTTTTTAATTTTTAATAATTTCCTCTTTTTTTTCAACACATTCGCTGCAAAATAAATAAAAAAAAATATTTTTTTAACGCCCTGCGAAGCGGGCGGGGGTTTTGCTAGTTTATATATAAATGAATACTTGTCTATATGAGGCGTAAAGACTTAAAAACTACTGAACAAATTTCACTAAAGTTTTAAAAAACTTGTTCCTATTAGCAGCGAGATGGTTTGAGTAAAATGCGCCACTACCACACCCACTTTTGTTTTATTTTAATTTTCTCCCCATTGAAGATCGTTAGGACTTTAACATTTTGTAATTAATCTTTCTTCAAACTAAACCATGAGTTGTGATATTTTTCCTTACACTACCACGCCCACTTTACTTATATAAAAATTTTATAATTATATAAAGTTTTAAAAATTTTGAAAATTTATAATAAATCTCTCTTGGCCGAAACTATGACATGTGTAGTTTTTTTTTTTGGAAAACTGCCTATTACCACGCCCTTTTTTCTCTAATCTGAGATTCCTCCTTACTTTACATTCTTTGAAAGTCAAATTGAAATTTTGGAAATATTTTGAATGTAAAGAATTGGATGTATATTTTTTTTTAAGTTCGCATACTTTCACAACCACTTTCCATGTATTTGAATTTTTTTTCGTTATACTAATCAAGTCTTACTTAACCAAACTTAAAGACCTAATCGAAAGAACTGGAGTGTGAGAATGTCATTTGACATAAAACGCCAGTCTTACACTGTGGTTGAATTAGTAAGGTCCTTATTTATTTATTAAAAATAAATACCTAATCGACCGAACCGGAATGTAAGACATGCGTTCTTTTATTTTATGGGCTAAAAGGATTGGATTAGGTATGCACGTCATTTCATATGACCATAAAATAAAAGTAGGTACGCATGTCTTATACTACAGTCCGGTCGATTAGGTCTTTATTTTTAATTCTAAAATAAATAACGATTTCAACGAACAAACCGGAGTGTAAATGTGGTGTTTTTTGTTTGATGTTGTAATAAAAATTAACAGTACGATTTTGGAGAAGCCCGAAAAAGCATGTTTCTTCATGCCGTCTGTCAGTCTGTACTTATGTGCATCCATTGTTATTTAATTTATTTTATTTAAGTTATTTTTGGTACAAAGCATTTGTATGTGATTCCCTAAATGAGAAATTCGAAATTTTGTTGTAGCTCATCTAAAATGGGTAGCTGCCATACAATGATTTCTCGAAAACGGCTAAATTCGAGTTAAGGAAATAAGATTTTGACATTTATTTTTTTAACATTGAAAATGTTTATAGGGTCGTTTTGATCAAAGTATGGTGTTACCAAAATGAACAAAGATAGAGAATGAACTCTAGCGTATAGGGGGAGAACGATTGAATTTTTGGTTGGTGTTACCAAAGAAACTACCAAAATGAATAAAATGAAGAAAAAAACACAAGTGATGAATTTCAGCCAGCGTACCTACATGTTGATCATTGCCAACGGACGAGATTCAGTGGAGGAGTGTATAAAATTCGAAAAATGCTTGATTTGAGCCCACTTAGAAGCCTATAACTTTGGTTATAATTATTGGATGTTCAATATTAAGCCAGATAATTAAAGTTTAAATGACAGGCTACAAATCTGCATACAAATTTGTGCAAAATCGTAAAAAATTTCATACTAGAAACTTGAAAAACTGTCTTTTTAGAACTATATTTCATCACGGCAAAAGAAAAAAAAAACAAACAAAATATGTATGTATGTAGGTACGTACCTACAAAGAACATATTGATAGAAGGGAGAAGACGGTGGAGTGTGTGCAATAAAAAAAAAAAACGTGGCAAACAAAATTGGCTTTGCATCGGGCACAAAAATGATATATGTACATATATTATGTTTATGTAGGTATGTATGTATGCATGTAGGTATGTACATATATATGCATGTAGGTATGTGCATGAACATTAATTGTAGTAAGTATTTTACAAATAATAAAATCGTAAAGGTTGGATTTGGTTGGTTTGTTTAGATTATAACTTCTGTTCTAATAATCGGATGTTCGAGGTTAAAGTCTCAAAATTAAGGTAAAATATGACAAAAATTGATTTTTTCTAAATCAACCAAAAGAACCTAGAATATGCTAGACAACGTTTGGGTAAATTACGCGACTCGATATTGTTAAATTGATTAAAAGATGAGTTCAAAATATTTTAAAATAAAAAGTTATAGAATAAAAACAATTACCAGTGAGGTGGGGCTTCGCATCAAATTCTTTGTAAATTTTTTCTCGATTTAAAAAAGGTTTGCCTGGACAGTAAATCAAATGTCTTGGCTTTATACAATATATATATGTACATATATAGTTTAATGATTTGAAATACTTGTAAATCAATTTGAAAAAAATTCAAAATCTTTTGATTTTCTCATCAACCGTCAAATTGATAAAATAACAAGCCAACTCGCGGGTTGATTCAACAACAACCAACTGAGTCGAGAACTAAGTTGAACCGTATATGATGTATACTTAAATCGATCTGTAATTCAGTTACCTTTCTGCAAAGCTAAGCTAAGCAAAAATGTCAAACACCTAGATATACGTTAAGATAGATGGTATGTAACTTTAATTTCGTGTATAAGTGCTGTACCGGTGCGGATGAAAATGAGTATGATTGTGTAATTGCAAATTAAGCTACAATTAAGACTAAGATCTTATTAAAAAAATTATACAACATTAATTTAACCGCCAACTGGGAAGTGACAATAAATATACAAATTGGTACTTCAGACTGTAGAATGGTTTCTAAGACAGTTTGTGAAGTTATAATGCAACAATAGTATACAAAATAAAAATCTCTAAGATTTGGCATGATTTTGTTTTATCGACCTAATACAAGTCATTTTCAATGTCTCCATAGTTACTCTATGAGTGAAATCTGTAAATTTTTTTTGATAAAATTGTCATATTTTTGTTGAGTTATTTACATATACATTTGAAATGGAAGGAACGATTTTATTATAATTGTAGCATATGGTACTTATTTATAGTTCAAACAATATTGCATCTAAAAATTTCAAATTTACTTTTGTATTTTTTTTTCAATTTCTTTATTAAAATTTAGCGTAGCTTCTTTTAGGAAAATTTTTGAAAAAATCAGACCAAATTATTTTTTCTCAATTTTTGTCTACAAAATTTTGATTTTACATAATTTTCTTTTAGAAATTCATTTAAATTACTTGGTTTAGTTATAAAATTAATAAAAAGATATCTGGGGTATCTGGCATTGGGGGAGATATTTACTTAGTATTGGGTACATTTTTTAAAAATTATGTTCAAAAATCATTTCCTTAGAGTATTGACAAGCCCAAAGTACTCTGCGAATATACAAAAGTAGGTGAATAAAAAAAAAAAATGGGCCTATTAGTGGGTGTGTCAAGAGGCGGGTTTAGAAAAATCAAAACATCATTCCCAAATAAAATAAAAATAAAAATTTCATTTTTCTAGTCCTAAGAAATGAATTGATATCAACTTTTTGGGTATTCTGTCCCACTGTGCGGTCTACCGAAACAGAGTTCATATAACTAAGTATATGGCAACTTATATGAAGCATCTCTAGAAAAAAGGTAAAACCTCCTAAAACAAAGCTAAGATTGCAAAAGTCAATGAACTTAACAAACAATAACAAAAAAAACATTGACTTAGAGAAAGGGTTATTTTAAGAAGAACACATCTTCTATCTCTTCGCACATCACTTAACGTTGAAATAAATTGCCTAAGAGCAAACTCAAAATACCTTATAGAACTCCCTGATCCATAAATATTGTATGAATATTACCATGATGCCGCATGGCTTTGATTAGAAAAATAAAAACAAAACAAAAAAGAAAGAAGTAAATATTTTCAGTCTTATCCTAAATAAACACCGACACCGACAAAAAGTAAAAGTATATTATATCAACAGAAAATAAAAAAAAAAAAAAAAAAAAACTTCTGAATTCAGCACGGAACGGATTTCCCGTATTTATTTTGATGGGGTTGTTTTGATTTTCTATATCACTGCCCAAACAAGTTCCCCCCCCACCGAATTAAATTCAAATGTATTCTCTGTATATAAATTTATATGCAATATAATTTGAAACACTGAAACAGTTCCAACATGCGATTTAAAAGAAAAAAAAATATACACAATTTCACATAATAAAACATTCATTTCTTTCAGCCAGATGATGATGTCTGCTTGATTGGAGCGGCATCAGCTTCACTTCAGTTCAGTATCAGAATCAGCATCAAAAGTGGCCAAAGTGTATATAAATTTCAGTGGCAAGGTGCACTGCTGCGCCCACAACCAGGGGTGCCTTGTTAAAATATTAATTTGACAGTTTGAGTATTCTACAAAAAGGAGGAGTCGAAGTTCGTTTTACAAGGAGGCGGCAGAAATGTATGGTAACTTTAAAGGAGGAAATATGTACATATTCATGAAACAAACAGTATGGAGAAAGGTATTAAAAAAGCATACCCAGTAATTGGTCTTGAATTAATGAATTACCAAGGCGTAAAAAGATGTTTTTTTTCTTCTTCTTCTTCTTTGGATGTATACTTTTGGACTTTAAATTGAAAACACAAAACAGTGGGGTATTTATCAATAAAACAAGGTTTACTCGTTATGGAACTTAATGCCTCTGGAGAAAATGACATCGCAGTGCAAAGTTTAAGAAGTTAGGAAAAGTTTTTTTTTTTTTGTAAAAATATGTCTTCTCATCTAAAGGGTGTTTTTTTTAGAGGTATAGAACTTTGAAATGGAATAATACAAAGATGATTTTTTTAAATTGACATGAAATTTGTAATCTTGTTTTGCACAATTTGGAAGCGTTGTTCAGGCGTCACTTTATTCATGTTGAAATGCCAAACCAAACTAAAAGAAATCACTTCACAGCTGATAAAATGAACGCCAGTTAAAATAGTGTTGTCAACTTAAAGTTCTATACCTCTAAAAAAACACCCTTTATACCTATGCACCTTTTATCATCATCATTCCGTACCTCAAACCTTAAGAAAAAAAATGTGCTGTTGAAACGTGGAAAATTAATTCGAAATGAAGATGATTTTTATTAATTCTTTGTCATGATTCTATGTATTTTAAAAGCCATTAGAAATGCTTAAAAACAAAAAGAGTTCGAGGAATCTAATTTTTAAATAATCATTCATGCTTAACCTTTTAAAACTACTTTTATATTGAATTTTTATTAAATGTTTTTTTTTTTTTAATTTATTTAGAAATACAAATTTTATATTTATTTCCATTATTGTTGATGGTTAAAATCCATTGTGCAATACTATACAATCAATCCATGTTTGTTTAAAGAAATGTATTAAAATGATAAATAAAGGTATTTAAGGAAGATTATAACCAAGAAAAATATTTTATTTTTTTTTTATGAGTGTGAGTAGGTTATGATTTGAAAGCTGAAAAATTGAAGAGGAGCAGCTGTATCTATATGGGTAATTAAAATAAAATAAAGAATCTCGTTCTACAAAATATTTTTGTTTTTCTGAGATTTAAAGAACAACAATAATTAAATGGATTAACGACAATTAAAATGAAATAATACTTTTAATCTTTGTGTTTATTTGTTCTATACGGCAAATATTGGTTTATTAAAAAAAAACATCGGTTGTTTTAGTACCATGGGTAGGGTATTGATAGTCGACGCGTATGAGTCTTAAGAAAATATAATTTTGTAATTTTTGTTTAAAAAAAAAAAAAAAAGAATCTTCTTCAAAATGGTGAAAGACACAGATATATCTGAATGTCTTCTAGATAAAAATTCTTTATTTGCGTACTTGCTAATTCTTTAAAATACAAAATTTAATGATCTTTCTTTTGAAACCCCATTAAGGAATAGCCCTGTTTTTTTTGCAAAAGTTAATAGCTAGCTCAAAATTTTTGCTGTTTGCGTGTGAAAAAAAAAATGATTATAAATTTATTTTGTTATTGTTTGTACACAAAACAGACAAATTATTTGTTTTTTTTTTTTGCGTTTAAAAATTTTTCTGATTTGCTATACACTATCACAAAAACACGGCAAATATAAAATATTTGTTAATGTATATTATTTGTATTCATATAAATGAACTTAAACTCACCAGTGTTGCTACTTAAGAAATATTTTTGATTTTTAATTAAAAGTTAAAATACAAAATATAGCATTTATAAAAGCAGTTTTAAAAAAACGTTTTTTTTAAAAGTGCATGAGATTTTTTTTTTTCTGAAAATTCAGTAGATCTACTGCAATTGCAGCAAGATGGCAACACTGAAACCTATTAGAAATAGATATCTTTTAGTTTTATCAATCAAAAAGTCACGAACAAAGGTAATAATTTAAAAATTATACTTAATTTAAATTCATTTAATGAAATTAATATCACCAATTATTTAATTTACAAGGCGAACGGTTAAGAATGGTTGGATTTTTGAGAGCAGGTAATAGGTACCTATAAATTATTTATTTATATTTTAATTCAACTGGGACCGAGCGAAATTATGAAGCTCAGGTTGAGTCAAAATGATTAAGATCAAAAAATTCAAAATCGAACACCATTTTAAGTTGGCTACCAGCTTTTTTTTCAATAATTTCTCTTGAAAATCGGAATTATTTTTAAATGTTTACAAATGTTAAAAGCTGCTATACTTTTAAAATGTTAGTGATAAAAACATGAAATTTTTAACGATTGTTTTTTATCATTTAGTTAGCCTAACAATCTATAACGATATATTTTTTATCACCATGTAGCTACAAATAAATCGATAACCGTAAATGGTAGTCAAAATTAATTCATAACCGAAACGTTTGAAATGGCATCCTGTATAAATATTTTACCACTCAATAAATTTTTTTGTTTTTGAAAGTTTGCCAAAGCATTTTCTGAAAAGTTATAAAACTTATTACAACTCACCTTAAATCGAAAGTTATGACCATTTAAATTCAATAAATAAATTAAATAGTCTGCACACATAATAAGCAAGGGATTCTTTCTAGTTTAATAATTATGTTTTATTTGAATTAGTTTGATAATTATTTTGAGAATTATTTTTAATTGGAATCAAATGTTCGTAACTTTTGATACAAGGTGGTAACGACCCCCCCCCCCCCCTACAAAATGACATACTACCTATGCTAAGATTTTCAATAATTTCAAAGAAAATTTCTGTTATTTTTTCCTTCAAATTTTGTTTTTGTTACATTTTAACTTTAACAATATACTTCAATTTTAAATTTAAAAAAAAACTAAAAGGATGGATATCGTAAAGAAATCAGTAGTTCATTACACATGTAATCTAGATTTTATTTTACCTTTCAAACGAATCTCAGTATTCATAGAAACTCACAAAAAACATTTCCTTTGCAATCAGCCAATCAGTCTCTAAACGATTTCACACATTACATTTTTTCTTCACTTTTCCATGTGAAAAAAAACCATGAAACGGAATTGAATCCCACCACCTAAATACATTGTACTCATAAACAAAATAAACTATATTATTATCTTCTCTTTTTTTGTAATTACAAAGTTTGAAAAAATAAAAAATAAATAATATAAAACAAATTTTATTAAATATGTATCAAATTTAATTCAATTATAGTTATAATTACCTTATCTTATAAAAACTTAAATTGAAATATGTAATTTTTATAACCAGTATGTCTATAGATTTTTCTAAAATACTCAGTTCGAGTGAAAATGAAATTTTTATACAAAAGTTCATTGGTATGAAATTTACAACAAGAAGTGAGTACTAAAATATGAAAGTGAAATATGAACCGGTTCTTCAATCAATTACAAGCATAATTTTCATTTCCCAACGTACGACCACTAGGAAAAAAAAATAAGGTTGTGTGGAAAACATGTGACATTTGTCAATTAATTTGTTTTTCTCAAAACATAAATAAAATAAAAATTATTTCGGATTAAACGTCAAGCGTTTTTATTCTCATTATTCATTCAAAGTGAGTATATTAGAAATTCCAAACTGAGTATCAACAAATCATGTAAAGAATTAATAATTATGAGTTCATATTAAATTTTCACATTATATTTTTAAAAGTTTTTATTTTTCATTTCACGAGAGGACTAATTTGAAAATGCATTGTGAAAAATCATTCCACCATTTTTCCTTTTTAGCAAGATCTCTGAAGATGTGGTGAATCGATTTAGTACTAAAAAAGGGAGTTTGGATTTAATTTTTTCACCAAATTACCAAAATTTGTCATTTCAAGCTAAAAATAACAAAAAAAAAAAAAGTTTGAAAAAGATGAATAAAATTCATTTCATAACTAGGGAATGTTTTGTTGTTTTCTATTTTCCATTTTGTGTTTTTTTTTTTGATAGCAATGTACAAATTTACTAATTATTTATTTTTCGTGACCTTTTAATTTAAAATAATTGAATCCTAATTTTGTGGGCTTCAGGTCTTTCTTTCTTGTTAATTATATTTGAATAGACGAGGTTTCATATGTGTTTACGTTCTTCCTCAGATCTATTCTGATATTTCTAAAAATTATTTAGAAGAAGAAATATTTGAAATTAATATAATGGCCGAGGTCATTCGTTATAGGGGGATTCGTTATAATGGACCACCACTGTAATGATTTTGTTAAAAATAGTTAATTAAATAAAACTGATTAATAAAAAAAGTTTTCTGGTCAAATAAATTATATCATATTATTGTTTGTTAACGTTGTCATTTCTCTCTGTTAATTTTGGCTTAACTTTAAAGACTTAAGCGCAAAATTTTAAACAATTTAGTACGATGTTAAAGCATTTTTACTATGACAAAATGGCTTTAACATCTTACTAAATCGTTTAAAATCTTGCGCTATTATTTTTATAAATCTGCCCTTTTCGCCTTAAAAAGCGGAAATAGAACATTTCCCATAAAATTTTTTCATGAATGATTTCATGAATAATGAATTCCAAAATCCTATTTATCAAAGTTCTGCTAAATATAAAATATTTTTATTGTATGACGAACAAATTTGCGCCCAGAAAACAGAACAAAATTGCCTTTAGTAGAGTATGACAGTCGTATTAATTAGATTTGTGTCTACTTAGATAGTGTCTAACTATTTTCAAAATGGTGGAAGTATGCTTTATTTAATAAAAAAATAAATATCACATTATTCACTGTAAGGACAATCTATTCTTGTGTCTAAGTTAAACAGCTATAAGACAACAATAAACAAGGTTTTTGAACACATTTGCCAAAGTTATGCAGTAGTCTTAAGTTAGACGATGTTTATAAATAAGACCATACATTTTTAATTTCAACATTTTTAGAAAAATATAAAAAAGAATTTTGGAATACATGAATATTATGAAATACAAAAATTATGAATTTACAGAATTTTGAAAAATATAATTTTGGAATATAAAATTTTTGATTTACAGAATTCAGAAGAAAGAATTATGACCCCAACCCAGTATTGTTATTAAAATTTAAAAATGTTTCAATATTTCTTCCGGAAACAACTCGACCGTTTTTTTATAATATTTATATATTTGGTACAATACAATTAAGCAGAATTTAAATAAAAAAATTTTCTTGTAAAAAAACGGTAGGTACCTTTTTTAAAAATGTTCAAAAATCGCTAAAGAAAATCATATTTTTATCGAATACGACTCCCACGATTCAAAACAGCTTTTAACGGCCTTTAGTCCACAAAAATTTAGGCGTTTCGTCCCGGCGATCTCACTTGGACTCATCAGTTGACTAGTTAAATAGTGCTAAGTCCTCTACTTGGCTGATGTATTTCAGTAGTATATAGAATTTGTATTATTAAAAAAAAACTCCCACGATTTTGTTTTAAATTTTTCTGTGTGCTAATATTAGTGTTATATACCTACTATTTAACAGGAGATAATTTTACACAGTAGATAAGCTTTTATTCAGTATCTTTCATATAACTATTTTTTCTGATTAATCGATTTAAATATTTTAATAATTTTTTTTGATACAAGAGGTACTAATAAGTTTTGAGAATGTTGCATATCAAATTTTAAAAAAATATAGGCTTCCCATAGTTAATTTATTTTTTTTTATTAAAATGTTTATACCTCACAAACATTGTGTAATGAAACCTAAAAGGAAGTTCGTTCGATGCAGTCATGCATTTTTGTTTCTAAATAACTTTTTTCTTTTAAAAAAAGGTAAGACATAAATCATTAAAGTAAATTTTCCAACTTTAATGATTTAAAATTTAAATTTTAGTTCACATATGTTTTTTTTTTTTAATATTTATAACGAATTAAAAAATTGCGCATCGATTTCAAGTAAAATCACCAAAATGAATCGCCAAATTTTCTGGACGAAAGGTCATTAAAAGCAATTTTTAATGAGTACATAAATTGTGTGGATAAAAGACTTCTTCGGCATTACTCTTTTAAAATTCATTTAAAAATACAATTTCATTCGAAAGGTCAGCCTAACAAAGATAGAGAGAGAGGATATTACATATAATAAAATAAATGTTCACATTTATCGGAAACTATTTATCTCTAAAACAATAATTACAAACCTACTCTTAAAAACTTAAACTCTATCTCATTTTTTTCGAATAGATATACATAGATCCTTTGTAATTTTAGCTTCTACTGAATTATAAACTATCCAATAATCCCAAATGAATATAAATTATTATTTAAATTATCAATTCGATAAAAAGCTTCGACATGACCTTTAATCTTTTTTTTGACTTTATTGAGCAAGCACATTGCCAAATAAAATGATGTCCTTTATATAGCATTCATTTATAAAGAAATATAAATCCACACTTGAATTGGCAGAAATCCAGTAAACTTAACAAAATGTATTTCTATCTAGATGGATCTATACGTATGTATGTTTATTCTAGAATCCCTGTTGAACAATAAAAATCTTCTTTAAGCATACTTATGTGCCTCTTTTGTTATTGATTAAAACCTACTGGAAGTGAAAGAAAAATAAAGCGCGAAAATGTTAAAGGAGACTTTAATAGTAGATAATACCTACCTAGTTGTTTTTATAGAATAAATATATTGGTCTGATTCATTGTTGCCAAGTGATTGGTTTCTAGTCATTTACTAGAACTGTGCTTAAAAATTAATTTTAAAAATATAATTGTTTGTTGTTTTCATTAGGTTTTTTGTTTATTAAACTACGTAATATTAACAGTTAAAGTTCTCCTAAGTCGTTTTTGTATGTTTTTTGAAAATAAAAAAAACCTTCCAAATTTTGTATGCGATCTGTAGGAGGAAGCTTTTGATTCTGCCCTTTTCTGTAAAATTTTCAGAATAAAATTGTTACGCTAAAATTGCCAAAAGTTGGCTCTGATTCTTCGGATTTTTGTTTGCTTTAATAATATTTTTGTTGAATTTTTTGGCTTACGAGCTTTAGTATCGTCGATATATTGTTTATCTGAATAATCTATGAAGGTTAAAATTGCATCTTTAGAAAGAATTAGAATCAGCTGTTTTTGTTTTATTATTTCGAGCTCACTGATATGATGATACAAAAAGATACCGAGTTTAAAGAAGATAGACGTATCCGTTCAAACTTTAGTCGAACAGGCAGACAGACAGAATTGCGAGACTTTTTTCGGCGTCGCCATAACTATATTCTTTACAACCTAAGTTCCTATCATTTTCTTGCAGGATGCAGTTTGGATGAGAAATTATTTTAATTGAACATCAAATTAGTATTCCAAAAAACTTGCTGATGGCAACAATTGGGTTTTCTTCTTTCTTTGTGGGCCTTATGGTTATTTGGCCAACAGAGATTTCAAGTGTTTCAAAAAATCATTTTTTCATGAACCATAAGTACATACTTGATGTTGTTATTATTATTGTTGTTAAGTGTGCTCGTTTTTGCCTCTTTCATTTCTTTCCAAACATAACAATTTTCGAACACAGAGAGTGTTGATCTTTTTTTTTTTAAGTCGTCGTAGCTCGTCCACAAGTGTTGGCTTTATGACGAAGCCATTTATAGCCTTCTTAAGTGGTTTTCTTAGAATCTATTAGTGGTAATTAGAAAATAGATTTATTACAAAGGATCTAAGAGCTTCTTTGTTTGTTGTGTTTTTATGACGTAAGTTTTTTTTGTTTTTTCTTGTTGGTGTACATAGTTATTTTTATGACTTGAAAAAAAGCTGCCTTATATTATATAGTTTCCGTGTTAATTAATGTTTAAGTGGCGCAAATGAAAAAAAAAAAAAAAACTAAATTCATTTCTAGATGCACGATTAGCTCTTGTGTATATTTCTTTTTGTTTAGAACATTTAGAAATTAAATGGACATTCTTCATCGAGGCGCATGCTTTTGTTCAATATTCATGTCCTATTATAACAACTCTTTTTTTTTTCCTTTTTGTCAAGGTTATTTCAGGGTTTTTTTTGTGTTGTTTTATTTATACGATTATATATCTACTCAATTAAGTGTGTTGGACAACTTATGAAGCAGTTCGTGGGTCAGTTATATTTTATTGATTTTATAGCTTGACATCTAATTACTATTGATTTTGATTTTAATATTCTAGAATCAAGTAAGTTCAATGTTATTTCTACATTCTAATAAATGTCGTGTCGAACTCAATTAAACTGTTTTCTATAATTTAAGCATAATAATTTATTTAAGTTTCCTTGCTTTTAAAGTATTCTGCTGCTAAATTTGAGTTACGTAAAAGTTTTGCAGTAATACTCGTTTTTACACCTGGAAACCAAAAAATAAAATGAAAATAATAAGACTACCTAAATTGGGATGCACTTAATCACGTGACCGGGGTAGCACAATTCGAAGTGCATTGGCTCGGAGGGAGCTTAGTCCAAGTTCGAGTCCCAGCTGGTCTTAAAAGTTTTTCAAATTAAAATTGAATAATGACCAAGCACCACTGAAAAGAAGTCTGATGATCGACCTGGCAGTCATGAAATAGCTATAACTCCAGCCTTTAAAAATCTTGGTGTAAGCTCACCAAAGTGTTGTTGTTTCATTCAAACCTTCAATAAAAATAATTATATTTATAATCCAAAACATATTTGAATCCTATTTTTGTAGGCTTCAGGATTCTAATATATTGAATAAAAAAGGTAACGAAAAAGGATTAATTAATCCAAAACATATTTTTTTAAATTTTGTATAATTATGCAAGAATATTTAAACTTATCACAGAAGCCTGCAGTACAATTTTTTTTAGTGAACCATGCAAATCTTATTTTTCTCAAAAAGTAACCCAAAACTTTTTTTTTAATTACCATTTTGTAAAAAAAAAAAAAAATTGAAAAACTCTTTTACCTGCAAAGAACCAACTTTTTTGTTTGAATTTCTCAAACACAGTTCAACTGATTTTGATCAAATTTTTTGTATAGAGAATATTTCAAAAAGTTTCAAAAGTATTGTACCTACAGCAAAATTATTTTTTTTTTTTTGATTTTTAAAAAAAGTTAATTTTTTTTTTGAGAACATACCTAATAATTTGAAAACGGCTTGGTCGATTTTTATTAAACTTTGCACCTAACGTCATTATCTAGCAGACTTTAAAGAAAATAACGAAACATACCTACCATACAAGTGTTTAAAAGTCGTTAAGGGAAATTTCATTTTACTCAAAAACGACTTCTACGATTTTAATTAATTTTTTTTATGAGCTTATATTATTACCATCTACCATATTATTGATGCAATTTTTTTTATTAATCCATTATTAACGTCATGTCATACCTACACGAACCATTTTTTTTTTTTAGTTTTCGACTATTTCATTGTATGTTAAACCAATTTAAATTAAATTTCTTACACGAGAGCTTCTAAGCAAACATAATATTGAATTTCAAAATTTTCAAAAAATTAAATAAAAAAAAATTAAAAATTACTTTTGGAAATCCGATATTTTAAAAATGGCCGAATAATTTTTTTTTTCAAAATTAATTTTTTAACTCCGCAATAATGAATAGGTACTTAAAAATTGCTTAATTTCGTTCTTTAAAATTTTTTTCATAATTTTAACTTATTTCTAATTATATTGATTTTTTTAACAATTTTGCTTCCATGAAAAATGTAGACCCCATTCGATTCTTTTCTTATTATTAAGTTGTTAAACTTACAGCCCACACCCATAAATGTCTACAAGATGAAAAATATCGCAGTGAAAAATTGCCAACGAAATTAATTGATGCAACTTAGACAATACTGTAGAATTGTCGACATAAGTAGATCTAGATCATTTTGTCTATTTAACAATTTTTGTCCAGGTTCAATGGTTAATAAATTATAAAATTCCAAGTCCTTTTCAACTTGTTTTGCATACAATTTGTATGTAAAAAAAAAATTAAATATCACGGGAAGAACCTGAAAATATTAAAATTTGAGCTCATATTTTTGAACAAACATTTTTCTTAGAGCATGATTTTAAAAAAATCATGGAGAAATTTATTATTTAAATTTTTTTTATTTTCGAATTATGTTTTAAAAAAAATTTTTGAAAATATTGGTGTACAATATTTTTAAAATTATTGTTTACTATAAAAAAATTGACCAAAATCAGTTCAACCATTTTTTGAGAAAATCGAAAATAAAAAAAATTACTTGATGCATCTTTTTAATAGGTACATGATTTTTCTTTGATATCAAATGTTCGGAAATTAAATTAAGGTCTCAAAAAAAATATGGAATCCAATCTTTTCATTTCACGACCAGGGGATACTAGGCACTTAGCAAAATTTAATTTCCAATTATGAACATTAATTTGGAAGGAAATGCTATTTTTGTTGCACATACCAGATCAACAAAGCCGAGTAAATTAAATTCAACAAAAATACAAAAATTACATTTAATTTTAAATTGAAATATTAATAAGGCTACAAGGCATAAAGTTCCCACATTTATGTTAAATTCTGTCGAAATTAAAATTATTTTCATGTCTGTTGTCTTTGTCTTATTTTTTGGCTACTTGGTTTTGATAAAATGATTTCTTAAGCTTTTATTTCTGAGATACAAATTTATGTGTATGGAATTTCTTAAATCCAATTTTCGTAAACTTATTAAATTGAGACGTTTTCGTTGTTGTTTGCCTGATTCATGATTTTCAAAATTTAATGACTAAATTATTCAATGGACGCAGCCGCTTTATTTACTAATTAATCAAGGTGCTAAGCGTGCTTAGAAATAAATAAGTTAATTGAACTAGGTGAACTATAAACACTAATATGACAAACCATAATATACCATACCAATTATAATTATTTAAAATCAAATCAAGTTTTTGCTTTTAACCTATAAAAAAATAACTATGAATATGCCCCACTATGTTTTTTTAACAATTGTTTTTTTTTTTTTTTTTTGAAACTCAATCGATATTATAATTTGAATGCCAAATTTTAAGAAATTCAAAACAAGTGTGTGTGCTCATAAATCGTTCATTTTATTCATCAACGCCAACATAGTGACATTTTTTACAAAACAAATAAATCTGCAGCTTCCGTCATGATGGTGCATTGCCTATTCAATAGCAGGAAGTTTTATATTTTCACAAGTTTTAGCTCTTTGAACTTTCAACAGTTCTATTTGAAATCCTATATATGTGTGTATAATGCGATGTCCAATATTATGTGGTGTAAGTATGTATGTATGTGTGTGTGAAATGTGTAGGTTAAAGTATCTGTGTTTGAATTCAGCGAACTCAACACACATACAAAGTGATGTCAGACCATGTGGCATCTGGCATGTGCATCAGATTGAAAGTGTCCTTGTTTGAGTCTTATACCTCGCTCGTACGTAAATCTACTCTTACTCGTTATCGTTTTGTTTTGTGTCATGAATTTAACTTTCACAACTCATTTCCGTCTTTTAAATATTCATGTTTGGCAAATATGGCAGCAAACTTATAATACAACAACTGTCTTCTCTTATATAGGTATATTTAGTTCCGTATATCCTTCAACTTAAACGCCACAAGGATAGCGAATGAACTGCGTTACACAAAGTAAGTGATGCACTACAGAATGTCCTTACATTTATAGGAACCTAGTATAGTACATAATATAATAATTTTACCTACCCACAGAGGCATTCGTCGACATCGACGTCGTCCTTAAGTCATAGTATAATGTCCTTATTACATTACCTACATCCATACAACCTCATTTCTTTCTTTCGTCTACTTTTTTATTTTAATATTAATTTTGCTTAAAAAAAATAGAAGAAAAGGACGAAAAAAAAATTGTAAAATAATTCCAGAGCAGCACAGTGTAAAGCCTGAATCCTTGAAACTTTCACACCAACATAGGCATATGCAGTTGCAGCAATGCATCAAGAGGACTATATAATGCTCTTACTGAATGTGAGTCAATATGCTCAGGATGCTAGCAGGGATTTTAAAACGGTTTTTTTTCTTCTTATTTCTTCCTTTTTCGACGTTTTTGCCCCACTAAAAACCATATCATAAAATCGCAAAAGCAGTGGGTATACCGTTATACACATAGCAGCACATGTAGCTGTAAAACTAACCAAAGTATAAATAATTAATTTAGAATAAAAGTACAGAGATAGATATATATAGAGAGAGAGGAAAAAAAGAGAGAGAGAGAATCAGAGCTCCAGTGTTGGTGAAAAAATGGTAAGTACTCGTAGAATGAGAAGAAGAAAAGTACCATTTTCCCATTTTAAAGAGAACGATTTTAAATAGAGAACTGTTGTTTTAAGAGAAACCGTTTTGGACTTTAAACAAATTGTGAACTAACTGTGTACTAACTGTAAAAGGAGCAGGCTTATATATTTGTACATATGTATATGTATGTATTCTTGTTGCGTAGAAGGGAGAAATAGGAAGAGGTCACAGTTACAAGCAAACAAAAGTTCTGTGTAATAACGGAAAACTGTTTGCATGTAGGTAATGTGTATGAGTGCGTGCGTATTGAAAAGGGATCGGGGTATTCTTTTTCACACCTCACATATATTTTTTTTTTCTTCTCTATGTGACTGTCACCTGTTGAACCAAGCAAGAATATAGGTAGTCTTGGTCTAGCTTGAAATTGGGAGCAAGTTGAGTAGACTAGTAGAGCGCCACAAAAGTAAGGGAGAATGTATATGTACCTATATGACGTAGGTATACAGTTTGGTAGAGATTTAATTTAAACACACACATCCTGACATGGCAACATATAAAAACAGCAGATGCTTTGTCGGTCAAAATGAAATGTTAAATATGGTTCAAAGTTTGCAGGTTAGCACGTATGTATATATATTTATTATATGTACCTAAGAAAGAAGATTGAAAGATGAAAAAGTTTAAGTTTATTAGGCAGATAATAGGTCAAAAGAAGATAACTCTTGTAGTTCAAGTTGCTGAGAATATTTAAAGTTTTATGTATAAATATGTAAAATATATATTTAGATAAAATATATTTAGTTAAAATAATTGTAGCTATTATAGACAATTTTAATTTTATTTCAACAATTTTTTAGACATTTAAGAAAAAGATGATCAATTGATTTATTAATTTTAAAAGTATATTGGTGTATGTAGATTTTAAAATAAATAAATAAATAAAAAAAATAACAAGTAAAAAAAAAATTGTTATCGAATGCATTTTTACAAAAATAAAGAAAAACACTAAAATTTAAGCTCCTTTAAGTTATTTTTTAATCTACATGTTTATAGAATCAAACCCTTAAGCTTAAAAAATTTAAAAATTCTTGTCGATAATTAATAAATCCAAATATACAGGGTGTTCAGTAAAAATTAGATAACCTTGGAGAAAGAAAAAAAAAATAAATCAACAATCTATCTATCTCTATCTATCCTTGCAACCGCTTGAAACAACTCTTAAGATCATTCAGAAAAAAAAAATATAAAAATTATTTCCCAGGTCAAATGAAATGATTTTTTTCAAAAAAAAAAAAAAGGTTAAAGAAATACGTTTTTACTCAAACATACCTAGGTATAAATAACACTATTTTATTTTAGTTTTTTTTTATAATATTCTACAATAATTGTATTTAAATAAAGGTAGTAAAATTTAACACTAATTGTTGCACCCCCTGCCATACAATTTTTTTCTTCGTTTGATCCAGTCTACAAGCCTTAGAAGTTTGATGCATCTTATGCCAAGGACCCTAAATTTGTTATAATTCTTTTTTTTTGCTACTTGTTGTTATTAAGCAATTATTGCTAAGTTTTGAGAAGCTGTATTTTGGAAACTGTTGGGTCTACAGATACGATTCGTAGCTCAAATTAAAGAAAATTTAGTGGGTTTGAAATCGTATTAGCAAAGATTAAATCGAAAACTAGTCCTTAAAATCGCCAATAACTAAAAAAAAACGTTTTTTTCGTTTTTTGACCATGATGCGTTCGGCGCTCGCGGTCGAAAACTTGGTTTCCTCATTAGGCCAACATCATAAACAACTCAACTAAAAACCAGAACTACCGGATTTGACGCAAGGTCTTCCTCCTATGAGACGACAAAGTTACTGTACTATAGTTATTACACTATTTTATTTTATTTCAGTTTTTTTTTTATAATATTCTAGAATAACTGTGATTGAGAATTATGAATTAGATAAAAAACTCAAATGCAATTTTTCAAACGGTTATAATATTTAATTTAATTTTCATCAAGACAAAAAACTATTAGATAATAATTACCACCGAAATACCATAGCAATTAACTCTATGGTTCGACCATCTGGTTTGGTGGTTGCTACAAAAGTGAAGCTTTCAATCAAGCCACGGTTTTGTCAAAAAAAGTAATTTGCACACGTCACCAATAATCTGCATTGACCATTGCGGTAGTGCTCTTATTTGCAACGGTTCCATCTTATTCAATGTTCAATCAATGCGGAGATCATATGGCAATGAATACACAAAAAAATTAATATTAGAAAAAACGATACAGGCAATATAGTCGTAATATAGGGTAGTGCAAAAAATGTTTGGCGAATTATTCAAATTAAAAATTAAATTGATAGTTAAATTGAAATAACTAAAATAATTAATAATTATTATAAACAAGAAATAATAATAAATAAATAAATCTGCGTTCCTCACCATTGTATTTGTATTTAAATAAAGGTAGTAAAATTTAAAACTAATTGTTGCATTTTTCTTATTATAATTTTTTAGATTATTTTTTTTAATACAAAAATAATAAAACAATTTGCCTATTTCTAAAAAAAAAAAAAATGCGAACATATACGTATGGAATTATTTTACAAAGTTATCTATTAATGCTCTTTTCAAAATGGAAAAACACAGTTTTGCGTGTGTCTACAATTAAAACTAAATTTTCCTTTTAATCTACTAAAGGATCTTTTAAACATTTTCTCAAATAAAAATTAAGTTATAGTGAATAGCCTATTATTAGGCTTATAAAAGTAATAAATGGTAAGGTATGTTACTTGATCTTAGCTTTTATGTCTTATGATGCAGAAATTTAAATATTATGAAAAAAGTTTCTTTATTAGGTTTGAAGTACCTACAATTTTTTTTTTTTGGCTTGAAATTTTTCTCAGAAATAACTTGATTTAAAAATAAAAAAAAAGAGCCGACTTCTTGCTTTCAAAAAAAAAAAAATATAGTACTTTGTTATAAGTGTTGCCGTTGTTTTTTAATAAATTTTCTTAAAATTGGATTTTTTTTTAGAAAACTGCCAAACCTTCCCAAACTTTTGATACATTGCTGACAGACGATTTCTCATCTCTGAAACATCCTAACTTTAATGGACACACAGAAAGATTTATTTAAAAATATTGGCGCAGCAGGTATTAGCATGATACTTATTAAAAGATTTTTACTAAAATGTTCATAGTTTTAAACTTTTTTTAATTAGTATTATACTAAACCTATTTTCTAGCACTAGAAAAAGTCGCATGTTTATGTATCACTGAGGCAATGAGAACCTGCCCTACAGCAGCATTGGAGGTTATCCTCCACCTGTCCCCTTTACACAACGTCGTTCAAAGTGCTTCTGAGGGAGCAATTATGAGATTCGCCATTGAAGGAACTAGAGCTGTTAAATGTATAGATTTCAGGGAAAAAGAATGTATTTTAAAGACAACAGTAATCAACCTTATTGACATCCCCAGAGATGGAATGATTAAAAAATATAACTTCATTAAAAACTTCAAAACGGAGTTAAGTAGCAAGAAAGAGTGGGTAAGTAAAACAGTGAACAACACACTCAAAGCAAATGCCATCAAATGGTACACTGATAAATCGAGAATGATTGAAGGGACGGGTGCTGGTATTTTTGGGCCAAGCCGCACTAAGTTCCTATGCCATCAGCTCAAAACTAGTGTGGGAATGTGTGAACAGGCTAAATGAACTTGGCAAGAACAATACTGCCTCAATGGCCATTTCTGCATTCAGGGTAATGAGGAGCCAGACTCCTTGGCAAAATAGGTGCCAAGGGTAGATATGATGCACCTATATGCATGAAATAAAAAAGTACCTGGGACACTATACCAGCGAATTTCGCTCTCTGAAGGTACTACAAATACTGCAATTCCTTAAAGGAATAAATTTGGAGGAGGAGCTTCAGAATGAGAAATATCTTTCAGCTATAGATGGGGGCACAATAGGTCTTCTGGTCGCAGGGCAATATATACCATATATATTATTCATTCATTATTCAATCTGTTTTCTAAATACACTTCAGCTGAACATTCTTAAAAGAATGACAGTTCACGCAAACAAGAACATACCATTTTTATAGTTTTAACTGTCAAAGTGACATTTGGAGTTAATATGATACTAAAAAGTTAAAAAAGGCACTTGGTTATTTAATGATACCACGGTGCTACTCCTTTTAAAACTTGTAAAATCCTATTTGCATCGGGCAATAAATGTTTGAAAATCTTACTAAATCATTTAAATTTTTGTATCTAAAATTTGTCCACAATTAATTCTACGCACTGTTTTTTTTTTTCCAAACAATAGAATTTGAAATAAATAGATTTTATAACAAAGATAAAAAACGGAATGAAGAACTTGTGGAATAAGCTGATTTTATATTATTTTACTTTTGTAGTTAGTGCTATTAGGTTAAGTTTATATTGTAATTTATTACATATAAAGAAAGTTATAATAACAATAATAATAATATATTAATTTACCTCTTCATATATAGCCTTTTCGTACCAAACCATGACAAACAAAAATTTTTAATTGATAAAAAATTATTCATCACATCGAACATTTATTCATTTTTGTTTGATATTTTAAAGACATTTATCGATTGAAGTGCCCATTTCCCAGACCCAAACTTAAATAAAGTACAATAAAATAAAAAGAATTCAGCATATTTCAAATGTGTGTGATATTTAAGTAATCGTTGTTTGAGGTACTAGAGCCTTTATAGAAAACTTCTGACACTTATAATGTATTCAAAGTCAACTTTGTATACAGTTTTCATTAAATATAATTTAGATCATGGTTTCTTAATTTTTTAAATGGAGTTAAAGCCCTCTTTAATAAGCATATTGGTATAGTATTTTAGTTATCAAAAAGTAAAGAGTGTGATTCAATATGAGTTCAAGGAAACACGACCTGTAATACGACTTTGTACTTAGTTTGTAAGTAAAATAATTAAGTTTTTATTTTTGACTATGTACTGCCTTTTACGATTCATTCATATTAAGTAGGTAACTAATATAACAGTTAATAATACTGCCTTTATTGAGGTATATCATGCAATCGTTATTTGTTTTGCAACCAAGGAAATAAACACGATTCTTTTCAATTAGAAGTTAAAGTTCTGTGCAAAAATTCCAACTTTTTGATTATAAATTACAATTTTCTCAAAATATTAGTTTACCACGCACTTTACGAAACAAAAAATTCTTAGGTATAATTTTGCAAAATAAATTTCTCATAGTGAGAATCTTATAGAAAAAAAAAATATGTTCAAACGTGGTATGACTTTTTCATTTCTTATTTTGGGCTCAATAGCTCAAAAATCAAATTGAATTTAAATGGATTGGTTTTTGAAAAATTAAATTTGTTGGGTCTTCTGGTTTCAAAGGGAACATTACTATTAAAAATTTAATTTGCTTGTAGAGTAGATACGTGGCGTATACGTACTATTTTATACGTGCAACGAAAGTTCTATTAAATAAATAAATTCAATGTAAATATTTTTTGAATAAATTGCACAAAACAAATACAAAAAATATACAAATTTTCGTATAAAAGACTCTTGATAAAAAAAAATATAGAAAAGCTGAATTTAATATTTATCTCTAAAACAAATTCGAAAATCCTTTGAAGTTTTTTAAAAAGTTATTTTTTTTTGTTTTGTTTATAAATATAATCATGTATTTATTGTGGGGAAAGAAAAAAATATTTACATTTGTATTTTATTTAAGCTAAAATACTCATGATAATCTACGTCGTCTTATATATAAAGGTTTTTCCAATAGGGACGGGTTGATTTGGACAGCTCGTGGCAGCCATATTGTTTCCTTACTTTCTGTCAAAATATCGTTTTTTAATCAATTACTAAAGACAAATCATCATGGCAAGTTACAGCGTCGAGCAACACGTGTAAATGATAAAAAAGGCGTTGCGCCCTTTTTATGGGGTACAAGGTCGTCCTTCCAAGTCGACTATTCAACGTTTGGTGGCGGAATTCAAGTCCACCGGCTCTGTAAATAATGAGCCAACACCTGTATGTCAACGAAACGCAAGATTTGCCGAAAACATCGCCGCTGTTCGTGTGCAGCAGAATCCGAGGCAGTCAATTCCACGTCGCTTACAAGAACTTGGCATGTCGCAGACCACAACATGGCGAATTTCGCGTCGTGATTTGGGCCTCCACCCATACAAAATCCAACTGACCCAGGAGCTGAAACCAACCATACGCAGCGTCGTGTGTCGCTAATTGGGTTTTGGAGCAGTTAGAAGTTAATCCCAATTTTGGTCGAAAAATCTATGTTAAGTTGTAATTCGAACTTTTTCCAACATTGGTACTCTATAATTTAAATTTTTAACATTGTTTCTTGGCTGATTGATTTTACAGTTATGGAGTTAAAAGAATTTTCCCAGAAATATTTATAGAAAAACTTTTTACAATAAAGGCGTGTTGATTCCATTTTTATTTATGCTGAGTTAATTTTTGTATGAGAAGAATTTAGTGCAGCGTACCTAAGCGTTTTTATGTTAACTGCATTGGTGAAATGTTTGTACAGTAGAATCTCAAAAATATGAACATATATAAAAAATAAAAATTGTCCATTTTTTCGAGCATCAACATATGTATGTACTGTCGAGAAAGAAGATATGATTATAAATAAAAACAATAAATGTAATTTTCATAGCAAGTTGAAATAATCCCGCAATAATCGTTCAAAAAACTGAATAACGTTACATAAATATAATACAAGGCACTGAAGGCAAAGAAAAAGTAAAAAGTTGAGTTGTGAATGAAGCGTTCATCTTTTCGAGTACAAAATTTCACTCGTTTACATTTTTGGGCACTGAAGGATTAAAATATTTTATTAATTTTTCCAAACTGTTCATCTTCACAGGATTTTGCTGTATTAATAAATTATATTTGTAAGACGAAAAAAGTATCCACTAAATCGAAAACCTCCATTGTTCAAATTAGGGTAGGTTCCTAATAGTTCAAATTAGCGAGGTCCGACTGTATTATAGTTTGTTTTTTTTTTTTTTTGTCTAAAGTCGAAGGAAAATAAATGGTAATTATATTTTCTTATATAAAATGGAAAATTATTCATAAAATGCTCCAAAAATTGACATTATTTAATTTGAAGTTAATCTTAATTTATGGATTATTCGTATCTCAAGTAGTCGTATCAAGTAGTTATGGGATATAAAACTCATATTTATTCATCGCTAAGATAAGAAATCCATTCCTGCTAAGAACACACACTCATAAATTGTTGAGAGTTACATGCCCTGGTTCTATATAAGCTGTCACGCCACCAAATTTATATTTATTATTTTAAGATATTCTCTGGTAAAAATTGTATCATCATTACAAGCCCAATGAGTCCATATTTTATATTCATGATATAAAATGACGGACGATTTTTAAGTCCAACATTCGTTCTGTGTAGTTTCGTTTCGTACTTATGCAATATGCATATCACTTGAGTTCCAAAACTCCGAAAAAAGGCTTTGGCAGTGTATGGACTCTGAAGGATGCCATTTGATTGACAATTAATTTAAAACCATAAAAACTTTAATTCCCAACATTGGAAAATATAAAAAAAAACATAATAAAAAAAAAAAAAAAATCATATATTCGTACCTACTGAGTTTCATTCCAATCCTGTATAAGCTGATGTAAAAATAAAATCTACGAATGTGTATGTGATATATGTATGATACTCGTAAATTTATTGAATGACTATCGTTATACTTAAAGCCACCAAACTGTAATCACCCTATAAATTTTCTGTGGGGGTGTTACAGTGAATTTAATTATATTTAGGTAATTGTAAAATTATAAAACTACTCTTTGTTCATTTATATTTATATGTGTTTCGAAAATTAATACTTGAATAAAATAAACTATCAAGCCTCCATTTATTTTAACATAATTTTATAATAATTCAAATGTTTTAATATAGTGCAAGGTCCATGATGGTTTTTATTTTGTTTTGCAATAACGTGGAAGGACGTGGGATTAAGTGCTTCTATATAATTTGCATTAATATAATTTAAAATTAAAATCACGTCTTCTTGCATTGCAGTATTGGTTTCGTAAACAAAATTTAAGGTTTTCATCTTCCTGAAGTCCAGGAAGAAATATGAAATATGAATATGAAATAAGATGTCTGAAAAGAAATCTGGGAGTGTTAACTCATTAAAATTTTGATTTTGATTTTTGTTCCAGTTTAATATTCTTCTGATGCCCCTACAAATCAGTTTCACAGTCTCAAAATTAATCTAGTACAAAATTTTACATTCTGTGAAAAAGTACAATGTTCAATGCACTGGATCCACCATTTTCCTTGATTTTCACAGATGCCCAGAACTGAACAAAAATGAAAAAGCAAATGAAATTACCTTTAATATGTGTACTTTGAGTTAAATGAAGCAAAATTTCTCTGTTTTGATGTCAAAACTCTGAGGAAAAAAAATCTCAGAGATCTCATTTTCCTGAACGCACCTATTATAGCTTAACAATTTTTAACATAAATCTGAAATTTTCCAATAAAAAATTTGAATTGCTGATATTAGGAAGAAATCTCTAGAAAATAAGTAAACACAGTAAATTTGTTTTTAAAACATTGCAGAACTAAACTTCAAGTAAAACATGATTTAATAATTATGTAATATATATCTATTATTCAGTTAATTAATTAAGTGATTTTTATTTACCATTTCAATACACATAACAATTATTATTTACAAAATCAAATAAAGCATGGCATTGTCGTCTGCCATCAATTACATTTTTAAGTTTAGCAAGGATCTCATTGCGCTTAGATGCCTCCTGCAAATAGATTTTATGTCAGGTTAAAATTTAGAAAACATCCGTTTCATCTACTTTTTTTTAAAATCCAGACGATTTCTTTTTTTTTATCAGCAAGTCATTTGTGGCACTAAATATAGTTAAAATTATTATTATTATTATTAAATCCGCATTTGATGCATGACATATTCTGGATGCGTTCAGAAATATATGTCCAAGGGTGGAAACACAATAACCACAGATTTTGAGAAGAGAATTCTAATGCAGCATAATTTTAAATTGCTCTACGTTGGGAAATACTAGTCTAGAGCCTTAATTTTTTTCTTTTTTCTTTAAACTTACAATCTAGCGTTTTTTGAGCATTCCTCCGAGACATTTTTTCATTTTTTTAAGACCAAAAATAACGGTACCCGCCGTAAACTTTTTTAGCAATTAATCAAAATATTATTTTTCTCAAAAACATCCATACAAAATTTAGTTTTTTTTTTTTTTTTTGCATAAAGGCTACCATTTAAAAAAAAATGAATAAAAATTCTTATAAATGGTACCTTCCATAAAACAATTTTTCTGCTTTTTGATTTTCTCAAAATTGGTTCAACTGCTTTTGATTAATTTTTTCATGGAGATTATTATAAAAATTTATAAATGTTTTGCATACCAACATTTTTAATTTTTTTGTATTGAAAATTCGATATTTCAAAAATGGGTAGATGATTTTTTTAATTAATTTTTAAACTCCGCATAAATAAGTAATAAAAATTGGCGTACACATTTTTTTTTCTTAAAAATGTTTTAAAAATTGTATACATAAAAATTGTTTTTTTTTTAAAACCGCTCCAACGATTAAAAAAAAAAATTTCTCATAAATTGAGATTTGTTTAAGAAATCATGTACATCACATTGGTACACATTTTCAGAGGTTGTTTAATCAATTTATTTTTAACCACAGTGTGATCGCATATAAGAGCAAGTTCGTCCATTTTATAGGTATTAAATGAAATTAATATTTGCCATCCAGAGAAAATAATAATTCACAAAAACAGTCAATATTGTTCCAGTTACAAGCTTAAAGCTTGAGTTATAAAGATCAAATCTTCGAAGTTGATGTCTTTAGATTAAATAACAAACTTCGTTAAGGTACAAAATGATTGGGGTTATCGTGGTATTCAAAACTACTTAATGATTTTTAAAGCAATAATCATTTACACTTTATCCAGGGATCTCTCCAAGTATAGTTAGTTATAATTATTAATTACTAGCTGAACCCTGCCACGCTTCACAGTGACTGTTTTAATTAATTAAGAATTACTTTTTTATTATATTTTTATTACCCCATAGGTATACACATTTTGTTTATACCTCATATATCTATAAACATTTACATACATACATATATACCTATAAATACATCTAATTGCATTTTACCAATTCCAATACCTTATATATATATATTGATATTGATAATATGGTCAATATTGATATACATAATGTATGTACATATGTATGTGGAAACTATTTAAGGAAAAAATAAAAAAAAATATTGAGCTTTGAGTTTTCCTTTTTTTTAAATAAAAAAAGTGCGTATACGCCCGAGTGTATTAAAAATCATTCCATCAAAAACATACAGGCAACTAAAGTATCTTTTTCTTATTTTATGTCTTATCGATTGTGCAGTAAGGTGATTTAAAATAACACTTTTCTCGAAATTCAACCAGGACCTGGCGAAATTATGAAGGTGATTGAAACAATTAGGACCAAAAAATTTAAAAATGAACAACATTTAGAGGTCGCTATCAACGATTTTTCAACGATTAATATCAAATATTAAAAACTGCATAACTTTAAAAAAAATTGATGATAAAAGCTTGAAATTTTCAGGGATTGTTCGTAATTTATTTATTTATTTATTGGAGACAGTTAAATGCTAACGTTACATATTATCTCTTAAATCTAGTTCTGAATATTTTGTTAGAAAATTAATTTTTCGAAATAAATTTTGTATAGTTTTTTTGTTTGTGACGAAAAAGTAAGTGCTTACAGAAAAAACCGCACAGAATCTGGGACTTGGTACTGATTTCAAATTACGTCTAAATACACCGAGAGCACCTTTCAATTACCTAGATCTTGTCTCAAAGTTAATTTTTTGCTTTAACTTGTTTAAACAATATTTTCAAAAAAAAAAAACACTACAACCTTGACGCGAACTAACTAATCTCATACTGTACAAGGTGCATCAAAATACATTTTTTTAAAAATTATTTCCTTAAGAATTTCATAACCTTTAATATTACAATACTAAATTCTAGCAATATATTGAGTTATCACATTTTTTTAAATTTAGAAAAACCTCTACATTGATTTAATTTTTGGGGCATCCTGTCCAAAATTAATTTTTTGTAACCATTTTTTTTACTAACACTTCTTAATAATTAGACTAAAATTCTATACTTAAAAAATTGTTCATTACCTTCACCATGTGGCTACCTTTAAATGGTGTTCGATTTTGAATTTTTTGTTCTTAATCGTTTGGTTTCAATCTATGTTTCATAATTTCGCCCGGTCCCTGTTGAATTTTAATAAAAGTATTTTTTTTTGAATCACCCTATATTATTCAGTGTGCACTACCAAATTAATGTATTAATTTGTTGATTGTTATTGCGATTTTTGGGTCATTATTTTATAGAATACCTTCCTGATTTTTTTCAAAATTCTGAAATTTTTGTTATTTGAAAAGAAAAAAGTAGTCATTAAGTCATTTTTTTTAAGTTTTCTGAAGTTATCCATTTTCCTTCGCAATTTTCTTTATTGCCTAAAGAACCTTCTACATAACATTAGAAGACTTTTGAGAAAGAAATGAGTTTAATCGTTAAAGTAATTCTCAAGTGATGAATGGCGTGCCCAAGGGAAATAGACAAATAGATTATTTAATTAAATAGTTCTCTTGTGTATTTCTATCTTAAGCATATAAAAATTAATGATTAGCTACTCTTAATCCCTATGCACAATTAAAGTGTTAATTAAATATCAATACAAATGCTTTTGATAAAAATTCCTAACCGCTTCATTTAGTTTTAGAGGAAGATTTATTTAAATATCAGACTCGTACTCATCTTTAGCAAAATTGAAAATTCAAATTTCATTTAACTATAAATGCAAGTATGCAAAATTTATTACAGTTAAAGGTGTAACACAAATTTAAAATCAATAAAGAGATTGAAATCAAAGTTTTGCAATTTAAAAACTCTAAACATAAAATTCATAGACGATTAATTCTTGGACTTACCCACTGGGAACAAAAAAAAAAACTCGTAGATATCCGTTTATGTGTGTTAAAGCTCAACGAGCTATATCGTCAATTTAATTTGAGCAGCCAAATAACAATCGTTTCCAATTCATTAATCCCTATTTACGAAGAATCCAAATCCAGTAGATATCCAAAGCTGAGATTGAATTGGGTGCATAACAACAAACAATTTTTTTTTTTTTTTTTTTTACATATTTCCAAGTATTTTTATTTTTTTTTTGTTTAGATATTGAGTAATTTTTTAATTTTCATTTTTTATAAAATATATATATTTTTTTTTTCAAATTCAAAGAAAACTACATTTTTAATTTTCCTTTTAAGTGCGATTTTTATTTTTCAGTAAAAAAAAGCACTACACAAACAAAAACACACAGATACACAGCGCACAGCAGTGAATTTTATTGAAACAAATATCTAAGCTACACATTTATATCCTCGCTCAGGACGACGAAAACATTATATTAAGGATATTATCATACCCAATTTGTATGCGATATTCATTTTCTGTCGCATGTTTTTTTTTTTTTTCTTCTTTTTTTTTGCTCTTTTATTTTTCCCTTAGTGTATATTTGTTATTTTATTCAAAACACACACAAACTCACACAAATACACACACGCACAATTTCAAACCTCCTGCGAGAAAAATAGTCACAGATGGTTTTTAGGATTTTGGCTTTGCCTTATTACTACTAGCCAGTTTGTGTGTTGCTAGATTGCTTTTTCTAAAGTAGCACTGTTGCTCTTTGTTGAGATGTTACAATAGAAATGGTGGTGGATGTGGACTTAGCTTAGCGAGAGAGAGGGGGGGGGGGCAAAACTAAAAGGATGGTGGGTCCCGCAAAAAGGGACACAATATACACAACACACACGTCAAGCAAGCAAGAAAAAGGAACGAACTTAAGTTATTTTTGGGGTACATTCTACTCGCAGATGTGTGCACATGAGCACTTCGTCGTCGGTACAGGTATAGTTAGCTCCATTTTTTGCAGTCTCCTTTTTTGTGATTTTATTTAGATGAATTTTCTCTTCCTTGTGAATGTTTAATAAATAATACCATCAGGTCAACGAAAAACAGGGATACCGTAAGATACAATCAAAATTCACATTAAGGTTAAACTTGTAACCTGTTTAGGTATTCATTTCAATATCTTGTATCTCTCTTCAGATGTTTTATTTAATTTAATTTTATTTTATATTAAGGAAATGTTTTTTAATTGTGAGTTTTATTTATTTATTTATTTTATTATATTTTCTTCGCTCAAGATTTCACTTCGCAAAATAAGAAAATATTTATTTTTAAAATGTACTTATTTTTGGAAAAATTAAAACACAAAAGTATTTATCATTCTTAAGGACGATTCTCGAAGCCTAGAATATTAAATGAGTCCTGCGAGGCCATTTTAAATGGAATTTGTATTTGCATTTAAGCTTTTTTTTTTTTTTAATATATGTATGTCACTATGGCTGCAACTATAAAAACCCACCAGCATCCGAATGTGAACTCATAAACAATTAAAGAAAAAATAATGTACAAGGGAGCAACAAATATTTAGCAAAAAAAAAAAAAACCTATCTACATCAACACTGTTATAATTTTTCTCTTCAATGAAAACCAAAAAACCGCCCGCCGCGGATGCAAACGATTTATTTGCCGGATACAACCAGACAGGTTGAAAATTCATTTAGCACTGTGGAATGTGAAATCGTTGAAAGAGATAGTCGTACCGACGAAACACACGGATACGATATGGCCACAGCAGCAGCGTGCGGCAGTGGTAGCGGCAGCACAGAGCATCAATTCTAAAGAGTCGATTTTTTGTAATGAAATTTTGTATCTGCACTTGCAGTGTTCATGTCGCAGATACTCTTGTTCATCTTGTTGAAGAAAAAAAACTACTTGTTCGGCATTCTGCTGCAGAATATAAAAATGAATTAAAAAAAAATAGGAAATAGGAAACACGAGTACAGGATACACGTCGTAGACTTTGGCTATAAAGGACTCAACCGGGAACTAGTGAAGCACACGACTGCCTAAGCCTGGAGCGTGCTCAAAGACAACTACACTACACAACATTATCATGACCACCCACAAAACCAGATACAATATCTACAACACCTAGTTTCTCTTTCCTGCAGTCTGAGTACGAAATATTCACTTTGGTAAGAGAGAAACCAATTTTGAACAAGGACTGCACTGCAGCCAAGTGATGTACGAGTAGATATATCTTTAGTGCCAACAGTACATTGTGTACAAATGTTTACTTTAGTTGCAAACCCTACGTATCTAACTTCTTTTATTTTTTTTTCTTCATCTGAATAAACATTTCCATACATCAAAAAAAAAATAATCAAAAAAAAAAAAAAAAAACTTGATGAGAGCTACTATCGATGCCTGGGCCTCGGCTAACAGAAATATATAAAGGAGACCATAATTAAGTTAGTGCAGACAGCTGTGGCTATGGAAGATCGACTCACAAAGACAAAACAAAAAAAAGAGAGATATTCGTATCCTAAAAAAAAAATAAAATAATAAAACAAGTAAAAATGCGTGTAGGTACTGTGTCTGCCTATGGCTTATGGCTGAGGAAATCTAAAGTACGTCATTGTGTAGAAAAGCTCCGGGATTCCATGCGCTTTATTGCGCGTGAGAAAAGAGAAATAACGGGCAGAGGATGAGGATGAAGGATGAAGGAAGCACAGAGTTTGAACTGTGTATAGTGAAATGAGACGAAACCATTCCAGCTAGCTAGCTATATGGAAAGGAAAGTGTTTTTATTTATGGCAAAATGGAGCTTTTGTCCTTTTTTTGTGTTGCGAAAATAAAAAAAGAATGAGGGCGACAGAATACGAAGTAAATTTTATGAGTTGAGGCTTCAAAAGCAAAAAATTTAAAACAATTTTTGTTGGCTTTAAGAATTGCTCGTACATACAATATGTAGATATAAAGAAAACCTATACTCACATAATAGTTTTGTTTGCTTTTTTTTAATTTGTTTTAATAGCACGATTTATTGAACGATTATTTGGCAGAAATTGCTAAATTTTAAAGAATCAGTTTGCAACAGTGATAAAGTTACATTTTTGGTTTGAAGCATTTGTTTTTGATTAAAGTTTATTCTGGGGAGTTTTTTTAAATGTAGATTGGGGTGATATTTCCATTTTGAAAAAAGCCTTATTTTTGAGATTTTAAATAAACGTGGCATAACGAACACGAAAATATCGGTGCTGTGATTTAGCATGTCTCTCGGTGTTTTAACAACTCCAATACTGATATTTATAAAGTTTGTAGATAATTCCATAGAGTTCCCCTCTATGGAATTCTATGGAATTATCTACAAACTTTATAGAATTTTGTTAAACTCTTTAAATTACGGTAGGTGTTATACAACCGTTAGTTTTAAACAAAATTGTATGGTGTTGCTTTTTTACATTTTGTTTATGAAAAGTGTTTGCCAAAAACAGATTTAATAGCTGTACCACATTGTCCATATAAAACATCTTCTCTCTTTTTTTTTTAACTTTCTGATTAACGCCTTCATCGTTGTCAAGAAAAAATGTTGTACTGGAAACCCTTTAAATCGAAATAAAATTAAATATCAATAATTTTGAAAGATATCATTTTTTTTTATCAGAATAATGAGCTTGAAATTTGCAGACTAATTGAATACTATATCTTGTACAGCCCAAAAAGAAGTTCTAAAAATGATTCGATTTTGGAAAAAAACACTTTTAGATTGTTAAAATAAGCCACTTGAGCGACCAAATCGAATGACTACAACTTCATATTATATCTATACGAATCTACACATCTCAAAACTCTGGTGACATAAAGACTGCACAATCTTCGATGTTACCAATAACCACTTAATTTCGCACAACATCACAAAATCATCTTCAGTTAAAGCGATAAGGAGGAGTTCCAGTTTAAAGATTTTTCTTAATAAAATTTATAATTTTTTTTTTTAATTCATTCACTGTTTTCGAAATTGAAATTAGTTTAGATATTGCGGTTATAAGTTTAATTATAAAAGTTTTTGAGAACTTTTGAAACCACTGTTTAAAGGCCACTGTTATTAATATAAGAGTTATAAATTGGCATGTTTTAGTTTCATCTTATTACAATATACATGTATATGTAGTACAGTGAACTCTCTCATAACCGGACACTGACGGTGCCCAGAAATTTTCCGGTTATGAGAGGTGTCCGCTTATGAAAAAACAAAGTAAAAATAAAATAAAATAAAAATAATAAAAATAAAAAAAACATAAGTAAACATATAACATAAAACATGTGCTAGAACTTTTTTATTTTAGTCCCAATACGTTGCCGTATTCGAAAAATTGGAATGTAGTTTAAAATAAAGTAGAGCTTGCGGGATACAACAAAATTTAACCTGTGAATAAAATGTCTGTCCCAGAAATTTGTTGTGATTTTTTTCTTCCGAGGGTTTCACTCCTGTACTCTTAATAATTCGTCAAGCTGTGTTGTGATTTACTATCCAAAAAGAAGCGGAATGTATCTTATATAAAACTTAAAAACAAGTACTCCACGTGGACTTTGCCCGCTTGCAAAACAGCCGAATTCTATTGCGGTTATTAAATTTTATGTCCACGTCCTGTTAAAGAGTCCGCTTATGGGAGATTTATTATTATGAAAAATCTAGAGTTTAATTCCGTTCTTTTTAATCTGTCCGGTTATGAGAGGTGTCCGCTTATGGGAGGTATCAGTTTTGAGAGAGTACACTGTATATTTTTTGTGAGCGAATACCGAAGAAAAATTATCTCCTATGCAATCATTCGCCCAATGAATGGTTGGTTTGCTATAGGTATATTGACCATTAATTTTTCTTCCATAAACTCTAAGAAGATGATAGCGTTCAAGTGGACTTCACCATTATTTGGTTATTATTCTCGTTATTGTTCTCGCACACCGCCTTGTCGAATATTTTCTTTGGCAGTTTCCAGTGAATATGGCTTTTTTTATACATTCGTTATTTCATAAAACTCTGTCTGGTGTTGTCAAATTGAATGGTCACCAGAAACAGTGTATTTTAAGTATTCCGCGATCTTTAGAATTACATATATGTAGTTATGTTTGTCGAAATGTATTCGCCCGCCAATTGCAAAAATTATAACATTTTCTGATAGGATGATATGTTTTCGTGTCACGAAGAAATAGCATGAGTTGAGATGGTGTCACTGTGGCGTATACGTACTTTTTTGTGTAACAAAAAAAAAAGCAGGCATTTGTTTTTAAACTATTTTTTTTTTCCAAATTTACGTTGCTAAGCAAGGTTTTTGTGTTTAATATTCAATGCAATTTAAAGTCAAAAACCGAAAACCAGATGCTTGTATGTCTTCTAGTTTTGAAAAAAAAAACAAAAATACCAATACAAATGCCTGTTTTTTTGTTTTTAATTTTGTGTTAAAAAATAAGTTTTTCAAAAACTAATAATTAAAACAACTTTTTTTTCAAAGAAAATACAAGAATGGATTTCTAGCTTTAAGGAAAGCTATAGGATTTTTGTTTGGGTTAAATTGCCCCTCCCATCGAAACGAGAAGAGAAAGGCACCCCCTCCCATACAATTTTTTTCTTCTTCTGACCCAGTCTACCAGCCTTATTAGTTTGATGCATCTTATGCCAAAGGCCCTAAATTTGTTTTTACATATTCTGTTTTTTATACTACTTGTTATTATTAAGCAATTATAGCAAATTTTTTGGGAAGCTGTTTTTTGGGAACTGTTGGGTCTACAGACACGATTCGTAGCTCAAATTAAAGAAAATTTAGTGAGTTTGAAATCGTAGAACAAAGTTAAAATCGAAAACTAGTCCTTTAGGGTTAAAATCGCCAATAACTATAAAAAACGCGAAAATTTCTCGGTTTTTTCGGTATTTTCGATTTTTGACCATGATGTGTTCAGCACTCGAGGTCGAAAACTTAAAATCAGAACTACCGGATTCGACGCAAGATCTGATGTAAAAAGTTACTGTACTATTAATCTAACTAAATAAAATATCATTTTAGTAAGATAAATCTTAGTTAGAAATTGTTCATAAATACGACTTCTTATGTTTAAAATTGACTTGTAGTATAGTATAGTTAATAGTGAGTTATACAATTTAATTTGTTTTTTTAATTTTATAATGTCTTTGAACAATCAGCCACTTGCATGATTTCCGCCATAAAAAAATTAAATTGGTTTTGCTATTTTCAAAATGGAAAATGCAGAAAATTTGATTTTTTAATTCATTAATTCATAAAATTTTTAAATATAAGAAAGTCTAAATAATATAATTACAGCTTTATCATATTTTAAAATAATAGCGGTCGGGGTGTTTATTTTATAGTATTGAATAATATAGCAAAGTATTTTGAGTTATCATTTTTAGAACCAAAAAAGAAGACAAAAATTGTGTCTCGCAATTTTGCCTTTCTATCTCTCTGCCTGTTCAACAACACCCTAAAAAGATAGGTTGATTTTCTTGAAATTTGGTACCTGAGGGTTTTTTAGCATTCCCTCAGAATTTTTTTTAGAACCAAAAATACGGTACCTATCATATATTTGTTCAGCATTTTTAAATAATCTTATTTTTCTTACCTTCTGATGAAGAAAATGTATGACAAAAAATGGTAATTAATGGCTCCTCCATTAAACCACTTTTTAGGTTTTTAATCATTTTTTTTATAAAAAAAGTTTCAAAACGTTTTAAAAGTACTGTGTACATATCTTTGAAATAAAAAAATAACTAAATTATTTTTGAGAGTCCGAATAAAATCGAATAAAAGTAAGAACAATTTTTTGCAATTAAATATTTTTTTAATCCCCTGCACCATATTTCTTAAAGATAATAGTTAATAATATGACACTTAGATAAAATCTATTTTTTTTAATTCAATCTTCAAAAGAGCATCAACAAAAAAAATCGTATGACTAAATACTACTTTTTTTCTTTAAAAAAATTGCCCTGTTCTTTAACTTTCTTAAAAGATATAAAACTTAATCGAAAGTTATAACAATTTAAACTCAAATTCAGAGACGGTTTTAAAACAAATAAAAATAAATCTTTTTTTAAATAACAGATTTTTATTTATTATTTTTACTGTTGGTTTGATTTTTTTTTAGACTTAACTTAATTTTTATTTTTCAAAATGACCTCCTACTGTACGTTTAGAAGCCCGTGTATTGTGATTACTCACATAACCTTAAATTATGCTACGGTTTAGCCAGGTGGCATAAAATAAAGTCTCACTTAACTAATTTAATTTCTTCGAAAATCATTTAAATAGGTTTAAAATATTCAGATTTTAAAACCATAGTGTGATTTTACATAAGAGAAAGTTCATTCGAACAAGTACGGATATTTTATTTTCTTAGATAGTTCATTTTTTGAGACGTCATCCCATGACGTGTCTTCAACGGTTGATCTACGATTCGGGCTATTCAAAAGTTAAACGTCAATTGATTGGAAAAATATTAGGTGTGTTCTTACAGCAAAATTGTTTTAGAGAAGCGGTCTTTCTTCCCCCGTAGCTTATGCGGGAGGGATATTTTTCTTAATGTTGATGACTAAATATTAAAAAGCAACAGCAACACTTATAATACGCTTAAGCATTTTTAAAGCAAAAAACCTTTAAGTTTTTTTTATAAAAAGAACACGATTTTTGGTAAAAGGTGTAAAATAGGTGTATAAAGGGTAGGGTAAAAATGTTTTTCTTAGAATATAACTAAATAAATTGGTCGGTGCGACAGCTCGTGTAGAACCAGGGCCTAGTGAATTACAACTCTCAACCATTCCTGTGTGCATGTTATTGGCAAAAATAGAGGCCACGTACAATTTTCTGCAGAATCCGAACGGCTAGGGTGAAAAGCATTTTTTCATGACAAGAGATACTCTTGGGGGATTTATCAATTTCTTGCAAGAGGCAGTAACCCGTGAATATACCCAAGAATATTTTCACAAAATAATTGACATTTAACTTCGGAACACCCTCTATAAAAACAAAGTATTATTGTTTCAAAATAGCTTTTAACGGCCTTTAGTCCACAAAAATTTAGGCGTTTCGTCCCGGCGATCTCACTTGGACTCATCAGTTGACTAGTGAGGACCTTGTCAATACGCAATTTTTGTTAAGTTCAGTCCATCTAACATAGATTTCATGACGAAGAGAGCTATTTTGAATCAATAATTCAACAAGTCCAATTAAATAGTGCTAAGTCTTCTACTTGGCTGATGTATTTCAGTAGTATATAGAATTTTTATTATTAAAAAAAACCTTCACAAAGTATTATTGTATTATAGCAAAATAATGGCGATTTAAAATTTTGTATATTAAATAAGAAAACTTATTTAAATGCCAAAATAAAATATTAATATTTTAAGAACACAGAATAAATTATGGCAAAGCAAAATGTTCTTATAAATAATTTGGTAGTGACTTAATTTTATAGCCCATTAACCAATTTTTTGTGCACATATAAAATTATGACCCCGATTTTATCCTAAAGATAACCAAATTAGACAATATTGTTACTATAAGCCCGTCCAAATAACACATACTTATACAACAGTCTTTATGAAAAAAAAAAAAAAGTTGAAGGCTTTGTTGATATTAAGTTGGTCTATCGTCAACATCATCTGTTGAGATTATTCTGCCATAAAAAATAAAATTTTAAAATATTACATATTTTTTAAGGACTTAAAGCATACTCGCTATATATGATGATGTTGAAGACAAGATACACAAGCAAGACAGCTGCTGGTGTACCTTTTGCGTTCATACTCTCATGTTGTGTCGTTAGCCATATGTCTGCTCTTCGACACACATTTGAGCTTCCTGCTGTTTATGAATTCATCCAAGCCTCTTAAGTGTATGATGGAACATCAACGATGAGTGTGTGAGACTGAGAATGTTTATCATCCTGCTGTTTCCTTTTGAATAAATTCAAAATGAGGGCATATCCTTCTAGTGCCGTGCACACAAAAAAAAAACAAAAAAATTCAAATAAGAGCTTTGTCGTTGAAATATTACTTCTAACGATTGATTTTTTTTTTCTGTGTACGTAAGTTAAAGTATAAGCTAGCGAGTTGAGTTGAAAATACATTATATAAAGATATTAGATTGATTTTGATTATTTTTGACAGATAAAACGATGACATTATACGTTCGTATAGTTTTTTTTTTTTTCTTTTTTTTTCAATTTCAAAAATATTTATTCATTTTTTTCTTCCACACTCGAGTTCCGTGGCTAAAACTCGTTTGTGTGTGTATTTCTGTTTATTTAATTCTTCTATCAGCAATTTATAGAGAGGTAGTGTGTATGTGTGTGTTAGTTTGCTTAAACACCCGTAATAAATCCTTGTGAAATATTCTACCTCTGGTTAAGCGATAAAAATCAAAGCGAGGAAAGGAGAATTTTATGGGACTTATGGGTAATATGCTGCTTGTTGACTAGAAAATGATAAATAGTTAAAGATGCTTGCACTTGAGTATAGAAGACATAGCTAAATCGTTTGAAACAAATCACAAGATTTTCATCATAAAATAAAGCATCCTTTTTTTCCTTCAGCCTATCCGTATTTTAATAATGATGGAATGTGGATGGAATGGAACTTAATGAAGTCATTACAATATTTGGGTTGCGCCTTAAGTTCTAAATGATTTAACGATATCGTTTTTAAGGAATTTGTAATTTAAAAAAAACATTTTGTGTTAAGAAGTTAATGCTTTATGGCTTTAATGGTAATTGAGTACTTTGGTCTTGTAGAACATTTAGTTTAGGGTATAAGTATGAATACTCTCTTTAGCTCCATTGGTTTGAATTTAAAACAGTCAGAAAAGAATCCAAACGAACCAACACAATTTTTTGTGGGAATTATTTCTTTGGTTTTCTTTAAAGATTTTGAGTTTACTTAAAATTCCCTTAACTTCATTTGAATTTCTTTTCTTTGTTGTTCTTGATATATAAAGCTATAAAACTGCAAGTCTTATAATATATTATTATGGCAATTGGATGGAAGTAAAATGTGGGTTCAGCAATTCTCTCTCTGTCTGCCTGTACCATAGCTACTTTAACCTTGAACCCTTTATAAAAATACAGAATTCTTTTGTATTTATGTGAAGAGAATTCTTAAAGAAGATAAATCTATTTGTAAACATTGGTATTTTCTTTGTTTCGTGTACAAAAAAAAAATCGATGTTGTAATCAAATCTTTGTCTTATTCGTGTGTCCATTTGTACAGCGTAGGTACATCGAGCCTTAAAAGGTAGAGGAATTTAATCTAAATCATTTTATATATATCATACGAAATTCGAATTGTTGAGTTACTTTATTTAAAACGGGTAGATTTTTTCCTTTAAACATTTTGAACTATAAACTTGGTTTTGGGATTTTTTAAGGTTTTTGGCTAGCAATTTTGTGTAATCAAAAAAATAGTCATTTGTTTTGTCGTCGGTATCAAAAACTGAAGTCACCTCTTTATTCCCATCAATGTACCTATATACAGGATTCAAAACATAAAAATAATGCTTTATGCTATTTCATTATTATAACGGGTGGTTAAATTTTAAGGGCCGATGTTGAATGTGAACCACACCAAAACGTCTGCATTTCATTTGACATTTCTCAATTTCAGATTAACTCAATTTGAACCATGGAAAGATACACAATCGAGCAACGCATTCAAGTCAAACGCGTTCAAGTCAAAATGCATATCGTGCACTTCGTGATTTTTTCGGTCAATTTAATCGTCCAAATGTGCGTACAATCGGAAAAATCGTGCAAAAGTTTGAGCAAACCGGGTCTGTAGGAGATGTGAAAACACCAGTGCATGCTCGTACAGCTCGTACTGCAGAAAATATTGCTGCTGTTCGCAAAAGTGTGGCTGAAGAGCCGTCCACCTTAACTCGTCGTCGTGCCCAACAATTGCACCTCTCACGCTCGTCGTTGATGAACATTATGCATATAGACTTGCATTTACACGCTTACAAGGTGCAATTGACTCAAGAACTAAAGCCTCTTGACCATTTCAAGCGTCGTCAATGGTCAGAATGGTGGCAAGAAATGGCAACAGATGGATGATCAATTTTCGAAGAAAATCATCTTCAGTTATGAGGCACATTTTCACCTCAGTGGATTCTTCAATAAGCAGAATTGCCGCATTTGGGCGAATGATAATCCGAGAGTGATTGTCGAAAAACCAATGCACACACAAAGAGAGACTGTTTGGTGCGGTTTATGGGCTGGCGGCATCATCGGGCCGTATTTTTTCCAAAATGAGGCTGGTCAGGCAGTTACTGTGAATAGTGTTCGCTATCGTGAGATGATAACGAACTTTTTATGGCCTGAATTGGAAGATATGGATGTGGACGATATGTGGTTTCAACAGGACGGTGCCACTTGCCACACAGCTGACGAAACAATGGCTCTTTTGCGCGACAAATTCAATGGCCGTGTTATCTCACGTGGTGGCGATGTCAATTGGCCGCCAAAATCATGTGATTTGACACCGTTGGACTTCTTTCTTTGGGGTTATTTGGAAGAAAAGGTGTACGTCGATAAGCCAGCAACAATTCAAGAGCTAAAGGTTGAGATAATTCGGCACATTAACGGCATAGAACCTCAATTATGCCTTAGCGTCATCGAAAATTTGGACCATCGGATGGAGGTGTGCCACCGAAGTTGCGGCCGATATTTTGTTCAATGCATAATTAAACCATACTAATATTATCATAATAAAAAGAAATTATAATAATTTCCTAAATAATTTGTGTTTTATTCAAAATCTAAATCGGACCTCAAAATTTAACCACCCTTTATATTGCTTAATCATTAAATGCTTCCGATGCATTACAATAACCTATTTTAATTTATTACTTAATAATATAATTAATATTTCTAAATGTACACATTTATTTACTTTACATGCATTGCAATAACCTACATATTTCAATTAATTACTTATTATTTATTTCTTGGTATTAGCAGCTATTTGCTTTAGCTTGCATTACAATTTCTTCAATTTTTGTAAAAATCACTTTTTAAGTTCAAGTAAAACTCTTTATCAATATTTTCTGAAATTTCCATTGTTAACAAGCTTTACTTAAAGAATGAACATATTTTTAATTGAACAATATTTTGTTTTGATAAAAGGCAAAAATTGTGTTTTTTTTCAGCATATTTTGATAGTCAATTTGTTTCAAAAACTATAAAAGACATATAGAACCAACTAACTGATTCTGAACAGATTTCTAGCTTTTTCAAAATTGGTATAGCAATTTATTGCAGGCCGCTGTTTTAAATAATGTTTTTTTTTTGTCATTTGAAGCACTTTTTACTTGCGACACATGCATAGTAAGGTACAATATGATAAGTTTTGGATTAGAGTCGGTCTCGAAATTCCAGTTGAAGCCTAAGTGGGTGGGTCGATTTTCGATTTTTTTACAAAAAGGCTGCCATTTTATACAAAAAAAAATGCGGAAAAATGGTACCTCCAATAGAACGGTTTCTTTTGATTTTCGATTTTCTCAAAAACGGCTCAATTCATTTTGACCATTATTTTTATAGAAAACTTTTCAAAATTAAAAGTATTGTTACCAAACTTTTTTATTTCTTTTTATTTTTAAAAAAAAGTTTTAATTTTTTTTTTTTAGAACTTAATAATTTGAAAACGACTTAGTCGATTTTTATTAAATTTGGCTTTTAACAGTTTTTTTACATTATTTAGCAGATTTTAAATAATAATAAGAAAAAATATGACCAAAAATAACGGTACCTCCCATAAGTACAAGTGTAGGAAAGAAAATTTTATTTTTCTCAAAAACGGTTCCAACAATTTTGATTAAAATTTTTATGTGAGCAAATATAAGTACGATCAACCATATTATTAAAAAAAATGTTATCCATCGATTAAAAATGGTATCTCTAATAAAACCCTTTATTTTGATTTTCGGCTATCTCATTATTTGCTAAACCAATTTTAATTAAATTTCTTGCACAAAAGCTTTTAATAAGTTTGAATAATATTGCCTATCAACATTTTGATTTAAAAAAAAACTGGAAAATTCGATATTTCGAAAATTTTGATTTTCCAAGTTAATTCTTATACTTCACACTATTAGGTAAATACTTAAAAAATTGGCGTACCAAATTTGTGTTTGTAAAAAAATGTTTTCAAAGTTTTATATATAAAAATTATTTAAAAAAAAAACTGCTCCAACGATTTAAAAATTTAACGATTTAATTAAGATTTGTGGAAGAAATCAAATGGCGTACATAGCGTAGTCGTTACAAAAATTTCAGAAGTTGTTTAATCAGTTTATTTCGAAATTCATTATATTGATTTTTTAAGCATTTTTTAGTTTAAGTTCCATGGATATGTGCAACATGGTGCTATATTGTTGATTGATATACAGGGTGTCCCGAAATCATCGCCACAGAAGAAAACAATGAGTTCCTGATGTTATTTAAAGTCGAAAAACCTAAGAGGTAATTTTCTCGTTTTCGCTTCGTTTTCGTTTTTCGGTTTTTCCGCAATTTATTATCGAACACATTTTTTAAGTATTTTTAGGTTTTTGTTTTTTTTTCTACTTCGATATGATTTTTTTCACAAAAACACATTATAAAATATAATTTTTTTTTATCATTAAAGCTCAATATGTGTTCTTAAAAATAATTAAAATTTTTGTACCTAAAAATAAACTTAAAATTATTAAATAAAAAACAAAAGTAAATAAATAAAAATCATATCGAAGTCAAAAAACAACTTAAAAATTCTTAATAAATGTGTTTGATAATAAATTGCGGGAAAACCGTTATCCACATAGAAAAAAGTTTTATTGGAGATACAAATTTCTAACAGTTCTTGTTTAAATTAAAAAAAAAAATCAAAAACCGGTTGTAATTTGGCAAAGAAGAGCCAGTCAAAGGAAAAAAAAAAGAATAAAAATCATAAAAACCAAAAAAGTGTGATCGCACATAAGGGGAAGTTCTTGTGCCCCAGTCGTGCATTTTTTTTTTAATTGTTAAGATTAAATAAAGTTATTCCAATTTTATCCTTATTTGTTATTTTCAAGATTCAAAACATTTGTCTTAAATCGATAACAATAGAAAAGAAAAACATGGTATACAACCAAATAAATTTCAAATCAATAAAGTGATGCCATTTCCGTTAGAAAAACTGCATTATGTATATAAATTTGTAAATATTAAATGAATATTTTAACTAGAGTAAGGTCAGAAAACTGATTTCTTAGTTCGAAAAATTTATAAACACTACAAATTCTTTGAATCTGTTTACACGACATGATCATAAACACGTAAAGACTTTTAAATTCAAATTCTACAATTGTGAAGATGAGAACATTTCCGTACACTCATTTCTAAGTAGCTATATCCATCAATCAAATTTTTATAACCATATTACCGTTACCATGGATTGCGGAATGGGAAAATATTTTTGTTGCATTTGAAGAAAATTTTTGTTTACCTATACGATTTCTATAGTAGTTGGTAAAAAGTGCTCAATTAAGTTTTGGACTTTTCGTTTGTTTTATTTTTTTTTTTTAAGCTCATCGAGAGTTTATGGATGTAGCTATCCGAGCATTAAAGTCAATAATATATCCATCAATTATGAACTTCCGAACTATATTATTATTATTGCAGATATCCGTCGGATAAATCTATACTCAAAAGAAAAACTTTTGCCAAACTCTCGTTAGTGAAACTTTTGTAAAAAAAAAAAATATGTGAGTGTCACCAGATTGTTCCATATGGGCCAACATAACGATAAACGTTACAGACGTTTACATTTTCACTGCAGCAGGAGAACTTATTTCTTACACTTTGCTGCACTTAGACTTATTTCCCTCTTTATGTGGATCTATGCATGTACATATGTGTGTGTGCGAGTGTGCAAGAAAGGACGAATGAATGACGCTCAAACATCGGGACTTCCTAAAAGAGGATAATTAAATTCGTTATCGCTACAAAATGCAGGTTGCATGTGGGAGAAGCATTAAACCGGAAACACGTGCTTCCTCCTCAGTTCAAGCTGAATGTGGTATAGAATATATATGTGACAGTAGAGAGGAAGTGAGTTCCGGAGGGTTCTTCTACATTTAGTAAGTTTTTTTTTTTTGTTGATGTTCGTGTTCAGAGGAAAATCTCGGAAGATTGCTTCCAATCATATGTTTTTTTTTTTCTAAAGATGTGAGAACATCTGGAAAGTGTCGTGAGTTTGTGTTTTGAGTTTGATAACAGACGTTCATGTATTAATTATTGCTTTCGTACCATAGTGGCATTTCTATTTATTCTTTTATTCTTTAATTTGGCTAATTTATTCATTTTTACTTCAACATATTTCTACACAAAGTATGAAATAAAAAATTGGTGTGGAATTACTTAAATATTTTTTAATTTAATTTTTAAGGTGACTAAGAATGTTTAATAATTTCTAACGAATAAGTTTTAAATAAAAATCAAAATAAGAAAAGAGAACTGTGTCCCATCTATTACTGCCAATAACACGCACAAGGGAATGGTTGCGAGTTATAAGTCCCTAGGCCCGGGTTCTAAACGAGCCACCCGCAATTAATTTTTAACTCGATTCTGTCCGTCTGTACGTTCGGCTGAAGCCTACACGCGTGGGTCAATATATTTTAATCTTGCATTATTTGAGCACTCCCCGGACACGTTTTTTTTTCATATTTCTTAGGACCAAAAATAAAGGCACCTGCCCTACAATTTTTTTTCAATTAATGAAAATCTTATTTTTCTTTCAAAAACGTGCTCACAACTTTTTTTTTTAAACTCATTAATTTTTTGTTAGAAAGATTTTTTTTTAAATTTTGATTTTCTTAAAAACTCAACTGATTTTGATAATTTTTTTTTTAGAAAGTTTTAAAATTATTTTATATCTACTTTTTTTGGATATTTAAAAATTTTCGTTTTTAAAAACTTAATAATTCAAAAACTTGTTCTATCTTTATTAAACTTTTCTCCCAGAAGTTTTTTTTTTAATATCATCTTCTATATTTTGAACAAAAATTATTATTATTTTTAAAGCCTCAAAAACGATTCCTAAGATTTTAATGAAAATTTATATTATTTTGACTATAATATGTATGTTAGATTGATTTTAATTCAATATTTTATACAAGAACTTCTAATAAATAAAGAAAAAGTAGGTAGATATTACAATAATTTTGTATATTTAAAAAAAAATTCCAAAATATTTTTTGAAAATTCGATATTTCGATAATGAGTACATGTTTTTTTTTTTTTAAATTATTCTTTAACTCCGCATCAATAAATTTTAAAAATGGTTTAATTTTTTTTTTAAATTAGTTTCCGATGGAATTTTGTAAAGAAATGCTACAAAATCAATTATAAATTGATTCTGTACCATTTCTTCATTATTCTGGATTAATTATTAAAAAAAGGCAATATATATTAATTGATTAATATTAATTGCATGACTGCTAGAAAAATATTTAACTTGTTGAGTGAATTGGCTTTTGAAATCGTGTGTGTATCTTTTGATTTTACGTTTTACAATTCATTATTCTTATACGAAAATGAAAAACAATAAAAAAAAAATCTGACCATGCATACAATATTCACCTTTAAACAATTAGCGATTTAATTATATTCACCTTAAATTAAGTAAAAAAATTATATATTTTTCCACAACCATCCTGCTTCTATGAAGCTCTTGGTGCTATAAAAATGGTTTTTGCCAAAACTAACTACTTAAAGCTTTTATAGTAAAATTATTATTTAGCTTTTTACGTTATTCATATATGTACATATCTACCTTATCGAATGGGATAAAATATTTTGTAAAAACACCAAATTCTTTCTTTGAAGCAAACCAAAACATAGCAAAAGCTTTTGTTTAAGTTTTTATAAATGCTTTTATTTAAGTTGTTTTTACCATATAAAAAACTAATATTGTTTGGGAATAAGAAAAACTTTCTTTAAAAAGTAGCCTCTTTTTTCCATATTAATAAAGCGTCCATGAAACGAAGTGTCACCAGAGCTTTACTTTTGCAATATTTATTTATTACAGTCTATGCAATCAAAATTCATAAAAAAAAAATCAAATTTGGGAAAGTTGTTGAAAAAAAAATTACCATACAGGTATATTAGCTGTGTTTTCTGTGGATCTGGATCATTTTTTAGCATGTAATAGAACAATATTTTGGGATCCTTCTCAATATCTGGGTGTATTTTAAGGATCCAAAAATAAGTTCTTACAGTAGTGGGTAGATGGCGTTGAAGTTTTGAAAATCGGTAAGGTAGGGTAAACTACATAGTGTTAATTCAGTGTGATGTTTCTTTAGCCACGTTTTATTATCCACGAAGATCCATATGGATCATCCCATTAAAATAAAACGATACGGATCCTAATGACAACAATGTTGTGTGCAAATATCTTTTTTCTTATGTTTTTTTTTATTTTTCATGTTAGATACTGTCTTTTTTCTTTACACTAAAGCTTACACTACCCTACCGATTTTCAAAACGGATTGTATACCTAAAAGATAACAATTAAACATATATACTATACCTACATATATTTGTTTTCAGCGCATTTAATAATTTCGAGGTTTTATATAATATATTGGCATTAGTTAGAGATTTTTCTTAGGGGGGCTATAAGCTTTCCCAAATTTTCGATATAAAAGGATACTTTTGGGAATATAAATGTTTGCCTATGCGTATAATGACTACTACTTTTACACTTTAAGCTCGCTTAGACCCTTTGTATAGTTGAGTTAAAATGAACTTCATTCGACCGATTCCACTTTTTCCCACTGAGCGGATATCGAGCCGCTACTGCATGATAGACTATATTATATTTGCACGTTTTCTTCCAAATTTTAATCCTTATAATTCAACTAGGTCTTTTGATAATGTATTTATATAAAGGCAGTAATAGTTGAGCCTTTAGTTAATGGCATCGTTTTTAATCTGAATTTTTTCAGTTTCTAATTGGTGTCAGCTGTAAGATAAATTTAAGTGACATCAAGTTACATATATTTTTTTTTTTTGAATTTTCAGACAATAATTCAGATTAAATTTTATGTGGTACGGGGAGATGTCAAAACCAGCTCAAGAAAACTTGAATTGAAAACTTGAATGAAAGAATTGAATTTTATGACTTTCATTCTGATCGTTTCTGATGGATATTTTGTCTTTTAAGTAGTTTTGATTTTTATCATAAAAATGTAATGTGTTAGTCTGTTCATTTTTTTATAATAAAAAATGTATTATTCTAAAAAAAAAATTTACGTAATTCTTCGTCAGGAACTTTCTCCCTTCATTTAAATCTGCCACAATTTGACCCACATAAACCATATTATAACCTTAGACTTAAATTTCAGTTTTATTTTGCGGTCAATGTCATAAATTCCAATCTGAATCTACAGATTTTGTTGTTGAATTAAACGGGTAAGTGATGTTTGCCAAAAAGCCATAATCCCAAAAAGAAAATCCCAAAAGACAAGATCCCTTATCTAAAATCAGTTAAAGAAAAAAACCCCAAGATAAAATCTCAAAAAGAAGATGTGAAATTTGTGAATCGAATAATGAATTGAAGTAGTGCAAATCGGGCGATTTATTATAAATATGTTTTTGTCCTTTATATGAGTCAACAGACATTCTAGATTACTAATGAAAACAAACTGTTGTGCAATATTCTTTTAACTTCATAATAATTTGTATTTCTGTTGATTTCAAAAAAATCTTATGTTGACTCAAAAAAAAAAAAAAATGCAAAATATTTCATCACAAACATAAGAGGTGATTATTAAAAATACCAACATTTAATTTTAAAAGTTTTACAGCAGTAGCCTCGTTTTATTATCGACGGACTTGGACTGGATCGGTGTTATTTATAAAAAAAAATTATTGTATTATATTTTACTTAACTATGTCGGGGATTATTGGGGAATTTTGGGGATTTTTGAAGATTTGGAAATTTTAGCAAAACAAAATATTTACTGGGGATTTTGTACATAGGGCGGATTTTTCCATGAGAATTTTTTCTTGTTGTATTTGATTTTTGTTTTCGGAATTCGTCCGACTAAGATTTTGGTTTTCGGGGGTTAAGTTTGAGAACATGATATTTAAATAAATCCAGAAAATTATTCATATACACAATAATAATTATGAAAAAGTGGAAAATTGAAAATCAGCAGTGTTCACATTCTGAATTTCACAAATAACGGGTCATTAATTTTTCGGTTTAGAAAGTAAAGCTTAATAAAAGACACACAGCGATACATTTTTGATGAAAATTTTATTTCATTATAAAGTTTGGACTTTGCCATTAAGTGTGAAAAACAATATCATTCAAATGGCCGCCTCGGGAAGATTCGCAGCATGCGATTCCTTTCAGGTAATTTTTTACCACTTTTTCGGACATTTCGGACGGTATCTCGGCCATAACTTGAGTAATGCTAATGTTGGTTTTTAATGATTCGTGTAAATACGGTCTTTTGTACTTGCAGCGTAGTCAGTCGATTATAACGACAATAATCATCGCGTAATGTGCGAAAAGTGGCTACGTTTGAATCACCACTTTTGTAATAAGTTATAATAATTTTAACGTGTTGTTCGATTGCTAAGCGCTCCATTATCGTGAATGGAAAACATTCAACTAATATAATTAATAACACTTCAAATGACAGCTGAGTTACATATATAAGTCTCAAATCCCAGCGCTACCAACTTGAAACCACGAAATGAATGACACGTTACCACAATAAGCCATTTGTCAATAAGCAAAACATTTATAAAATTAATTAAGGCCGTCATTCGCACTATTAGACCATTTTGTATAGAGTCTAACAGTAAGACGTGTTATTTGAAAATATGTACTATAAAAAAAATTCAAATTAAGCTAATTAAAAGCAAATTTCATCAGGTTCAAGTCTAAAATCTGAACTTGACTTTTTTTTTATATTCTAGGCAACAATTCAGTTTAGGAATTTAAGCTTAAATCTGATGCAATTTTATGAACTTAAGCTCAGAAAGGAATAGCTTTTATATTTTTATTTTTGTTTTTGAAAGAAGAGATTTGAGACAACAATCGAATAAAAAATTCTAAAAATAAAATAAATGAAATGATAAGTCAAATGTACTAAAATTGTAATTTATATGATACAATTTTGAAAAAAACCAAAAAATTTTTTAAAATTATTAACGCTAAGCTCATGAATAAATTTATTTTATTTTCTCATTTACAAGATTTCTATATTGAAAAAAATGTCATGTTAAATATGAAATCGTGTATATTTCTACAAGTTTGTATGCAAAAGGGCACCTTGTTAATTTAACAAGAGACTTATTAAATGTTTATCTGTTGATATTCATTTAGTGAAGAAAATAATCATTTAGCTAAACATGAAAAAAATTTACAGATTTCACTCATAGAGTAACTATGGGGACATTGAAAATGACTTGTATTACGTCGATAAAACAAAAACATGTCTAATCTTTGTGATTTTTATTTTGTATACTGTTGTTGCAATATAACTTCACAAACTGTCTTAGAAACCATTCCACAGTCTCAAGTACCAATTTGTATATTTAATGTCACTTCCTAGTTAATGGTTAAATTAAGGATGTTAATTTTTTTAATATGGTGAATCTTAGTCTTAATTGTAGCTTAACTCGCAATTACACAATCATACTCATTTTCATCCGCACCGGTACAACACTTATACACGAAATTAAAATTACATACCATCTATCTTAACGTATATCTAAGGTATTTGACATTTTTGCATAGCTAAGCATTGCAGAAAGGTAACTGAATTATTACAGATCGATTAAAGCATACATCGTATACGGTTCAACTTAGTTCTTGACTTGATTGTTTTTGAATCCACCCGTGTGTTTGATTAAATGTCCAGGTAAACCTTTTTTAAATCGAGACAAAATTTACAAAGAATTTTATGCGAAGCCCCACCTCACTGGTAATTGTTTTTATTCTATAATATTTTATTTAAAAATATTTTGAACTCATCTTTTAATTAATTTAACAATATCGAGTCGCGTAATTTATTTTCGACAAAATTAATGTTTTTGAGACTTGGAGCTGTATTCTTTTAACTGAGTTTATGAAATGTGTGGCCGAGCGGAAAGCATCAATTTAGTTGACAACCAAATTAAATAGTTTATGGACTACTTTAAGATAAAGCTTAAAATTTTATTTGCATTTGAGGACCTTAACCATGAAGATCTGACCATTAGGGCTAAAGTTATAAGTTTATTAAAGAGGTTCGAGTAGGTACCTATGCACATTCTAGGTTAAACAATCAAACTGATTCCGAAGTAATTCAAGTTTTGTCAAAAGCATTTTCCAGTCTGTCATTTTGCATTCGTTTTCAGACCGTAACCTCAAAAATCCGATAATTAGAACAGAATATATCAGCTTACAAAATCGACTCTTTTCGATTATATTATTTCAATTGTTTAGCTAAGTTAATTCTACCTCTTGCCTGATTTACTTAAACATACCTTAACCTTGAGCATCTAGCCCTTAGAACTTAAGTTATAATTTTATATAAGAGGTTCAAGTAGGTACCTATGCATATTCTAGGTTAAACAATCAAACTGATTCAGAAGTAAGTCAAGTTTTGTCGAAAGCATTTTCTAGTCTAACATTTTACCTTCATTTTCAGAGCGTAACCTCAAAGATCCGATGATTAGAACAAAATATATCAGCTTACAAAATCGACCTTTTTCGATTATAATATTTTATTTGTTTAGCTAAGTTAATTCTACCTCTTGTCTGATTTATCTAAACATACTTTAACCTTGAGCATCTGGCCCTTAAGTTATAAGTTTGATTTAGAAGTTAGTAAAGTTTTTACCCAAACTATGCATATTCTAGGTTCAACAATCGATTGATTTAAAAAACTGACATTTTACCTTAATTTTAAGACTTTATCCTCAAACACCCGATTATTAACTAGAACAGAAGTTATAATCCAAACAAACCAACCAATTCCAACCTTTACGATTTTATTATTTGTAAAATACCTACTATAATTAATGTTCATGCACATACCTACATGCATACATACATACCTACATAAACATAATGTACATATATCATTTTTGTGCCCGATGCAAAGCCAATTTCGTTTGCCACGTGTTTTTTTTTATTGCACACACTCCATCGTCTTCTCTCTTCTATCAATATATTCTTTGTAGGTAGGTACGTATCTACATACATACAGGCATATTTTGTTTCTTTTTTTTTTTTCTTTTGCCGTGATGAAATTTGTTCTAAAAAGATAATTTTTCAAGTTTCTAGTATGAAATTTTTTTACGCCTTAGCAAAAATTTGTGTGCAGATTTGTAGCCTGTCATTTAAACTTTAATTATCTAACTTAATATTGAACATCCAATAATTATAACCAAAGTTATAGGCTTCTAAGTGGGCTCAAATCGAGTATTTTTCGAATTTTATACACTCCTCCACTGAATCTCGTCCGTTGGCAATGATCAACATGTAGGTACGCTGGCTGAAATTCATCACTTGTGTTTTTTTCTTCATTTTATTCATTTTGGTAGTTTCTTTGGTAACACCAAACAAAAATTCAATCTTTCTCCCCCTATACGCTAGAGTTCATTCTCTATCTTTGTTCATTTTGGTAACACCATATACTTTTATCAAAACGAGCCTATAAACATTTTCAATGTTAAAATGCTTCCTTAAAATTTCCTAATTCAAAAGGTATACAAATCAATCAATAAATCTAAAATACCCTCATAAAATGTCTTTCAAATATAAAGACCAAATAAATCTTTCCCAAAGGTTAATCTATCTCAAACTCGGTTGCATGTCCACATCAATTTTTCCCATACTTACACTGTTTTCATAATTTGCCAAAAAAAAGAAATAAACAATTTAAATTTTATTTTACATTTTTTTGTATTTCATCATGAAAATGATATAACAATTAAATAATGTTTCAAACAAAATTTCAGTTTGCAAAATATTATTTTCTTTTTCTTCTTTAAATAATTTTTTTTTTATTTCTTGTACATTATAGAAATAGTCAGTTGTTTTTTTTTTTGTTTTAAAATTTTGTTTACAAAGGATTTGATTTTTATTTTCTATTATTAATATTATCTAAACAAAAAAAAAAAACTTGGATACAAAAAAACCATTGAATTTTTTAATTATTTTGCATCGTTATTGTTTTTTTTTTTTAATATTTATTTAACAATTTTTGTTTTTGTTTCAATTTAATTTAATTTTACTATTTAAAACAAAAATGTTAAAAATAACAATTAACTATATCGAATCACTTTAACATCAGTGATCACATTTATTTATATATTTTTTGTTTTATTAAATTTAACTATTTAGACCTAATGTAAGATTATTATTATAATAAACAAATCAAAAACACAGATAAGTCTTTAGTAACTTTTTCTTTGTTAGTTTATACTTATAATAATAATAATAATATTAATCTACCTATGTAATTATTTGCAATTATGTATTATTCTAGTCATACAAATGTACTTTTAGAGGTACACATTGTTTACATATATATAATTTTTCAAATATTTAAAGAAATCCATTTTCTTATTATAATTTATACTTATATTATCATTTTTTTTAGCATTTATTGTTTGTTTAAATTTATTTTAATTTTTAAATTTAATTATAATAAAATTTGGTTCCTTAACATGAATTTTAGAAATATCTAAGTAGCTATTGTTATTATATAATATTATTTACTTATTAATCAATATTTAGAGTTTTGTATTTTGTAAACATTTCTTATTACGTTTATGCGATTTTTCTTATACGTATTTAGCTTTTTACAGTTAATTTTAGACATTTTACTATTAACATTTAAAATTACAAATAAACAAAATTTTTTTAAATTTTACAGATTTATATAGATTTATACACATTTATTCTATATATACAGAAAAAAACTAGATTATTAGTTTTTTTTTCTTTTTTACTTTAAAGTTATTGATTTGATTTACATATTTTGATGAACATCTTTCTTTTTTTTTGTTTTTGTTTTCAGTAGAATACAAAAATATAAAAAAATATTTTATTTTAATTTAGAAAAATCATGAATTATTTTTATGTTAAAATGAAATTTATGGTTTTACACAATTTTATATTTTTATATTTATATGTATAATTATGTACTGCCCTTCTCCTGGGCCTGAAGTCTTTTGGAAGTATTTTGAAGTCCAAAAAAAGGGTATTAAAAAATCTGAAAAAAAGAATAAAATTAATAAATTTTGTATTTACTTGTTGTTTGGTAATAAAAAAAACAGAAATGCTTTTCAAAGTTTACTGCCTCTTGCTACAAATCATTGCCATAAGAAAGTGCTTCTCATTTTGAAAAATAAAATAAATTGGAGGCGTTAGGCAATAACGCCCAAGGAAATATCGCCCAAAATCTATATCGAAATAACGCCCAAAAAAAATGCTGTACAAATTGTTGTTGTTCCTCGTTAAAGTAAATTTGTATAACAGGCATTAACATAGGAATTAAAGCCCAAAATGGGAAATATCGCCTAAAAACAAAAAAAAGCACCCATTTTATTTTCTCACATTTTTATCTAAATCAATTTTTTTTCTCCCTTTTAATATACGCATTTTACAAACCAAACATAAGGTTCTGGAAAAAAAATACGAGAAAAAGTTCAAAATTATATTTTGGAAAAAAAACAGAAGATGTTTTTAACAGTTTCAGAGACGATATCGTTCACAGCATACTTTTGCGTCTGACCAAAAAAAATCAATGTTTTTTTTTTTCCCTAATTTTTTAAAGTTGCTTGCAATTAAAATCATTTTAAACGATCCATAATAACCATAAAAATAATAATTGGAAATAACTCCTAAAAATAAGGTAATAACACCCAAAATTTAAACAACAATTTTCATTGAAATTTTTGGGCAACATTTAACTTTTGTGATTTGGGTGATATCAGATATGGAGTTTTGGGCGTTAAGAAAAATATTTTAGGCCTTATTTCCATTTTGTTTTTTACTTTTGGGCATTAGAAATTATTTTGGGCGTTATTTCCAAAAACAGTTTGGGCGTTGTTGTTCAACACCTCAATTGGGGAGCGCAGCAGCTCGTATTGAACCAGGGCCTACTGACTTATAACTCTTAACCATTCCTGTAATCCGTGTTATTGGCAGGAATGGAGGGGACCTCTACAACTTTTGACCGAATCCGAACTGCTAAGCTAAGGATCACTTTTTCATGACAAATTTATACTCGTAACAATTATAGGCATTAACCATCTGCTCATCTTAGGCGTTCTAATTTGGCAAAAAATAGAAAATTATTGAGAGTTTTAAGTCACTAGGCCCCGGCTCTACACGAACATAATTTATTTATTTTTTAACATAAAAAACTATAACTAATTTGTTTGTGAAAATGAGAAAAAAAAAATCCCAAGCTTGAACATACCTCTTAAAAAAAGTAGAAAAGCCCAACTCAAAGTTGAAAAAGCCCATCTGAAAAAAAGGCTCAAGAAAATTCAAGTGGCGATCCGCCAATTTCGTCTTGATTTCCTCATTCGTCAAAATCCAAAAATGTTACTTTCGTCCTGGTATTGCTATCGATCTTGTTCAACAAGAGTCTCGTCTCGTTCGTCCCTGGTCTATCCAAATTTTCTTTGTTCAGTAAGGCTTTGAATATCGATTATAATACCAAGCTGAGACTTTTCTCATCTGGTGGTCGAACTTTAAAAATTCTTTGAGCCTTTTATAACGGTGATAATCTAAATAGGGGAAAAGCTCTACTACAGACCTTTTTGGTGCTAAGATTAAATGCTTATTAGAATTCGGTCACTTGTTAAACCACTTAATTCTTTCTCTTAACCACTTACACTAAAGACTAACATACGGAATGGTTTCTCAAAGTTTATTTATAGACTGGCAATTGTTTTGCATGCAAAAAATAAATGTGATGCATACAAAAAAAAATTGTTAAGGGTTATATTTAAAGAGTACCTTCGTGAGGAAGTCATAAATTCTGCAAAAGTATCTATTGTCATGAATAAATCATCTAAACCGTCTTGATTTGATATTTGACAGACAATTCAGTAATTTTCAATGTCAATTTCATTACCTTTCATGGTTTAATTAAAAAAAAAATGTAAAATTGCAATTGCAATTAACCAGAGTCGATAGTAATCCAATCAATTTCACTTGTTGTTAGATATTTATCACATCTGTCTTCATTTGAAATTTTTCATTTCCATATTTTTTTTTCACAAGATCCCTGAAATGAGATCTTCCCGAAAGTCACCAATAATTTCCGTAAAGATAAACAAAAACAGCTAATCCCACCTGAGACATTATATTTATACTTTATATATTTTGTTATCTTGGGTTGACATTCTGTTGTAAGGCAAAAAAAAAATATCCATTATCCCTTCATTATTTAAATTGACATCCTTTCTCATTTTCAAAAAACCTTGCATCTTCTGCGATGATGATGATGAATTAAAAAAGAAAAAAAATTATTATAACAAGCTTTCCAAATTGTTTCATCTTCTTTAACGAACAGATCAGAACAGAAAATACCTATACCTAAAAAAAGAAGAAGCTCTGTGCCAGTCTCTTTCAAGTGTCCTTATTTCAATTAGATATTATGGATATTTTTGTTTGTCTGCGTTCAAATATTAAAATCTTTTCATACTAATTCACATTGAATTGAAAATAGCAAAACAGTAACTAACAAGACCAATGATGGCAACAACAAAGAAACAATTCCACCATGTCCTCTTATCTAATGTCCTTAGCGTCGTCGTTGGTCCTTAGAGGTGTCTCTGCACAAATTAAGTGCCTACCTCCTAGTATTTCCAAAAAAAAATTTCAATTCCATTATTATACACTTAAGAGAGACTGAGACAGTGAGAGAGAGAGAGATAAAGAAAGAGAGAAAACTTGAACATTATGTTCTTAAGGACATTGCTGATGGCTTTGCTTATATTCTTGCTGGTCCTTTGCAATATCCTGATGATGAAACTGTCTGTACTCAACTTACGCCTTGATTATATCTGGCTGATGCTACGCCAGCTATGGGCGATGAAGATTCTGACTACTTGTTACATCGATGTGACAAAAGCCATATTCTATTGAATCGTTGGGAATTCTCCAAGTATAACCCCACCATCATCATACCACCACCGCAACTGGAACAGCGCGAAACTCTGCCTTTATCGGCCACGGCAATAACGTTGTCGTTGTCGATGGCATAGCCGTAGCCATAGCCATAGCCATAGCCACCCCCTCCGCCATTGTTGACCCAATTTTTCCCCAAAAGAGATTGTGAAAATTGGATAAATAATGGAGAACGAGGACCTGTCTGCGTTGGAGCGTAAACTTTGTTTAATTATTCACAGGCATGGGGGTATTCTTAAAGTAATTTTTGACGCGGAAGGATAGAAAGGTTATAAATTTCAATTCCCGAGGAAAGGATTCCGAAACGAAATAACTTTTGAAAAATAAAGTAGTCGAGTGAATCAATCGACAACGTTGTTGGTTCATCTCCCAAGTGGCAGTAATGAGCAGCAATTACTACGAAAAATAAACTGGAAATTGAATGACTTTAAAAGAATTTTTTTTTTTTTTTTGTTAGCAAGCTATTTTATAAAATTCCCTGTCATGGCAGGTGGAGGCTCTATTACAGCAGTGCATGAGGGTTAAATATGGGAGCTTCCAAGGGCTTATTAATTTGCAGTTTTTACTTTGTTTTTTTTTTTATGTTTGCATGAATATTGGAATGAAAAACAACGTAAACGTAAAGTGTGCTAGGCAGAGCAAAAGAAAAGGTTCATGATTTGGGTTGACAAGATAAGTTAGAGTATATATTGTTGCATGAAAATATTTAAGGCCCAGCCTTGTGGGGACCCTTATTTAAGTTTCGTATGCCTAAATAAGTATCTTCTATATAAGTATAAAATAAGTCAATCGAAGTTGACGGATAATTTCGTTTAAATTTAAATAGCTTGAAAAGTCGAAAATGATCAGGGTATTTGGAGAAAGTTGTACCTATATGTGGGTATATTGTTCATTGGACGAAAAGTGCTTAGCACAATGAAATAGGGTAAACTTATAGGTTGATTTTAATACTTAGTATTTATGCCTGCTTCACGAAGCTTAAAATATCAAGTTGTGATGGGTAAAACTTAAGACTTCATTAAGGCTCATTGATAACCCTTAGTTGATTTATTTTTTTATTTAAATTTTCATTGTATTTTGAATGAAAGCCTATTTTTAATGAAAATGCTTACAACTTTTTTGTTTCAAAATGAAACAATAACGAATTCTAAGAACTTTTAATTTAAATATTTTAAGCCCCATTGAGTATTTACTATTTTCGAGAGGGTGGAGGTAGAGTTGGTTAAATAATAACTTTTTGGAATTCATTGAGAAATTCTTAAAAAAAAAAAGAAAAATTTAATAATAAATTTCTGAAATAACGATGTATAAACCAACGGATTTCTTTAACAAATCTTAATTTATTTTATACATAATTTTAAGACATTAAAAAAAAACTGATACCCATTTTAATATAGACAAAGAAAATCATCCACCCTTTCGAATTAAAAAAAAAATTAAATTGATTTTTTTTTTTAAATCCAATTTTTTTTTTATTTTGATATGCAATTTAACCAAAATCGTTTGCACAGTATTGAAATGTATTGTAATGAATATGTTAGATCGTATTGATACAAATTTTTAATTAAAATCGTATGAGTCATTTTCGAGGAAAATGAGATTTCCTCAATGGTTTTTAAGCACTTAAAATGGAAGGTCCCGTTCTTTTTGGGTATGAGAATAAATTTTGTTTTGTACAAAGTTTAAAAATTACTTGGTCAATTTTTTAAGTTTAAGAATTATTAAGTTTTCAAAACTTTTTTTGTATAAAATGTTTTAAAGATATGTTATTCCAAACATTCTCTATAAAAAATCAGTTGAATCGTTTTTGATAAAATTGAAAATCAAAAAATAATAAATAAACTTAATAAATAAATTGTTCTTTGGGAGGTACCATTTATAAAGGTTTTGGGCACGTTTTTAAGAAAAGTAAGATTGTCATAAATTGCTTAAAAAAATTGTACGGCAGATTGAAAAATGTGTCGAGTGAGTACTCAAAAAACACTAAGTACAATGTTTAAAGAAAATTGACCTATCCGTTTAGGCTGCATCTCAACGAACAAACAAACAGACGGGCAGAATTGCAAGACCCATTTTTTTCGACTTCGTTATCATTGTGATAACAAGTTTGATCGGGTTCGATTTTTTTACGAATCCATAACTTACTATAATTATAGTACATACATACGTTTATCTATATAATATCGCAAGTAAAAATTGTGTATCTAGATTTTGTAAAGACAAATCGATTGTCTAGTGTCTATTGTCTCTCTGTAAACTTGAATGGATCAATCTAATTTAAACTTAACATCTAAGGTTTTATGACCACCTCGATGTCAACGGGCGAAGTATCGACTTTCATGAAAAAAAAAAAAAAACTTGATCAGGCGGCCTCGGTAGCGCAATGCGTAGTGCATTGGCCCTGAGTGAGCTTGGTTCAGGTTCGATCCCCAGCTGGGGCAAAAAGTTTTTCAAATAAAATTGAACAATGACCAAGCATCACTGAAAAAAGAGTCTGATGATCGGCCTGGCAGTCGTGAAATAGCTATAACTCCAGCCTATAAAATTTTGGTGGTAGCTCACCCAATTGTTGTTGTTTCATTCAAACCTTCAACAAAAAAAAAATGCTAATCGGATAGATTGCACATTTCATTAATGTAAATAAAACGCAACGCTGAAGGTAACTTGTTCAACTCCCCGTTGGGGAGGACATTTTTTGTTTTACTTAATATGATGCACATACGAATGCGTGCATTCTGCGCAATATTACGGTTACCAAAAGCAATTTTGAACTGTTCAAAATTTAAAAAAAATGTCCCATACTAAAATTGAATTTGCAAAAAAAATTTAATTTGCACACCTCTGGTTAAAATGATAAAACAACAATTAAAAAATTTCTAAAAACAAGGAAATCACAATTTAATTTAATTAAAATGCTTATATATTGCGACAACAAAAGCAAATTTTGAACTGTTTTGAATATTGCATACAAAGTGCAATTTGTTTATATATTTTTTTTTTTAAGAAGAAGGTGTGCAATTTTTTTTATTTACATAAATGAAATGTGCAATTTTTTTCATGGAAATCGATTTTTCGCCCGCTGCTGGCGTTGAGGTAGTGACTTTTTGCTTAAGATCACAACTAACGGTAGGTACCTGTTAAATAGGATTCAAATATATTGAATACAAAAGGTCACGAAAGAGGAATAATTATACTTAAATTGGCTACAACATGGTAAGGAAAATTTTATTTTCTTGAAAACTGTTCCATCTTTTTAAATACAAAAAATTGAATTAAATGTTATAGGGTATTCTACCTTTTGTTAAAATTTTCATTACCATATGTGGTTAAATGAAACGATTTTTTTAAGACTTTCTCAAAAATGGATTAACTGATTTTTATAAAATTTTTTGAAAGCAGAATCTCTTAGAAAGTTTTAAAAAATTGTAAGTCAAAAACTCTCAAAAAAAATATATTTTTTAAATTTTAATAGTTCCAGAAATTATTTTTTGTTATGAAAACGCAATAATTAAAAAAAAAAAAAACGACTAAATCGATTTTTTAAATATGCCACATAAGTGGTTTTATAACTCTTTTTTTAGAAATGTTAAATTTCACTTTCTAAAAAATTAAACATTTCTAGAAGTAGATATCATCTTGTCGCTTTGTGGCAAGTTTGAAAAATCGGTTTAGTCGTTTTTTTTAATATTGAGTTTTCAAAAAAAAATAAAATAACGGTACCTATGTATATTTCATACCTTTTAAGAGACCGATAAGGAAAGTATTATGTTTCACGGAGACGACGGCTAAATTTACTACTAAAAACAAAAAAAAATATGTTTAAACAATGACTGTCTCTTATGAAGAAGTGACAAATCGTTTGAGAGTGTCTCTTATTATGAGGAAGGAGGATACCGAAGGAAATTGTAGGTCCCCTTCATACTCATGCCGATAAACAAAACCAGGCTGTCTAAAAATGCTTAAGACTAGAGGTAACTGGTAAAGTTCAAAGGCCAGATTCTTCAAAAAGTTGACTCACCAAAAAAATAATTTCTTAGTTTTATTAGGTTAGGACCATTTTTTCATAAACCCGTTTATAACAGGAACTTCTTTCTAGAGAATAACTTTTTTTATTTATGACTTTTTCATTACTGCAGCCAAACTGATTTGAATTACATTTTTATATACAAAATAGTTTAAAAATTTTTCATACCAAAAAAATTTATTTTGGATTAAAAAAAATATAGTATGTATAGAGTTACTTCCTAAAAAAATATTCAAAATTAATTTTTGAAAATTCAATACGTAGGTACATTTTTTTGATAAAAAGGTGCAGATTTTTTTTTTTTAATTTATTTTATAACTGCACTTTTAAGAATATGAATAACATTATCATCAAAAATGTCTTGCTTTAAATAAAAATAAAACTAGTAGGTAATAAAATTAAATTTTTTTAAAGAAGCATCCCTAAAAAGTTTCTTAAATTTCTTCTCGGTGACAGTAATTTCGATTGTCAACAATTTTAAACTTATCAATTTATTTCTATAACTTTGTTGAATTTTAACCATTTTTTTTTAGCTTAAACTGTATTTGCATTGTTCCAAACTGTAGGTAGATACTATTTGCAAAAACGATTGCAATCAAATTCTATTTAAATAAAATTTCAAGAATGAAAACACTGCTTGAGACAAAATAATAATATTCTCGTTTAAAATTCTATTTGAATTCCGAAAACTTGAGAGTAGAGTTTCCCTGAAATCCATTTCATTCAGCTTAATTAAAATCTTACATTTTAGAATATCCGTCCGTCCATCATCAGGTTTTGGGGTGGTAAGCTCACAGATATATGTGTATAACTGAGTTTCCATGAACCAAAAATAAACATTAAATCATATCTATCCTTCCAAATAATGCAACTAGCACCATCAGCATCAAGAGAACTAGAAGAAGAACCCAATATAATACCTAAAGCCAACACGATTATAACAAAAGTTTCTATAAAGTCAAGTCTGCCATGGAAAAGCAATCCGGAATGACTCATCACATCACCCTAAATCAATCTGACGCCCTACTGACCATAGGAACAGCAAAAAAAAAAAAAGGAATAAAACGAGGAATATAACATCATCATGCTCCCATAAAATATAGTAGGTACATAGATAGATACGTACCGTAATTTTGATGAGAATCACCGTTGACGCCATCCCTCATACAGAACAACAACACTTATAACAACCAACGACAGCAGTAGTGCAGCAATAGGCCATGTTCATATCTTCCCACTGCGATAGTGTACGGGCCGATGTCCCCCGAAGAGAATACGCTTGAAAGCCTGCCGAAACTCAGGACTAAAAATCGTGTATATGACCGGATTGAGGGTCGAATTGAAGTACCCGAGCCAAAGGCAGAACGAGGCGGCAGCATCACTGAAATTGCAGTCTTCGCAAAGTGGCAACAGCAGGGCCATTAGGAAGAACGGCAGCCAGCACACCACAAACGCCCCCGTAATAATGGCCAAAGTTTTGGCCGCCTTACGTTCGCGCTTCGCTTCGAGGGTCTCTTTGCGTTTGGTCACCTTCGATTGGGGATTTGGTATACTTGACAGGTTTTGATGAGATTGCTTGTTTTGTGGCACCGGTGTCACCTGATTCGATGAGGACGACAGGCCGGTAGCAACAGCGCCCCCTGTCGGGTTGATGGGTGTCTGAGGCGAGAGCGCTGATATTGAGGTGATTGTTGTTGCTGTTGAGGTGGTGGCTTGTGATGGTTGTGTGGCGGTGGCGATTGCGATGGCGGCGGGATGACTGTGTGTCTCGGACAGCTCATGATGGGGCTCTTCAAGGACATCACTGGGGATTACAGTCGCTCGGTCAGTTGTTGCCGCTACCGCAGCAGTAGCTGTTGTCGTTATCGTCGTGGACGTTGACGTTGACGTCGATATTGATGAGGGGGTTTGTGCCATTTGCTGCGGTTGATTTTGTTGCTGTTGTAAATTTTGATTGTGTTCAGTTTTGTTCGCTGTTTGATTGGCTATTGCTACGAGATGAGAAACGGTTGAAATTTGACTAGTGGATGATGTGGGTGCCTGAAAAACAGAGAGAACGAGAAGAAAGAGGAACATAAGTCAAAATGTTTGGTGATGATGATTGATTAGGAGCTTGAGAGTGCAGAGCAGAAACGATTTTTGGGGAATACGAATATGAATATACTACGAATACTGAATGCGGCTTATAAGCGAGAGAGTTCATGCAATATTATGGGGTTTTCTTTTGGCCTTTTATAATTTTGGTTTTTACGAAGCCTTAAGCTTGACATATTAATGGAAGAACTGTCAGTTTCTGCTGAGCTGATATTTGAATATGCGCAGCATACATATACATAAATGAACCCAAACGAAGTTTAAAAGTCAGATTGAGTTATGTGCCAAAGGTATACGAGTATGTTTGATTGACAGGCTATAAGTATTGCCTTGAAGCTATATCCTGCTTAGGATTATTTTCTTTTCATTTTGGTTATTTTTTTTTTTTTGTCTTATATAACTTAGGGGTTTATTTGGAAAGAATTTAAAGCAAAATAAATAATGCGAAGCGACAACAAGGTTGAGTTCAGTGAGCTTTGAAGGGTTGTTTGTTATATTGCTCGTGCCAGATTAGGCAACCATCATTATATGTATAAAATTGATGTCTGGAAAATGTTTTTTTTTTTTTTTTTTTTAATATTGAACAATAATGAAAAATAAACTGACACGTTTAAAATTTAAAGGAAAAAATAAGATTTTTAAGGAATATCAAAAATGTTTCAAAGATTTATGGCAAAGAAAATCATTAAATATTTAACAAGGCAATTATATTTATATGTTTTGTTTTATTTTGTTTTGTTTTTTTTTTTTTGAAAAAAGGTAGAAGGTTTTGTATCTTCTAATAATATAAATAGGCTTTCAAGTTTCTAAGTTAATGCATAAATTAAACACTGACATTTAAATAATTCGCTTGCAATATAGTCGACAAAAAAAAAAACCTTAACTTCAATACTGTGTAGACCGAGGAACAACTCATTAAAAAGTCCACAAAAAAAAGAATTAACATCATAAACAAACAATGGTGATCATTGAATGCGTTCAAAATATACGCATGGAATTCGGTACAAGTAAGAAATTTCGAACTTTCGAACTTACATCTACCTGTCAAATTTCATCTTTCTTTTTGCACGAAGTGCATTCCCATTTCCGATTTTCATTCTTTTCTAATCCAACTCTTACACATGGTAGACGATTTAAGAATCCATTGTGCCTGAAGGAAGTACATATTTAAAGCTCATTTATATATGATAAATATATAATTATACTTGACCTTAATTATTTAAAAAGAATTAAGACACATACAAAAAAAAAAATAATCTATTCTTTCGGATAGTGAACTTTTTCGAGACATTCAACATTGTATATCAGGTAAATTGAACTTGGCTTACATATGTGAGATCATTTAATATTGTGCATAATGTGATTATAGAAAATTCTAGAAGGGAATCCATTTTTCCAATTTGGTGTGATCTTGCCATGTGGTTGGTCACAACCCAAAGCGATCACATCACCATTGCACAAACAAATTATTAAAAAAAAAAAAGAAACCCGATCACCACGCACAACATCAAGATCAAATCCTAAATTTCTGATCTGTGTCCACATTGACAGCATTTATTAGGAAAGTCTCAGCTGACACACACAGTTCTGGAACGACCACAACTTGCTCCTAAATAATCTTCAGAACACGCAATCAGAGTTATAGATCGCAAACAAAAAAAAAAAAAACAAGAAAAGTTTTTGTTTGATAAGAGATCATAACTTAAGTTCTCGCGAGCCATCTATATAATATAACTGGTAAGTGATCCCCACCAGATCTGTCTCTCAGATCTCTATAACCTTTCATTAACATGTGCTTTTAATCAGATCGTCTTGGTGCGCTGATAACACAAAGTTACAACCATTGACAAGATCCAATCGTTGGTGGCATACACACTTCGTATTCATCAACATCGTTGAAAGTTTTAAGACGTCATCACGACAACCAACGAGCAAAATCAAGATCGTGTGAAAGCCTCCATTTCCGTCATCAACGAGGTCTTGTCAAAGTTCTCCTGCGATAGAATCCAACCCGGCTCTATATAAATTGACGTCATCGATCCACAACCCAATTTCAACTCCTTATCAACAACCTAAATCATCAATCAAATCAATCATCATTTTTTTCCCTGTTTATAACCTACATATAGACATATATATAACAATAACAATATTTCATCCAGTCACTCATCATACTTGTTCATCAATCCTCGTTCAAATTTTAAAGGTTTTGTTATATCGATCACCAAATTTAGCAACATACACAAATTAGTGTCCAACTACCATCAAAGCTGCTGTGCACATCATCTTTGCGGAGTCGGTAAGTTTCTTTGTTTCTTTACAATCAAAGTTTACATATATAACAAAAAAAAACAAAACAAGAAAAAATACACATTCGTATTTGAACGATGAGTGATAATATAGTTCTATCTACATTCTAACTTTAAAATATCCTAATTACAAGATCTTTTAAGAGTTTTTAGTGAGTTTCAATCCCATATCGAGAGAAAGAGAGTGAAAGTGAAAAGAAATTTCCTTTTTTTTTTAACAAAAGAAAGTCACTCAAATGTTTTTTTATGAGAGAGAGACTAAGCCTTAAATTTAAAGTTATTTCGAGCTTTTTTTGATTAACCTGATAAACAGAATAATAAATTTCTCTTCACTCAAACTCTTTCTCGGGTAAACATTTAAAGTTTAATCGACTCATTTTAGTTTTTTTTTTTTATTCCAAATGATATCTTTTTTTTGTATTCTATTTTATTTTGAATGATGAGATGATTTTGCTTTTTATTTGATATAATTTTTCTATGTTTAATTTTTTTTCATCTTATGAATAAAACCTACATACATATTTTAATGAAATATTATTTAAACGGGTTATCTTTTTGGTCGATTTAGTAAGGTTTGATTGAGAATGGAGTGAAGTTTATTTTTGAGTGCAAAGGGGAAGGAAACGAGGTAATGGAAAAATGCGACGCGTATATAGGAGGTAGTTCTTAGGAATTTTCTCAACTTTAGATTAGGGGTCATTGAATCTAATTCGAGTGGCTCAATGACCACGGAGTTTTCATCGTTATTATTTTGAAAACGGAGGGAGGGTTACACTCAGGAGCCCTATAACATCTCGGGTTTTCCATTCAACAATATTTTAGGAATGAATATACGTGTTTCGCGCGTTAGATAGTTCTTGTGTGTGATTTTATTAATTTATTTGAATTGGCATGAAATATGTTCGGTGGTTCAACGACAAGTACAAGTACCCACCCCACCGACGAGCTAGTCATATGGTGATGCAAGCATGCCGAACCGTACTTTGTTAGTTGAACGACCCATCCGACATCCCTATGATCTGCTCAGGGTATCCTGTGGTCCTGAGGGAGCAAAGGGTAAGCAAACCATCGCTTTTTGCCGGGAGGGAACAGCTAATACCGTTACACAGGTGGCGCCCAAAGTGGGGCTTCGAATACCTTACAATTTTACAGTTTCAGTACACCTTGAAACCACTTTGCTTTTTAAAGACACTTGCAGGGTTATCGCTTACTTATTTTGCCTTAACTTAAAAATGTTTAAGATTTTTTTTTTAATTTTCATTTTTGAAAACATTATAGCTCGTCCCAAAGTTTTGGTCTTTGAATCACACTTTGTGAAGCGATGAAGTATTTTGTTTATAAATAAAACATAAGGTATTGAGTGATTTAGTCAGTGGCCGAGAGATTTGATGTACCGGCTACAATATCTTCGACTGATGCATTGATTTCATCAAATTATACTCAAAGTTCAGGCTTTCTATTGATTAGTGCCATGGATGACCGGGAGTGATCGGTTCTTAGCAACTTTCTCTGTCTGTTGCATCCAGGTATCTGATTAATATTAAGTACATGCTATTGCAAGTTGAATATTAAAAAGCCTCACTTGATTTTAACACAAGATCTATTTTTATATATACAAAAAAAAAAAAATTATTATTATAATTCAATTATGTTATTTAAAGGTTAACGACCTACATATTAAGATCATTTGAATCTATTTTGTAGTTGCGTGAAATCATTTATTTAAATATGATTTGAATATTAATTTGATAGCGAAAATTTCCTAAATTGTGTTGACATATGCGTCGTCGTCATTAAGTACATTGCCAATTACTTCCCCAAGCACATATGAAACCTACCTATAATTTTTCCGAATTTTGATTTTTATTTTTTTTATTTTATAAACTATACATCTTTCTATTTAAAAAAAAAAAAAAAAACAAATAAAAAAAAAAAAAAATTAAATACGGATAAATTACCACACTTCTTGGATCTACTTTTGAGAATTACGTTTTAATTCGATTGTCCGCACAAACAATATAATTTTCGAGACTTAAGAAGATATATATATCTATCTATATACATATCTGTTATATCTTTCTATTGCCAAATGGCACCCAAACGAGACAAGTCTAGAGAGGCGGCGGGTTCTCGAGTAACAACTCGAAATACAGGAGCTGGTTCCACAAATGTGGTTCCTCCTGATAGAAATTTACCTGAAGAGGAAAATCAAGTCCAACAAGATCAAGAACTCCCTGTTGATAATCAGAATAATGATCCCCCAGAACAAGTTGAAGCTTTAAACGAAAGCTTAAAAAGATACATCACAAACATCGTTAATGCCTCAATTGGCTTAAGTAGGGCAGAAGACCTTAGAGCTAGAAGAGCTGAATACGAAGAAGAGAGATTGAAAATAAGAGAAGATGTTGTAAACACTATACGTGACACTTTAAGAGCACCGACTCCACCAGTTGGAATTCAATCCTTTCGTGTCTTACCTCGTCCCGAAGAGCATAGTACTGCTCATCAAACTGCCAGACCTACTGAAAATCTTGAGCGCCATCAACTGAGCGAAAATGCTCGAAACTTTTTGACTCAGATGGACGGTCTCAATCTGAATGACCAAACCCCTAATGTAAGCCATAATGTTTCTCGCAGCAGTACTAATCGAGCTCTTGAATTCCACAAATGGGGTTTGAAATTCGATAACGTTCGAATGACTGTGGATGATTTTATTTTTCGTCTTAAAAGACTTAAAGCCAGCTACAATGTTTCGTGGGAGGATTTATTCCTTCACTTTCATTTGTTCGTTACTGGAACCGTCGAGAGCTGGTTTTGGACCTTTTTGAAGACAAATCCAAACGCGAATTGGACTAATTTGGAGTTTGCTCTGATTGAGCAATATAGAAGTATTGAGACTGATTCGGAACTTTCACGAAAAATGTTTGACCGGCGCCAGGGTCCAAATGAAAGTTTCGACGATTTCTACAATGCCATCCTCGTAATGAATGCCCGTCTTCATTGTCCAAAATCGCGTAGGGAGTTGATAGACCTCATAAAGCAAAATGTAAAGAGAAGAACTGGTGAACTTCTCATCACATTCAATACCCAGAGTTTGGCCGAAATGGTCTATGTATGTCGTTCTATTGAAAAACATGCCCAAAATCAAAATGAAATTTTTCGAACAAAACCGTTTTCTCAAAACAATGTGAGAAATAAAGTAAGTGAGTTAGAAACCCTTTTACCTGAAGATGATTTATTTGATATTGATGCTATAAACGTATCACATGCCCAGCAAAACTTATCAAACTATACTTGCTGGAACTGCAAGAGCAAAGGTCACTCTTTTGTACAATGTCCTGACCCACAGCGAAATTTGTTTTGTTTCAAATGTGGTGCAGAGAATACAACAACTCCTAAATGTGCCAAATGTTCGGGAAACCGGAAACGGGGCAATCCGAACACCGGAGAGGGTTGCCATCCAAAAGCAGATCCGGCACAAATGTAAGCACTACTAATTCAAATTCATCACAACCTGACTTGACCCTTTTACCTGACTATGTAAAAACACCAGATTTGATCAATTTACCTAACTTTTCAAAACCTTTAACGAGCGATACCGAACAAACTGAGATTAAAATTTTGAGACGAGATAATATCGAAGGTGATAAACCTCAGTTGTCAATGGTTAAACCTATTCCGCTTCACGAACGAATACGAAATTATTATGAAGCTCGTGATAGAATCATCACTACACCGTCTCCTCGTATTCAAAAGTTGAGAAACCGTTTCAAAAACAAACGTGAATCCCATAGACAAATTTGCGCAACGACCTTTTGTGATAATGAAGACCCCAGACCCTATGCCAGCGTGTCCATCTTCGGAAAGACAATGCTCGGTCTGTTAGACAGCGGCGCGAGCATCAGTTGTTTAGGGACGGGATGTCTGCAGTTTCTGAAAGACCAAGGCATCTCATTTAAAAACTTTAATTCTAATGTTAGAACTGCAAGTGGTCAGCCGCAGCAAATTGTAGGTGAATTAATCGTCGAGATAACTTATAAGAAAATGACAAAACAAATTAAGTTGTATTTAGTTCCATCTCTAGAACAACCACTGTATCTAGGGGTCAACTTTTGGAAGCTCTTTGAAATTGCTCCTCAAATTGTTTCTGAAATTTATCCTTTACCGCTTCGAAAATGCGACTCAAACGCTCACGAACTTTCAGCTGATCAGACAAACGAAATTGAAAATGTTATACGAATGTTTCCATCCTACGCCAAGGAAGGGCTTGGACGGACAACATTAGAAGAACATACAATAAACACAGGTGATGCTGAGCCCATTAAACAACGACACTATCCCGTGTCGCCAGCAATTCAAAAGCTAATGTATGAGGAGTTGGATAGGATGTTGGCATTAGACGTCATTGAAGAGAGTGAGAGTTCTTGGAGTTCCCCTGTTGTGCTGGTGCGTAAGCCAGGGAAAAACCGACTATGCCTCGACTCTAGGAAACTGAATAAAATTACAAAGAATGATGCCTATCCATTTCCTCATATAGAGAATCTGTTGAGTCGTCAATCGGATACGCACTACATCAGCAGTGTAGATCTGAAAGACGCATTTTGGCAGATTCCCTTGGCGGAATCGGCACGAGAGAAGACAGCGTTTAGTGTGCCCGGTAGACCCTTATATCACTTCAAAGTAATGCCCTTTGGCCTCTGCAATGCAGCTCAACGCTTATGCAGACTAATGGACAAAGTGGTTCCAAATGAATTGAAACAAAATATTTTTGTCTATTTGGATGATTTACTGATTGTTTCAGGTTCGTTTGAAGAGCATGTCAAAATTCTACGTACCCTCGCGTCACATTTACGAAAAGCTGGATTAACGATAAATCTAGATAAATCCAGATTTTGTTTTAAAGAACTCCGTTATTTAGGATTTATAGTTGGAGGTGGAAGTGTGAAAACCGACCCAGACAAGGTATCCGCCATTCGAGACTTCCCTGTGCCTAAAACTCCCCGGCAGGTTCGAAGGTTTTTAGGTTTGACTGGTTGGTACCGCCGATTCGTGCCGAATTATTCCTCTCTAGGTGCTCCAATAACAGATACCTTAAAGAAAAACAAACATTTTGAATTTACCCCCGAAGCCCTCAAGGCTTTCGAAGAGCTAAAAGTGGCACTGACAACAGCCCCAGTTTTGACAAATCCCAACTTTGATAAACCATTTATCATTTTGTGTGACGCATCATCGACTGGTATCGGTTGCGTGTTAAGTCAGCTTGATGAAAATGGTTCAGAAAAACCGATATATTACTACTCATACAAACTAAACCAAGCTCAACGTAACTATAGCGTTACGGAGCTAGAGTGTCTCGCTGCCGTGTTAGGTGTCGAGAAATTTCGACCATATGTTGAAGGACATCATTTTACGATAGTTACAGACCATTCAAGTCTCAGGTGGCTCATGAGTCAGAAGGATTTGAGTGGGAGACTAGCGCGTTGGAGCTTAAGACTCCAAAGGTTCTCTTTCGTTATAGAGCATCGAAAGGGTACACAAAATGTGGCACCAGATGCACTCTCGCGAGTGTATGCTGCAGATGAAATTGCATCAATCACAAGCGTTGTAAACCTTTCCGATGTTCTACAGGTCGACCTTGCTGATCCGTCATTCAAGTCGGATGAGTACATGAGGTTGATCGAGACTGTTGTGAAAAATAAAAACCAGCTACCTGACCTTCAAGTTTCAGAAGGTTTTGTATACAAGAAGGTCAGACATTGCACAGGGGATCCCAGAGAAGATGACTGTGTGTGGAAACTCTGGATTCCTACTGCGCTAACTAGCAGCTTAATCCGATTGGCTCATGATCCTCCTCGAGCATCACATGGTGGGTTAACGAAAACTTTATATAGATTACGAGAACGATTTTACTGGCCTAATATGGCGGCTCAAGTAAAATTGTTTATCGGAGAGTGCATCGTGTGTAAAATGTCCAAGGCTCCTAACTCCATCCTTCGACCACCCATGGGACAATCTTTTGTCGTAGAGAGGCCATTTCAACATATTTACGTTGACTTTCTAGGTCCCTACCCTAGATCTAAACAAGGAAATTGTTATATCATAGTTTGTCTTGACCAATTCACAAAATTTGTCCTTGCGGCATCTTTAAGAAAAGCCACTTCTGAGGAAGCAATTAAATTTTTAGAGACTCAAGTTTTTTCACTTTTTGGTGTTCCAGAGTCTCTCTTGTCCGACAATGGAAAACAATTCATTGGTAAGGAGTTTTCTAAATTTCTACAGTCATATGGTACAAAACATATTAGAACAGCCTCATACGCACCACAAGCTAACGCAAGTGAGCGTGTTAATCGTTCCATCCTGGCGGCAATCAGATCGTACATAGGCTCAGAACAAACCAATTGGGATAGACATTTAGTACAAATTTTAAGCGCCTTGAGATCGACTGTGCATTCAGCAATAGGCATGTCACCTCACGAAGCATTGTTCGGGCAATGCAAGGTAGAACATGGTTCAGATTATGCACTTCTGAAAAAGTTGAATGGGCTTAACAACTCAGAATTTAAAATTTTACCCAAACCCGTCAAAATGAATATGATTCATAGCCGGATTAAAGAATCTTTGGCACAAGCTCATAAAGTTTATGAAAAAACTTACAACACTCGAAGCAAAAATTGTAAGTTTAGTGTTGGACAAGTTGTTTTGAAACGAAACTTTATTCTTAGTGATAAATCCAAGAAACGTAATGCAAAGTTATGCCCAAAGTTCGTGCAAGCTAAAATAAAAAAAGTTGTAAGTAACAACTTATTTGAATTAGAAGATATGAATGGAAATTCGTTAGGAATCATACACGCAAAAGACCTTCGAACATAATCCTCACAACGTTGTTGTTACAAAATAAAGAAAAAGAAAAAAATTATTTATTTATGCGTTGGTCGATTTTAATTAAAAGAAACAAAAAATAATAAAGAAAAAAAGAAAAAACCATATATAAATCGGCCTTTTTTCCATTTCAACTTCATGTCCTGGTTGACAAGAAATTGAAGTGTTGTGTGTAGACCGAGGAACAACTCATTAAAAAGTCCACAAAAAAAAGAATTAACATCATAAACAAACAATGGTGATCATTGAATGCGTTCAAAATATACGCATGGAATTCGGTACAAGTAAGAAATTTCGAACTTTCGAACTTACATCTACCTGTCAAATTTCATCTTTCTTTTTGCACGAAGTGCATTCCCATTTCCGATTTTCATTCTTTTCTAATCCAACTCTTACACATGGTAGACGATTTAAGAATCCATTGTGCCTGAAGGAAGTACATATTTAAAGCTCATTTATATATGATAAATATATAATTATACTTGACCTTAATTATTTAAAAAGAATTAAGACACATACAAAAAAAAAAATAATCTATTCTTTCGGATAGTGAACTTTTTCGAGACATTCAACATTGTATATCAGGTAAATTGAACTTGGCTTACATATGTGAGATCATTTAATATTGTGCATAATGTGATTATAGCAAATTCTAGAAGGGAATCCATTTTTCCAATTTGGTGTGATCTTGCCATGTGGTTGGTCACAACCCAAAGCGATCACATCACCATTGCACAAACAAATTATTAAAAAAAAAAAAGAAACCCGATCACCACGCACAACATCAAGATCAAATCCTAAATTTCTGATCTGTGTCCACATTGACAGCATTTATTAGGAAAGTCTCAGCTGACACACACAGTTCTGGAACGACCACAACTTGCTCCTAAATAATCTTCAGAACACGCAATCAGAGTTATAGATCGCAAACAAAAAAAAAAAAAACAAGAAAAGTTTTTGTTTGATAAGAGATCATAACTTAAGTTCTCGCGAGCCATCTATATAATATAACTGGTAAGTGATCCCCACCAGATCTGTCTCTCAGATCTCTATAACCTTTCATTAACATGTGCTTTTAATCAGATCGTCTTGGTGCGCTGATAACACAAAGTTACAACCATTGACAAGATCCAATCGTTGGTGGCATACACACTTCGTATTCATCAACATCGTTGAAAGTTTTAAGACGTCATCACGACAACCAACGAGCAAAATCAAGATCGTGTGAAAGCCTCCATTTCCGTCATCAACGAGGTCTTGTCAAAGTTCTCCTGCGATAGAATCCAACCCGGCTCTATATAAATTGACGTCATCGATCCACAACCCAATTTCAACTCCTTATCAACAACCTAAATCATCAATCAAATCAATCATCATTTTTTTCCCTGTTTATAACCTACATATAGACATATATATAACAATAACAATATTTCATCCAGTCACTCATCATACTTGTTCATCAATCCTCGTTCAAATTTTAAAGGTTTTGTTATATCGATCACCAAATTTAGCAACATACACAAATTAGTGTCCAACTACCATCAAAGCTGCTGTGCACATCATCTTTGCGGAGTCGGTAAGTTTCTTTGTTTCTTTACAATCAAAGTTTACATATATAACAAAAAAAAACAAAACAAGAAAAAATACACATTCGTATTTGAACGATGAGTGATAATATAGTTCTATCTACATTCTAACTTTAAAATATCCTAATTACAAGATCTTTTAAGAGTTTTTAGTGAGTTTCAATCCCATATCGAGAGAAAGAGAGTGAAAGTGAAAAGAAATTTCCTTTTTTTTTTAACAAAAGAAAGTCACTCAAATGTTTTTTTATGAGAGAGAGACTAAGCCTTAAATTTAAAGTTATTTCGAGCTTTTTTTGATTAACCTGATAAACAGAATAATAAATTTCTCTTCACTCAAACTCTTTCTCGGGTAAACATTTAAAGTTTAATCGACTCATTTTAGTTTTTTTTTTTTATTCCAAATGATATCTTTTTTTTGTATTCTATTTTATTTTGAATGATGAGATGATTTTGCTTTTTATTTGATATAATTTTTCTATGTTTAATTTTTTTTCATCTTATGAATAAAACCTACATACATATTTTAATGAAATATTATTTAAACGGGTTATCTTTTTGGTCGATTTAGTAAGGTTTGATTGAGAATGGAGTGAAGTTTATTTTTGAGTGCAAAGGGGAAGGAAACGAGGTAATGGAAAAATGCGACGCGTATATAGGAGGTAGTTCTTAGGAATTTTCTCAACTTTAGATTAGGGGTCATTGAATCTAATTCGAGTGGCTCAATGACCACGGAGTTTTCATCGTTATTATTTTGAAAACGGAGGGAGGGTTACACTCAGGAGCCCTATAACATCTCGGGTTTTCCATTCAACAATATTTTAGGAATGAATATACGTGTTTCGCGCGTTAGATAGTTCTTGTGTGTGATTTTATTAATTTATTTGAATTGGCATGAAATATGTTCGGTGGTTCAACGACAAGTACAAGTACCCACCCCACCGACGAGCTAGTCATATGGTGATGCAAGCATGCCGAACCGTACTTTGTTAGTTGAACGACCCATCCGACATCCCTATGATCTGCTCAGGGTATCCTGTGGTCCTGAGGGAGCAAAGGGTAAGCAAACCATCGCTTTTTGCCGGGAGGGAACAGCTAATACCGTTACAATACCTTCAGATAAAGCTTAATTTTCATAAAGAGGAAGAACTATACATATTATATAATAGTCTAAGGAGTATCCTTATCCAGGTACCAGATAAAATTTTTTTTAGGAATCGTCTTAATAAACAATGATGTCGTCAATGAATAGGGTTGCCATGATTTTGAAATATCTGAAAAATCTACAACTTGAGATATAAAGGTTTGAAAATCAAAAAAGGAAAAATAAAAGTTGGAGAAAAAAAAAATCACCTTACTGCAGGGTAATATTTCCTCTGGTAACATTCATTTTATATTTGGCAAATCAGATAAAAAAATCTTATTGAGAAAATTGTTTTTATTTATTTATAATTCTTTTCCAAATTTACCTAGGGTCCTATGTCATTCTATATAAAATAAAAATTGCTTTGATAATGAAAAAAACCGCGCACTTTTTTTCACTCTCAAAACAATTTTTCTTTTATAATTTTCAGAATGCTGAAGTAGAGGATTTTGAAATACAGAATTATGGATTTACAGAATTTTGAAAAAGTAAAAGGTGGGCACTATTTTCCAATATCAAACACTTTTTTTCTTTTACAATTTATTTAAGTATACAATTTTGGAGTCCACGAGTGAATTTTTAAATTAAGTGGTTGGAAAAATATTTTTGGAAGTATGTAAATTATGGATAAGGTTTTTAAAATTAAAAAAAAAAAAAAAAACAGTTAAAAAAGTAACGCATCTACAGTATTTACATAACCATACAGTATTTAAAATTTTCCAGAATTTTATTACAGAATTATCGATTTGCAGAATTTTGAACCACAGAATTCAAATTTTATAGAATTTTGGAATACAGAATAATAGATTTATATTATAATGAAAAACAGAATTTTTCTCATACAGAATTTTTAATCTATTTACAGAATTTTAGTCATACAGAATAACGACCTGTTCCCATAAAATAATTAGGTAAAGTGTCATTAATTTTTCGGTCTCGAAAGTAAAGCTAAATAAAATACACACAGCGATACATTTTTGATGAAAATTTTATTTCATTATAAATACCTATAGGACCTTTCCATTAAGTGTGAAAAACAATATCATTCAAATAGCCGCCTCGGGAAGATTCGCAGCATGCGATCCATTTGAGGTAATTTTTAACCACTATTTCGCACATTTCGGGCAGTATCTCAGCCAAAACTTGAGTAATGTTGGTTTTTAATGCGTCTAGAGGAATTAGTCGCGTAGCCACACAGAAAAAAAATCTAACGGTGTCAAATCGCATAATCTTGGTGGCCAATTGACGCCGCCAAAACGTGATATTACGCGACCAGTGCCTACGTTCTCTAACTCTCGAATCAATATAATTGGTCGAGACACGATTAAAAATGAAACAAACCTCATACGATTTGTTTCAATTTTCACCGTTTCTCGACTGATTCTATTGATAAAGTTACAGAACGTAAGCACAGGAAACTTCTTACGCAATAAAGTCATAATTGGTCGTCTTGTGTGGCTTGTTCCCCCGTCTTGTTGGAACCACATAAACTCCAATTCATGACTTGCAATCGTTCATGACGATCCATTAATAGGAAATGGCAAGCATTCAACTAATATATGACACTTAAAATGACAGCTGAGCTTGACAGTGGTCAAATTTCACCGCTACCAACTTCAACCCACGAAATGATAAAATTAATGTCCTTTTATATACGATTTTTAAAGACTTATTTATTTAACGAAAATAAAAAGAAATAATTAAAAAAAAAAAAAAACAGAATTAATAGAAAAAATTTAACAAAAGAAATCAAAATGAAAAATAATATTTCATGAAAAATTAAGAATTCAACCAAAAAATTTTTCAAAATTATAGGTAAATGTATTAGTAAAAAAAAACAGAATTTTGTTATGCCAAGTTTAGAAAACTTAATTATGACCAATACAGAATTTCGACCCTTATCCGAAAAATTTTAATGTAAATACGCTGCTAATAAAATGACACCATTTCTAAAGAAATTATTATGAAAATTTAATATGTATTTAGTGATTTCAAAAAGAAATGTTTTTTCTTTTTTTTTTTTCAAAACAATATTGTTTGTGGCAAAAGTTTGATATTTCACAAAATATTCGGTCTTGCCCTCACTTCACTGAAAATAAAACCACTATTATTATATTTAAGTTAATAATATGTATCTGCTGGAACGTAGCTCGACATAACAAAGCTCCCCAAAACTTCTTTACAAAAAATATAATTTAAACAATGGGGCTTGATCAAAATATCCGGCTTTTGGGCAATTTATTTTTAACCACTAAAGTATTTCTTTTAGATATTATTTCGAATTTCGAAGATAACAAAAAAAAAAAAAAAAAAAAAAATTAAATCCATCATAATCAAATTATCTAATAATAATAATATTAAAGTGGTTAACCAATTAATTAAGCTATCAAATAAATTGAAAAATAAATTCGCTCTTAGTCATTGTTACAGTCGATTCATTCAACTTCCATTATACAATATTCTGAGAATACAAAAAAAAAAAAGTTGAAAATAAAACATTTCGATTAACCTTACAAAATTTTCATTTTATTTTCAACGTTTAGTGGTTTAGAAAAGTTTTTATTCAGCTTATATGGTTTTAAACATCGATGATAGGATTAAATACATACATACAATTTACAATCGATTGATTCTAAATTGATTCTAAAATAAAATACAACACCACTATGGGAAAATTGGTCAAATTTACAAACCATGCACAAATAAGTGCATTTTGTTTTTAAGTTAATCTAATCTAAATAAGCTTATAGAAATCTTCATTTTGTGTATTAACTGAATATAAAATAAAATAGACATAATAAGCTAGATATACTTTGATGTTACTGTTGCTTAAGTAGGTTGGAGTTAATTTATTACCTAATAGTAAATTTATAATATCCCAACCTTTTTATATATATTCTCAAACTTTCTTGTTTATAAGGTTAAAGAAAAAAATGTCAAATTGATATGGTATACATACACCGACTTCGAAAAAGACTTTGATGGCATCGCAACCAAACAAATTGTTAGTAATAGATTTTTATTCTAGGACATTGAATTGGCTAGAAAAACACAAACAAGGATTTTATTTTATTTGTGTCAGTTAATAATGTTCAGCTCAGTTCTTCTATCGTCAGGTGTTCAACTGAAAGCGTAAAACTCAAAACGAAATTGTATTAAATTTAAATTGCGAACAAAAACTAAATGCTTAATTAACAAAACACTGCAAAAGTGCGGAGGTAAACCTGGTGAATCGTCAGTTTGCCAGACAATTTCAGAAAAAAAAATGTATGTCAACAAAACTTGCTTTAAAAATAATCGAAATAGAAAAGTTGTTGATTTGATTTCTTTTTTTTTAAAGTTTTTATTTGAAATGAATAAAACAACAAAAATAGAAAAAAACTTAAAATGAATTTTTGATACTAAAGCAACTAGATGGGAGTTGAGCCAAAGCAATTCCACTACCAACAACTTCAATTATTTCAGAACTTCCCAAAATATAAACAAATCCTGAATTTCAATATATTTTATATTCCCTGCGGTTATTACAAGCGAAATATTTTACATATAAATGTTCTGTGTGTATGTACACGAATATACAATGCAGAAAGAAATTTCAACTATCTTGTTCATGTCCGCATAGTTTTTTTTTCTTTTTTTTTTTTCTCCTTTTTTGCTACAATGCAACTTTATCCAGATGCTTTTGCTGTGTTTTGTTTTTTTTTCTTTTTTTTTTTTTAGTTTTTTTGTTTTACTTTAAATATGGTATGTAAGTTTGGATGAAAAACTTCCAACAAAAGAGTCCTTTTACATGAAAAGTATTATCCTCTAATTTGATATTCCACACCACAGATGGATAAAAGTTGGATTCTTGAAATTTTTCGAACGATGATGCATGAATTTTAATATATCCGTATATTTCGAAAAAAATATTGTAAAGAGTGCAAATTATGTTCAATGCTGGGCTGAATACTATTACATTATATGAAAGGCATCATCATCATCCGCTCACTCTTTAAAATTGAAGCTTATATAATAATAGAAAACTGTTGAACTATATGTATATAGGTACTCACTCGTATAGTATGTATATTCCTAGAAAAAAATTGTTAATTTTCAGGAGAATTTAAAAGTTATTTGATCTGAAATGCCTACATATATATATAATTTAACGAATAGATTGGTTTTTGCTGCGCTTTGAGGGTTTATTGTGTTGAGGTTTTAGATAAAATTTTAATTGTTTGGTATTTGTTCAAAAGTGTTATGATATTGTTAATGAGTAAACCTATTGCCAAAAGTATCTATTGTTTTTTTCTTGGTATCGTTGATTGTAAAAAATTACATACTCAAGAAAATTTTTGACGCATATTATTTGAACTATACTTAAAAGTATTGGGTTGCAAAATTTTGCCGAATTAAATGCACGAAAATGCGACCCGCATGACCTTGCTTTTACGTACTATCATATATGTGGTTATCTGGTTTTAAAAATTATAATTTAGTTATGGGAGCCCTAATTTTATGCCACCTCCCAAAAACGAAGTTTAGTTTAGGTATAAAACTTTGACATGGAATAAAATAAATATGATTTTTTTAAATTGACATGAAATTTACTTTATTTAAAAGATAATCTTCTAATTTAAATATGATTTCTGGCATATGACCGCTACGGCTGGTTCGGATGTAGTCTAATCTGGAGGTCAAATTTTCGATGACTTTTTCCAACATTTGTGACCGTATAACGCGGCGAATGTTGTCCTCCAAGTGGTCAATCGTTTCGGACTTATCGGCGTAGATTAGCGATTTCACATATCCCCACAGAAAATAGTCAAGCGGCGTTAAATCGCACGATCTTAAAGGCAAATTCATGGCTCCTTCAATAAATCAATTGTCGCACAAGCTGTGTAACATGTTGCGCCGTCTTGTTAAAACCACAGATCCTGCACATAATGGTTGTTCAATTGATGAAAGAAAAAGTCAGTAATCATGGCTCTATAGCGGTCACCATTGACTGTAACGTTCTGCCCAGCATCGTTTTTATAGAAGTACGGAACAATTCCACAAACACATAAAGCACACCAAACAGTCAGTTTTTGTGGATATAACGGTGTATCAACATAAACTTGAGGATTATCATCACTCCAAATATGGCAGTTTTGTTATTGACGTATCCATTCAACCAAAAGTGAGCTTCATCGCTTATGAAAATTGGGATCAACGGCAATCTTATTTTGGGCTCATTCACCGAATCTACGCCTTGCTAAGTGATCCTATGGCTTCAATTCTTGGAATGCCAAACCAAACTAAAAATAAATCATTTGACAGCTGACAACATGACCCCAGTTAAAATAGTGTTGTCAACTTAAAGTTCTATACCTATAAAACAACATATTGTACATATTATTCTTTGAGTGCACAAAAATGAAGAATCGAGATAAAAATTATGCATACATTGAATTTACTTACTGATAAATTGTTAAAAAATCAATATAAATGAAGAAATTAAATTAATTAAACAAATTTCTGCAAATATTTTAACATCAATGCTAAGTTAACCATCTGGATTCATTAATTTTTAGAGTTGTTTTTTTTTAATCAATTTTTTTTAAGATCCAGATTTGTATGCTTTTTATTAGGATTTCATAATTTTGGAGTTAAAAATTGAATTTCAAAAAAATTATCATCGACCCATTTTTGAAATATCACATTTTCAAAAACTATTTTTTTTTTAAATTCAAAACTTATTTTTTTTTTTTAAATATTTGTATGCATTTATTAGAAGCTTTTACATACAAAACTTAATTAAAATCACTTGAGTTAATATAACGAGATAGGCGAAAATAGAAAAAAAAACAACTATTTTTATAGAAGGTACCGTTAATGTAAAATTATTTTCAATAATGTAACAGATCGGACTAATATTAGATCACAAAAAAAAAAAAGTTATTCAAAATTTAAGGAGTTTTTATTGAGAAAAATAAGATTTTCTTTTACGATTTTTAAACACTATAAAATTGATTTTTGTTTAAAATCTGCTAGATAATGCAGTGCAATAAGACGCACTGCATCGTTTTTTAGGATTATCTAGCAGCGGAAATAAAGCCTGAGGGTCTTATACTTATTTCCAAAATAAAAGGAAATATAACCTGCTGGCTTCTTATTTCCTTTTTTGGAGCGGCAATAAGACCCACGACAAAAAAGCATTAAGACCCGTGGGTATTAATGCCTTTCTGAATTGGCATTACGACTTATACTTAAAGTGTTATTTAATAATTGATAAATGAACTTTACTTTAACTTTAAATTGTTGTCCAAAAAAACTGCTGACATTGGCGCTTATCTGGCGATTGAACATATGCTCCGCTTGAGCCGGACAGATGACCCAAAGGGGGAGTTAAAATCCTTGGAACCCGCGACGCGGGTCACCCAAGGTAGGTACCCTGGTAAAAAAAAAAAAAAACTGTTGACAAAGTCCAAAATAGTTTTGTGTTCTTTTCTGAATTGAGTCTACAAAACAAGGAATTAAAACCCACATATGTTGTTTACATTTCAAAAGGGTAAAAATTTTGTTCAAAATCGTTTCCGAAAAAATTGAAAATCAAAAAATGATTTATTTTTTTTAATACTAAAAATAACGGCAGGTTATAAATGATACTTTCCATAGAATATTTTTTTTTTATTTTCGAATTTCTCAATTTGAAAATTTTTTGATAGAAAATCATTTAAAAAGTTTTAAAAAATATTGTAGGTATTATGACTTTGGATGAAAATATTTCTAGAACCTGAGGTCGTAAAATTTTTTGGTTTTCAATCTTTGAAAAATCTTAAAAAAATATTAAACAATTTTGGAATTTTCAATCACTTACAATTCTCGATTGCGGAAATATCACCATCCAAACAAATTTTTTTTGAGTTGGTTTTTGAAATTGGATCGAAACACAATTTTGGATGTAAATATTTTGAGAACTATACCACGTAGAAGATTTTTGTTTACACGTACCAATTGACTTTTTAAAGAACTTTTTGATATATGTATATTTAGATTGGTTTTGGAAACATTTCCGAAAAAAAATTTTTGGGCAAAATTAAAAAAATTAGCAAAGGGGTTAGTAGATTCTTTTTAAAAAAAAATCAATTAAATTTAATTATTCAAGATGTGCTAAAATTTTGAGATTAGCAGAAAGGTCTATGATTTTTCAATTCAGTCCTGAAAACCGCTACCACTTAAGAGTATTGATTGTGAAAACATCGCCATCCAAACAATAAGGTAGGCAGGTATAATAAAAATTTTTGTTTTGGTTTAAAAAAATTTTTTTTTTGGGAACTTTATAATGTTAAAGCAACTTAATCGATTTTTTATTAAACTTGACATTTAGCATTTAACACTATCTAGCAGATATAAATAAAAATTATTCTTATGACTAAAAATAAGAAAATGCTCATTTTTCTTAAAAACGTTTCATACAATTTTGATTGAAACGAATGGTCTGGTGAACGAGAAAAAATTCAGAAAATATTTTAAAGAAAATCCGCCTACTTTCCGCCCACTTTTATTGTTTCTTGGTTTTTCAAAATGGCACTAATGATTTGAATGAGATTAACAGCGTGTGTTGTGATGAAAGAGAAAAATTTCAGAAAATAGTTTTAGGAAAATCCGCACACTGCCACGTTCAGTTTTATTGTTCCTTGGTTTTCGGGAACGGTTCTAACGATTTGGATGAAATTTTCAGGGTTTGTTGTGATGAATGAGAAAAAAAATTAGAAAATGATTTTATTGAAACCTGCTCACCGCTGCTTCCACTTTTAAATTACTCCTACAGTATGGATAACATTTTGAGCGTAGTCGGGTGATACCTTTGCAAATGTTGAGATATGTTTACTTATATGTAGATATATGTATATCTCCACATATGTGAAGATACATGTGGGGAAACCTTAACATATGTGGAGATACCTTGAAATTTGTGGAGATGCATGTGGAAATACCTCCACACTTGTAAAGTTAGAAGTGAAGATACCTCAACATTATGTGGGGATACATGTGGAGATACTTCCATATATGTATGTGGATTGTGGAGTCGTCAGGCACAGGCAGGCACCTATATAAAAAGTTCGACGGATGGACCATGGAATGACACCCAGTGAGGTCTGGATTTACCATGACATTAAACAATAAAATAATAAAGTAACCGAGATATTATATGTATCTCAAATCTGTCTTTAGTGTTGAATACTTCACTGATAAGGCATTCTAAATAGGTGAAAATAAATAAATATTCTGTGTTTTGCGAACATTATGTTTTTAGTAATCCTTACATTCGTAAGTAGATATATATATTATTTTTACATTATCTCAATTGGATAACAAAAACCAAAACACACATAATACAACTACATATGTTTGTAAGAATGTATGTATAACTCCTGGAATTCAATTTTAAAACTATTCAAATAAATAAATTAATTTAAAATCCTTAAGGGGCTTTACCAAGCAGGATAGAGAATCTGAGTAGGTACATACTTCCATACAAACACATAATATATACTCCCATTGAAAAGAATTGTTTTTATTTTTTGAATTTGCTTCCTCTAATGCCCTTATACAATTTGATTTCCATTTATTTCTATTTTTGTTTAATTTAAGCTTCTAAACAAATTCCATATACATTACTACATACAGAATGAAAAAAACACTAAGTGTGTGTTACGTACCCAGTAATTGGATTTTCTTTAAAAACATAAAAAATAAAAAAAAACACAAATACAAATACAAAATATCCAGTTTCCAATGTGATTTGGTGGACATAAAATAAAGCTATAGGATTATTCAAAGTCAGAAAAAAAGGGAACAACTTTGCATCATATAACGACCGACTACAACAACAAAAAGGTTCTCTCTACCAAACTTATATACATATGCTATAAAGAGACGTTTTACAAAACGATTTTTTCTCACCACACAATGTTACAATCTCACATCTTAATACAATTAGGTGACAGTTTTTTTTTTTTTTTTTTGATTTTTATTTATTCTTTTTTTTTTTTTTTTGTAGAAAAGCCTCCACATATTCATTACCCAAGTGTGGCCATATCCCAGAGTCAATAAAAGGCCAAGACAGTTTTTCTATCCTTTTCCCATAATATAACACTTTGTACCTTTAATACAAAAAAAAGGAAAACCCAGCACTAATATGTAACTCTTACAAACATAAATGGATATATACTCAAAAATATAAAAAAATAGAACTGCAAAAAAAAAGCACACAATGAAGCTGAAATACTTAAATTGCCATAAACTGGCATTTAGATTTAACCCTTTTTAAGTGCCGGTCACCGACGACACGCCATCGCATCGACCAGACCGACAGAGGGCTCTACTCTCTACTCTTAAAAGTCTCCGTTGACAAAGTCAATGCTTTTGTCCTCCATTTTGATATTTTTTTGTTCCTTTTTTTTTTTTTTTTTTTTGATCCTGACGATATCCTTCGAAATGGAAGATTCGTAAAATACCCTTGCGCTGCCAATGTTCTCACAGATTAGGGACAGGGACTCAAACCCTTACACACGTTTTGGATTCTTTTCAAATTTGAAATTCAAATTCAATTGTGTAAAATTGTGGTACCTTCATCACTGCTACTTGATTAATACCCAGGCATAGGGAGCTTTTGTATGGCTATGAATGTATAGGTGAATTATATTGTGGGAAATGGTATGAAAATGAATACACTTGACTGGGTCATTTTGTCAGATGTTACATTTTGAAATAATTTTCTTCGATTGCTCTCTTTCTGTTAAACTGTTCTGTTCTTTGAATGATTTTTTATATTAACTACCACCTATACCTATGTATAGAAAATCTGTGAAATCAACCCGCATTTTAGAAGTCAAAACCCAACAGATTGCCCCATTTCCAATTATATATGTACATGTTATACTATAAGAGCGCACAGTGGAGAGGGAGCATGATTCATACGTAGATAGGTAAAACCTAAAATTTTAGTTCTATTTAAACAGAACATAAACTCTATGACGAGGTCGGACGGACTTGCACTTATAGCAAAAATGGAAATTATAATATTTGTATTAAAATATTTTTATAATTTATTTCAAAAATAAATCTTATAAATTAAAAAATTAAAAAAAAAAATTAAACAAATTTGAATTTGAAACTAATGGGTGGGATTCATTTAGAGATTTCTATTATTTTAAGAAAGTGAGGAATTAACGAAAAAAAAACGCGTGAGTCGTGACAAATTGCTATGGTATTTTTGTTTAGTATATTGTTTGACATTTGACATTGACATTGACATCATGGAAAAACTTAGTCCGGCACAGCTAAAGCTACGATTAGGTCAAGATAAATGGTTAATGCGTTGAATCTTTGACGTCATTAAAAAAAATCATCAATACTGTCAACGTATAGGTCTTTTTAGCGCATGTAAAGATGACGATCATATGATTGACGCCAGTCCGCCAATGTTGTCCTCAAAATTCGGGGGCATTATTATCTGTTTCAACGCGTTTTTTTCCACCATTTCCTGTCAAAACGTTCACATGCTAGCCACGTCACTTTGGCGTTGAGATGAGTAAAAATCAATCATTTTTTAGCATTGAAGATCACACGATGTTAAAATGTTATATCAATGTGACTTTTTTGCTGGTTAAATAGAGGATCAGGTTATAAACTGTCGAGTTCTGTTGATTAGTGTGAACGATTTTGATGAATAAAAAAAAAAAATCCAAACATTTCAGATTATCGAAATTGTTTGTTCAATATATTTAAATCCTATTTATTTATCAAAAAGTAGATAAAGAAAGAAAGACCTGAAGCCCACAGAAATAGGATTCAAATATATTGAATGAAGAATTAAAGGTCACGAAAAAGGAATAATTACTAAATTGTTTGTTCCGAAAAAAGGCTTTTTGATAACATTTTGATCGAAATATTCAATATATGTACGTCAAAATATTGTTTGTCAAATTTTTCCAATTTATAAACTGTCAAATTCCTTAGGAGGACGACTACGAGTCAATGGATTAAAAAAAAAACCTGTATAATACAATTATATATACAGACTTCTTTGACGCATTAAAAAAATCTGGTGTTTTAGTGCCTGAGCAAAATGAAGCAACTGTATGTAGCTGCAGCTGAAATAGCAGCTGTCGAAATATTTAATACACACAAATTCAATGTTATGAACACAACGAAACGCAGCTGCATTCGATGCTGCAAGAGTTCTCCAACTTTTAACTTTCCACGTATTGCACTTTTGACGTTTCAATTTGTATGAATAAAAACTGCACAGGAAAAAAATATTGAAGCTTTTTGCTTATTTTTTTCGAAAAATATTATTATGTTAATTAAAAGATGTATAGGCTAAAACAAAATGAAAACAAATTTTTTTCCAAAATCACCGCGCCGCCACCACCGCGCCGTGTCGCCGCCGGTCCCAATGTGTGCCTTCGATAAAAATCCTTTTGCGAAATTTACAACGCAATTATTAATGAAATTATTGATCGACTTACATAGATAGCTTTTTTGCGACGAAATTTATTAATAATTACCTAAAATATCGAGAGACAAAAACTAAATAAAAATATACAAAATAAAAAAAATCGAAATAATAATTATCACGAAGTAATAAATACAATGCAAAATTATGAAATGTGACAAAAATAATATGCATAGAAATATAACTTGAAATACTGATTTTCGAGATAAAAATTACATGTGAAATATGCGAAATGATTATCTGCGAGACGAGATATTATGTCCTACAGTGTAAGCTTGTCATGGATAAAATTAATACCTACTGAATACATTGCTAAAAAATAAAATGCGAAAATTGTTAAATTGTATGAAAAGACGTTGCGAAATGATCATTGTAATCAAACATTTCCACAAAATTAGTCTTAACATATTCGAAAACCATTGCTTTGAATAAAATATAATAAATAGAACAATTAAAATTACAATACGAGTGCGCGTAGTTTCATCATATGGATTGTTTTTGATAAGTTCACATATGGTCACTCTGTGCTAAAGCTTGTCGTTTGCCAACAAACAAATATTAATTCCACCTTTTTTTATCAATTTCTTTTTCTGAATAAATAGAAATTATATTTAAGAATTTGCAAATATCTCTGTCCAACGGTAATTTGGAAATCAAATATCTTATTAGCATATAATATTCTTTGTTATTTTTTTTTTCTTTTTAAACCCCTATTTTACCCTATTTAACCCTATTTAACCTATTTTTTAGCAAAAAAAAAAAGATGAAAGAAACAGAAATTCATTTTTTTTATTTTTAGCTTTTTTCTCGTTCTCTAAGTGCCTGTTTAAACAGTAGTTTTACTGAAAGGCCCATCCAATGAGACAGGTAGATTTTATGTGCGTAGAAACGAGAAGAATTTTGGGATGGAATCTACCCTTCTCGTTTCTACGCACACATAAATCAACCCGTCTCACTGGATGCGCCTTTCAGTAAAACTACTGTGTAAACAGGCACTTAGAGAATTAGAATTAGTAAAACGAATGTGTAAGCAGGCATTAAGAAGCTTACGTTTATAAAATTTCTGATATATTTTAGCAGGTGATATCTTAAAAGAAAGTTAAAGCTCTAACTGACTTCAAATCCGACGCTACACCAATTATTATGTCGATGTGGCTGCGAAAGCTCATGAAACCTAAATAATTATACATATATGCCAGCTTCTAAAGAATCAAGCTCTAACTCGATATTTCTTCAACAAAACCACATAAAGGGAACTATATGCCGGGTTGAGTCTTATAGTTTTACGAACTAAAAACCGATACCAAGACGATATTGAAATGTTTCGATTTTAACTTCTAAAAATTTCATCTCTTTTCCATCGCTAAGTACTTTAACAACCACTAACCTCCCCCAATTAAGTGGAATTAGATAGAGTTGAATTTTATATAGATCATAAAAATAAGGTATCTTAAATTATAAGGTTCGGGATTTTAAATTCCATAGATACATGCTAGGAATCTCCAAAGGAGGCCCTATACCTATACTTGCCGCCTGTGTCAGGGGTCTATTAACCAACATTAAATTTCTATTTAAAATAATATGTATATACAAAAAAAATGTTGTTTCAAAAATAATAGATTGACCCGCTCGTTCCAATATTTCAAAAATTTCTCAGGTTGCCTATGCATACCACCTTATCCCCTATAAACTTATACAACATTGTAACAGTGTGCATCTTTTTTTTTTTTTGAAGAGAAATCTCTATGATTGGCTTCATATTGTGAACCTTTTTTTGAGGAATGGATTTGACTGGTTTTTCAATTTGCAATTTCGTTGAAAAACGTATTCAAATGGAAGGAATTTATTTTGATAGAACCCCCGTAGAAGGATAAGCTTCTGCAGACGATAACAATCCTCAGATTTTATTTTTTGTTTAAAGACCGAAAACTTTTACAGCTGGCTTACGTTTTTTGTTTTTGTTTTCTGTTGTCAAAGAAGAATGTAAAAGCATACATTAATCTTTAGGATAATGTTTTTTTTATTTTTTGTTTTTGGAAGAACAAACATGATGGACAAAAATGTTGGATTAGTTGTCGCAAAAAAGTAAGATTATTTGGGAATAATAGTACAAAGGTACCAGCTGATGTTGAAAGCTTTTGTGAAATAAAAGAATATCTTTTATTTTTTAATCAAAGCTTTATACTTGGTTTGTTTATATAATAATAATATTTTCTGTAGATTCTAAATAAATTAGCATTTATGTGAGTAGTCAAATTCTTGAAACTAGAAATACCACAGAGCACTCGTAACTTATTTTCTGGAGAAAAAAATGTACATACGTTATTTAATCCATTTGCGGCAGCTACCATTTCCAGTTGAGATAGAAACATAAAATTTCAAGTTCTGTCTAATCTTGCTTATTAAAGGAATTCTGAAAATTGGACAGCTTCGAGTTTTTTTTGGAAAATTCTCATAAATTTTAATAAAAAATCGACAAACTCATGAAATTGAAATAAATAAATAAATAAATAATTAAATACAAAAAAAAACATAAGCTTTTTCTCAGTTTTTGATTTTCTGGTAAGCATTTGGGATTTCCTGTATACGACGAACTCCCTTAGAAGAAGGAGGCTGAAAGAAATGAAGAAACTTTCGTTCCTTTAATACAAAGATTTTTTTAATAATACAAATTTTAAATGTTAGTGAATTACATCAGCCAAGTATTAAACTTAGCACTTATTTAATTCAACTTGTTGAATTATTGATTCAAAATAGCTTTTAATTTAAATTGTTCTTAACATTTTGTAGTTTTTGACAAAAGGAATGATAGAATCTTCTCCAATTTATCCACATTAAGATGAAATGAGCTATTTTCATAAAAATAAATAACAAATAAATTAATTTATAAATTAACAGAAGATAAAAGGACCCAAGATAGAGCCCTGTGGAACACCTGTGCTGAAGAAACTAGGGAATATGCATCCTAAAACACGACTTAATTTATAAATATCAAATAGCCTTAGAGGTCTTCTAGTTTTTCTTTAAACTTATTCTTACCAAGAATAATTGACATTTAATTTGGAAACACCTTTTATAAATTTATGATAAAAATGTTATAAGAATTTTAAAATATAATTTAACTTATATATTGGTGTAAGGTGTTAATTTATCTAAGATATTGATTCATCATTTAAACAATAATTTTTTTTAATTAGGCAATAAGGGCCCGAAAACAATGTTTCGAAGAACTTTTCCTAAGCTCAACAATTAGCGAATTAAAGCCGGAACCTTACATTTCTCATGCGGTGTATAACAAAATGTTGTGATGATGCTCATATGCTTCCATGTATTTAGAAGCATATTTGTGTCGTGCATTGTGTTGTAGAGTTGTGTTTTCTGTCGAAATCCATCAACGAACTGTTGTAAATTTTTTTTTAAAATATGGTTGAGGCTTAAAAAAACTTTTTACTAAAGCCTTGTATGCTCTTGGTGCAGAATGAAAAATACCGTATGAAAATAAACAAATTGACAATTTTCCTGTGAAACGATTTTTGTAACCATCGTCAAAGTTACAAATACCGCAGAGTTAACCCTCTGAGTTGATTCAGCAACTGAGTGATTTCTTTAACTTAAACCATATTTTTCCCCTTCACGATACCCTTGTTCCTAATTTCTAAACAATTTGCATGAAATAATATTCTCAAAATCATTGTCTCGTGGGAGTCAATCTAACTCTCAAACGTAACAGACTATTTAAAAAAAGTTTCAGAAGTAATTTAGTATCTTAATTCGTAATCACATTCCTAGAAAGTAAGTTCATCATATTGGTTTAATAATTATGTTTGGCAAACCAGTACAAAGCAGTCTTACGATTTTCTATAAAATGGCTCCTCCTAAAATGTTTAAAGAAAATTCTATATTATTTTATTATTTATTTATTCAGTATTATATAAACAGACTGCGGATCTCTCATCATTTGTTTTCTTTCTATTGAATAAAAAGTTTTTTTTTCTATGAATTAACCACAAACAAAAAGAAGTTTGGAAAAATTCTAAGTATCAAAATCAATAAACTATATTAAACTATTTCCTACGCTAACTATTATTTTGAATGGTCCCTTTTGGGGTATTTTCAAAACATGTAGGCACCTCAGTTTGTGACAAACAAAAAAAAAAACATAACAAACAAAGTATATTCCATTTTGGTAATTATTTGATTTTTAAATCGTATATTCATTGGAAATTATAATTTAAAAATGTATTTCTCATTTATCCCGAAAAAATTTACATGTGATTGATGCTTGTGTATTGATGTGCTTGTATAATTACCTGATTTTTAAATCATTGTCATTCAGATTGCAAGTGTGAGCATAAATAAACATACTACAGCTCATTTAATTTTTTTTTTAACTTTCTTTAATCACATCATCAGAAAAAATCAGGCAAATCGTAGACTTTTAATCTATGCAATTTTTTTTAGCATTCATGTGGTTCGATTCGCATTGAAATTCATGTGTTATATTTGTTTCGATACAATTGAAATTGCATGTGCGTTCCTTTGAAATTAATCAAATATCTACCACATCCAAAATGAAATTTTATCAGAAAAAAAACCGTAGGTATCCACTGAAATTGGGAATGCATTACAAATAGTTCCCGTGTCAAGTCCGATAGGAAAAAAAAATGGGAGAAAATTTATTCTTAAATCGTCAAATAATTTCAACTCTCACGTGCTGGATGCAATGTGATATCTACACCACCTCCATCCGCAAAAAAAAAGGATCTCATATAAATAAAACAGAAAAACTTCAAAATTGCTGTTGCTTTTATTACTGTATAAATATATAGATAGATAGAAATTTGTGAGGAAGTGTATTTATATGTTTTTTTTTTTTGTGTCTCTGGAAATGGAAACCTATCCCGCAGATACTTTTGGTCTCAATTCAGAATTTCGTGTCTGAACTGAAAACACACACTTACTTCACTTAGTACACAAACACACACAGAGGAGCATCAGCAGAGCTGGGTTATTAATTTTTTTGTGCACATGGCTGCGTTTATTTATTATTTTTTTGCTAGTAATTTATTATGGTATTGTGGTATGTAAGAAGTAAGACCAATTCAGTTTCAAGGGAGTATAAGCCGAGAACCCTTGTGAACCCCAAACTTATGGTTTGTTGAGAAGTTTTGAAAACTTTTTCCACTGAGACAGATATGTAGAAGCTAGACAAGTATGTATGGGGTTATATTCTTAGTTATATGTATTTATGTATGTATGTATGTGTATTTGAAGATATTAATACCTTATTCCTTCGTGGCAATAATTTATGCTTAGCATGTAGTTCCCTATAAAGCTTTTGCGATTTTTTGTTTAATTACTTCATGTATATAGGAGAAGATAATCCCAAAGATATTGCTTCTTTAATTAAAGATGATAGTACGAACTGCTTTGCTCTAATATTAAATCCTTCGGTTGGGTTCGGGGCTTAAAGGTTAAGCATGACTGCTTTTCGAAAAGAATATTTTAGCTTATACACATTTATACACATAGGTTTAAATTTATAAGTTATTTCCTGAAACATTTTATGAGATTAACCCTAAAGTTATTTGCAGTGTAAGCTATATACATATGTATTTATATATATGGGATTAATTTTGATAGAAAAGTATTGCAGATATTATTAACCTGTTGGATACTGGGCGATACACGAAAAACAAAATACCCCAACAAAAAGGGATCATTCACAATGAAAGTTAATGTATGGTAGGAAACAGGAAATACATTTTTAGTTTAATGTTGTTTATGGATTTTGATACTTATTATTTTTTACGAACTTCTTTTAATTTGGGGTAAATTAATTTAGACTGTTTATTTGATAGAAATTTAATGGAGAAAGAATGCGCAGTCTCTAACATTGAATCAAGAAATAATCAAATTTTCTTGAAACATTTTATTTCATTTTAACTATAGTGGAGCCATTTTAAAGAAAATCTTAAGAGTATGTTGACATTCCTACGGTGCATAAAATATCTAATTATCAATTCAAGAGTTGGTCTGCCAAATTTAAATAAAAAAATGTTTAAAATAGGTACTGTTGCAGTTCTTTTCAGTACATCTGTAACGATTTGAGAGTAGAATTGACTCCCATCAGATAAAGACTTTTGGTGTGTATTTCAACTTAATTGTTAAAATTGTTAAGGTGTTTACAATAGGTACCAACTAACTGCTCCAACTCTTTTAAGAACATCTGTAATGATTTGAGAGTAGGATTAACTCCCAGCAGATAACGACGATGTTGGGAGTGTATTTTAACTAAATTCTTAAGGTGTTTACAATAGATACTATCTGACTGCCCAACTCTTTTCAGAGCATCTGTAACGATTTGAGAGTAGATTTAACTCCCATCAGTTAACGACTTTTGGAGTGTATTTCAACTAAATTACTTTACTTTAGTTAACAATTGAATACTGCAACTCTTTTCAGAACATCTGTAGCTATTTGAGAGTAAGATTAATTAACTCCCAGAATGGCTTTGGGAGTGTTTTCAGGCAAATTGTTGGGCAATTAATACAAAACATCTCGTGCAGGGGAGAAGAGATCTTAAGTAAAAAATTACACGGTTAGGTTTATCAACTCAATGATTTTACTCTTCCCTGAGTTGCCCGTTTATATAACTTTAACGATGGGGCTCATTTCATATGGCCACACATATGCTTTTGAAAAATTAAGGCATGTGAATGCGGCTTAGGAGCCAACAAACTTTAAATGCTGAAAAGAAGCATAATTTCATTTGAAGTAATTTTGCATAAATTGTTTTGACTTTTTTTCCATCATTTCTTTTACAAAGTGTTTCTTAGTTATTGTGATTAGTGATGTAATTTTTTTAAAATCGGTAAATTTCCAAAATTCAACTTTGCTGATTTTTTTAAAATGATCTACGAAATAACGGGTGATTTTTTAAGAGGTTTAGAACTTTTTTTAAAAAAAAAACACAAAAAATTCGAAAAAATGAATGAAATATTTATTTGAATCGATAGTTTGAACCTTGCAATTTAATGTTTAAAGATAATTTCATGCAAATGTTGACCGCGGCTGCGTCTCAGGTAGCCCATCCGCTGAGTCCAATTTTGGCATACTCTTTCACACATATCGGCCGGTATCTCACGAATGAATGCATGGATGTTGGCTTCCAGTGCGTCAATCGAAGCGGGCTTGTCCCTATAGACATTAGCCTTGACATACCTCCACAAAAAATAATCTAATGGTGTCAAATCGCACGATCTAGGCGGCCAATTGACCGGCCCGAAACGTGAAATTAACTGTTCACCAAACTCGCCTCGCAATTGCGCCATTGTTTCGCGTGCTGTGTGGCATGTGGCACCGTCTTGTTGAAACCACATATCATGCAAGTCAAGAACTTCCATTTCGGGCAAAAAAAAGTTTGTTATAATCGCTCGGTAGCGTTCACCATTGACAGTAACGCTGCGATTCGCATCATCTTTGAAGAAATATGGCCCAATAATGCCGCCGGCCCATAAACCGCACCAAACAGTGGCTTTTTCGGGATGCATTGGTAGCTGTTGCAATGCTTCTGGCTGATCTTCACTCCAAATGCGGCAATTTTGCTTATTTACGTACCCATTCAACCAAAAATGAGCCTCATCGCTGAACACAATTTTTCGATAAACAACATTTCGAACCGAGCACGAATTTTGATAGTAAAATTCAATAATTTGCAAGCGTTGTTCATTTGTAAGACGATCCATGGTTAAATTGCAAACCAAACTGAAGCTGTTTGACAGTGACACAAGGTACTAAACACACGTCAGCTGTCAAAACCAGTGTTGCCAAAACCAAACCAGCTTAAAAATCACCCGTTATGTTAGTACTAACTATATACGTATAAAACACGTATAAAACAAAAAAAAAATAAAGAAGCGTTTATGATTTTATTTTGTTTAATATTTTTTATATCGTTTTATAATGTACAATTGAATTTAGGCCATTTTTTCTGTGTCGATTTCTGAAAATCCGGTGCAATTATCCTTTTCAATTTAAGCGTTTTTTCTAAGTTATCTTGCAAACAAATGTCTGTTTCTTTTTCCAAATCAATCTCTTGGGTAATTTCACAGACACCCGTTACTAACACTAAATATTCTTTACTCAAATAATTTTTATAAGTTTTTTTTAAATGAGTACTCATACTTTAAAAATATCGGTTTTGACGCATGCTGATTTTGAAGCAGATTTAACATATAAAATATTTTAACAAATATTTCGGAAACCGTTGAATATTTTATTTAAAAAAAATGCTTTTTGTTTTGCGATTAATTTCTTTTGAAAATTTACTATGAATGGACTCACGCCTAAACATCGTTTAAAGATTGTTCAATTCAAAAAACTCAATCAGTCATTTCATTTAAGTTTTTTTTTCAGTGATGAAGCCCTCGTACTGTGGCTAATATTTTAAGAGTTATCAACAACTCCCTTGTTGCGCATATAAATTAAAACAAAAATAAAGTTAATCGTCAAACGTGACTACATTTATGAAATGTGTATTTATATTGAAATCCATTTTTCTTGAAAAGGTAATTTTTAGTCGAATTTAGATGAAAATAAGAAGTTGAATATAGAATCTCACACATCTATGAATCCATGTCCATATGTTTTCACCTAACCTCGAAAAAAAAAAAATACTTTGTATGAATTTGTATAATTATAATGAATTCACAATTTCTATTATACCTGCTGTGACTTGACAAGTATTGAATGTGGACACAAGAGAGTACAATCTTTTCAATTGACTGATATTGGTTTTTTCAACCGATAATGGAAAAATTCTTATTAATTAATACAAAAAGAAATTTCAATGGGGAGCCTTGGGGCCAAACAAGTCATAAAAGCTTAGAAGCAGTATAATGAACTGAGTGTTTCTCATTCCTCAAACATAATAATTTCTATAAATATTGCAAATATTTTTGTTGAACAAGGTAAATTTTTCAACGGTAAATCTATACCTACCTAACCTAAATTCAAATTTTAGAAGGATATTTCATATAAGCTTACCGATTAAGTTGTAGTTTATTAATTTGAAAAATTCAAATTCAAACGACAATAAATCTCAGAGATCGAAAAAAAAAAAATCTACAAAAAAAATTCTCACCTCATAGTAATTAGAAAAATTTGTAGTCACCTCTGTGCCGCCGCGGCTTTTGCTGTCCAAATTACTACTGCTAAATTCGGTGTCCTCGACTGTGTTAACTGTGTTTGTTGAAATACCCTCGACTAAGCCCAACGACGAAGCGGCCGATTTTCCTTTATCTGAGCATTTCCCTATCCGAAGTTTTAAGCGATTTCTCTTTTTTTGTGATAGCGCAGGCTGAAAGAAAATCAAAAAAGAAAAAAAAACAGAAAAGGAGAGATGTTGATGTGGCAAACAAAATTTAAAAGCAAAAAATAGCAAAAAAAAAAATAAATATAAAAGAAAAAGTCAAACAATGAACAAGTAATCGAATTATATGTAGGTGGTGGTACATAGCTATATAGCTAATTTTATTTCATTTTGTATGTTTGTCTTGATTGTTTATTTATTCCTTTCTAAATTGAATTGAATATCATTGTAAACTTAACCAATTAGGCAGTATTTTCTTTTTTTTGTGTTTACTTTTGGAAATTATTTTTTTTTTATTTTATTTTTGTAACGAAATTGAAAGAAAGTTAAATTAAACGGAGTGGAATGTGTTATTTTTTTTTTTTTTTATTTTCGTTTTTTGTTTGTATATATGATGGCTACCTTTTTTAATGAGCAGAAATTTATTTATATTTTTGTATTATTTATTTGGGCTTAGTTAACCACCCAAAATGGAATTAGATGGGCTCTAAAATTTAAATAATGTTATTATATTGAATTGAGCTTTGAATATATAAAATTTCGATGGTCTATTATTTTTTGTTTGTTCTCCAATTCGTTTTAATGGCAGTCATTTTTTTTTTAGCAGAAATTTAAATGATATGATAATTTTTTTTTTATTGGACTTAAAGTTTTTTGAATGTTATTTTATGAATTGAGATATCGAATCAAAAATTAATAAAAAAAAATCCTTTGGCAATGAAATCAACCCTCTGATTTATTTTGCTGAATCGAATTTTTTTTTCTCTTACTTGATTTTTATTCTTAAAAGAGTATTTCTATAGGAACAATAAGGCAAATTAAGGATTCTTTAGAAAGACTTGAAATTTCGAATAAAAATTGATATATATTATATTACAGAAATGCCTAATTATATAATGTCTGATACTGTTATGTTATGTAATTTGAATTCTTTTTAAATATGATTTTCAAAATAAAAGTGTCAGAAATTTAAAATGGCTGTTGAAGAGCCACCAAAAATGCAAACCGAATTATTAGAAACAACAACAAAGTATCAATATTTAACAAATGAAGGGGTGTAGAATTATTCTTCTTTTTTTTAAGGTTATTTTAACAAGATGGTGTTTGAGAATATATTTTAAATGTGGCTATTTACAGAGTGAATTCGATTTCAGTTAAATGAACACCCACGGGCTTTTTTACTTTTTGAAGTGGCAATAAGAACCACAGCAAAAAAGCAATAAGATCCGCGGGTGTTATTGTCTCAATGAATTGGCATTAAGACCCATACTTAAAATGTGATTCAATAACTCTTTAACTTTATACTATATTGTCCAAGAAAACTGTTGATATTGGCGCCTGCCTGGCAACTCAACTTACCCTAAGTGGAGCAATGGAGTTGAGTGAGTGGGACAGATTAACCAAAAAGGGAGTTAAAATCCTTGGATCCCGCGAACCGGGCAACACAAGTTACTGTTATCTAATAAAATTGTTGGCAAAACCCAACAAAGGAATTAAAAACCATAGCTTTTATTTACATTAAAAAAAAAGGAAAAAAAACGCCCGTGGGTGATATTTCCTTTCATTTAGGGAAATAAGACCAGCGGGCTTCATTTCCGTGGGGCTTATTACATTGCATCGGTGAAATGGTGTAATTATAGTTTAGCGTGTACTCTGAAGATTATTTAAGCACTATTTATTTATAGTAAGATTGAAAAGGGGGTGAAAGCGATTTAATGTACCATTAAATAGTTTATTATTAAGAATAGCTTAATGGCTTAATATTTTCATTGTGTTTGCAAGTTTAAACTTTGAGAAGAGTTCAAGGGTAAAATATTACCCATAAGTTTGATTGGTTGGTTATACTGGTCATTTATGTTAAAAACAAAGGAGAAAAAAAAGTCTGTTGAGAGGCAAGACTAATTTTTAAGGATAATTAACAAAAATTATCGAAATGATGCTTAGTTAAATTTTATTGGGAAAATCTTCACGGTAAAAAAAAAAACAATATTATTGTTCAATGTCCTGACTCCTGAGGCTAACTTAATCACAATACTGACCGACTATACTGGCTTACAATACGGGAGAAAAGAAACACATACCTTGTGGAAAGAAGAATAATAAATAAATTAATATGGCTGGTCCTTTCTAGATATAGTTGAACCTTATCCTTCACTCGCATGAGTCCATACGATACAATTATAGGTACCCTTCTTTTAAAAAACTTCAAATATCTGACATTTATCCAACTTTTCTATTTTTAATTTTTTTTTTAAACTAATATTTGTTTTCCTTGTGCAAAGCTGGCACGAGTCAGCTAGTATTAAATATTCTAAATCGAATAATATCTCCAAATTATGAGAGAATTTATTTTTACTAATGTCAAAATCACCTGAGTTTGTTCCTTTAAAAAAAGTGTGCAGTCCCTTGCTTGAGAACTTTGTTTTAATTTATAAAATTTATACGAATAATAAATAAGATATATATTCTGAAACCACATCAGAAGTCGAAAAGTAGTTTTTTGTCATACGCGTCTATTGCCAGTCTGTGCGTCTGTGCGTCTGTGCGTTCACTGAATCTCAACTTGAGCATTAAATAGTGTACCGATTTGCTTGAACTTTGGTAAGAAGCTTTTTCAGAAGAGAAATTTGATTATTTGTTTTAGCTCATGTAGAACTGCAAGCTCCCATACAACCATTTTCGTTTTTATTTTTTATTTTCTCGAAAATGATTAATATGATTTTAATTTAACTTCACATTTTTGACAAAAAATTTACCCGATTTGCCATTCCAGCATAGTTGAGGAACATTAGAAATGAAAAAAGCATTTATGTATGTATGTATGTACATTGAATGTCAAATTTAAATGTTGAGCAACTTTTCTGAACATAGGTACCAACATCATAACTTTCCTAAAAAGGGTCAAATACATGTGGTTTAAAAAAATATTGTTTTGTATTAAATTTTTGTTTCTATTAAATATGCAATTTAATAAGGTTTTTCATATATAGTTTTATGTGACTGTGCAATGATATGATACAAAAAATTTAGTCCGATATTCTAGCTACCTTAGGGTGCAAACTTGCGTCATTTTGATGCGCGGTGACGCTGCGTGAGTACTGTATGACGCAAAAGCGTCACCGCAGCGTCACCGCGCGTCAAAATGATGCAAGTGTGCACCGTGGCTTAATGATCGGATTATTAGAACCGAAGTTATAAGCAAGCCAAACCAAACACAATGTACATATCTTTACAATTATTATACCGACTACAAATGTAGGTACATATGAACATTTCGCATTTTTTTTTTCGACGCGAAGCAAATTTGCTACGATTGTGGTTTTTTATTGCACAAACTCCGCCGCCGCCGCCGCCGGCTTTAGAATACTATCTCCCTCTCGCCAATTGGTGGTTGAAAGTATTTTAATGCTTTTTTTGTTTTTATCAACTTCCTCATTGAATTAAATTATTTGTCCGATATTTATTTTCATGTTTTTAGTATACAATTTTGAATGATTGTAACGATCCCAAATGAGAGAATGGGACCACTATACAGTAGTATACAAATAATACTGTGCTGCAATTGTCATGTTGATAAAATTCATTCTTGTGTCGACCGTGAACTGTGAAGTAACTAACTAAACTACATAAGTCTACTATTTACAGTCCTTAAATAAAGTCTTGTTAACGTATTAAAACGCTCTAATACGCCAGTCATTTTTCCTTTAATTATATACCTTAATATTAAAAATCGGATAATTGGATCGAAAGATATAAGCATTTAAGTAAACGCAAATCGGGTATTTTTCGGATTTCGCAAAAATCATCATCAAAAACATACCCATTTTTTTCCTACGAACATTTCTCCTTTTTTTCTGTCCGTTTTATCATCTTCTTCGTTTTCTGTTTCCTCAAACTAGTAACAACAAATCATGAACGAAATAATTTTGTTTAGTTTGTTAATTTTTTCTATTTTGTTGATTTTGTTGATTTTGTTTATTCCCCTCACGTTTTGCCCCCTTTGTCTACTAGGTGTTTCATATTTTTGAAATTCTGCTGATTTTTTTATATTGTATGCCTCCATTTAAACATTTCTAATGTTAAAAAATTCTTTAAATATATATACTGAAAAGAAATAGGTATTTGATGTTTCTTGCAAAAAATGTATCATTGATGAAAGTAAACTAAAAACGAGAGCTTTACGTGTAATACTTTCCGTGTCACACATTGCGTTGTAATTGAGTAAGTTCAAAAACAAAACCATAGAGTACCGACTCAAGCGCTTTTTCTCTTTCACCCTACAAGCTGGCATTGAGAGGATTTCCTCCACAACGCTGAGCATGTACTAGCTGCCCAATGCTTTTTAAATGAAACCGCGACAAGATAGTGATCATATTATGGATTTTTGCCCAGTTTACGTTATTCTCAGTTCTCCCACCAGATATGAAATTCTTTTTTCAAACTGCACTATAAACCATGATCATACTTCTTGTAAAAGAAGTCAATCGCTGGGATTTGATCTCTCCTTTACTGAAATTAAAACAAAAAATAAAAGCCATCCTCATACCTAATTCACAATTTCAAATGTTTAAAAGATGAGCAGAGAAGTGAACTGCGCTCTATCTGCCATTCACACGTATTCACGCTTCACGGACAGGGAATTTAGGAGAGTTTTCTCTTACTGTGCTCGAATAAAATTTGTGGGTGTTTTAGGCAAGGGGGTACTAGTCGGTTCTCTTGATAATATAAGTACTCTATGAACAAAACTCCGGCACTAGGACGAACATTGATCTTTACTCAATCTTAACTTAAGTCCCAGCTACTTGTATGGGCTGTACGGTTGTTTTTGGTCATGAGATGAGAATAATTATTATCTAAAATCTGCTAGATAATGTTAAAAAACTGATAATGCAAAGTATAATAAAAATCGACCTAGTCATTTTCGAATTAATATTATCCCAAAAAAATTTTAAAACTTTTTTCGAAAATCCAAAAAAAAATTTTGAAAATTTTAGTATTCAATACTTTTGAAGTTTGGTGAAAAAAAACTTTTCTTTTATGGGAAGTATAAAATGGTAGCCTTTTTGTAAAAAAAATTACTGGATATTTTTTTAAAAAAGTTTATGGCAAGATTTTCATAATTTGGTTAAACAGGTTCCGTTATTTTCGGTTTAAAAAATAATTAAAACAACTTGTTGGGGAAATGCCGAAAAAAACGGCTAGATAACAAGTTTTAAGAAAATCGAATTACCCGTTTAGGCTGCAGCCGAACGGATTGACAAACGAACGGACAGAATTGCGAGACCCAATTATTTTACTTCGCTAGCATCGTAATGCCAAATTTGATCAAAATTTTGAGTTAGTTTTTTTTTTCAAATTCATAACTTGCCACATATCTTGTACCTAAACATACAACATCGATCGCAAGTTGAAATCGTTAGATATTTTTTAGTACTTTTGATTTTTGTCCTCTTTTTTTGTTAAGATATTAAAACGTTTAAGAAGCATTACTATTTAATTCTGAAATATCTAGCGATATTATAAACGTTTTGTACGATTCCTTTGTGCCTTTTACTTTTTACACAGACGATGCATGTTGCTATCATCCATTTAATTTGTTTTCCCAGTCCTAGTTTTTATTTTATAAAAAAATAGTTTTTCGATTTATACATTTTATAATGTTTTGATATTTTTGGAATCAAGAACTCAATTGAAAAAATGTTGCATTTAAAATTCTTAATCCAAGAATGATTGTTACAGTTGATACAGAAGTCCAATTTAAAAATTCCGTTTAAAGTCTATAAATGACCTGCCTATGCTGAATTATTATTTCTTCATTATTCTCATCTGTTTCTTTTCTAAAAGATATTAAATTAAATGTTTGTAATCTATTCCACTCAAAGCCTATTATATAAGAGTTTTGAAACTTCACAATTTATCTATTTTAAAGTATATCAATTTTCTTAAACCTTATAATTCGAATAATGGAATCAATCTATTTTGAACAACAGTTGATACAAAATTGATAGAACAAAAATACAATATAAAAAAAAATAAACAAGCAAAATCAAAGTCAAAGCAAGAGTAGAAGATTATTTTCATTGTTTATCTTTTTCATTTGATTCAATTTCCTGCATCATCATCGTCCTTCTTGTCTATCAGCAAGAAAATAAATAAACCAAAGCATCCATTTTTTTTTTTTGAATTGGCCAGCTTGTTGTTTTCTCAACTTCCGCATATATAATCTACTATATCATCCTCCCATTCTATTTCACTTACTGTATAAAGATGAAGATCGAAATGTTACACAAAGCGATAATAGAAGGAGGTGAAACTCTCTCTCTGGCACGAACAATCGTTGAAATTGGCGCCCAACGATAACATCAATCTAATAATTTATGTTGGTCTCATTAATTGCAAAAAGCAGCGTTGAACTACGAGTATTTCTGATAAAAAAGAATGAAACGTTTCAAGCTGTTTGAGATTATTTTATGAAAGGAGAAAACCCCGTTTAGTATGGAAAGCCTTTAAGTCCTGTCAGGTTTTTATTTGGTCCATATCCTTATAAAGTAGAGGAAGAAAAAAAAAACAACTATCATATAGTAAAATAAAGGCAAATTTGTTCACGAACCAAACCAAGGACTTCCCTACATACGACTATACCTACGCCACCGCCATGCCGCCGACCGACCGACGAACGTCTACTATATAAATACATAGTGTGTGTATAATTGCTAGAGGTGGTTGGAAAAAGGAAGAATAGCAGCAGCAGCAGCATCATCATCGTGGAGGAATGCTATGTGAAACATAAGGATTGCTTTTCTATTCCTCCTTCGGCATTTTCAATTTTATCATGAGCTGTAATTGAAATACTTGCTGTCGGTTAGGTTGGTTATGGGCATTTTCTTATCTATAAATCTATAGAAAGGACAAAAGGACTAATATATTCAAATTATTCAATGGATTTCAATCTTTTCTGCGGATGTCAAGAGTTTTTTTTTTCATTTTATTTTATTTTATTTTATTTTATTTTATATCCTTATAAAGAATTGGAAGGAAAAGATTGTTATTCTCAAATAATCAAATTCAAAGGGTTTTTCTTTTTTTTTGCTGGGAAAATTTAATGAATTTTGAAATTTAACAAATCTGAAGTCAATTTTATTTGGTGATGTAGAGTTGTTTCGAGGTTTTATGCAAAAATGTAATAAAAAGTTTAGTAAATTGACTTTTTGCCTTTTTTTCTTCTTCAGTTAATCTTTTGAAATTATTCAATGGTTTCGATTTCAATAACGAAAAAAATGTTGCTTCTTTTCTAATTTTTTTTTATTTAGAAGAGAAAGTGCAAATCGCTTTATTTTGACCCAAGCCCAGCATATCTATAAAGAACTTTGCAAGAAGTAATCGAACGGTATCAAGTCGTACTATGATGCGGTTAAATAGAATCCTCAGTAAAATAAAATTCAATTGGTAGATTATTTTATGATATTTCCAATATAAAAAATCAAAGACAGATATTTTCTGATGATAGTTCTTAGAATTCCTGCCGACGACGACGTGCGTTTTGTACAACGAAATGGTTGAGAGTTTTTGGTTACGAGGACTTGGTTCTGCACAAGCTGTTACGGCACCAATTTTACTTTCTTTTTTTTATTAAATCTTGGAGATGATAAGTTTTTATACCTCCCATGGAACAGATTTTTTGATTTTCTTAAAAACCATTCAACTGATTTTGATAAATTTTTTTTTCATGGGGAATGCTTTTAAATGATTTAACAGTATTGTATACTAACTATTATATATAACTTTGCATCCTATGTATTTGTAAAAAAAATTTAATTAGAGATTTTGATCAAACTTGACATTATAATGATAGCGAATTCGGAAAAGTGGGTCTTGCAATTGTACTTGTCTGTCTGTCTGTCCTTCCCTCTTCAGCCTAAACGGGTGAGCTGATTTTCTTTAAAATTGGTTTATTGTGTTTTTTGGGCATTTCCCCGGAACGTTTTTGTCATCTTTTTACGATAAAAAATAACAGTACCTGCCGTGTAATTTTTTTAGCAATTAATGAAAATCTTATTTTTCTCGAAAACGTGCCAAGAACCTTTTTTTTTTAAATATTAGGTAGCTTTTTTAAAAAAGGCTACCCATTCTAAAGGGTTTTCCATTAAGGGCGACTTAAGAAAGCCCCACAAGAAAAAGTCCAAAGGGGTCAAATCACGCGATTTTGGTGACCCATTCACATCGCCTCGGCGCGAGATAACCATGCCATGAAACCGCTCGTTCAGAATATCAATTGTGTCTTGGCCTGGCCAGCATCATTTTCGAAGAAGTACGGACCGATGACGCCTCCAGCCCAAAATCCACACCAAACAGTAACTTTATTTGGATGCATTGGCACCTCGTGAATCTCGCGTAGCAATCCCAAATCCGGCAATTTTGCTTATTCACGTACCCATTCATCCAAAAATGAGCCTCATCGCTAAAGATGATTTTTCGACCAAAATTTAGGTCAACATCCAACTGCTCCAAAATTTTAAAGTTTTATCATTTGCACGTATTGCTCGACGCTGTAACTTGCCATGATGAATTGTCTTTAGTAACTGATTAAAAGACGATATTTTGACAGAAAGTAAAAGAACCAATATGGCCACTACGAGCTGTTAAAATCAATCCGTCCCTATTAGGACGGGTATAAGAGAAAGGTATAAAAGAAAAATTCAGGAAAATGTTTCTGAATGGTTCCATAGAACTATTTTTGTTTTTGATTTTTAATATTCTCAAAACTGGTTCAACCGATTTTGATCAATTTTTTTCTGGAAATGATTTTAAGAAGTTCTAAAAGTTTTGTGTATTAAAATTAAAATTTTTTTTTTTTTTATTTTAAAAAATGTTTTTCGACTTTCTCTGCAACTGATTTTAATGACATTTTTTTATTAAGAGTTTTTTATAACAATGCTGCATATCAAAATTCTCAAAAAAATAAGTTTGGAATTAAAAAAACAAATTTAAAATTATTTCTTAAAAATTCTATACATCAAAAATGAGTGGATGATTTTTTTTTAAATACATTTTTTAACTCCGCATTAATAGATACTTAAAATGGTGTAGGAATTTTTTTTCTTAAAAATGTCAAAAAAATTTTATGTATACAAAACAATTTGTTTTAAATAACCGCTCCAACGATTTTAAAAATATTTTTTTTTAAGTTTTTAGAAATCAGATGGTGTTTGTGTCAAAAGAATTTAACAAAAATAACGTGCAAAAAAGGCAGTATTGTGCCATCTAGACTATAAATGTAAACTACAAGTTTGTTAACGTATAGATAATTCTACGTAGACAATCAACGTACATATCAACGTCGACAATGTAGACAATTCATAATTTTTTTTATTTTCCTAAGCCTAAAAAAAATTCAATTGCGATTTAATCCAAGTCATCTTCTTCAGAATGAAGGGCTCTGCCTTCTTCTATTCGTAGGGAGTAGTAGACATGAAGGAGCTTCTTTAACCGCTCAAACGTAAGACGGTTCCTTGATGAAGAGTAGTATCTCCAGCTGGAAAAAAAACTTTCTAAATTTTTGCGGAAGAAGCAGGAATTTGTAAAAGTTTTCTGACTATATTTGCCAAATTTGGTGCTTCTAACCATGGGTTTTTTTAATATCATTTTTATCAGTCTTTGTTTTTTAATAATACTTTGCCTTTAAAGCTCTTTCTGCGTCCACTGAACGCGTTCTTCTGGAATATATTTTATTGATTTTCAAATTAATGTGACAGCAATTGTATACAGTGTATACATAATTGTTGACATTGTCGACATTGTTTACATTGTTGACATTTTCGACACAACTGTCTACGTTTAAATGTAGACAACTAAAGTCGACACGTAGAGGAACAACACTGAAAAAATGTCAAAAGTACTAAAAAAATAATTTTGTTCTTTAAAAAAAATAAGTTGTTTCTCGCCATGTTATTCTGTCTTGTGAATTTTTGACCAAAATCTGAAAACGAGTTTTTTTTTTAGATAACTCTGGGCATAACATGCATTAAGTTAAATCGAAATAGTTATAGCTTTGATATAATTAAAAAAAAAATTTAAAAATCATTATATGAAGGAGCTACATGTTCTATGTGAGCTAAAATAAGAGATGTTCTGTACCAAATTTCATCAAATCGGTAAATCAAGATTTATACTCACTGCATACAGATCTATACAACATCTTATCCTACAAGGCCAAAGGTGGGGAGTAATTGACATATGTATTGTCAATAAGGTTAATGAAAAAATTCGTAAGAAATAAAAATTTAGTCGATTTTTAATTGATTGTCTGTTTCGGTTATTAACAGAAATATGTTTTCAACTAAATAAGAAGAAACAAAGTTCTCTAAGTGCTAGTCAAGTTTTGCTGGAAAATTTTGGCTCTTCGGGGAATATCAAGGGAAAAGTTAGTTATTAAATTTTAAATCACCGTCTGATGTATAACCCGAATTTGTTTAAATCAGTTTAGTCACTAGGGCTTTACTTTGTTGGCCATGAGCAGAGCATACCCTTTAATACATAAAGACAAAAAAAAAGACATTATGCTCTAATAAGCTAATAACATTGAAACGTGTTCAATGTTTGTATGTATGTACATATATAATGTAGGTAAATGCTTTCATATAAGCAAATAAATGATCTGGAAACTATATATGTAATATAAATGTACATATATGAATTAGGTAACATCTTTGCATATCTTTATAGAACTTTCACAAAAAGTCACGTTTACTAACCCTTTCCTTTGGATAATTTCAAATGAAAAACAAACTTTTCCTAAACAAAAATGTCACGATATATTTACCATTTATTTTCACTAGAATCCTTAATGCCATCTTATAAGTTCAAACGTGTCTACTACCTATATATATGTAACTAAATGTACCTTTGCCAAATTTTGTAAAATAAACAAAACAAAAATAAAACATATACCTTCCATACATAATCTTATGCCATCACCATTAACATTGTCATCAGCAGGATCTGTGTCATATTTTCCCAAAAGGAAAATTACCCTAAATAATAATAATATTGGCCTAGTACCTACATATATGTTGACACACAATGAATATTTTCTTTAAAAACAATTTCCAAAAAAATAAAAATAAAAAAAAATACAATTTATATTAAATTAGACTTCAACGTCAAGACTTTTCAAGATGTCTTCTTCGTTTTTTTGCTCATGATATGAAAATATCCAAGCAAACGAAGATATCCTGGATGAAAAACCCTATATATAGGTAGGTACCATTGCTCTTCCTTCATCATCATCACAGTGTAAGGATCCTCTCTACTGGCAGGATGTACAGTACACTCTTTAACAGAGCGTGTGTGACAGCTCGCAGAGAACTTACGGAGATTAAAATCAAACGTCATTTGTATTAATTTTAGTATTTAATCTTATTGCTTCTTCTTTTGTTTGACAACCATCAGAATATTACACTACCCACCTACCTACCCTACAAACATACTTAAACCTCCATAGAGAAGATATTCCGCTGGGAAGGCAAGGCAGGATATGTAATCTACTTTATATGAGTGAATATGGACTTTTGTATAATTGAAATGTTTTTGACACAAATGAAATTTCCCATTGGTGATAGTAACAAACTTATTTTGTACTTCACTTGTCATGTATATATAAACGAGTATCTGGGAGAGGAGAGGTAAGAAGGACGGCAGAGTTAATGAGGACCTACTTATTCTGGATGCTATGTAGGATGATGTGTTGTGTAAATACTTAATTACAAAATACTTTTTGTGTACGAAAATAAAACAATTTTTGTCATAACCAGGACATATTTGTGAATATAACGCTCCATGTCCTGGCAATGATGTTAATTAATTTTAAATGATATGATGATTAAAAGTTTTTTTTTTTTTTTTTTTTTATTTATTAATTTTTTTATTGGGAAATTGGGAAAAAAGTTTGATACTTCAGGTTAATATTCAGCAACGATTTCGAAGGTTATAGGTATACACAATTACAAAACATTATGTAAATGCAAAGATAACGGAAATATACATCTCTCGATTTAAAACTTAATTAAATCTATATAGACGAAATTATGAACAAAGCAATGGTTCAAAGTTCAGCGTTTTTAAAAAAGCTTTTAGAAAAGGAAATATTTCAAACAGTTATTGTATATACATAGTTACAAAAACAAGTTCAATACATTGTAATATTACCACGTTTATAAAATTTTGTCTTGCCTCATAAAAATATTTTATTTTAAAAAATCACAAATTCTATTTAAAAAAAAATTAAAATCGTTGGAGCGGTATGAAAAAAAAAAAATTATATATAAAATTTTAAAAACATTCTTAGCAAACAAAATTATACGCCATTTTTTAGTATTTACGAATGCGGAGTCTAAAAATGAATTTTGAAAAAAAAAATGATCGAAATATCGAATTGTCAAAAATCCAAAGATTCTTTTTTTGAAAAATTTGATATGCACATTTATTCAAATTAATTAAAATCTCTTGTGTAAAAAATGTCGTTAAAATTGGGTCAACAGATAATGAGATAGTCGAAAACCAGTTCTATGAGAGATACCATTTTTAATCGATAGATCACATAAAAATTTTATCCAAAATCTTGTGAGCCGTTTTTCAGAAAAATGAGATTTTCCTTACCGGTTTTTAAACACTTGTATGGAAGACACCTATGTTTTTGGTCATAAGAAATTTTATCTAAAATCTGCTAATTAAAAATTTTGATATACAAAACTTTTAAAATTTCTTGAAAGATTTTCTGTAAAAAAATGCTCAAAATCAGCTGAGCCGTTTTTGAAAAATCAAAAAATGGTTCTATGGAAGGTACCATTTTAAAAAAAATTTGTTCACAAAATGGTAGCATTTTTGTAATACAAATTACAGATTTTTTTTTAAGTTGTGCGCATGTTTTTGAGAAAAATAAGATTTTCATAATTTGGTAACAAAAATTGTACGACAGGTACCGTTATTTTTGGTCTTAAAAAAAATTAAAAAAAACATTCGGGGGAACGCCCAGAAACCACTAGGTACCAAGTTTAACCCATTAAAGACCAAGGACCTTAAAAATAGAGATAAATCAAAAATCTTTGAAATGCTGTTTATTGAGTTTTATATTTAAACAAAAATACTATTTTTTTAAAACTTTTTTTTCAAGTTTGGTATTTAGAGGGGTGTACTCAATTGAGTACACTGGCCAGATATGGGTACATTCTCTACCTAGTTATGAAAGATTTCAAAACATTCTTTTCTAACGAAAAAAGTGTTTTGACACCGCTCACAAATCCATCGAACTCTGCTGTGACATATCTGGAACCGTGGTTGATTTTTTATTTTTTTTTGGGAAATGTCCTCTGTTACTGCGTACAAAACTTTCTGGTATATTTGGCTTATTTGGAGCTTTTTTTGATGACTGAGCGTAAATAAGTTCTCGCTATGGTCCTAACAAATGGAAGGAGATTACGGTTTTCTTTATTTTTCAAACAATTGAGTCGCCAAGCATTCACCACCATTGAGTTTAGCATGTGTGTGAATAATGACCACCACCATTTTTTGCCCTTTATTTTTATGCGGTAGTTGTTCACAAATTGGTGATGAAGGTCGACTCCACCCATGCCTATGCAACTAGTGGCTTTGCGGAATAATGACCAAAGTATTTTACCATCGCTACTTTGCTCCATACAATCAAATCTGTAACATCGTCATCGAACAAATGTTCAAAAGTTTCAACTTTGTTTTCCAATTCCAACTGTTCTTTTACTTTGGTTAAATTTTCCAAATTATAAAATGTTTCACCCATTTCAGGAGAATAAACTACATGATTGGACATTTTATGGAGCAATATTCTCAGACTCACATCTAGCTGATCTTTCTTCCCTTATATGTGCAAGTGGGATATTGTCTTTACTTTCAAATCCATCATCGATTTCTATCTCTACTACCTCTGGGATGTCAATTGGAATATGGGAATCAAACAAATCATCCTCACAAATACCCTCCTCGTCTGTTTGAATACCAACATCTGGAGGAATAACCACTATATCTCTTTCATTTCCATCATCTGGAATATAATCAACAGCCATGTAGAGATTTGGAAGCGCCTGCCATAAAAGTTACTGCAGTTTATAGTTGAAAAAGATATTTCTCTGCAAATCCAGTGAGAAAAAAAAATTAGCACGGTTTTGGCCAGTGTACTCAATTGAGTACACCACTTTTGTGCACGACTTATCATAAAGAAGAAAAAAAATTTTGTTTGTAATCTATATGCAATGTTTTTTCTAGATACAAAATCTAAGGAATAGAATCCATTATTCAAACATTTTTCGAAAGTTTAAATTTTTACCAACATTTTACTTTAGTAAAGTCACCAAATTGCTTCAAACAAGAAATGCTCGACACAAAAGTTCACGAAAAAACTTGAAAATGGTTTTCAACCTCAACAAATTCACTGCAGGTCTTAAAGCACATGTCAACAAATGTTTTCCAATAGAAAGAAATAAAAATCAAAACCAACTTTTTGACAAAAATCCAATTAAAATTTAGCAAAATACTGTACTCAATTGAGTACAGTGGCAGGTAATGGGTTAAGGAAAATCGACCCACTCGTTTAGGCTACAGCTGAAAGGATAGAAAGACAGACGGACAGAATTGCCAGAGCCTTTTTTTGGACTCCGCTATATCGTAATGTCAATTTTGATCAGAATCTCAAGTTCGATTTTTTTAACGAATCCATAACTTGTAATATATAGTACCTATAATATATCGTAATTAAAAAGTGGTTGACCAACAAGTTTCTTCCTATTTGGCAAATATGAGTTCATCAATAAATTTGTTACTATTTAATTGAAATCTGAACGTAATTCGAAATATCCAAATGGTTCAAGGGTAAAAGGGTACACTTTTGCCATTGAATTTTGTAAATTTTTTCAAAAGGTTCAAAATGCACCTTCCAAGTCTCCCAATGTTCAACTAGATTGAGTATTTGATCGCGCATTTTCTTATTTCGAAGCAAAAGACTTTAAAAAATTTCGAAGAGTGCGTCGTCACTTAGAATCAATAAAAAAAAAAAAACAATTTAACTCTTTCAAATAAAATTTCCAAGAAATTTTGTTCTTGTACCTACATGGTTCTTCAAAATTCTGAAATCAAGACCATCTAGATCATCGATCATTGACAAAAATATCAATACATAAACCATAATTTAGGAATTTAGGTATTTTAATTTTATCCCAATTCGACTATTAAAATTATAAAAAAAAAAAAAACAAAGACTATTTTTAAAGAACTTTTTTGAACACCCCTTTTTTTATTTAAAAAAATCCAATTATTTTTTTTTTAATTTGGTCAAATTTTTTTACTTTCAAATTCGAAACATGATCATTTAGAAAATCACACTTAGCTGATATGCGCCATTCTTTAGAATTATTCTCAATCCTCGTATTTTGAATGATGAAAATACAAAAAAAAAAATACAAACATTTTTTGGACCAGCTTCATGTAGGCGGCCATCAGTGCCATGTTTTAAGCATCACGTCGCTTTCTTTGCGTTAATTGCACAATTCTTTTCTTTCCTTTTACCTTTCACGACTTCACGTGTATCTTATAACAACCTTATACGTGACGTTTTGAAATATTAATTGAATCCTCAGTCGGCTCTAAGATCTTTCTTGATTACTTTTTTTTTAATACTTAGAAATTAGCCGACGACTCACTTTTTTGAAGGTAATTTTAAATAATTTAAATTTTTTAGAATGTAAATAAAATAAAAATAAAATTTTTAAAAGACCTGAAGAATTACGTAAACAGCATACGAAGCGTCATCTAGTTTTTAAACATTTTTAAAATAATATAATCAAGAAAGATGTCAGACCCAATCGGGATTAAATTATTCTTAAAACGTAAGTTCTATACATTTGATGATCGCTCTTTGGCGTAATTTCTAATTTAATTTTTGAATATTAAACTGGAAATCATTTTTTTTACTTAATTTCCATTTTTTGTCTGTGTTGTTTTTTAAGCGAGACAATTTCTTATATTCCCATACAATTTCCTTTTCAAATTCTGTCTTTTTTTACTTTCCTCCCAAAAAATTGTAGGCCTTTTTCCAAAATTAGTTTCGGATTAATTTCTGATATTCCAAAATTTGTTGCTAGCTATTTAATTTATTTATATTTTAAAACTGCTCATACTCGTAGTTGTATTAAATTTCAATAAAATAAAATAACAAATCCAAATTATCAAGCTTACCTGATTATTATTGGCAGATACATCTATTGGTCTTGGTCGGCGTCTGTGTATCCGTCTTCTCGCTGTTTGATAAATTTTCCAATATAATACTAATATCACTGTGAGTGGAACATAAAACGTGCAACACGTCGCAAAAACCTTTAAATAGAAAAATAATTTCAATATTTCTATCAATTATAGAATTGTTAACTTAGAAGATTCATATGGAACTTATCTATCTGGCTTAGAATCATTTATCAACACGTTGTATTATGTGTTGAAAAATTATCCTGATACAGATACGTAGAAAATAAAACACGGCTAATTATGTAGGTAAATGTACCTGATATGACACATCCTGTGATACCATACACTTTTGCTGTTCAATTCTTTGTAAATATTCAGGATCTTTCCATCCGAATTGTGGAGCTAGTGATACTATCACCGAACAAAACCAAACGAGAAATATCATAATGAATACTCGTTTACTTGTCCGCGAATGCATATAGTCTATATTCGTTACCGCCCAGTATCTGTAATGTATAAAATACATAAATAATTATAAATAAATACAAAGTAATATTTTATTTAAATATAACTACATATTTATAGATATAAGGATGTTTTGGAGAATGCATTAGAGTTAGTTCAATTTTGTTGATGAACTGTTAATGAATTTTTAGATTTTATTATTCTGGGTAAATTCAAAATTTTTCAGTCTTGTTGATATGGAATCCATGGATTTCTTAAATTAATACCTTTTTAATATTGACTTAATGATATATTAATTTGTAAATGTCAAGCCACGCTATGTTGTTAATAGTACACAACACATTATTGTAAATAATTTATTTTGCTTGTTTCAAATATCCCGTGATAAATAAATTTTGTATTATAAATCGAACACGAACTTTCAAATCTTCCGTTCATGGAGTGTACGTCTAGATTTTAATTAACTAATTTTGAGTCACTTAAAATTATTTTTAGAAGAAAAAAAAGTAACGGAAACAAAATTTTAAAAATAGTGGATTTAAAAAAAATTAATATTTTTAGGTATTTTTAGAATTTAAAATTCAATTTCGAAAAAAATATGAAATCAATTTTAAAATATAAAATTTTCAAAATAAAAAAAGATGAAAAATATTTAAAAATGAATTGTTTTTTTTTTTTTTGTTTCTACGCGTAGGTATAACTCGGCTCAACATTATTCTATCTGTAGAGGGATTTTTTTTATTGGAATTGAACTAAGGAAAAAAAAATAATACCGAGAAATTTTGACCGGAACTAGAAAAATCGTGAAAACCTAAAATTGCATACTTTCAGGTGTGGATGGAAAATTATTGATTCTAAGAAAACATTACGGAATTGACAATCCGCTGGACTGCAAAAGTGCCAACAGATGGCATAATGCTCTCAGATTCTCAGCCGTATATACAAATTATTGGAGCGTGCCAACACTGGTCCGAAATGCAGATGGTTGTAGATCACAGTACACAAATCTAAGGTAATATAATGCGCAGGTTGTCAAAGTTAAAAGTGTCAAAAAATTAAAAATAGCTGTTCGAGTGCCCATAGGAACTCAATACAAATCGTTAGAAACAACAACAAAAAGTTGAAATAATATAAGAAAAGAGGCACTGGTTCCACCTTTTTTCTCCATTTTGACAGATGTGCAGAACTGAAAAATGAGCTCAGACGTTAATTCCTTGCTTCATTTGAATTCTTTAGCCATTTTAATTTGTGCTTATTTATCAACATCCAAAATGAAATAAAGCAAATCCAAAAAACAAAGAAAGAGTAGAAAGAGTAGAAAGAGAAACGTCAAAAACACGCAAGGAAATTTCTACCCGTGTGTTCAGATAGATTTATTTCTGTTTCATCTTTTCGTTTTTTCTTTCTATTTTGCACTTCATTCACGCGAGGCTAAACACGCGCTGTGTAATACCGGATTTACCGCTATTTGAGAATGTTAAAGCTGCAATATTTTTGTGTGCTCTGAGTTGCAGCCGTTGGTGGTTAAAAAAGGTTTGTATTTCTCGGTCCGGTTTTCAGGACCGAGATTGCACAAATGCACATTAACAATGACGATGATAGCTCGATTGGAACTGCAGCTGGTTGTTGATTTGGTCGTGTTTGTAGACAGATTTACCACTAGGGTACAATAGCATCCTGAGGGACTTTTTTTAGTGGAATTCCGGGATACATTTTTGTTTAAAAAGGATACATTTTTTAACATAATTTTACCTCTACAAAATGTTATTTTTTTAAACAAATAATATCTAAAAATAAAACAATGGAAGTAATAAATGTTTACTGAAGAGCTTTGTTCTGCATCTTATTCAGGAAAGGATTGGCCTTCAATTTAAAAATGGATATTAAACATTGTTTTTTTTTTTTAATTTAATGTGAAACTACATTGTATTCTATAATTATGATCTTATTTTATTTATTTTAAAATATTTTTTTTTTATCTAAAATAAAAAAGATTTGAGAATTCTTAGATTCGTACTTTTTTTTTTAAATTGTATGCATTTACTTTCGAAATGACACATATTTTTCAACCGGATTTATAAATGCCTGCGGTAACACTGTTTGTAGATCTTGTTCCTCTCCCAGCAACCGTTATTTGGACCGAGATCTGCACGACGATTTAGCTCGTTGATTGGTGACGATTATAGTTTTTCATCGTCGCCCTAGTGTTTTTCTGCTTTGGTGTGCTCGTCCACATTTTGTGATTAAGCTTAGCCCTCGGGCTGCCCTCTAGTTCGTTATCTGCTTTGTTCATTATCTTTTTGGACAAATTCATTAAAAGGTTCTGTTTTATAAATTTTATTTAATTCCTTTTCGCAGATAATGAGGAAGTCGAAAATCAGAAAAAAAAAATGTTCTCAATATTATATTGAAGGTAAATTTTGAACCTATACTGTTCTAACAGCATAAAAGTTTTTGAAAATCATGTAATTTAATTCAATCATGTAAACTGGTGTAAGACTCATACAGATTCTTCCATGCATTCTATTCCAAATGTAATGATATCTAAATCAAAAAATATCTGTTCTGGCTTTCTATATAGTCCATCGTTCAATAATCCAATTTACTCATTTGATTTAATTTTTATATAAATAACATAAAAGGTTACAAATCCAATTTTTAAAAAGGTCTATCGTTTAAAAGATTGACCCTTTCATCGATTCAAAATTGTTTATTAAAATCGAGGCAAGTTATGTCGTTTGGTTTTTCTTTTCCAAAATAAAATTGATGTTAACATATACTCTGCTTTAGTAATTGTCAGAAATATAATTAAGATAAAGAAGTATTTAAAAAAAAAAGTCGTAACAATTAGGTATAAAAAGAAATTAACCACTACTAACACTGTTAAAGCAAAAATGTAATTTGTCCTTCCTTTATGACATGTATCCTTCCTTTATTTATATATACGTATAATGATGGACTGACACATTTTGTTCAATTTTCTAAGATAATTTCTCTTCGACAAAAAATTATTGTTAATGAATTAAAAGGCAAACGAGTATTTCCATCTTAACATCAATTAAGAATTTCCTCGTACATACGTAGGTACATATAAATTGTCATCTAACTCAAACCCTTGTCAATTACCTTTTAATGACTTACGATTTTTTTTTTTCACTCAAACTTACTTTGAATCCTGAAAGAAAAAGGATGAATATTTTTCTTGTTTGCTTTTTCTTCAAAAAAAAAAAAACAAAAAATTCCTGACGAAATAGTAGAAAACTCGTAATATTTCAAAAGACAAAAAAAAAAAAAAATCCGAAAACCTGCCGACAAAACCATCAGAATATATACCCTCATCAAATATTGTTTACCTTAATTAAAAGCTACCTTCAAAAATGTTGTTAGGCAAAATGTTTGCTGTACCACCTCTCACCTTCTCAGCATTTTTCTTCTATATAACACCTGTATTTCACATCATCAGACCCATCAAACTATATTATCCCTTTGATTGTTGTTGTTGTTGTTGTTTTTTTTTTTTTTTTTTTTTTGAAAAGTTTTAATTGAATTTATCAGTTGAGTGAATTGAAGAAGAACAAAAAAGTTATAATTTATTCAATAAGCCGACCACTCATTCTCACCCGCCACGTGCGTCGGCTGCTTATATAATATAATTCAGTTCAAGCCTTCCAACACAAAAAGGGAAAAAATCCTTACCTTCCAATTAGCTTAAAAAGGATTTGCGTGTTTCAGTTCTTGTTTGGTTCTCATTTAAATGAATAATTTTAGATTGAAAAAGATGTTTTTTTTTTTGTTATGAGAATTCAATTGGTAAATCCAGTTATCTTCTAGTTTTTAGTGAAAGCGTTAAAATGAATAATATGAGATTGAGAGCGTGACGCGATACAATATTATGTAGGACTGCTGGAAGGAGAGATAATTTGGCGCGACACGCGATAACTTGTTAACGAATATTAAGGCTTTTCAAGTTAGTTAGGTGATAAATAATAATATGAATCAATTTGGGAAAAGATGGTTTGGAATTTTTAATCTTTAAGGATAAAGGTTGAGGACATAAATTAAATTCTTGATAAAAGTTTTGATAAAAGTTTTCACATAAATATTTATGAAATCATAAGATACCGCTCCAAACCTGTGATATATTTTATTCATAGCACCAATAAATTAAAATTATTTTTTTTTTTAAAGCTTCATAAGTTTCACTTTGCATTTTTGCAATTAAACCGTGAGCCCCTTGAGCAAAAAACGTGACATACACATTTCTAATTAACTTTTAGGCTTATCATTATACATTTTTTATATTTTTGACGTTTTAAGAATAAGTTTATTGACAGTATAAGAATTTAAGAGCAATGAATGAGTTTTAAGTTAAATAAAAAAAAAATGTTATGAATTAGGCACTAATGTAGCTCATTTAGCATGAACCCCGAACAAAGAAGCTTAAACCAATTTTAACTTTTTAAACAACTAGCAGACCCGTGCTCGCGTTGCTTTGCAAAATACCCTTAATTTATGTATATTATATTATTAAAAAAAATTTAATATGCCTACGTTCTGAGAAAAATCACTCTATTTGTAGGTACATATCGCTCACCGCCTGCAATAATGGCACAAGGCCAAAAAATTGAAATTTGAACTGTGGACGCCATTATGATTAAAATTAAACCCTTTACATTGATACTTCTTCTCAATTACGAGAGATGGAGATAGTGTCATTATGGTTTCGAAAATGGCACTTAAAGACTTTCGATGTACATTGCTTAATGCAATAATGACACTTTCGCAAAAAAAGGCGGCTGCCGAAAAAAAGGTTATAAGTATGTAATGCTTTTCACATCAAATGGCAAATCCGTGTCAGGATAGCATTATTTAAATCGCTTGTATCTCGAAACTGAAGAAAATGCGTTGTGCCATTATTGCAGGTGGTGAGCGATATGTACATATTTTATTTTTTTGTTAGGTAGGTTCATGTTCGACCAGCGAACAGAATCCCCTTATTTTTTTTTTTCTTTATCATCACAACGATGCCATGTTTGATTGCTTTTCTCGTTACATTTTTTTTAACTTGATTGCCCTTTAAAATTTTTTGCCCTAATGCCCTCATAATTCTTCAGTAGGTATGCAGAAGAAAATAAAAACAAATATACGTTACGTACCTACCCACTGTGCTGCACTATTATAAAAAAAGATCCAACAACTGAATGGAATGAGGAAGTTTAGCAAAAACGGAAAAAGATGTCAGAGGAAGAGTAAATCCAAAAACGACTCAACTTAAATATTTTTTTCTTTTTATCTTCAGCCTTTCAATCGGCTCATTTTTGCACTGCTTTGCTTCCACTCAAATTTTTGTTTGTATCTCAAGTCGATTGACAGACACATAAACAACAGAGGCCATTTTTTCATGTTCTCCGTCTCACATTTTTTGACGAATCCATTAACTGCCTTGCCCCAATTTTAGTTCTTACATGTATGTATGTACATATAATATCGCACGCCAGTTAAAACAGTTCAATGGCACAGAGAGGAATTGAGTGGACAGAAAAAAATCAAATAGAAAGAGGAGGAAGAGAAAATGCAAAAACATCGCATCGGAATGATAATGAAGTGGAACAAAGCAGCGACCCCTTGATTGCGCATGAAGACAATTTCTAGATCAAAAAATATAAAAAGTTGTAATTTTAAAATTTGTTTAAGTACATATTTCTCAGGTTGTAGGTGTAATTAAGAAAAGATTTAAGCCTTAAAACTTGCGTTTAAATATTGACTTTTTGAAACAATCTCTATTATTGTAAATTGTCCAAAAGGTTTTGACGTATAAGTGAAAATGTGTTTCAACCTCAAAGAAAATGTTGACAAATAATTTAAAAAAATTAATATTCTGATTAAATAAACAAATTAGAAAAACAAAAAAATAGTCTTAAACAATCTTATAAATATAAAGAATATTATAAAATTTGTTTCATGTAAATCAATTTAATACTTTCTAAGTTTACGCCGCCGCCGGGCATAATAATATTGCTTCGTCTTTATATAATAGTAATGATAAAATTAAAAAAATAAAAACTCCTTAGTTACCCGAGACGAAATCGAGACTTTTACTAGATTAGTACAACACCATACAATTTATGAAACGACCATAACCTTTTTTGTAAAAACTCATTTTCCATAAAAACCACAAATTTATCAAATAACTGACTTGAAAATTACAAAGATTTTCTAAGAAATTTTAAAAACTACGGTAAGGAAATAAATATAATTATGTAAAGTTAAGTAGTTTCCAACCAAAGAGATGAAACTTAATTTTGAATTCATTTATTTGAATAGGTATTTCGGAGAAATTATTATTTTTCAACTGCAACATAAATATTTAAAACAGAAACATATTCAAATAAAACACTTACCTACGAACAAATTCTTAGAATTATTTCATTTAGAAATTAATGATAAAATCTTTAGTTTCTAAAAAAACAAACAATATTAAACCCAGGAAATAAAAAAAAATAACAAAACATGAAATAACCCTGACTATAATTTGTTATATAATATAAAACTAAAATATTCAAGTCAGAAAACAAATAAATATTTTCGTTAAAATATATAATAAATGTAGATGACAAACAATAATTATAAAAAGAAAACAACTAAAGATTCTAGTGAAATTTCCCTTTAATGCAGAGTAGCATTGGTATCTTAATAATAGAAAACTCCAAAAACTCACAAGTAAAATGAGTTTCGTTTTATTGAAATTTTCAAAAGAACCCTGGATGTTTTTCTCATACCGCATAAAAAAAAATAAAATATGGATTTTAAGCTACAAGAATGTCTGTCAAATTCTTAATATTTTTTTTTATTTAATTTTAAATAAATTTCCTTAAAGAATAGAATTTAAAAGTTTTATCTAAATTAATCATTACTGTGTTGGAGATGTCCGAAAAAAGTAGGTATCCTCATAACGTTCGTCATTGTGTGCTATCGTACGACGTTCATCCGCTATAATTTTGAGCTAGAGGCCGAGTAAACCGATTGGCTTTAAATTCGATCCAGAGAATTTTTATGTCACTCTCTAGAGGTCAAAAGCAATTGAAAGAAAACTGCAGTTCAGATTATTTGCCATGATATTTGCATGATGTAAATTGGGTTTTGACGTTTTTTAAAACGATTAAGACACAGAAAACAAATCTAAGGTAATATATTACACAAGTTGTCAAAGTTGAATGTTTCAGAAATTAAAAATGACTGTTCGAGTGCCCATAAAAAATGCTCACATTATTAGAAATAAAACAAATAATTGAAATTAGACAAGTTAAAGGGCGCTTCATCCATCGTTTTCTTCAATTTTGACGAATGCGCAAAATTGTTTATATTATTGATTATAGCATTTTGTTATTTTGCATTAAATGTTTTCCAAATTACGTTTCCTGATATGAATAATATGACAAAATTTATTATCTTTTCGAATTTTTCAGTTCACAATTATCATTTAGTTTTTTTGTTTGATTGAATTTTTGAAACTCGACAATTTTTATCTGTCATTTTATTGTTTTGCATTAGCATTTTATTATTTCGTTTTGTATTTTTTTTTGTTTTGTTTTAATTGGAATAGAAGAAAGCGAAACAACAAAATTTAGCATAGAGAATTAAACAAAATTAATAAACCAAAAAAATAATTTAAAAAACCCATTTATTTTTAGTATGAGTTTATAGGAGTAAGAATTGAAAATACAATGATTGAAAGAAATGAAGAATACTAAAAGAGAGAACGTAAAAATACATATTTATTTATAAAAAATAAATAAAAAATAAAATAGGAAATAAATAATTATAAAACGTGGCGTGGCGATATTTTGCGAAATAATGAAAAGGCAAAAAGTTGTTTCGCGAAAAAAAAAACACTTGGCCAAATGTCAAACAATGCAAAAAAAAAAACATTAAATTGTCAAATGATTTTTGCGAAATATTTGAAAATATTTAATGTTAATTGGTTAATGATTGAAAAACAAAACGTAAATTGCCAATTAAACGACTAACTTTAGTTAGTTTCCAAACAAGGATGACCAATTTGTTTTGGAGAAATGCGAACAATCGATATTACAGGCTAAAAACTGATGGGTAAAGACAATATAAAAACAAAATTCCATACAATATGAATACAATGAACCAGTAGATCGATTAAGATGAACTTTGCATGTGTGGCAATGAATTGGGTAACAAATAAAATCAATATATTTCCACCCAGTGCCATTACTACTTTGAAAAAAAAAAGAAAATTCATATCGCTGTCAAAATGGATAAAAAGCAGGGTTGTTGTCAAGGTAAATTTTATAGATAATGTTTTTTTAAGAAATGCAGCTACGAAAAGTTTTTGCCTCGCCCATTTTTTTTTTTTTTTTACATTTTTCTGACTGTTTTGTATGGAGCAAGTTTTAGTTCCATAAACCGATTTTAATCATCAAATTCTTCTAACCCAATTCCCGCTTTTCGAAAAGATCGCAGGGGCGAGAGTAGGGAATATTATCTTAATATGAATATACAAAGTCTAAAACCTTCCTCAAACCGGGGGATAACGATGATTGAACTACCACTTTCCAACACTGCAGTCAATTACTCACTCATTCTAATATTCTGACTGCTGTAACGCACAATTTTTATTTCTTGCAGGATTTAACAACTGTATTCCATTGTTATAGGCATTTATATTGTCACCTTGCCCTGACTTAACACTTGTCAAGTCTCAAGTTCACGCACAATTTCCAATATTTTCAGCCTGGCCCTATATATAGGAGCCCAGATTATCTGCCTAACAAGTGTGAAAAATATGAAATGCCAATTTTGTGTGATACACTGAAAAAAAAATCGTTTGTAATATCAATAAAAACCGTTTATTGACTTCTTTTCATTGTCTCCATAAACTTTTTGTTGATATTACATTTTTTCTTTTAAAATTTTCTACTCAATAAACGATTTGTTGACTCAGTTAAATTCTGTTTAAATTAAAATTTAAAGATCAACAAACGGTTGCTTGGATTAATAAACTTTTTTTGTGACACAATAAACTCATATATTGCGTCAAACAATTTTTTTTTATAAAACAACCTTTTTTACTTTGTGACAATAAACAAGTTATTGAATGTCAATGAACATTTTAATTGATTTAAAATTTTATTTTGTGTTTTGGCCTAATGAACTATTTATTAGCTCATTAAAGTAATGTGTTTTTCAAAAGGGACGCTACAAAAGTAGAGCAACAGGGACAGCAAACGACGCCATATTTCTTGCCGCTCTTTTGACATTTCTCTTCAATAAGGTTTTCCATTTCATGAACTATGGTCTTCATAATCGTCCTTACAGATCAACAATTGAGCGTCTAGTGGAAAAATTTGAATCCACAGGCACAGTACAAAATGTTCCCGTGCCAGTGAGACAATGAAGTACCCGTAGTGTCGAGAATATTGCTGCCGCTGAGGCTTCAGTTGCAGAAAGCCCAAATGTGTCTCTCACACGTCGTTCTTAAGCGTTGGGCATCTCTGTGACGTCGCTGTGGCGAATTTGGCGAAAAGATCTTGGCCTACATCCTTACAAGATTAAATTGACGCAAGAACTGAAGCCGCTTGACCACCAGAAGCGTCGTATGTTCGTGAATTGGGCTGAGCAACAACTTGAAAATGATTCGAATTTTCATCGAAAAATCATCTTCAGCGATGAGGCTCATTTCTGGCTGAATGGCTTCGTCAATAAACAAAATATGCGGTATTGGTCAGGCAGCAATCCACACGTACTCCATGAGTCATCACTGCATCCCGAAAAAATTACGGTTTGGTGTGGTTTATGGACCGGCGGCGTCATTGGGCCGTACTTCTTCCGTGATGATCAAGACCGGCACGTTACTGTGAATGGAGATCGCTACCGTTCAATGATAACCGAATATTATTGGCCCCAATTGGATGATATGGACTTGGAGGACATGTGGTTCCAACAGGACGGCGCCACAAGCCACACAGCGAATGTCACAATCAATTTATTGGAAACCAAGTTTGGAGAACGTGTTATCTCACGAAATGGTTCAGTCGCTTGGCCGCCTCGGTCGTGCGATTTGACGCCGTTAGACTATTTCCTGTGGGGCTACGTCAAGTCTATGGTCTATGCCAACAAGCCAGCGATGATTGATGAACTTCGTACGAATATCGAACGTGAAATTGCAGCAGTATCGACCGATTTATGCTTGAAAACCGTCGAAAATTGGGTTCAGCGTCTGGACTTCTGCAAGCGTGCCCGTGATGGCCATGCAAAAGAAATTGAGTTCCATATATAATGGCATCAAACGTACTTTCACAAGAATAAAGAATTTCATTGATATCCAAAACCGTTTTTGTTTTATTTAAAAAAACTTTTGTAGCGCTCTTATTGAAAAACACGATATTTATAAGTGAAAGCCAAATGATTTTTTTCAATTTATAATCCACCCATATAAAATTCGCAGTATGTTCATGCGGTGATTTTTATAAGAGTTGGTTCGCATTAACCATAATTTGCGCTTTGAGGGGTACGCCATCATCTTACTAATGAGTCCAACTGTCGTACTTGGGCGAAACGCATTTTGGAGTTGAGGTCATTTGAATTGAATTTTTAAGTTTAAGTGACCTCAACTTCAAACAATTTTTGGGACAATAAATAGTAAAAGTGAGTATAGTAAAAGCGAAGCTGGAATCCAAATGGAAAACAATTTTTTCCAATTTAATAAATTTTTTCATTGGCTCAATAAACGAAATATGGTCAATTCAATAATCTGTTTATTATCCTAACAAATTCGTTCCTTCAAACAACAACAAAAAAAACATTACCGCAACAAACTAATTTTGTAAAAGATAAATAAATTAATTTATTTATCAATAAACTTTTGCTTGTAATAATAAACCAGTTTATTGGACGAAAATTGACAAAAAAATCACTGTCCCAATAAACTTTTTTATTGTTTCTACGTACCTTTTTGGTTCAGTGACAGTCGTTTATATCGCTGAACTTATCTCAGTAGGTATATCGAGAAAAATCATCACATTTGAAAATTTACTGTTTATGTCTATGTATACCTAAACTCTGAATATACTATACATAGTATATTTACCAGTTCTTCTATATGTCTTCTTAAAATTCATTCACCATAATGCAATGCTTACAGCTCGTCCTAATCATTTTAAATAAGCTATTCCTTTCAAGAAGCTTCTTTAAATTTTTGTTTTTTATATTCAATTTAATCAATATTGTTAAAACAATAGGTACCAAATAATTTCGTTCGATTTGCCTTTAAAATTTAATCTTACACATAATTAGCCTGTCACCAGACGAGTTATATAAATCCAGCGTCTTCTCAGTAGGTAGGTAAGTTGTTTTTTTTTTTTTTGCGTTTCATAGAAATTAATTGAAAAGATTTAAAACACCTTTACATAATATTTACATAAGTAGCTAGCTTATTTGAATAATAATAATTAGAACTTTTCAAAATCATTTGAATCTTTGCCGCCGCCACCGTACCGTGACAAAACTCCTAGGAGATAATCACTGTCAAATCATTTCTTCAAAACTGCTCACAACCTACGACGACGAAGACAATGGTTAAACTCAATTTGTTATTCTCCTCTTGTGATTAATTATTTTCCTTCCTTAGTCAAACCAAATCCGCTGCTTAATTATTAGTCTAGCTTATAATCGCTCAAGGCATGAGCACCCAATTTTATAGGGTGGAGAGTTCCTCGTTTATAACATTGCCTTTGCTCTTGTTTTCACCCTCCTTTGATGAAATACGAAACAAAAAAGACGAAGAAAAAAAAAATAACTTTCTCATTAAGTTAAGTAGGTATGTATGGGTGTATGTAGGTATTTATCGAAAATGCTGCACTAGCATTTTATCTTATTTTGCTCGCTTTCCAATCCAATTCAAAGCTAAGCGAAGCGACCGCCCAGAGGGAACATATGTACATATAATACGTTTTAATTTAACTCCATTCCAATTAAATAGCTCGGGGCAAAGCGGAAGTTCACAAAATCAAAGCATGTCGGAGTTGAATTTTCTATCAAATAGAAATCTCTCTCTTAAAAGTTTATCGTGGCATCGCATACCATCTTAAATATTTTCATTGCTTACACTCACACTATGCTGCTACACTAATCAAAAAAATTTATTTCAAATAGCTAGTCGTTTAACATTTGCCATTTGCCCTGTGAGTCCCCTAACCAGGGATAAAGAGGCAATGAATCCAATATTTAAATTTACGCGTTAATCTTATATTTTTTGTAGAATTCCAAAATATCTTATTTTTCCTCCTTTAATTACACTCCAATCCGGGGAGATTTAAGAAAAAAATTACTTTCATCCCTCTTGGGAGGGGGAATGACGTAGTCAACGAAAGGGAATACAAATACACTTACACATCTGCTATAGCTGGGCTGATGCTTCCCTCCGGATTGTAAAAGAGCTAAAAGTATAAATTGTGAAGCTTATTTTTCTTTTGTTTCTTTACAAATAGCTTGGTGTGTTTGAGTTTAACGTTTTGAATGTCAAACTTTCAAATTAATAATTCTTTTTCTTTTTTTTTTTTGATATTTTTATTTTCTAGACCTCTTTTTCATTCCGGTGGCGATTAATAATAATTATTTTATACTCTTTGTAAATTACTTAAAAACAAAAAACAGAAAATATATAATAAGAGAAATCAAAATTATGCTCGTATAAAAGAAAATAAAACACACAAAGGCGCAAAGTGGCTTTTTTACTCGGAGCTCGGAGCTCCAAGCTCGGAGCTCTGAGCATGACAAGTTAAAGCGGAAGGAAGGATAAGAAAATGGAAATATTTTGTTTGAGAAATTTTATGCTGATGGCATATCCGGATTTATGTGTGTATGTGTGGTACAAGTATAGGTAGGTATGCGTCTACACTGAAACATGCAAGAAAAATTACAATTAAAATTCACATAATTTATGAATTGTAATAAATTAAAATTGAAACTTTGTTTTAGCAAAGTTAATAGCTCTCAAATTAAATAAACATTAAATTCAAATAAAAAAGTGTTAATGTTAGCAGTTAGTCATTCATAATATATGAGTTCGTCAGAAAATGTGTTAAAATTCAAAATTTCATTTTCAAAGTTTTTAAATTAAAATTTTAAGACCAACATGTTAAAAAATTCAAACCATGCCCAATTGTTTCTTATTACTCTAACGAAATAATGGTACTCTGCACGAATGTGATCCTGTCGGATTTGTGAAAATTCTCCCCAAAAATGGCTGGCTTTAATGTTAACATATTGCTATGATTTTTTGTTGACACTTAGGATTAAAAAAATTAAAATTAAAAATCACATTTAAAGCTGGCATGTGTGGATGCCAATAGACTTCGGAACTTAGAGACGTACATACATATACATACAAATTGTTGTATCAACTTTATAGAGGTTACTCAGTCCTAACGGGATATCTAGTTCTTGACATGAAAATTTTAATTCAACAGAAGGAATAATTGAGACTGTAAGTGCAAAAGAGGTGTAAGCTAATTTTTTGATGGCACCATTTTAGATTTTAGATTATCTAGATTTTGAAAGAGATTGTGACAAAAAAAAACAATTTAAAATTTTAAAAGTTGTATAACCATAGTTTAACCTCAGCTTAAGATTTTAACTCACTAATTTCAGCAATTTAACTTGAACTCTAAAATATGATTGGCCACTATCACAAATTTGAACCCTGAAAATCCGTTGAACCTCAGTTAAGGCCAGTTTGGTCACATCAGTGAGTTAATTCTGTACAGTTTGTAATTAAGTGACCGCTAATGAACTAAAATCGGATGATTGGTGATTTCGATGATTAAAAATTCAAGTTTATGTTCTCTTGATAAAAAAAAACATGCATACTCTATGATTAACCAGAGTTGCACTAATCTTTGATTAAAGATGATTATGTCTCTAAGCAAAATGAAGCTTAATCCAACGAAATCGGTGGGTTAAACTAGCTGAACCACTTTTAAAATATTTTTCCAACTTGCCATGTACAGTTTTTGTCAATATATGTAAAACAATCGGTTTGTCGCTGTGATTGCATGACAACCAGGGCCGCAACAACCATATGTGCAAGATGTGCAAATGCACAGGGCGCAAAATTTTGGGGGCGCATTATAAGTAGCAAGAAAATGTAATCTGATATTGCGTATACAAAGTATGTACTGCCATTTGCATTTTAACCACAAAACTTGTTCAAATAATCCCAAAATAACATCCATCACAACTGCGCAAGTTATTTCTTGCTCACTAACTAATATCACCTACCGGGGATACCTCAATTAGAAAAAACGCATTGAAAGTTTACCTCTTGGGTTATGTGGAAAAATCTATGCATGTGTATCAGTGTATGTACATATGTGTGTACAAATATAAAAAAGAGAGATTTGTAGAAAATCTTGCACAGGGCGCAAGTTTGGCTTGGGCTGGTCCTGGTGACAGCTAGGAATCCGATAAATAAACCGCTGGAAATAATTGCTATCCAAAGTCATGTTATATTTTACAGTAAATCTTGATTAATATGTTTTTTAATGTTGAACTTAAAATTTAATTGCATGATTTATTATTTAAGGCTCATTTGCGGAATAGAAACAAAGTCTTTTGTACAATTTAATAAATAAGTTTCGTGGCAGCAAATAATCGTTTTTTTTTTTTTTTTGCATCAAAACGAAATGTCATTTGATTGTTCATCTTTTACAAACAAATGAGATTGACTCGAGATTTTGATCAAAGTTGACATTGAGATGATAGCGAAATAAAAAAAAATGTGCCTAAACAGTTGTGTCGATTTTCTTTAAAATTGGTATACACGTTTTTCTCATATTTTTTTAAGAATAAAAATAACGTTACCTGCCTTACAATTTGTTTTACTTAAAATTATGAAAATATTATTTTTCTCAAAAACCTTCCTACAATTTAAAAAAAAAATTGTAAATTTTTTAACAAAAAGGCTACTATTTTATTTAAATAACATTTCGGAAAAATGGTTATACCTAAGTGGTGTATTTCCCATGGAACCATTTTTTTTTTATTTTCGATTTTTTCAAAAACGGCTCCACTGATTTTGACCAATTTTTTTATTCATTTTCATTTTCAATTTTATTTTTTTTTTTTTTGGTTTTTAAAAAAAGTTTAAAATGACTTAGTCGATTTTTATTAAACTTGGCACCCAGCAGTTTTTTTAACATTATTTAGCAGATTTTGAATAAAAATTATTCCTATGATCAAAAATAACGGTACCTCCCATACAAAGTGTTAAAAAAAAACGGAATGGAAAATATTATTTTTCTCAAAAACGGCTCCTACGATTTTGATTAAAATTTTATGCGAACTAATATTAGTACGATCTACTATATTATTAAAAAAATATATCTATCGTTTAAAAATGGTATCTCTCATAGAACCATTTTTTTGGTTTTCGACTATGTCATTTATGTTGAACCGATTTTAATAAATTTTTTTTATAAAAGAGCTTCTAATAAATTTGAATGATTCAAATATCAAAATTTTTCAAAAAAAAAATACAAATTTTGGATTTAAAAAAAAATCAATTTTTTTTTTTTGAAAATTCAATATTTCGAAAATGGGAAGATGATTTTTTTAAAAAATTAATTCTTAAACTTCGCATTAATAAATACTAAAAAAATGGCGTATCATTTTTTTTTCTTAAAATTGTTTTAAAGTTTTTCTATATAAAAAATTATTTTTTTAAAAAACCGCTCCAACGATTTTTAATTTTTTTTTTCTCATAAATTTGTTGTTGTTCATTGCGCTGGTGTCAAAACAGTTTCAGTTGTTTAGTCAATTTATTTCTAATTATGTATATTGATTTTTTTTAAACCATTCTTCGGTCTAAAGTGTAAGTAGCATGCATACTTTAAAACCACAGTGTGATAGCACATAAGAGCAAAATCATGCGAACCATTCGTGCATTTTATTTTTGTATTTTTCAAAAGTTAAACTTTCCGTACAATATTTCATTTCTTGTATACCAGACTAATTCTTACCAAATTGGAATGCAAAACAAAATAACAGGATGCTTGTTTAAATGAATATCAGCCATTTTTCATTCCATTTTCTCAAAATTATTCCCTGGAAAATTAAACCCTTGAGTTTGTTTGATTATTATTTTTTTTTTTTATTATTAATTTTTAGGTGTTTTAGTTTGAATTGTTAGAAAAAAAACTAGGAATTGTTGCTTTGTAATATTATTTTTACCTCAGGATTTTATACCTTTTAAAATAATAAAAATGTTAAAACCACTAAGAAGCAAACCAAATAAAAGGTATCAGTTATTATTAGTATTCTGTTGGCCATGATGGTGCACTCAAGCACTTTATAATAAAGCTAAACATTTTTGGAATTTCTTTGCTAGAAAAAAAAAACAAACTATAATGAGGTTGGTTAAAAAACGAACATTTTTTCCAAGCAGTGAAAGAGTGAAGTATTTTTACTCAATACCTTCAGGGAAGGGAATAGCGTATCCATCAAAAACTAAGAGATTTTTTCTATTTAATTTTGAATTCATGTGTTAATGACGAGTATGTGATTAGATTATAATCATTCGCATAAAGTATTCAAAAATCCATTATCTGAACATGTTGAGATAAAATTATATTATTTCTTTGATGATTTGTATGTCAAATCCATGAATACCTTAGGCTAAATTCAGAACGATGTTAATTGCTATTGAAATGATATTTTCTATACCTATACCAGTTTCTCTTGCTTATAAATCCTATTAATTAATTTCGTTTTCTCATTTTATTTTTGTTTTCAAGTAAATAATATTTAGGGCAGCAAATTAGTAGCTACACGTGAAACAATAACAAAAAATTAAAAAAATGTATGTATTTATTCATCACATCAAGTTATGTTAAGTGCACAGCACATATTGTAAGATCAAATGTATTTAGTCAATATTTCAGTAAGAATTTTCATAAATATAGAAATTAATTAATAATAATAGTTTTTTGTTTTTCTTTTATGTTTGGATGACCTAAACACCTTCTGTTGAAAACATACTAAAAAATTACGTTAACGGCAGTAGGGTTGATTATTTTGGAGCCGATTGGTAAAAAAAAGTGGAGTAAATCGAAAATTTTCGGAGTAAATTTAAACCAAAAGAAAAATGTAAGTTTTCAAAAACCTTATTTTTAACAAAAAAAAAAAAAATATTTTAACAAAATTATAAATGAAAAAAAATAAATAACATAAATTCCATTCGATTCTGAACAGAATAGAATTTTAGATTGAAACAGTCGAAGTCAAAGTTGGTGAAAAAGCAGTAGTATTTTCTTTCTTAAAATTGGAGTAAATTTACTCCGATTAGAGTGATGCATCGTACCCAGCTAGGATTTTTAGCAACAAAATAGAATAAGAATTTTTTTGACTTTCCAAAAAAGAGAAAGCAGGAAATTCAGTCTTTTTTTGTTTTTTAAAGTCATCAATAAGCAAAGCAAGGGGTAAAAGTAGTTGATGCTTTTTTTTTTTTTTTGTTAAGGTTGTGTGTTAAGTAAGCATCGATATTTTTGATTTTCTAAAAGGTTCCGCTTAAATATGCCTAACTTGTGCTTCCAATTCCCAGTATTTATTTTTTTCTTCATCAATTTGTCGTGAAATGAAAAAAAGAGCACTGTACCTATACTGAGAATCACTGCGGATTAAGTATTGCGTATTCCATAATGCTAAATTCACGCTACAGCGCTTCGCAAAATATATTTTCGGCCGTGAAATTTTGCAATTTTGAGATTTTTTTCATATCTTCGGGACTTTACAGCACAATCTTAGAACATAACAGCACTAATGCCACACATAACCAAGCACAAACTTAAAAAAAAAAAAATGAAATATGGCAGTGCTGATGGGGGCCTCTATTTCATCTGCTAAATTCATATGTCTCTTCATGTCAATCTTAGCCAGGGGAGCCCCAATTTATTTAAGATCATCCGTCAGGCTATAGGTGACTGGATTAGAGATAGGGCATTTCATGTCAGGAAGAGTAGTTACCGGTGCAAGAGCAATAAGATTCGCGGAAAAAAAACCCATTGTTCTTATTTCCAAGTTAAAAGGATACAACAGCCGCCGGCTTTTTTTCCTTTTGGGGTGTCAATAAGACCCACCAAAAAAAGCATTAAGACCCGCTGGTGTTATTGCCTCTATAAATTGGCATTAAGACCCATATTTAAAATGTGAATCTATTACTCTTTAATTTTATACTATTGTCCAAGAAAACTTGACATTGGCGCCTGCCTGGCGACTAATGAACATACCCTAAGTGGAGCAACGGATTTGCGTGAGCGGGACATATGACCCAAAGAGAGAGTTAAAATCTTTGGAACCCGTGAAGCGAGCCACCCAAGGTACTACTGTTACTGTTCAATAAAACTGTTGGCAAAGTCCAAAATCGTTTTTTGTTCTTTACTGAATGAGTTTTTTTCCTCATATTCTTTGAATTGAAACCTTCAAAAAAAGGAATTAAAACCCAAAGCTTTTTTTTCCATTTTAAAAAGAAAAAAACGCCCATGTGTGCTATTTCCTTTCATTTTGAGAAACAAGATCCGCTGGGCTTATTGCACTGCTCGCCGTAGGTACCATCGAATTTTTAAAACCTGAACTTCTTTAAAATTGAAAGAAAACATGAATGATGGGAGACCCAGCGCATCCAAATAAAAAAAAAAAAAAAAAGGTTACACCGAATCCAAATGAAGAGATGGAGTAGTGTGTCTATGGCCGGATAAGAGAATAAATATTTACGAAATTGTGATTTAGTTCTGGAATTATTTTGTTCTGAATTTCCGATTTTTCTCCCCTCTCGACCCTTCAAGGAAATCATTTATTTTATGTTCAAAAGATTTCCATTTTTCTCATCAAAATAATGGAATAGATCTTTGCGTTTCTGTCGATTCTAAGTTTTTATAACTTTAAAATGTGTTCTTAATCTCATTGAGCACCAGCTATTTCCTCTTAATACGTTGAATGTAATCCCATTTTTCAAATAGTTAGAATTTTATCCTACACGAAAATATACGAAACCATAATAAATAGGTTTTACCTAAATTATTGTATATGAACACTGACCAATTTCAAAGCTGCTCCGTTATATATTATGCCACATAACATAAATTGACCAGACTGCCCCTTCAATAAGCTTTGAGCTAAAGAAACCCAAGACCACACACACACACCTACATAATACAAACCTATAAACAATTACAATCAGATTGTCAAGGACACACTAACAACAACAACAACAACAAAAAAATGTGCTAATTTATTCGTCTATGTATATAGTATGAATATTTTCTCTATGGGGCCATAATATTTAGCTGAACGTTTTTATTGTTTTTCTTTCGGCAATCTGGCCAACAAAATTATTACTTTTGCCGAGTTAAGGCTTAAGGGCCTTAAATTCTGATGGAAGGAGAGATGATGAGTTGCTTTTCATATAGATGAGAAACACACACACACAAACGAATCAGAAGCCAGGCAGGAAATTCATCAGAAATAAAAATGGAATCGTTCAAGTTTTTTTTTTTTTGTTTTTATTTTTATTTTTATTTGTTTTCAATCGTTTGAACTTTTCTGAATTTATTCTTTCTATCATCATCATGGAAATCTTTTGTTGATGAAAATATTACCGATCGCTTATATAAAATAAATGCTATATGATGCTCAATCAAATTTATGCCATTTAAGGCATTGTAATTAAATTGAGACTTAAATTAGCTGCAGCGGCGTTTGCTGAAGTGTGTAATTAAATGTAATAAGTATGTTCATCAGAAATTGCCGTCTTACTTGAGTTTATATGCAAAAGCGTTAAGTTCACATAATATTAAATGCGTAACAATCTTACTGCAAGAAATTACATTCGCATTACGTTGGCAGCAGGCGTACCTACACATTATGCTACATTTAGTAAAATAATGGCTGTAGGTTAAATGAAGCGTGGAATTTGTAATCGATGATGTACCGTACGTACTACTACATCATGGGAATAAGAGCATAAATAAATCCGGCTTGCCAGATTGTGCAAATTTGAGGAAATTTTATAGCTTATATGAAATTCTACAGAAAAATGGTTGTGACAATTTTTTTCGTAGGAGCAAAATATATTTTGATAAAATATCCGTTGACTTATACCAAGGTGGTTTTGAAAAAAAATGCGAATGCGAATGGGTTACACGAACTTGGTCTTATGATTAGACTGTGGTTTTAAAGTATACATGGTATTACACTTTAGACTGAAAAATTGTTAAAAAATCAATATATGTAATTAGAAATAAATTGATTAAACAACTTCTGAAACTGTTTTGACACCAACGCCATGAACAATATACGATTTCTTGCACAAATCTCAATTTATGAGAAAAAAATTTAAAAATCGTTGGAGCGGTTTTTTAAAAAATTAATTTTTTATATATAAAATTTAAAACATTTTTAAGATAAAAAATTTGTATGCCATATTTTTAGTATTAATTAATGCGGAGTTTAAAAATTATTTTTGAAAAAAAAAAATCATCTTCTCATTTTCTAAATATCGAATTTTCAAAAAAAAAAAAACAATTTAATTTTTTTATTTAAATCCAAAATTTGATTTTTTGAAAATTTTTATATGCACAATTATTTAAATTTATTAGAAGCTCTTGTGTAAAATTTTTTATTAAAATCGGTTCAACAAATAATGAGATAGTCGAAAGCCAAAAAAATGGTTCTATGAGAGATACCATTTTTAAAGCGATAAATTTTTGTTTTCCAATAATATGGTAGATTGTACTAATATTAATTCATGTAAAAATTTTAATCAAAATCGTAGAGAGTCGTTTTTGAGAAAAATAATATTTTCCATTCCGGCACTTGTATGGGAAGTAGGTACCTGTTATTTTTGGTCAGAAGAATAATTTTGTTTAAATCTACTAGATAATGTTAAAAACCTGTTGGGTTTAATAAAAATTGACTAAGTCATTTTCAACTTCAAATTCAAGTTCTCAAACAAAAAAAAATTAATCTTTTTTAAAAAAACCAAGAAAAAAAATCGAAAATTTCGATATACAAAAGTTTTAAAATTTCTGGAACGATTTTCTATAAAAAAATTGGTCAAAATCAGTTGAGCCGTTTTGGAAAACCCGAATATCCAAAAAAATGGTTCTATGGGAGGTACCATTTATAACCGTTTTTCCATTTTTTTTTTCTTTTATAAAACGTTAGCCTTTTTGTAAAAAATATTACTGAATTTAAAAAAAAAGTTGTCGGCACGTAAAATAAGATTTTCGTAATTTGGTAAAAAAAATTTGTACGGCAGGTACCTACCGTTATTTTTGTTCTAAAAAAAAATGAAAAAAACTTATGAAGGGGATGCCCAAAAACCGGTGGGTACCAAGTTTAAACAAAATCGACCCACCCGTTTAGGCTGCAGCTGAAAGGACAGAAAGACAGACGGACAGAATTGCGAGACCCACTTTTTTGACTTCGGTAATGTTAACTTTGATGAAAATCTCGAATTTGTTTTTTTTTACGAATCCATAACTTGCCATATAGCACCTACATATGTACATATAATATCGCAAGTAAAAATGCACACAAAATCAGTTGTTTTTAGGGAAAAAAATTGTCAGCGCCCTTTTTGTGTAGAACTATTAAAGTTACAATTTATGTTTGTTACCTATGAGTAATGACGTTTCTTCAAAAAATCATCGGACATTTTTCGAGATATTTACAAAAATTTCGAACCATTTCAACGCACCTGAAAATGTTAGCCCTGCTTCAAATTTAGGGTTATTTTATGGCAATGCTTAAGACAAAAATAGTATTGAATTTTCAAAAAATAGAATTTAAGACAAAAACAATTAACTTTTATGAAAATTGAGAAATGTGAATGAAAACTTGAACTTGGGATTTGGGTCGCGAAACTATATTCATTCGAAAAAAATGCGACATATAAATTTCAATGTGAATCACCGCAAATGATACCAACAAATTGCGACGCTTGTCGCAAGTTAAAATGAATTAAAAAACATTTGCACACACTTGCGATTGAAATTTCGACGATTAAGAAAATCGTGGCCGTAACAAGAAATAAAAATTCACACACTTGTGTTTTTCAATCACACGATTTCTTAATCACAAGAATTATTGAGGCGTAATGGTTTAAAATATTTATGCACACATATGTGACAGAAAAATCGCGAGTTTTATTAAATAAATTAAATAAATTAAATATGGAAACACTCGGCTATGCACTTGCGATTTAATAAAATTCTTGTCATATTATTTTCTATTTTTAGCGACATAATAGTAGCGACATAATAGTAGCGCATATGCATTCTAGGCTTAATATTCGAAAAACAAATCGCCAACAAATAATTTCTTAAAACGCTGCTCTTTGTAGAAATTGCGTGAATTCTTAATTAGTTTTCTAGAAAAATTTGAAAATTTAATTCCACAAAATAAAAAGAATATGCTATTTTTAAGAAAATATTTAACCAACAAATAAAAATTAAACCAGAGCTTTTGCGGAATTGTTGGCTTAATATATTTTATTTTTTTTTCCTGAGCTATGTACATATTATTATACTTTGTAAAAAAAAAGTAAAAAGTTTCTTTCAATGCCTTTTTAAGAGTTAAGGTGTATGAATGTGATACCCTTGTATGTGATGATGTTTTGGAAAAGAACGTTATTTTATTTTATGATTTTTTGTATTTTTTTTTTATTTGTGATAATATAATCTTCTGAAAATCTGGCAAGCCTTCTCAGTTTTCAATTTAAAGACAACAATGATGAACAGTGGCCCAATCTAAATGAATAATTAAAATAAATTAAAAAAAAATACAAATAAAAATGTTAATAATTTATTAATATGTTTCTTTTGTTCTAATTGTTTCATAAATTAACTAGACAAACAAGTTAATAAATTTAGTCCTTGATTTATTTAACTGCATAATTCCGGAAGTTGGTTTAGTATACATTCAAAGTAAAGAGTTTCTTCTGATATTTTAGTACAAAAATTTATTCCATTTTTTAAACAATTTTATCCCGTAGTTTAATGTGGTGTATTTATAAAGGATGAGAAAATCATTAAAAAGAGTTTCCATAAGAATTTCTAATTAATGTTTAATGTTCTGGAATGCGAACGATTCTCGTTAGTGGATTTCAGAATTTTCCAACATGTAACCATTTATTAATTATATTGTTGCAGAATCGTATTATGGTATATATATATGATTTAATTTGGGAAGTGGCTTGACACGAAAGTGTAGGTACTTGAGAAGTTGAAAACTGATTGATTATATTTAAGAGTTATGAGGGAAAATTTAATGTTTCGTTAATATGTATGATTAAGTATAATTACATTTCAAAAAGAAATACATCTTTATTTTGGTAAAAGATAGTCAAAATCATGTATTAACTTTAAGAAAAAATTATAACACTATTACTAAAGTAAAGAAAATATTTATAAAAGAGCAATTGTAAGCACATTTTCTTGAAAACTTTGACTAACAATAAAGCACTTATTTCAATGTGTATAGTGATTCCACGTCAATTAACTAACAAGAACCGCCAATGAAATGCTTGTTGTTTCTTTGTTATATATTAAATTTGCAAAAATCTTTTTTTTAATAATTTTTTTAATAATTGGAAGAAATTGGAAGTTAAACCAATTTATTCAATTTCTTAATAATTAAATTTCAAAAATATTGAGTCAAACAATAATTTTTTATTTAAAAAACCTCTAAAAACCTCTAATTTAAGAAAATAGAACTTTTAATTATGGAAATTAAAAACAATTTTTTTTTAATCCAAAAAATTATATTTAAATCATTTAAAACATTTTATGGATATTAAAAAAAAAATGGATCTATGACACAATCGTTCGGCATTTTATTTACCAAATGTAATTAGGTAATTTTTTACCATACGTAATTATTTTTTTAAATCTGTGGAACGGATTTAAAAAAAAATTAAGATTTTCTTTAGCGCCTTTTTATGGCAAGTAAAAATAGGTATTTTTGGTCCTTAAATATTAAAAAAAAAACATAAATGTAAATTTTTAAGAAAATTGACCGATCCGCAGACGGTTTTCGATAACCACTTTCTTTTCCTTTCCTATCAACGTCAATGTCAAGTTTGATTAAATTCTCGAGTTTTTTTTACAAAAGCATTAACTTTCAAATTCTATAAAACCTTAAAAAATAAATAAAAGGCCTAGTGAAATGAGGGGACAATATTATCAAATAATTCTAAGCACGCAGAACTTTTTCATAACAAAATATACTCTTGGAGGATTTGTTACTTCCCCACAAGAAGCAGTACCCCTGCAAAAATAAACATTTTATTATGTGGAATAGACGGGCTTTCTATTTCGCTTATATATAATGCAATATGCAACTTTTAATAAAAAAAAAATCAAATCTATTTCGATTGTATTTTTGAAAAATAATAAAATTCGTTTTATTTTTCAATTCAATTCTTAATCAAGAGCAACATACTGGTTATATTTTGTATCGCAATAAGTTTAATCATGATTTAACCCATACAAAAATACTAGCAGATTTATCAACATATACAATTTTCATTGTTTTCATTTAAAATTGATGGTTGTTTTGCTGCAATGACTAACCATTTAAAATGTTTCCAAAACAAAATACATACCCCCCAATTGATTGCATCATAATCTTTCATTAAAAAAAGGATTTAAAAATAAGCTCAATGTATGTATGTGTAATACATGGAAAATACATTCAGAGAAGGTATTTTCATGTTTGTTTATTTTATTTTAATTGTTGAAAATAGATAAACATTTTTAAGCTATTTAATTGGAGTTGCGTTTTTGAATCTATATAAGAGAATTTTATAGTGGTCAAAAAAAATGTTATAATTTAGTTGAAATGGTAAACAAAAGTATCCATAATAAGAAATTGCCCTTTCTAATTACTTAACTAGAAATATTGTAGAGGATTTAAATAAAATGGTGTGGATAAAAGTGTTGTGCTTTAATCCCCATTTTAAAAATCGAGTTTTAACAAATATGTATCTTTTCTATGGGTGGCCTCTATTCTATGTTGTCGTCTCGGGAAACCGTCAAATTAAAGAAATAAAATAAAATAAAATAAAATAAAATAAAATAAAATAAAATAAAATAAAATAAAATAAAATAAAATAAAATAAAATAAAATAAAATAAAATAAAATAAAATAAAATAAAATAAAATAAAATAAAATAAAATAAAATAAAATAAAATAAAATAAAATAAAATAAAATAAAATAAAATAAAATAAAATAAAATAAAATAAAATAAAATAAAATAAAATAAAATAAAATAAAATAAAATAAAATAAAATAAAATAAAATAAAATAAAATAAAATAAAATAAAATAAAATAAAATAAAATAAAATAAAATAAAATAAAATAAAATAAAATAAAATAAAATAAAATAAAATAAAATAAAATAAAATAAAATAAAATAAAATAAAATAAAATAAAATAAAATAAAATAAAATAAAATAAAATAAAATAAAATAAAATAAAATAAAATAAAATAAAATAAAATAAAATAAAATAAAATAAAATAAAATAAAATAAAATAAAATGAAATAAAATAAAATAAAATGAAATATGTAATTAGAGAGTAAATTTTTCCACTTAATACACCTTCACCATCTCTCTCAAACAAAACATCATTACCTACTAGATATTTTAATTAACTTAACTCTTTTGATTCTACGTTCTCATAGTAAATGAAACGTTTTACACAAAGTAAAAGTTTTTATGTTATAAATGTTCAATTTTACCTTATTACTATTCCCATTTTAATAAAATGTAATCATAAATGAGTAATTATCACATTCAAAAGGATACAAACATTGCCAAATTATATATTATTAATGAAAGTCTCTTAAAATTCGTCATGGGGTTACTAAAAGCACAATCCCCAAAAGTATACTCCCTTGTTTAGCAGCCCTATATATAGTAATTTAGATTCCATTAAAAAATTCCCCTTTCATTATCTGTTTAAAAAAAATACCGCCATATAGCTTTCTGTTAAATATAAAAATGTTATTATGTATTATTATTTTTTTTTCATAATTTCCATTATGTTGCGGTTATTATACTGTCTTCCCCGCCATCATGAAATACTACGAATGGCTGACATTTATATAAAATGTGACATTAAGTAATTTTGAGGTTAAACGGGGAAAAATATGTCAACGAAAATTTATTGCATTGATAAGGGCTCTCTAATGAAAAGACCTGAGGTCTTCAGTTCATCTTTTTTTTTTAATGTCAGTTTTATAATAATATTATGTATATTAGATAGGGGATTATTAGGGTTTTTGCACAGGGGGCATCAGAGTTGAATGGATTTTTTTTTTTTTAATATACATTTTATGTAGTATCTCTCTGAAAGTTGGTGCATTAAGTCTGCTCATAAATAAATAAAAAGGTATTTTTCTGGTCAAATATTGTTTATGAATAATTTGTATACAAATACAATAAAATAGCTAATATGCCACCTTGAAAATTTGTAAATAAAAAAATAATTCAGATTTTTTTTTTTATCTAATGATACAAGAGTTTTCGTTACATTTATGTATGTGTATTGGATTAATATTGAGTTGTAAATCAAAATACACAACTTAGAGAATTTGTCACGAAATTTACGCAAAATTTAAATTTGCTGACATTTGTATATTAAATGTTGGAAGCTCTAAAAAAATACAATTTTACAGCTTACAGTTTAGGGTTAGTAAAAATGAAGCATAACACGGGGGAAGTTAACGTGCTTTCATTGTTGAACAATAGGCGTGTTTTTTTGAAAGCCCGGGAGGAATCGCTCGAAAAAAAAACGACCACACGGATTAGCGACAGCATCACAAAAACAAAATGGAGATTTCATACAAACTATCGATAACAAGTATATAATACAGTAACACAGTTTTTCTCTGCGCTTAAATTCAGCCCGTAGAATTCTCTGGGCTTAGCCTAGCCCATAGGGGATTAGTTGTTGTTGTATTCAACATGGTGATTGTTTAGCACCGACCCCCTGGACTTATAAAAAAACTCGCCTAATATTTCAAAAATAATGAGAGTTCACATGTTTCACAGGCATATCGGTGAATCTAGACTTAATGTGTTAGGAGATTTTACTGGAATTTCAAACTAGACACAAGATACCAAAGTCAGTGCGAGCTTTTTTTAAATTTGCTTTTATCGTCAAGGTCCGAAAATACTACCGTTAGCTGATACAAAACATCCGAAGTAATTGAAATAGTTCAACCTCATCGAATGAATCCTGCCGCGAAATATTACGCTCATTTTTGGACTGTTTTAGCAGCCTGTGTGCTTTATTTTCGTGTAATTGGAGTTTCTCTGGATACCATTTGATTCCTAATTCACTTGCGGTAACTGACACAATCCCGTAAAATCCTCTGATATTACTTGCCAGAAACATTGTTTTATTAAATTATTAACGATAAGCCTATCCATCGTTTGAAATTAGATGACCTGCCCCGCCTATCTGATAAACCTACGATGGCAGTCAGTACTCCCAGTATGCCATTTTTAGCCAGTAGAAAGAGGATTGATAGCAGAGCTTCCCCTTGTCAATTCCCTGTTGCAATTTGAAAAAAGTAAGAGCTGTTGTGCTTAATTATTGTAAGACCTTTCTAAACCAGCAACAATATATTTTCGGAAATTCCTCGCATTAGCTAACGACTCGCTCAAAACTTGGCTTCTTGAAATCCACAATTATGAAGTAAAGCGGTGACTGGTACTCAACTAATTGCTATGCAGAGTGTTGATATTGGTGACACATGATATCGGTACCAGCAAAAGCCTATTTGATCCTTTTTGAGATTGTAGAATTGTTGCTACGTTAGGTATTACTCCCTGATATTTCTCCTTCTTGCAGCTTTTTTTTTAGCATTTTCTGCAAGTCTATCCAATCTCGTCTTCCTGTTCAATCTTACAAAGCTATAAATAGTCTTAGAGACCCATCTATCATCACTTTTCGCAACTAAGTCTTTTATGGCGCTTCGGAATCGGTGTTTATTTCAACCTCTAATGATTTTCCCCTAAGTTTTTTTCGGAATAACCAGGAATCTCTATATCGAGATTAAACCAATATTTTCAAATCTACATAATGTGCTGGGCACTATTTCCAAACAAATTTGGAAATAGACAAATTCGATACGGAGGACCTGAATGAAAACTTTTACAGTCTGTTGAACATTGAAGACAATCAATTACCCATTGATTAGAAATATTATGTTCGTTCACTTCAGTATCAATAAATCGAAAGTAAGGGACTTATATTAAGTTTCTTTATGAAGAGGTGAGTTTTTTTTATAAATATTATTTTCTTCTCGAAGAATTTAAAAGACTTTTTCAAATCCATATTAAATTGGTTCAATTTATTTAAGGAGTTAGTCATTGTTCTTCCCAAAGATATTTTTGATATTAACTAAGTCCTTGATTATGCTACCCAGATGACACTCTTTTCTTAAAACTACTAGATGTAGTGGGTTGTGATCGAAACATCCCTTGAACTTTTTAAGAAAGTTTTTTTTTTTATTAAATGCATTAATTGGCTTTTCCCCTATAATCCGTAGAGTCGATTTTCAATTGTGTTATACTATACCTGTTCCTTTTTTGTTCATTCCATATTTTGTAAACCTACACTTTATTTTATACTTATCTAATATACGAAGGGTGAATTTTAGTCACCCCTTATACGACAGACAAGCCTCCATCGGGTATATTCTTTCTTTTCCCCTAACCGAAGAAGGTCTAAGTGAATTTATAACAGCGGAATGAACCATTGTTCCCTACAGAATTTAAATCAAGGGGTTTAAATTCAAAAACTACGTAGGTATAATATGAAGAGGGCTTGAGAAAGTTGAAGTGTTTTTCCCGAGTTTTGTTTTGTTTTACCCTCGAATTTTATGTTCCTATATAATATACGCAAGGGATATTCTGTTGCCCGCCTACATTAAAAATTATTATATACAAATTTGTGTAAAGTTAAATTTTAAATCATTGGAATGAGAAAACTTATAGTTTTTATTGGTTGTTTCTGATAAGAAACTTTTGATTTAATAGCCAAACGATGGATTTTAATGTTTTTTCAAGGACTTATAACACATACATACTCGTTCGTACCTAAAGGTTTTGTTGAAATAAGAAGACTGTAGGTATAAATATTTTTATAATTTTTGCGTGGTTTATTAAAATATTTTTGCTTCTGTTTTGTGTAACTAAGACGTCATGGTCGAAAGAACAACCTTCCTGAAAGTCTCGGTTTGGTCATAAATTGTTTGTTTTGCAAAAGGGACACAGAATGAAAAGTTTGTTTGGACTGAATGGAGTGCCAAATGTTCGCAGATTTAATGGAACAACCAGTAAAATTGATGTTTATTGCTTCGACAAAAAAAAAAAAAAAATATTCAAAATTCCCAGGAATTATACACATTTTAGTCAAGGAAGAAGCGGGAAACATAAGTTTTATATGTATATTTTAAAAAGGTTTTACATGCTTACATCATGAATTAGGAGACAAGAAGGCATGTATGTATGTATAGGGTTGGAAATCAGTTAATATTATGAAGCAAAAAATAAAAGGATATATTCTTGCCAACACGCAAAAAAAGAGGATTATTCGAGATAAATGTTGCATGAAATATTCAGTTAAAATGAAAATGTCCAACTCATATACATACATACATATTCGTACATATGTGTGAACATGATGGAAGCAGGCTTTTCATATTTTATTAAGAAGGCATCCAGGCAAAAGGCATAATGTGTAATAGGTAGAGGTACACATATGTATTGAAAATTTATTGATTTTGGTTTATTAAATTGTAACATACTTTCGTACAACACGTAGGTATTAGTAAAAAGAGTCTTACTACATACTTGGAATTTAGTTTTATTTAGAGTCGATTTGCCATTTGGAAGGTCGATCAATCAAATTGGTTATATTGATTCTTATTTATTTTATTTTATTTCATTTCATTTTTGTGAAGGTTTTGATATTGAATGAATTGATATACATATATAAAGGAATTTTTTGTTATTAATAGTTGTGTATGGGAACTCTGAGAGTTTGATAAAATTAATAAGTTTGTGTACCTACTTGTGTATACATATTTAAATAAATTGCACGACTGAGTGGCACGAAATTGCTCTTATATAAACGATCACACTTAAGCCTTAATATTTTAAAAACTATTCATCTGATAAAAGACAAAAAATATTTAAAACCACCTATATTTTATGCCGCCTGCCAAGAATGTAGTTTAGGTTAAGGTTACACCGTCTTACGACTATATATGTTAAAAAATCAATATAATTAAAAATAAATGACTTAAACATCCTCTGAAATTGTTTTGACAACAACGCGATGTACGCTGATTTTTTAAACAAAATCTAAGTTTATAAAAAAAAAAAAATTAAATCATTTACACGTTTTTTTTTTTAAATAAAGAGTCATTCATTTTTCGGTTTCGAAAGTAAAGCTAAATAAAACACACACAGCGATACATTTTTGATGAATATTATATTTCAAAACGTGAAATTACGCGACCAGGAAACTTTTTACGCAATAAAGCCATAATTGGTCGGGTTGTGTAGCTTGTCGTCCAAGTCATGATCTTCAATCGCCGCGCCGCGCTGGCCAAAAAACAAAATCGGTTAATTGCTGCGAACGCCAGGAAATCGATGAATTCGGATCATCAGCAACACTTGAACTTGCAGCAGCAATATTTTCGACTGAACGTGCATTACGATGATGCACAGGCTTTACGACATTAGTAACGCTTCCCCTCTCTTCAAATTTCTTCACAATTTTACCGATTGCTTGCGTAGTCGGTCATTAATTTTTTATATATGTATAAAATTTTTAAAACATTTTTAAGAAAAAAAAATTGGTACATCATTTTTTTGTACTTATTAATGAAATTTAGTTTTGAAAAAAGATCATTTACACATTTTCAAAATATCGAATTTTCAAAAAGAAAAAAAAAAGAAATTAATTAATTTTTTTTTTAAATCAATTTTTGTAAAAAAAATTCATACTAATCCGCTTAACTGATTGTGAGATATTCGAAAACAAAAATAATGTCTCTATGAGAGATATGATATAAATAATCTATACAAACATTTATTTCCCAATAATATGACGCATTAAAAAATATTTTAATGAAATTCGTAGGATTTGTTTTCGAAAAATTAAGATTTTCCTTATTGGTTTTCAAAAACTAATTGTATGGTAGGTATCGTTATTTTTGGTTATGAGAATATTTTTGTTCTTAAATCTGATAGATAATTTAAAAAAAATGCTGGGTGCCAAGTTTACAAAAAATCGACTCAGTCGTTTTCGAATTATAAAGTCTTCAAACACAAAACATTTTTTAAACATCCAATAAATTTTTTTTCTTTCAAAATTTTGGTATAAACAAAGTTAAAATAATTGATTAACTGTACTGAAAAAAAAATCATAAATAACAATAAATTAATGGTGGTTTTATTCTATGGGAGGTACCACTTGAACAATTTATCTGCATTTTTATGATAACGTTTTTGTAAAAAAAAAAGTTACTGGATTTAAAAATAAGTTGAGGGCGCTTTTTTGAAAAATATAAAATTTCCATTAAATACTTAAGAAAATTATACGGTATGTATAACGTTATCTTTGGTTCTAAAAAAAATTTACAGATTTCACTCATAGAGTAACTATGGGGACATTGAAAATGACTTGTATTACGTCGATAAAACAAAATAATGCCAAATCTTAGAGATTTTTATTTTGTATATTATTGTTGCATTATAACTTCACAAACTGTCTTAGAAACCATTCTACAGTCTGAAGTACCAATTTGAATATTTAATGTCCATTCCCAGTTGATGGTTAAATTAATTTGTAAATTTTTTTTAATAAGGTGAATCTTAGTCTTAATTGTGGCTTATCTCGCAATTACACAATCATACTCATTTTCTGTATTCTGTATTCTTTTAACTGAGTTTATGAAATGTGTGGCTGAGCGGCAAGCATCAATTTAGTTGAAAACAAAATTAAATAGTTTATGAACTACTTTAAGATAAAACCTAAAATTTTATTTGCATTTGAGGACCTTAACCATGAAGATCTGACCATTAGGGCTAAAGTTATAAGTTTATTAAAGAGGTTCAAGTAGGTACCTATGCACATTCTAGGTTAAACAATCAAACTGATTCCGAAGTAAATCAAGTTTTGTCAAAAGCATTTTCTAGTCTTTCATTTTACATTCATTTTCAGACCGTAACCTCAAAAATCCGATAATTAGAACAGAATATATCAGCTTACAAAATCGACTCTTTTCGATTATAATATTTCAATTGTTTAGCTAAGTTAATTCTACCTCTTGCCTAATTTACCTAAACATACCTTAACATTGAGCATCTAGCCCTTAGAACTTAAGTTATAATTTTATATAAGAGGTTCAAGTAGGTACCTATGCATATTCTAGGTTAAACAATCAAATTGATTTAGAATTAAGTAAAGTTTTTACCCAAACGTTGTCTAGCATATTCTAGGTTCTTTAGGTTGAATTAGAAAAAAATCAACGTTTGTCATATTTTACCTTATTTTTGAGACTTTAACCTCGAACATCCGATTATTAGAATAAAAGTTAGAAGCTAATCAAGATCTTAACATTGATGATCTGGTACTTGGAACTTAAGATATAATTTTATATAAGAGGTTCAAGTAGGTACCTATGCATATTCTAGGTTAAACAACCTAGACAACAATTGATTTAGAAGTTAGTTAAGTTTTTACCCAAACTATGCATATTCTAGGTTCAACAATCGATTGATTTAAAAGACTGACATTTTACCTTAATTTTAAGACCTTAACCTCAAACATCCGATTATTAGAATAGAAGTTATAATCCAAACAAACCAACCAAATCCAACCTTTACGATTTTATTAGTTGTAAAATACCATGCATACATACATACCTACATAAACATAATGATAATGTATATCATTTTTGTGCCCGATGCAAAGCCAATTTCGTTTGCCACGTGTTTTTTTTTTTTTTTTTTGCACACACTCCACCGTCTTCTCCCTTCTAACAATATTATTTTTTGTAGGTACGTACCTACTACATACATATTTTGTTTGTTTTTTTTTTCTTTTGCCGTGACGAAATTAGTTCTAAAAAGACAAATTTTCAAGTTTCTAGTATGAAATTTTTTACGATTTTACAAAAATTTTTATGCAGATTTGTAGCCTGTCATTTAAACTTTAATTATCTAGCTTAATATTGAACATCCAATAATTATAACTAAAGTTATAGGCTTCTAAGTGGGCTCAAATCGAGCATTTTTGAATTTTATACATTCCTCCACTGAATCTCGTCCGTTGGCGATGATCAACATGTAGGTACGCTGGCTGAAATTCATCACTTGTGTTTTTTTCTTCATTTTATTCATTTTGGTAGTTTCTTTGGTAACACCAACCAAAATTTCAATCTTTCTCCCCCTATACGCTAGAGTTCATTCTCTATCTTTGTTCATTTTGGTAACACCATACTTTTATCAAAACGACCCTATAAACATTTTCAATGTTAAAATGAAAAAAACATGTCAGGGAATGCCGAAAAAACGAAATTAAAAAAAAATCGACCCACCCGTTTAGGCTGCAGTCTACAGACAGACAGACGGGCAGAATCATTTTTGACTACCCTATCATCGTAATGTCAAGTCAAGTCAAATCTTGAGTTCGATTTTTCTTATGAATCCATAACTTGCCATATAGTGCCGATGTATAATACGCAAGTAAATATAAAAAATAAAGGTGAATTGAATGAAATTGATGATTTTTAAGATTAAACTATTACAAGCCCTTGTTTTTGTGAGAGTTTGAAGCTCACTAAGGGCGGTTTTTTCATCCTACCGAAACCAAAAATGCACGGACACCAAATTCAGAAAATTCCAAAAATTGAGTTGAGCCATTTGACGCCATATTCAAAAAATTATGGGACTTTAACATTATGATATTACTTCTACCCCACCTTTTACATAGAATTTTTATTATTTAAACATTTTAAATTTATAAAACATCAGGATACTTAAATTAACCATATTTTACTTGATATAATTTAGACTTTATAGAAATTGTTATTATTATAAATCTACCCCTAATGTATAGTTAACAACTTTTAAAACTCGTTTTTATCCATTTGAAATTTAATCAGCAGAATAATAAAAATATTTTTTTTTTAACATTTCTCTTAAACCACACACAGACTCACCCAAACTATTTTTTTTTATCATAATGACACTATTTGTTTACGTATATACTGAATGCGTCATGGAAGCATGAAGAGCAACGTGACAAAATGCTTGTAATCGACAGAGGATTATACAGAAAAAAAGAAAGTGAAAATAAAATGCACAGCATTGTTTTGAGAATTAATTAAATTACGTTTTATCCCAACGCAACGTCAACTATAGGCTATATAGGGTATATTTATACGTAAGCCTATACTGATGCTCTTGAATCAATATTGCCAAGTTGTAGTGATATTATCCAAGAGCATGTTTTAAAAACAAATTTATTTATAAAATATACATACATATTTACTTATAACATAGATAATAGAATGCACGACTGGGTCGCACGAACTTGCTCTTATGTGCAATCACGTTGTGGTTTTAAAGATTTCATGCTACCTACACTTACAATTATTAAAAAATCAATATAATTAGAAATAAATGGATTAAACAACTTCTGAAACTGTTTTGACACCAACGCAATGTACACCATCAGATTTCTTACAAATCTCAATTTATAAAAAAAAATTTAAATCGTTGGAGCAGTTTAAAAAAAAATTCTTATAAAAATATTAAATTTCGAAAACATTAAAAAAGAAATGGTAAGCTATTTTTTAATATTTACTACGGTGGAAAAAGATAATTTAAGATGAAAAAAATCATCTATCCATTTTCGAAATATCGAATTTTCAAAAATATTAATTTAATTGATATCCAAAATTTGTTTTTTTTGCAAATGCAATATTATTCAAAATTATTAGAAACTCTTTTGTAAAAAAAATTGATTAAAATCGGTTCAACAGATAATGAGATAGTTGAAAACCAAAAAATGGTTTTATGAGAGACTAGCAAAACCCCAGCCCGCTTCGCAGGGCGTTAAAAAAAATATTTTTTTTAATTTGTTTTGCAGCGAATGTGTTGAAAAAAAGAGAAAATTATTAAAAATTAAAAAAACAATGTTACAAGTGACAGGAATCGACCCCAATGACCAATTGAAATTTCATTTCATTTTTTAACAGATTTTCTTTATTTTTTTATATTTTTTTTTCGTCCTAAACCTTCTACCCTTATTCCTCTTTAATTAAAAAAAAAATAAGAAAATCGGTCAACCGGTTTGGCTGGTTAGCGAACGTACATAAAACTAAACTTATTTTATATATATAGAAGAAAAAGATATCATTTTTAATCGATCAATTATTTTAATTAATACATTTTTTTCCAATAATATTGTAGTAGATCGTACTGATATAAGTTCACATACAAATTTTAATCACTTGTACGGGAGGTACCGTGGTAGCTTTTTTGTAAAAAAAAAATACTGAATTAAAAAAATGTGGGCACGTTTTTGAGAAAAATAAGCTCTTTATAATTTGGTACAAAATTTTTACGGCCGGTACCGTTTTGAATTGAAATTTTGACCGTAAAAAAAAATTGTCGGGAGAATGCCAAAAAACCGCTATAGGTACAAGTTTAAAGCCTCTGGGCCAACCGTTTAGGCTTGTGCTGAAAGGATAGACAAAAAAACAAAATCAAAACCTTGATTTTTTTTTTATTGGCGCGACAGCTGGTGGAGGAGCAGATTCTTGTGACAATCAAATTGTGTGGGTATTGTTTATTTGTCGGAATGAAGGGGACCTTCAATTTTTTACCAAATCCGAACATCTATGAGAAGAGACATTCTGTATCATGACAAGAGATACTCTTGAATAGAATATCAAAGACTTGCATTTAATTTTTCCAACAATTTCATGGAAATTTCTTACTGTTTTAATATTTATCTGCTTCTATTTTGATTTGAATTTAAAATTTATATTTCCTTCAAGTTTTGGAATTCTTAGAAAACAAAAACTCAACTATCCTTGTTATTTACAAACTATTGTAAATCGAATCCTTAATTTGTTGATTAAGTTTTTTTTTTTTTGTACTATTTGAAAGTTAACTTTTTGATGATTAAAGACTACAAAAACAACACATCTGACAAATATTCCTTTAAAATACCAACTTTTACCGAAATAATATTTCGCAATTTTTACGATTAAATGTATATGTACAAGTATAACAATGAACATTCCACTCTTTTGCCTTTAAATTTCTCATATAAATGAAAAATCAAAATAATGTTTTCCTCTGATGGAACTGATGGCCTGTTTGAACTTTCTCATTTATTCTCTTTCGTGTGTGTGCATCACTTTGCATTCCTGAATTCTTCATTAAAAATTTAAATTTATTACTTCCCATACTTCCATCATGTAACCAAACACGACCGACCCTGATGATATTCGAATCATCACCCACAAAACAACAGAGAACAGAGAAATTGCACTCTATATAGTCATGCAACACACCAGTCATTGCCATAAAAGGGCATATACATATATAGTGCTAAGGACTAAGGATTCATCTCGCCACGTTGATCCTTGTATGTGCCAGTGGGTGGTTAAGCTGCGGTGACAGTGTGTCACTGAGCTAACATAGATTTCCCACAAAAAAAAAAAAAAAAACAAAAAAACGAAAAGTATAACCGGAAGCAGATCTTCAAACAAAACTTTTACGCTAACGCTAGAACACCAAAGCATAGACGTCCGTACAGAGCGAGTACTATTATAGCACAACGCAAAACACACACAGGGTATCCAGGGAGTTACAAATATTTGTGCGCTTGGGCATTTCCTTTCTGCAAACAGTTTCATTCATAATGGCATGTATATTGTATAGTTGTACATTAAACGTTTCCTCTGTTTTTTTTTATATTTTTGTTTTTTTGTATAATATTTTGGTTTTAACTTAGATACAGGTATCCTTCTGGGATATCCATACATATCCTTCCTGCAGATGTGCAAAGGAAAAGTTTTTTTTTTTTGTTTTTAATTAAAGTTGTAGTTTCTTGTGCTAAGGTGTGTATAGTGTATGTAGACGGTGTTGCCACAGCTTTCCGGTTTGCTTCGATGGCATCCATCCATTTATTAATTCTTTTTGCTTATCAGGTTTGTGTTGCGATGCTTACTTACCCCCGACCCTGACTAAATACCTTTTTTTTTTTTTTTAGCTTAGTTTAGGTCTGTTAAGTTGTGTTTCACACCTGTACAGCTTTGTCTATATAGTTTTTTTCAAGCTTGCCAACTAGGTTTTAACTTTCTATTTATTGCTTTTTAGAGCTCCAACAAAGATGGACCTTCTGAGAGTGAAAACCTCCATGTAATGCCGTCTAAAAAGCTGTAAAGTTTTCAAATAATTAAAAAGCCAATTTTCGTAAATAACAACTGATGTTTCTTCCGGCAGTAAAGGGAGATTTTGAAAAAAAAAAAAAAAAAAAAAAAAAAACAATTCAATATGGCAATGGAGTGTGATAGAAATTTGAATTCCTTGTACCACAATTCGCAATTGGAGAACATCTGACAGAACAATACTGTTTGCAAATGAAATAAAAAATATGTTCAAGGTGTGATGCGTTGCAATGGATTTTTTTTATTAAAGTAATAAATTTATTTTTTTTTTTAAATATAAAAATAAAATAGCAATGATTTTTAGTCGAACACTACTAAGACTTTTGGTCTTTTAGGTGTAAGCTTTCACGATATGTTAGCAAGAAGGATTATGAGGATAATTAAAAATTTTCGTTGACAAAAAAAATTGAAAATGAGTTTGGGCAAGTTATGGATTCGTAAAAATAATCGAACTCGAGATTTTGATCAAACTTTACATAATGATGATAGCAACGTCAAAAAAGCTGTCTGTCTGTCGTTTTAGATGCATTTAACTGCCGTTAATTTTTTTTTTACAAAATTATGAAAATCTTATTTTTCAAAAAAAAAATCAGTATTTTTTTTACAAAAGGGCTTAATAATTCGAAAACGACTTGGTCGATTTCAATTAATCTTGGCACTTAGCAGTTTTTCAGCACTGTCTGGAAGATTTTCAATAATAAATTATTGTTATTACCAAAAATAACGGTACCTCTCATGTAAGAATTTAAAAACGTAAGGAAAAATGTAATTTTTCTCAAAAACAACTTTTACGATTTTGATTAAAATTTTTATGTTTCCTTGAATCAGTACGGCGGCGCAGGGTCATAAGTACACAGGGCATAATTCCACAACGAAATTTTGATTGACCCACTTCGATAGGTTACAAGTAACAAGTCCACAAATCAAATGTGTACAACCAACCTTTAAGAGCCAGAAATCTACAAAAAAAAAATGTGTTACAATTCCATAATTTAAGAAAAGAAGTGGTTCATAACTACACAAATATTTTTTTGGAATTTTTTTTGAAATCATACTCGTACTGTTAATTAAGAAAAATGCTGACATTGGCGCCTGCCTGACGACTGGACATACCTAGAGTGGAGCAATGGAGTTGCGTTAGAGGTACAGAGGTCCCAAAAAGGGAGTTAAAATCCTTTGAACCCACGAAGTGGGCCATCCACCGATGCCCTTATTTTTCAAGACAATGCGTCAGGCACATCAACCTTGAACTAGTTTCTACGATTTAAGCAAACAAATATTATTTCCTTTTGAACTCTGAAGACGCATCTTAAACTTAAAAAAAGCAAAATAAATGCTTTTTAATAATAATAAAATGAACATTTTTAAAATCCGCAATCTATGTGCCAGAAGTCTACAAGAATATCCTGTGAATATCTGGCCCACCAAGGGGGTTAAAAATCCACAATAGATTTATGGACCCACCTAAGCGGGTGAAAAATCCTTTATGGATTTTTGGCCTGTGGACTTACGTACGACTCTTCGTCGAGATATACTATATTATTGGAGCAAAAAAAATTTATATATCGATAAAAAATAGTGTCTTCCATAGAACCATGTTTTTGGTTATCGACTATCTTATTATTTGTCGAACAGATTTTAATGAAATTTTTCACAAAAAATTAAAAAAAAAAACAAATCTCGGATTTAAAAAAAATGAAATTGTCTTTTGAAAATTCGATATTTCTAAATTGTGTCGACAAGTTTTTTTTTCAAAATTAATATTTAAACTCAACATTAATCTCGACTGAAAAGGTAAAGTATCTTAAGTCAATTTTTAACATTTTTCAGGAGAGCAAAGAAAACTATCGAAATAAACTTCCCAAAAAATCTTTAAATCATAGACTTCTTAGAATAAACTTTTTAGAGGTCAAATTTTATGACCTTTTTTTTAAATTTATTGTAAAAAGATATTGTTAATATTTATTGAGTTATAGGACAAATTATGACTTAAGATAGTTTGCCTTTTTTTTAATTTGTTTTAAATTTTTGATTTCAAAAATCTTAAGTTGAGATAAGATATCTTTGCCCGCGGGTTTGCCCTTTGTAAAAAGGAAACGAAGTGAGATAGAAGAATTCGGATAAGATAGAACTGTGCGCCTTTGTGTTGTAATAGGGTTCATTAAAAAAAGCAAATCATATTAAGTCGACTTACGATACTTTACCTTTTCAGTCGAGTATAAATACTAAAATAAATTGTGTACCTACCATTTTGTCTTCTTAAAAATATTTTCAAAATTTTACTAAGGATATCTTTTTTGTCACGAAAATGACAATGTTTTCCTGGGGACATTCATTTAAATTCATTTAACTCAACTATTTGTAAGTACCTCTAAAAATAAGCTGGCTAGGCTTTGGTTACAATTATTGTTCTTTTTCTTAAAAACTGCATTAATATATTTTTCATACCTATTTACAACTTAAAATTAATATGCATTTGATGAGAGAAGGTACAACTTGGGACATGTCACTTTATTTTTATTTTTATTATTTTTAAAGTCTGGGTTAAGGGAATTTTGGCAGAACCATTTCTATTTATAAAAATTCAAAATAACAATACGTTTCATAAGCTTAAAACGCCTGTCCTCAGAAAATTAATATTTTTAAATTATTGACTTACAAATCTTTATATACCCATTTAATATCAAGCAACTGTAAATACTATAGGTATCTACTGGTCAATGAAAAACTTAAACTTATAACTTATAAAAACTTATACAAACTTTTTAGCCAACAGCATCATAAATTTTAACTTTGCTTGGCGCAGTAAAAAAAAAAAAAGAAGAATTTCGATGAAATTTTTCTCTCAACAATAATTCTTCCTTGTTTTTAATTTTCTCATTTTTTTCCTGAATAATCAAACAATTTACCACTCTCTGGCTCTCTTCTGTCAGGTCCTCCTTTCTGAGATAATATCAAATTGGTCGTAATAAAACAATAAAATGTCATGACTTTTGCGTTCCCAAATGAAGAAAAAAATGCAACAAGCCAAGCAAAAAAATCAGTGTAATATTTTTTTTTTTTTTTTTTTTTTTTTTTTTTCTGCAAATCCAATTATACTTTTATCTCTGAATGTCAATGCATAAGTAATTGCTTTTGAATCTTATAAATAATGTATATTCCAATTTATTTTTCGTTTTCAAGGTTTTGCAGTATAATTTTATAAAGAAAATTTTAACATTATTTTGTATGTATCATCACTTTTGGGATATACATATTTGCTGGCTAGATGTATGTAAGTTATGTATATCCTTCTCCCAATGCAAGAAAAAAAGAAAAAAAAACCTGGCCTTTAACAAAAGATGTTGTTATTGTTGTTTTTATTTTTAATTTAAATGATATTTCAGTAATCTTTGTTTTGCTTTTTTTAGAATTTAATTGATCCCTTGTTTTTCTGTGAAAATAATTCAAAGGCGCTATAATCTCAAAATTCCACTCAATCGATCAATGTGTATAGAAATTATTTGAACCTTATAAAATATAGATATGGTATCAATTCGTTAAGCTTCTTGTTACAATGTCAACAATTTAGTTGACATGAAATCAATTCTCAAAATAATAATCTTCCTTGATTGACTTGAGGGACAATTTCTCTAAAATCTAAAACCCATCACACTACATCTATGTATATTCACAAGGGTCTATCTATCTATCTATCTATATGTTATATAAACTTTACATAACATTATGAACCCATCAAAGCATCGCAAAGTGGAAACCTATTCGAGTATTAATGCGTAAAGTTAATTTCCTTCAACGTCAACTATAGATCAACGAAATGGCAGCATTCAATAAATCCACACTAAGCCTGTTTAATTATATAGTTATCTCTTACAGCACCGTAGGACGAATTTCAAAATGTCCCCAAGGAAAAGTATATATGAGTAGTAGAATATATTGTGGGAGGCACAGAGGGGGGTCTCCTTCATCGTCCTTATCGAACAAGTAAAAAACAACCTCATGGTATCAAAATAATCAAAAAAAAAAAAGAAAAGATAATAATTCATGACGATGTTTATGTGTGTAAGCCTTTATGGTTGAAGTAACACATACGACGACAATTGCATTCATCATGTGGAAATTCTATACGCATAATAAGGATTGTCTTTTTAAAATCATGGTGACAAAAAAAGAAAAAAAATCTCTTTTAACCAAAATGTCGTCTGAATTTAAAATAACATTGAATCCAAAAGATGTTTTTATTTTTCTAAGATATATGTCTCTTGGACGTAAAAGCTTAGTGACAGCTAAAATCCTTATTTTTAGCCTAACGAAAAAAAAAAAAAAGAAAAAAAAGAACAACACAACACAGCAACAGAAAAACGAACAAATTTGTAAAAAGCCTCATTTCCTTCCGACCCCAAATATGTGTTTTTTTTTCTCCATTTTTCAATATTTCTCTGCCTGCCTTTGCCCACAAGAGCATGTTTGTTCCGTCAAACATGATGATGTAGCGCCTTAAAATGAGTAACACTTCCCTTGACAATTTATCATTTGGAATTATTTTGATTCAAGATTGACGTGCTGATCGACGAAACATGAACTCACTGGTTCAGAACAAAAGGCCCTATCCACCTTCCTACATAATACAGGGTTGGAGTGTTTTGTTTTTTTTTTTTTAAATTTAAAAAAGGGATGTAGGTAAATATAAATATATGTATGTTCATTACATGAATGTTTAAAAATAATGTGAGGTAAAAACAAAAGTATAATGTGCATGTCATCCACTCAAAAGATTTATAGATGAGGCCATTATCGATTATGCTACTATAGACAAGTTTAGATAAAACAAACAGTTTTAGTAACTGTAAAGTACTATCACTCATAGAGTAGTCTTACTTTAATATTGCATTTATCTTCTGAAACGTCTGAAGATTTTTAGAGGATTTCGAAAGTAGCTTCAAATATTATTATCAGATTTATTATTTCATCACTGATAGAAGATGAAAAATTTTATTTTAGGCGAAAACTTACATGGATACTCAAGTTAGGATCGGACTTTACAAGTAAAGTACAACTTGTAAGCTGTAGATTTCCAGTTGTACTATAAATTTTTATAAAGCATGCAAAACTAGATCTTCCTTAGACTCGCAGAATATGAATGCAGCAACGAAATGACGACGCGAATTCTATTTTTTACAATAGGTAGTCATCTGTTAAAATTTTATTTTTGGATATTTAAATAAAATTTCAATTTCACCTCTTGAGAATCATTTAGGCCCATTCGGTGAAACGAATCTTAAACACAAGTATTTGTGTTCAACTTAATTGAATATTATCGGTCATAAGTCCACAGGCCAAAGGTCCATAATGGATTTTTGACCCACTTAGGCGGGTTAAAAGTCCCAAAATCTATTTTGGATTTTTATCCCACCTTGTTGAGCCAGAAATCCACAGGAAATTCTTGTGGTCTTCATAACCTATCGATTGTGGATTTCCGACTCACTTTGGTGATTTTAAAAATATTCATGGACTTGCAACCCATCCTAGTGGGTCAAAAGTCCGTTGTTGACTTTTTAGCTATTACTGTCGTTAGTTGGCATATATTAATGGCGGGTTTATGAATTCATTTTTTTTAAACAAAGTTATTTTAATGGAAAGTTTTAAAAAAATATTTTTTAAACTCTACATACCAAAATAAAATAATAAAATACTTTTTTTTAAATTTTATATTCACTGTACTGACCTTATTCTTACCAGTTTTTATTTGAAAGCTTCAATTTTGAAATATTTTCAAAACAAAAAAATTTGTTAACTTAATTGTCAAACCTTATTAAAAATTAGAAGAAAAAAGCATCTGGTTCTTAAATTTCAATTAAATAGCCAATAAATTATTGAGTACTAAAATCCAAATGAGAACCTAATTCTGACGGGACATTCATTTTCCGGTTTCGAAAGTAAAGCTAAATAAAACACACACAGCCATACATTTTTGATGAAAATTTTATTTCATTATAATCATTCAAATGGCCGCCTCGGGAAGATTTGCAGCATGCGATTCCTTTGAGGTAATTTTTAACCACTTTTTCGCACATTTCGGGCGGTATCTCTCTTTTTAATGCGTCGATAAATTCTGATCGTCAGCAACACTTGCGCTTGCAGCAGCAATATTTTCGACTGACCGTGCATAACGATGATGCACAGGCCTTACTAAATCAATAACGCTTCCATTCTCTTCAAATTTCTTCACAATTTTGAAGATTGCTTGCGTAGTCGGTCGATTATGATGACCATAATCATCGCTTAATGCGCGAAAAGTGGCTACGTTTGAATCACCACATTTGTAGTAAGTTTTGATAATTTAAACGCGTTGTTCGATTGCTAAGGAATCCATTATCGTAAATAGTAAACATTCAATTAATGACATTCAACTAAATGACAGCCGAGTTTGACAGATGTCAAATTCCAGCGCTACCAACTTGAAACCACAAAATGAATGACCTGTTACATCAAAGTATCGTAACGTGCTACAGAAATTTCCACGTTTTAAGTTTATCCTACCGCCGATAAATAAATATTTTGTTACAATAATTTGGACGATAATATTTATAAGTAAGCTCACATAAAAAATTTAATCAAAATTGTAGGAGTAGTTTTTGATAGAAATTAGATTTCCCTTAACTGTTTTTAAAAACATGTATGGTAACGGTAGGTACTGTTATTTTTGGTTATAAGAAGTTTTGTTTTTGTTTAAAATCTGATAGATTATTAAAGAAAATGGGTTGATTTTAATATCGAAGGTTTGAATGAAACAACAAACTCTTGGGTGAGCTACGATCGAGTTTTTTATAAGCTGGAGCTATAGATATTTAACGACTACTGCCACGCCGATCATCAGACTCATTTTAGTGGTGCTTGGTCGTTTGATCAATTTAATTTGAAAATATTTTTGCCGTCACTGAGAGGCGAACCAGACCAAGCTGACTTCAGAATCATATGAACTTCGCATTGCGCTACCGAAGTCACTTAATCAAAGTCCATCCCAATTAAGGTTTTATTGTTTGACAACTGTATTTGAATTAACCAGGATTTTTTTCTAGACAAAAGTTGTTTTAAATTTAAAAAAAAATATGGTATACAAAACTATTACAACTTTTTGAGATACTCTCCATTAATAAAATAGTCAAAATCAGTTGAACAAGTTTTGAGAAAATCGAAAATAAAAAAGTGTTTCCGGTGAACACCCAAATTAATATGTTATAAATCGTTATCTCAACATAACATAACTATAGATAATGATGATAAAGTCCAAAAAACTTCTACTCGCAAATAATGCTTTAATGTTCATTGCGTGATTCCTTTTTTCAGATAAATGACGTTTTCATTCTCAAGATGCATTATTTAAAAAATATACCTGTATTAACCCAAAAGAAAGTTATATTGCGTGAGTACTTTGATTTTAACATCATGATTTATTCTTTTTTGAATTTTCCTCTCTTAAGTTAAATAAATATTGCGCCAAAGGCTCCAAATACAAACGATACAATCATGATTTCACCCTTTTTTGGTACAAGTACGACGGAAAGGTGCTTGTGCAATTTATCATTTTTCGCTCATGATAAATTGATGGAGCCCATATTCAATATCCCTGTGAACCACCATCATACATTGTGGAAGTGTTTTCCCTATGGCATTGGCCAAAGAAAACTTCTAAATGGGAAGAACTTTGACGTGGAATAATACTTCCATGGAATTCATTCCATTCATATCGCCATCACCGCCAAGCCACCGCCTCGTGTTACTTTACCTATATACCCCTGCAGGTTAACATTCATACATAAACCAGTAAGTGTTATTTACCGGCATCCACAGAAGAGTGCTGTGTTAAAAATTATGTGACTGATTGATTCCCATTTTGTACAGGAACAGGGAAATTGTTTTTCGCATCCTTTATACAAAAGATTTTGAGGAGAGAGGGACAGAGGAGGAGACAGAGAGTGAAAGTGTACGAAATTGTTCTTTTTTGTGAGTAAAGTTATAAAGTTCAGGTAGCATTTGTAGGAAGGGGAGGGGGTACAATCCAGGTCGTAACACAAGACGACTTGGGAAATCTTCAAGACACACAAGAATATAACAAACAGCAAAATAACGCAACGGAACATAATAATAACAATGTTATGGTGACGGTTATAACAATAGCAAAATAATATCTTGGTAATTTATTTCCGCTTGGTAAAAATTCACTTCAGAGCATAAAAACAAGAAAAATATTAACAAAAAAAAAAAAAAATAAAGAAAACATAAAGGTAGGTAAACAAAAAAAAATTACATTTATTCGCTTGGGTAACCATACTCCGGTATACAAACAAAATTCTATCAAAAAAAAAATATAAAATTGAGTCGATAATTGGATTGAAGATGGAAGAAAAAAAAATTAGTAACATCGAAACATGACTTTATTTTATATTTTGTTTTTGTGAAACTAAAACCAATATGAGCTGAAAAATGTCCCCAAATAATATAAAGATTGATTACATTATTATCATTAAATTTAATTTATCAAAAATATATTAAAGACAATATGTTTTGAAATATTTTTGTTTTATTTGCCATACAAAAAAAAAAAAAAATCATAAATTTGTTGAAATTCCAACTAAAAAGTTCTGAGGTTGAATACCAAACAATGTAGAATAGATGCCGATTCAAATATCAGGAGAAATTATAGAATTAAAAGGTAGGTGCTTCTAACAGTTTTCGAGTAAGTTCCAAAAAGTTGACTCTTAATCCGAATATCATTTTTCAATAAAAAGCCATAAAACATAATAAAATGCCGCAAACGAGGCATTGGCAAAAGAAAACTTCTAAATGGGAAAATATTTACATTCAGTCATCAAAATCTTACTATCCGTCCAGCCCAGATGATTGGAAAAATAAGCTATAGCACTTAAATAAATTAATCATTAGATTATTAAAAATAATTAATTAAAATCGACTGAAATAAAGAAATAAAAATTTGTTTAAAAAAGTACGTATACGCCTAAGTGCACCATTGTTTGAAAGTATTCTTATTGATAATTTGCATGTCGCATATAATAACTCAGGGATATTTATTTCAAAATTCTCTGCGTTGCGCAGATCCTAAAGGTACAATGAGGAATTAACAAATGCAATTGAAAAATAAAATAGAAGAAAAAATAGATAAGAATCTATGAGATGAGGGTTTATAGATGTGAGTTTAACTAAATTAATTTAAAAAAAAATAATTTCTATTATGAAACGTTTTTAGAATGGTCTTAAAATAATTTCTTTCAATATCAAACATTTAAACGAGTAGCATGAATGGGCCCCACGTTTTAGATTTTAAATATATAAGATTGGAAAACGTGTTATTAAAAATGTATTTTTATATTCAATTAATTATTTTATATTTTTGTTTGTCTTGCTTCACAATATCTAAGGAAAGTTTTGTGCAGTTATCCAACACATAAATATTGGCAGGGGGTCCTAAGTCTAGAGAAGAAAAAATCAAATTGAAATTTTGCTCAGTAGTTCGATATAGGTTTATTTTTTAATATTTAATTGGGTAAGAAATATTAAAAACTTTTACAGAGTTGCCGCTTAGTTGCCGAACTAAGATAAGTTTTCCTTTATTTTATCGAAAAATAGCATACATCTATTTTGATAAGAAGATATATATGTACAATGTACATAGTTATATGTGATATTTTTTTTATATTTCGCGTAATGCCAAATTAAAATTTTTGCGAAATTGTTAAAAATTACCAACAAAATATCAATACTTTTTTTTAATGCACAATATTGGTTATGAGTGTTTTTATAACTATTTTAATATTCGGAATACCAATAAATTTAATATTTTAAGAATTTTGAAACCCATTTTTTTTGGTTGAAAAGCAAAGACAAAATTTTTATTTGTTAAAAATTCTTTAATTAAAGATAATGACATGAAATTGATAATGAAGATAATGTAACAAATTTGTATCTAATCTTTCTATATAATCAAGAATTTCCTTCGCATTGTTTGAAATTTTTCTATTGAACATATTTCCAAAAATATTAAATTCACTATTCAACACTATTACATACATATTTTGATTTTATGCAAATTAATAAATTCGAACATGTCAACTTTCCTGTTTTTGACTTTCAACATTCATATAGGGTCATTCATTTCGTGGTTTCAAGTTGGTAGCGCTGGCAATTGACACCTGTCAAACTCAGCTGTCATTTAAAGTGTCATAATAATAGTTGAATGTTTGCTATTAACAATAATACACAGCCACTTATCGCGCATTACGCGATGATTATGGTCATCACAATCGACCGACAACGCAAGCAATCTGTAAAATTGTGAAGAAATTTGAAGAGAGTGGAAGCGTTATTGATGTCGTAAGGCCTGTGCCTCATCGTAATGCACCCTCAGTCGAAAATATTGCTGCTGTAAGTGCAAGTGTTGCTGATGATCCGAATTTATCAATTTCCTGGCGTTCGCAGCAATTAACCAATTTCTTTTGGCCGGCGATTGAAGATCTTGACTTGGACTATGTGGTTCCGACAAGACGGAGAAACAAGCCACACAACATGATCAATTATGGCTTTATTGCGTGAAAAGTTTCCTGATCGCGTAGTTTCACGTTTTGGTGAAGACAATTGGCCACCAAGGTTATCTGATTTGACACCGTTAGATTTTTTTCTGTGTTGCTACGCGACTAATTCCTCTAGACGCATTAAAAACCAACATTACTCAAGTTATGGCCGAGATACCACCCAAAATGTGCGAAAAAGTGGTTAAAAATTACCTCAAAATGATCGCATGCTGAATCTTCCCGAGGTGGCCATTTGAATGATATTGTTTTTTCACACACTTAATGGCAAAGTCCAAAATTTATAATGAAATAAAATTTTCATCGCTGTGTGTGTTTTATATAGCTTTACTTTTAAATTTAATTAATTAATCTATAAATTAAAATCTATAAAAAAAAAAACAAATGCATGTGAGCATTTTAAAAGTGAAAACCCTTGTGTGACTTTTTTGACGATCTCTTGACTTTGCAATAAAAACTTAATGCATGGAATCTCTAACACTTTCATTGCAAAGTTAGGAGATCCTCAGGGAAGACACTCTGGACCTCTTCTTTTTATGTAAGTTTTTATATGATGATGGACAAGTTATTTACGATGGATCTTAATCCAAATACTTAATATAAATAGGATGATTAAATTAAATGAAATGTATTCCAAATGTCGAAAAAATGGTAGATTTTGTTTCCCTTTTTTTTTAACTATATACGAATTGAGCAAATGATTTCTTTTAATTATTTGTTGTATTACAGTCGAACTTCCATAACTCGAACTTCCTTAAGTCGAATTTCTCTATAACTCAAATTTAAATTGGGAACTTTGCGTTTTCCACTTTATTTTCAAAGACTTTGCCCTCCACAATTCGAACTTCTGTAACTCGAATTTCTCTCTTTTTCGAATTTTTCTGATTGCGTTTGCGTGGTAAAATATCTCTTTAACTCTTTAACTTTTCCTCTGAATCGAGAAAATCCCTGTTATTTAAATTTTTGAAATCAACTTTAGTCTACTATGGTTAGGTTTACATACTTATTACAACTCGAAGTTTTGCACTGGAAGGGAATTATTTTGGAAGTTTGTTTTAGGAAGAGGCATGGTTAGTTTTTTTTTTCAAAATTTTGTAGTGAAAGAAGGTAAACATTTTGAAAATCAAAGAGTCGATATATCGGGAAGAAAATTAAAGCAACTTACTTTTGATTTTGAACAAAAGCTAAAGGTTATCGGTGAAATAGAGTGTGGTGCTTAAAAGAAAAATGTGGCAATAAAATATGGTTTACCTCCACTATACCGAATAACAATAAAAGTTAGTTTGGCAAAGCTAAGAGTCAATGGAATTCTTGACTACTTTGGTGTGTCTGAACCTGAGTTCAGAAAATGCAAGAGCAATTTTCACAAGTACATAATTCACACGACATGGGATGCAGCCTTCAGGAATACATAAATTTGGTTAGCGATATTATTGTTTGTCACATTTAGTCTAATGCAGAAATTTTGTTTTCGGTATGGGAAGCATCTGAAGTGGAAACCGGTAGTAACGATGTGGTAGATGGTGATGTAAATCCGGGTGGATGTTTATTTTGTGCAGCCTACCCAAGCTAACGTATATGAAGCTTTTGAAACAATACGTGATGCTCTTCTTACTGAAGATAACACACTGGATCATTTTTTTAATTTACGACATTGAGTCTTTTTACGAATCGAAATGTAATGAAAAAAATCTTTGTTCCTTCTTTGAATATAAATATACATATATGTATGTATAATACCTGCAATTAAACAAAATAAATATTTTTTTTTGTATTTCCTTAAATCGAAGTTTCTATATAACTCGAATTTATTTTCTTTCATTTTGAAAGTTCGACTTATGAAAGTTCCACTGTATTCACATATTGACAAAAACAGACGAATTTGAATTTTTTTTATACGGCACGAAACTCGCGCACTTATAATTTCGTCTGGTATAATCTCAAAATTTTAAATTTAAATGTTTGGTCTCCATAAAACATCTTCTATGAATTTCTTAGAATTTCATTTAATACATTTTGAATTAAGTTTAATATTAAGAGCTTAATTAACCATTCATAATATCTTTTGATTAATTTTTTCGTAATCATTTTTTTTTTGCTCAATAAATTCTTATAACAACAACAAAAAAAACATAATAAAACAAAAGTCGATAAATTTCCAAGCCACAAAAATGTTTTATTCCTTTTTTGATTAAGATTTTTGTTTGTTTGTTGGGATTCCATTTTTTTTTTAATGAATGTCGTTAAATTATTTTTTTTCCACAAAAGGCATCAAGAAATACAAAAACAGTAAATTTTACGTCCCCAAGCAGTGTTTTATTGTATATACGAGTATAACCAGGAACAAAAAAAAAAAATCTGGGTTTCTGTCCATAAATAAAATATATTTTATATTACTTTAGTCTTCTCGTTTATATATCAAACAAACCAACAACGCCAACCCAGAGGCAGGAAAAGGACCAACCAAATGAGTGCAGCCAGTAAATTCAATGTAATTCGTTTTTCCATTCTCGATATGAATATAAAAATCACAACAATTCAAGAATTAACCTAATTACATGCTATATATAATATTCCAAATGGAAAATTGTATTATAAAATTACCTACTGGTGGATGGTGGAGAGGACTTTCTTTCGATGGCTTTCGTTACAATAATAATATACTGTATAGTACTATAGTTTTTTACTTGATGTGGTTGCAGCGCAAGGAAACAGGAAAAAGGCTAACTTTTCCCAACCATCCAACCAACCAACCAACCAACGAACAAACGAACCAGCCAAAGCCATAACCAACAACCATCACCATGGGGCTATTTATTATTTGCTCTTTGGGGACAATTTCCTGTCTATGTAACATCTGGGTTCCTATAAGTAACAAAATGCTTTATAAAATATCCTGGGGGTTTGTTTAACTATATACCTATATTCTGTTACAAACGCTCTACATGATGGTTCACTATACACAAAAAAGGAAATATTAAGCGATACCTATTTTAATAAATTTATGCGCACCGAGAGAGTCGAGCGAGAGTAGAACAAGGATAGTTTTGTTGAGCATTTGGCATTTAAGTTCAGAAGGAAGGAAGGAAGGATGTCTTATAACACAACGCAATGAATATATATGTTGTGTATAAGTGTGTGTGTTTGTTAATTAAATAACGTTTTACTGCTAATCAAAGTCCTCAATGACAAACACACAGCAAATTATGTCATTCAAGACAATTTGACTGATGGTGAATTGTGATGGTGTTGGTGTAGAGATTCTAATTTAATTGTATTAACACATCCACCAAAACACACACACACACCTTTGTTCGTTTACTAATTAATTAGAGAAAATAGCGTTATAGTAAATAATATATGTATGTTTGTATGTTATGCTTCACACTTGTGTATGACATTATAGTTGAAGCCCCCATCATATATCTACATTAAGTTCATTATTACAAAAGCCACTGATGTACTGGGTTAACACCATTTTGAAGTACATATATAGGGATGGGTTTATTGAATAGCACAGTTGTGGCCGTCAGTGATTTATAAATTATGACTAATGGAGGTCAACAGTTAAAGTTTATAAATACACACTTGTTTTGATAGCAGGAAATCAAAACAGCTAATAAAACATGCAAAATAACATTCGCCGGAGAATGTCAAAACAAAAACAAGCATTTTCTCGACCAAAACAGCTATAGTCGACCGCTATTGACAGAAATTTTCATCACCATTATATGGAGTAGTTAAACAATGGGGATGCTGATTAATCACATTTTTTGTTGCCAGTAAACGGAATTTTGATTAAGAAATCGCGTTAAAATTATTATAGTTAAAATAATTAAAGTTAAATTATTAAAACATATTTTTTTTTAATTAAAAGATATATGTACGTGAATAACCCAAAGAGAAGGTATGTTCGATAAAACAAAATAAAAATTGAATTATTAAAATATAAATTTATTAAAAATAAATAATTATTTAATATTAATAAAAAGAAGAGAAGAAAAGAAGAGCCTGAACCCGATGCGGTTTTCTACAAAAGTAATTAAAAAAGCGAGATTATTTGAAAATATTGACAAGTTATTAATTTAAGTATGGTAGAGCAAGAATAAGTGAAATGTATATGTGTTGTCGGGTGGTTAAATTTTAAGGGCCGATGTTGAATGTGAACTACACCTAAACGTTAAGTTTTTTTCTGCATTTCATTTGACATTTCTCATTTTCAGACTAACTCAATTAAGCCTCTTGACCATTTCAACCGTCGTCCATAGTCAGAATGGCGGTAAGAAATGGCAATTAGTGGATGATCAATTTTCGAAGAAAATCATCTTCAGTGATGAGGCACATTTTCACTTCAGTGGATTCGTCAATAAGCAGAATTGCCGCATTTGGGCGAATGATAATCCAAGAGTGATTGTCGAAAAACAATATCGGCCCTTAAAATTGAACCACCCTTTAGAATCTTACTGTGGATGAATTTTGTATATTTAGCTATTCGAGTCTCGAATTAGATTTTGTTTGTTTTGTTCTTAGGTGTTCGTACGATTGATATAATTGAATAGTATCACGATGAATGTGTTCATGGAGTAGTTATAATCGTAATTTTATAATATTTATAAGAAGATGAATAAAATCAATTCTATTTCTAAATTCTAATTCTAATCGTAATTTTCCATTGAACAAACAAATCGATCTTTTTGATATTTTTTATTTTCTAAAATCGCAGAGAACACTCCCTATTTTTATAAATATATGTATGAAAGCTATTTCTCACTTTTGCTATCAAAAATTTGTAAGTTCTCAGAACTATAAAAGTAAAAAAAGGGTAAAAAATTGCTCTCGTAAAAGCTGAACATCAATATTGTATTCAAGAAGTTAAGTTCAGGGAAAGATTTTCACTTCGCCCAGAGCCAGAGCCCACTTGTCATAAATTAGCTCGTGACAAAATGTCAAATTTATCGCACTAGTTTGATGAAAAAATTAATTTGGCTTACCATTAAGCACTTTGTTGGGAAAATAAATTATTTATTGGGCCAATATTAAAAATGGCGTAAACAATTTTTTTCTTAAAAATGTTTTCAAAACATCTAATAATTTTTAATTTTTTTACTCATAAATTGAGATTTGTGCAAGAAATCGGATGTTGTTCATTGCGTTGGTGTCAAAACAGTTTTGGAAGTTGTTTAATTAATTTATTTCTAATTATATTGATTTGTTAACAAATTTTCATTATAAAGTGTAAGTATCGTGAATACTTTAAAACCACAGTGTGATCGCCCATAAGACCAAGTTCGTGCATTTTGTTTTTTATTTTTTTTTTGGATTTTTAAAAGAAGTGTCAATTTTTTAAATATCTCGTCACGCCGCCGCCGATTCACGTCTCGTTATTTCGTCGTATTGTGAAACAATCTTAATTTTATTTTGATATTTTTGTCTCGGTAAATTTGTCTTCTTTTGCTACGCTTCCACAAAAAACCTGGACATTTATTGGTCTATTAAAGACTCAAATGAATTTTGAAATGAATTATATTTTGCAAGCATATATGTACATCCAAATCCAATCCAAATAAAAAACACGCCCAACGCACGTGTCAAAACTTAAAAATGCATGATTTTGTGTTATTTTAATGAAATTATAAAATATATTATATACATATATAATAATTGTAGGTAAATCCCAGCCCTACACTACATACGTGCTTTGGAACAATTAATACCTCTGAGATTGTCTATTTTCATGAAATATAATTATTCTTAACGTCTAGACGTTTAATAACCGCTCTACTCGGCCTTGAGTCCATGCGATTCAGGTGCCTTCTTAATTTTAAACTTTTAGTATCTAAATAGTGTGGTGGTAGTGAGAAATTGTGCAAGGACTTTGTGTTTAGTCAAAAGTTTCAAGATTTTATTTTATTTATTTAGCATCCCAGAGAGGTAATTCAAATTGATGTTGTGTTAAGGAGTCTGTGATGATGTTAACTTTAATTGAGTACTCTTCTCTTTCACTTCTTTTTGCATCATTTCTTTTATTTCCATTGAATTTTTTCTTGATGACACTTATGGATTTTTTAAACTTAAATATGTAGAGTGTGTGTTTCAACGTCATCGTATTCGTTCTATGCTCGAACGGCAATATTTACTTCGTAATTTTCTCTGGATAAAGGACAATTTTATTTTCTTATAAATTTATAGCTACATTAACTAGTAAAGGAACGTGGTTTTTTCTACTTGCTCTATAGAGGAAGTACTATATTGAGCTTCGGTTTAAGAACAATTTAGAAATTTAAATGAAACTATAAAATTTCCTTTTTTAAGATCTATTACATTGGGGTGTTTTTTGTAAATCTTTACATTGATTCTTTCCTATTGATTTTTTGTTATTATATATACATATGTATGTGTGGGGGGAATGCCCAAAAAACGTTTGGTACCAAGTTTAAAGAAAATCGATCCACCTGTTTAGGCTACAGCTGAAAGAACAGACAGAAAGAATCTTACCATAATATACTTTAACTACTTTTATATAAGTAAAAAAAGGGTAAAAAATTGCTCTCGTAGCTGGAATAGCTGTAAGTATATGGAAAGAACTCATTGACACCACTGCTCACAAAAAATTTAAAAAATTTTTAGTAAAGTTGATTCGCTTTTATGCGACTTCTTTAACATCGTTCTTGAAAGAATGGTCAAAAACTCTGACGTCAATACTATGAAGCACAATTTCTAGAGTCAATACTAGAAGCAGAATCTCTTGAGTCAATACTAGAAGCACAATCTTTCAAAGGTCAATCCATATTACTCGTATAATACTACTATTTTGACATAATTAGAAGAACAAATTGTGATATCAGTGGTGCTTTTTGTGACTATTGAAATAAAAGAAGATAGGTAAAACTATCAATGACTGCAAAACCGCTTTTATCAATAAATTATTTATTTTAAGACAGAATTTAAGAACAAACAGCTGTGATAACTAGGTAGTAAGAGACTTTGTGTTTATCTTGGCTTGACTTTAAAATCACAAAATAATACCAATGCTGAGATCAAACGAAGACTAACTCTTGCAAATCGTTGCTTATTATAATTAAGTTACAAAACTTTCTCTCGAGCAATTAAAGTACCTATCCCAATCTTAAAGTACTAATCATATCGGTCCTTCTTTATCATGAACCTTGTGAGAAGTGGAAGATAGCGCTTTAAGTTATATTTGGATAAAAATTCTCCGATAGATTTTTAGTCCTTTTTACATAAATAAATAAATATGCGACATATCTTGGAAAATCAGGGGTGGAATCGTTTAAGGTGATTTGCGATAAGTAAGAGTCAGAATCAACCAATTCAGTCTGCGTAAGATGATATCACATTTCATAGCTTAAGAGCTATTACAACAAAAATGTGATTGTCATTTTCCAACAAATTTGACGTTTCTGCCGCAGTACGACCAAAGTTACCACCAGCCTACAAATATTGTACAACTTTTTCTAAGTTCTTTTTTTCACCCATTCATATAAATAAAAATAATCATTCTCGTGACCAAAAAAGTTTTTAAAATTCCAGAAGATGGGAAAAATATAAGAATTTTATCACAAAAACGGAAATTCTTTCTATAATTTCGATAGCTTATTACCAGGGATAGGATTTTGCTGACTTTGCCTTTTTTTTTTGCGCAATCGTGTGACACTTTAGACTTTAAACAAACATGAATATATGTAATTTATTTTGCCTTTTCTTTGGTTGTTGCCTTTTTTTGCCTTTTCCGCATAATTTTTTCTATGCATTGACTAATTAGCTCAACACAAAAATTTCGAATAAATACAAATAAATCTATGAACTTTTTTGTCTGCTATCCCATTGAGTGCTTTCAATTGACGACAACGCTACATATTATTGTAACAGTATCATATTTTCTTTACATTTAGAAAACACAAATGGAGAAGTTTCGAATATCTTAGACAAAATTAAGGGCGACTTAGAGACACCAAAGGTACAGTCGCAAAAGATGTTTTGAACAAATACAAGTCTGTTTTTTCTGCATATAAGGGACTTGAGACATTATTCCAAAAAAATGCGTCGTTAAGGGTGACGAAAACAGTAAGCTCCCAAAAAATATAGAAGTAGGTAATGTGGAGTTTTTCAATTGGGCTCCACTCGTTTCCGTTGATGTAGAGAGGTCTTTCAGTTCCTTTAAAGTGCTATTGAGGGTCAACCCGGTTGTTGCCTGAAAATTAAAAAAAAAAAAACTTATGGTTCAATGAAACTATAGTTCAGTTTTTATTTTATTCCCTCCTGTTTGAATAAATGCCTTTTTTTGCCTTTTTAGATGTTTTAGTTTGCCTTTTTTTAAATTTTTAGGTCAACAAAATCCTATCCCTGCTTATTACAAATATTTGTAAAAAAAAATTCACTATGGCAATCATGCTTTTGACAAATGTCATGGGAAAGTATTAAATTAAATTGAATTGAGTTGAATCACCTTATCAAGACGGTAAGGTGACAATCACTTATCACCTTAGCCAATTCCACCCCCTAGCGACTTCTTACAACTCTCAACTCAACCATTCTTGTATGCGTATTGCTGACGGAATTGGAGAGAATCTATAATTTTCAACCAAATTCGAACGGTTAAAATGAAAGGAATTTTTGCATGACAAGGAATACTCTTTGAGAATTATTAAATTCCTCTTGAGTTGAGATGTATAGAACCACAATTTGGCTACAGGTGGCATTTAGGCTGAGATTCGATGTACAGACCATCGGTGTGACAAACTTGCGCAATAACCATAACTTTCACGGGCCATTGGAGGAGGAGATACAACAACGCATTGTTCTTATCGTACAGTTTCACTGACCTAGGTCGATGCTCTTTCCCGGAAAATCTTTCAATTTAATCCCGTGGCAGTAGAATAAATGATTAATTTCACTAAAATGGTACATGGTGTTGTACCAATCTACCAATTTTTCATGCCCGAATAGACAAATATAGCTGTCTCAAAAAGCTTGTTGCTTGGGGCCGTATAGGTACTCCAAACTGAAATTCAACTCGCACCATAAGAAATAAATAAAGATATTTCATGTTATCTTCTCTGGAATTTCAGTCTAAAAATACAATTTATAAAATATTTCATTCTAATTATGCTTTTTTTTTACATTCCAAAAAAGTCATCTTAAATAAAATCACGTCTACAAGTTTACCATCTCGATATAAAATTAGCTTGAAGCTCCCTACTTTGCTTACAAATAACTGTCCTAGGCATTAAATATTTTTATTATTTAGGTTTCTATGATATAAAGAAAAAATTGGGGGTTATAAAACCCTTCACATATACCACCTAGCAATGAGTTTATGGTTTATAAGAAGGCATGTACTTAATACAAAAATAAATAGGAACATTTTTATCTATTATTAGAAAAACAAAAAAAAGTCTTAAAACATAAATTAAACGGATATAAAGATAAAATTTTTTATCAGCCTTAAACCACTTCTTTCACTAAATTTACTTAAAAAAAGATAAAATAAATCAAAAAATACTTGAGATTTATTAACTGATTGCATGAGTTTGAGTATATAATATATAGAGTACCTAATTCACAATGAGACATTAAATCTTCCTTTAAAGGCGAACATGATGTGAGTCTCTTAAATATCTTGATGAGAAATTTGTACACAATGCTCGTATTTTTATAATTTAGATGCCTTTAACTACAAAAAAAAAAAAAAAAAAACTTTTGTCATGTTCTAACATATAAGTGCTATTATTAAGTTATGTCATTTTGAAACCAGCCTTAGATACATACTATTTAGAGCGAGCGAGGACTCCTTTCTTTAACCTTGTTATATTTATTTTGATAAAATCATATCCTTTCAACAAAAAGCCCCGCAGAATTGTATATGAGCTATATATAGATGAAGATTTATTTGTTTGACTCTTTTTTCTCACTCGCAATGTTAATCGCACGTTTGGGATTATTATCATCATTATTTATCTGCGTTCGAAACTATTTATCAAAATTATAACACCCTATGGCATATAAAGGGAATAAAAATGTTCATGCAGCGTCAATAATAACAACAACAACAAAAACAAAATGTGATTAAACTTTGTTTCATATTATAGGAATGTTTTTTTTTTGTTTTACTCGTAGTTCAAAAATATCAGAAAACATCAGAACACAAGGAAACTCATGTATCTCTAGTACGTGATTTTCCGGTCCCACCCTTTTTCGAAATGGCATATCTTGAGAGAAAAAAAAAGAGTGCTTTTTTCGCTTGATACGTTCGCTCGGTTACTCCGCCGCTCCGCCATGCTTAGTTATTGTCGTCGTTGTTGTCGTTGGGCTGGCAGATTTATTAATGGACTTACTTTAAGTACTTGTATCTCAAAGTTAGTCTTTTCTCGCAGCACATATCATAGCATACATAATATTATATACAGATACACATACATATGAACAACAACATGAACCCTAGATAAACATTAAATAATGTCATGGAGATGAAGCATGTCATTCATTGTAGTATGAAGAATGCGCCTCATGTGCGAGTAGGAATAGTCTGTGTGTTGGGTATATGTAATGTAGGTATCAACTTTTTTATGGCCTATTCTTCCATATCAGAAAAGTCATAATCTCACACCGTGATGCTTCTTCTATAATATGTTCACTTTTCGAGCACCTTACCTTCTAAATCGTCGATGTGTAAAATATAGTTGAAGTTGTTTATATATGTACCTAACTCTTATATATACCGATGTTAAATAAATGGAAGGTGAGTACTTATAAGGACCTTCTTACCCGCTGAGAAATTACGCCACATAAACATACATACATGAGACTCAGACATTTATACAGGAAATAAAGAAAGCCATTTTGAAAAGAGGGTGTTGAAGGAAATCATTAAAAATAATTTTATATTGGATTTTGTAAAAATTTAAAGAATTTGCTTTCGTATGTATAGCATTAAAAGCAAATTCGATACAAACACGATGTATATCAAAATCAAAAATTCATTTTTCATTTTCGATCAAAGATTTATTGGAAAAATTTAGATTTTTCTAAAAAACATTTCATTGTATTACCTGATTTTTGGTTGATCAAAAATTCGATAAAGATGGCAAGTTATGGATTCGTAAAAAAAATCGAACTCGAGATGTTGATCAAAGAGGACATTATGATAATAGCGAAGTCGAAAAAAGTGGGTCTCGCAAATCTGTTCGTCTGTCGACAGCAGCCTTGCGTTTCAAAATTAAAAAAAAAAAAAAAAACAAATTTTAGATTTTTAAAAACATTTTCAATATACATATTTTTCTGAAAATTCGATATTTCAAAAATGAATAACTATACTCTGTCCAACAAAAATTGGCAGTGTAGGCAAGATAGGACGTTTGCCTCTCATTCTGGCTACAGTGGATTGCATAAATCTGTCCTTCATTAAAGCTTTCACAGGGTTGTCGTAGTGTCCACGATAACACTCTTCATTAAAAACTTTTTCTTAAAGCTCAAAAATCAAAAGCACCTTAACAGAAACTCAAGGAAAAAAAGCTAAACGAATTACCAAATACAGACGGGTAACTCTGAATGCACATTAAGCAGCAGCCAATCGCCATTGGCCACAGCAATTCAGTGCACACTCAGATGTGCATCAGATGTGTCAAATGCTATTGGAAATTCACGGGCGGGCAAACATTTTTTGTGGAGTTATTTCAATTTAATATGGTGCAAAAATATGGCACGCTACTGATTTTGAAAAAGCTTTCCCATAAGACGTGTACTGCCAATTTTTGTTGAACAGAGTATAGGTCTTTATGTATATGTTTTTTATTTTTCAAAATTAATTTTTAATTCCACATAAATAATGCTAAAAATGCAGTGTTGTTCCTTTAACTGTCTACATTTAAACGTAGACAATTGTGTCGAAAATGCCAACAATATAAACAATTTCGAAAATTTCAGCCATTATGTATACAACGTAAACAATTGCTGTCACATTTGCCAAATTGCAAATCAATAAAATTCGTTTCAGAAGAACGCGTTAAGTGGACGCAGAAAGAGCTTTAAAGACAAAGTCTCGACTGAAAAGGTAAAGTATCTTAAGTCGACTTAAGATGATTTGCTCTTATGAGAATTCTTCTATCTCACTCCCTTTCCTTTTTAAAAAGGACGGTTTTTTGGGAAGCTTCTTTCAATAGTGTTTTTTTGCTCTCCTACAAAATGTTAGAAATTGACTTAAGATACTTTACCTTTTCAGTCGAGAAGTATTATTTTAAAACAAGAACTGATAAAAAGGAAAGGATATTAAAAAAAACCCATAGTTTTTAGGGCTGCTATGAAGCACCAAATTTGGCAAATATAGCCAGAAAATTGATTTTTTTTTAAGTCAGAACAAATTGAATTTAAAGCTTTTGTTTTTAAATTATTTTTTTAATTTATAAAGAACATACTTCCATACAATATACTTTGTAATTGTAAAATGTCTACATTGTTGATGTTGCTATGTAGACAATTACCAATATTGTTTTGTAGAATTGTCTACACATTAGACAATCGTGTAGTCTACATTAATTTATAGTCTACATGGTAATATACTGGCCAATACACAGTTTATTATGATAATACAAAAATAACATGTTAAAATCAATTGAAATGTTTATGGACATTAAATAACTTGTATATTGCGTCAATCAACGCATTTATTAAAGTAAAAAAAAAGGAGTTTTATAAAAAAAAAATTTTGGTGCAATGTACCCCTGAGTTTATTGTGTCAATAAAGAGTTTATTAATACAAGCAATTAATTAAATTTATTAATTTTCAATAAACGGAGTTTAACTGCGCCAACAATTCAGCAGAAATGTTTAAAACAAAAAAATGTCATAATATTAACAAAAACTTTATTGAAACAATTAATTAATTAATAAACGGTTGTTATTGATATTAAAAACGATTCTTTTTTTTTCATTGTAAGAAATTGTTAGAAATCTCATGACAATTGTCGGAAAATTTTCATTGTCAGTGACAAGTTTTTTATGATTCAAAAAAGTGACAATATTTACTGTCGCAAATATATTCCATCAATTATACAAAATTTTCAAATTATGTTTGGATTAGAAATTTTACAATTGTCAACTTGTCACTTCATACATAAATAAGGCATGTTCAGGAAAATGACATCTGGGAGATCTTTGAAATATCAGTTACATGAACATCAGGATTGCTCAGGTTTGCTAAGAAAAAATTTGGATTCGCTTGCTCAATTCTTGCGGAACGAAATCTCTGAAATGCCATTTTTCTGAACTCGCTTATAAATACCTCTTGTACTCGACACTTCAAAATTTTTATAAAAAAAAGGGTCCAAGTCAGCTCTACTTAAATTGTTAGTCGACAACGTCGCAAAAATTTTCAACAATATTATAACCTCAATCTGTTTTGAGAGGTGGTGCCCAGAAAGCTATGTACACCAAACAAAAAAATGTCTTCTCTCCCTAGCTTTGCATCGAATTCGACTAGGATAATACTATAATGTTGTATGTAAGGTCATCAATGCTTTGTTGAAGAACTCGAAGAACATTATCTTGAATGCGATCGTCTTTCTTCTCTGTGTGATGGACATAAAGCATAAAGGAGATAGTTAGTGGTTATCTTTAAGCTCGCAATCGTTATAATTGTAAGAGGCACCCTCATTTTTGGATGAAAAAAAAGCTTACTATTAGGTCCCCTCCTACATATGTATGAACATATTTTACGAATATACGAACTTGACAGATAGACAGATAGGAAGGCTCTTACTTCTTCTTTCTTTATGACATGTTTAATCAAAATATATCAAGTTGGATTAATTAACGCATGCAAAACTTGACCCACATATGTAATTATATCGGAAGTAGAAATCATATAGCTTGATACAATACCACCACATCTTAAAAACTATTCAAACATATGACACGGAAATAAGAAGAAAAATCATACAAAAAAAAAAAAACAAGAAAATTTTTTTTTTTTGTATGATTTTTCTTCTTATTTCCGTGTCATATGTTTTTTACATATCTTCATAAAAACAGCCGAAAGGAATCAAAAAGGAAAAACCCCATAATCCTTGTTATAGTTGCATAACGCTACAAACAATTTGAATCACTTCTAGTCCCAAAAGCGACAACGACGAGGACATCAAAATCACTACGTGTTTCATTGTCATCGTCTATACACACATTGTCATTGTCATGCTAATGTTGCTATGTATGTTTTTAACTTTTCTTCTTTTTTAATATGTCGTCCTTAAGAGGAAGAAAAGAAAATTAGTTAAGTTATTGTTTTGGGTTCTCTTCAAAGTATTATTTCCCCCTAGGCATATGTATGTATAAGATAAGTATGTAGATGTGATGGAATGAAAATGCAAATTTTATGCAGAATTTCTTCTTTTTTTTATTCATTGTAGATTCCAATTGTGTGTTTTACGTCGCAGAATATGAATGTCAATTTTGTTTGTTATTTTTTTTTTTTTGAGAAATAGAATTGACAAAAAAAAATTGAATGATGCCATTTAGAGAAATAATTGAGAAAATAGTAGTTTCCTTGAGCTAAGGGATCATACCTTGTCATAGAATAATGAGGTGAAAACTTTTTTGGAATGAATACGAGTTATTTTAAATGTAGAGCAGACATTCATGTATATTTTAAGATGATTGTTTTTGTTGAGCTTAGTTCCTTACATTACCTAACAGTAGATAATTTAAAAACGGAAATAAATGAAAATACAATATAGGTTAGATTTATGTTATTTTTTTTCTGAACGAAAATTTGATTTTATCGTAAACACGTGTAAAACTACCAAAGCCAAAGTTATTTCGTCTTGCCTATACTTTCCTTAATAAATAGTTAAATAGTATATTTTTCGTAGTGTATACGTTGCTTTTCACCTCCACACCACCATAAATAATATTTAGGAGAGTACCTAAATGGTTTTAATATGGCAGAAATAATGACATTTTTTACTGGCTTGTGTGAATCCAGAAGTATTTTTTTAAATGCCAACTTTTATTTTTTTTTAAATGAATTAATTTTTTTTGCTAAATAGGTAAACAAAATAACCATAATTTTTTCAATTGTGTCTTGGATGCTTTTTCTTATGAAAATAAAATGCACGGTCGCACGAACTTGTTCTTATGGTGTGATCACACAACACAGTGGTTTTAAGGTATTCATGGTCCTTACACTTGAGAAATTGTTAAAAAAATCAATATACATAATTAGAAATAAAATTATTAAATAACTTCTGAAACTGTTTTGACACCAACGTAAATTGAGATTCATGTATGAAATCACATGGTGTACAATGTGATTTCATACATGAATCTCAATTTATGAGATTTTTTAAATTAAACATTTTTAAGAAAAAAAATTGAAAACATTTTTAAGAAAAAAATTGGCACATCATTTTTTAGTAATTATAAATGCGGAGTTAAAAAATTAATTGTGGAAAAAAAATCATTTACCTATCCATTTGAATTTTTTTTTTAAATCCAAAATGTTTGTTTTTTTTTTTTTTTGAAAATTTTAATATGCAATATTATTAACATTCTTAAAAAAAAAATTCATTAAACAAATAATGAGATTGTCGAAAACCAAAAAAATGGTTCTATGAGAGATACCATTTTTAAACGATAGAATATTTTGTTTCAATAATATAGTAGATCGTACTAATATTAGTTCAGATACAAATTTTTATCAAAATCGTAGCAGAAGTTTTTGAGAAAAATGAGATTTTCCGTTCTGCTTTTTATACACTTGTATGGGAGATAGGTCATAAGAATAATTTTTATTTAAATTCTGCTAAATAATGTTAAAAAACAGTTGGGTGCTAAATTTAATAAAAATCGACTAAGTCGTTTTCGAATTACATATTAAGTTCTCAAGAAAAATTTTAAGACTTTTTTAAAAAATTAGTAGATATACCTAAAAAAAGTTGAAAATTTTGGTATACCTACAAAACTTTTAAAATTTCTTGAAAAATTTCTTGATGTTTACACATCAAAAAAATTCTTGTTTCAATTAATATGAAAGGTAGGTACTGTACATCGTAGAATACGGCGAGTTATTATGAGTTTTTTTTTTGGAACCACTAGCCCGCATTCTGGGATGTGATCATTTAGTTCGAACTGTCAACTTACTTTCAACCAACTCGACCTTACGATTTTGTTTGAAGTTTTGATATTTAACGTACCCAATATTGAACGTACCTAATATTGAGAGTACCTAATAAACATAACGTAACGTGTGACAGGACATTGTAAAGTGCTACAGAAATTCCCACATTTTTAGCTAACCATACCGCCGCTCCGGCATAGTAATTGTTTACATGTCGAAAATGTTAAATTTCGGCTTGAAAAATTATTGCTATGTTCCACTATGTTCCTCCTTCTAGCAACGGATCTTTTGCAAAGAATTTTTTGCTGCAGCGGTGCTGTGTGGAAGAGAAATTACAGAATAGAAAAGTCGTAACCTTTTTCATCAGCATGGGCTCCTAGTAGAACGATTTGAATTTTGTGTAAAAAGTTTAATTTTTCTGCTTCCAATCGTCGTGGATGTTTTTTTTTTTTAAATTCATTTCAAAAAAATTAAATTGTAAATTTGGCTAGCAATTTTATTTCTATGTTCCACTATAAGAAATTTTGGCTCCTCCTTCCAGCAACTGTACTTTTGCAAAGAACTTTTTGCTTCAAAACTGATGTGTGAAGAAGAAATTAAAAAAATAAGAAAAGTATGTACACTTTTTTCAGCAACATGGGCTCCTATTACAACGATTCAAATTTAGCATGAAAAGTTAATTTTGTTTGCTTCCGCGTCGTCGTTGATATCGTTTTTTTTTTTGAATTATTTAAAGAAAAATAAAATTGTGAATTTGGCTTGAAATTTTATTTCTATATTCCACTATAAGGAATTTTTGCTCCTCCTTCTAGCAACGGATCTTTTACAAAGAATTTTTTGCTGAAGCGGTGCTGTTGTGGAAGAGAAATTACAAAAAAGAAAAGTCGTAAACTTTCTTCATCAACATGGGTGCCTAGTAAAACGATTTGAATTTTGTGTTAATTTGTTCTGCTTCTGCGTAGCATCGAAGTATTTTTATTGTTTTTTTATCTTTTAAAGAAAAATTAAATTTTCAATTTGTCCTAGCAATCTTATTTCTATGTTCCACTATAAGGAATATTGGGTCCTCCTTCTAACAACGGTACTTTTGCAAAGAATTTTTTGCTGCAAAATTGAAAATTAAGAAAAGTATCTACACCTTATTCAGCAACATTTTTCTTACAACGATTTGAATTTTGTATGAAAATATGATTTTTTTCTCGCTTTTGGCGATATGGACGGACGAAAAAGTGAATTTCGTTAACGTCGATCGGTGCGAAATTTTTGTTTTTCATTCTAATTCTCATTTGAATAAAATAAAATATTCAATTTTGGCTTGAACATTTATTTCTTTGTCCCACTATGAGGAATATTGGATCCTCCTTCTAGTACCGGTACTTTTACAAAATACATTTTCTTCAGTGTTACCATACCTCATGTTTTATGTGATGGAGTAAATGAAAAAAAAATATCCTCCTCCATCTATATGAGCGCCTAGTTGATCGGAGAGAATTTTGTGGGAAAAATTATTTTTTTTCTGCCCTTCGCGTAATGAAACAGATTCGACAAGATGGGTTTGGAAGTTATCCTTACCCACTTATCCTAATGAAAATCTCGGTTGAAAATAGAAAATAAAATAATACCCGTTTTCCAAAAAACTTACCTTTTTTTTCTTTCCAAATCCCTAAAATACCTTTTTCGTATTTGTACCTAAAATATTTAGTATCAGGAAAATGGGCATCCAACTTATAGCGGATTTCGTGCGGTTCAATCGTCAATTTTTCATGCTTTTACCTTCAACATTTTATGAACCTGATCTAATTTTGCAGGTTATCGAAGTGTGTAGTGCATAAATCGATTTTCTAAACAACTTCAGTGGTACGTTCTTTTTCTACAAAATGTTAACTATTGTTGGGTCAAAAAGGATAAAATATCATTGTCAAAAGTGTTATGTACTCTGTAATATTCTATTTAGGAACGACCAATGTTAAAAATATTGTTGATCTTTCAATCTCAAGGGGTTGAAAAAAAAATGGAAATAAACAAAATAAATAAATTATTATAAATTTAAATTAATTTATAATTCGTCACAGCAGGTGATTCCGCTTCGTTTGACACTTCATTTGTCAACATCGGTGTAGAATGAGATTCGGAAAACGTACCCAGACTATAGAAATAATATACAAATAATGATTCTCCGAGGAAACTGGGAAAAAGGCCGTCACACTGTTAACGAAGGTATTCTGTTTACTTGATTCAGTTTTTTTTTTTTTTGTTGAAGTAAGACTACTATATTTTAAATGTAAATTATAAAGTTACCTCACACATTAAACATCACCTCAATACATCAGATTATTTTTTTTTTAATTGCATATTTTTTTTTTTTGAAAAAAAAAGTTTCTAACTAAAGGCTCCTCATTTCGAATAATTTTGCAATTTCTAATATTTACTATACAATTCCTTTCATAACTTCCTTATGTACCTATTCGCTAGGGCCCAGAGGGTATATTATCACTCTAAGGAATTCGATACTTTTGAAATATAAAATATTTTGCATCATAACACCTACTCGTATATTAAGTAATCCATTTCATAAATAAATGGATGATTTCAAGTTTCTTTTTTTTTTGTATAGGGTACACAAATGCACAAGTATGTAGATGGAGAAGTATAGGTTATAGGGATGTGGAAACTCCATCCGTCCTTTTAGAAATATAATTGAAAAACTTCTTTAATTTGACGCAGGGAGCAGGGAACACGAATAAATAAGATATACATACATACATAGCATAGTGATGCAAAAAATTAAAATTCCTTAACGTTTCTCGTTCCATCAATGACTAAATAAAATTGCAGTTTGCAAAAAATACAATATAAATATTGCTATGTTAATATTTTGCATCCCAAATTTCGAAAATAAAGCGAATTAATAATACCTTAATATGATACACATTTTTGGATAATTTTTATACAAACATTTTTGTTTGTTATATTTTTTTTTTTTCGAAAATGCGTTTCTCTTTTGAAAATTGTTTCATTACGATTATCCTAATGTTTTACCTTTCAGATATTTTTACAATCTTTTAGGTATCGTAAAAATTTTCTAATTTTTTTTTTTTTTAACTTATTAATTTGGATTTTTTTGGTCATTTGTCAGAGTCAAGATTTTGGTTAGATATCTGAATGAACAAAAGTCTTTTGCTTATGATCATCAATATCATAGCCATTTATTGACTCGAATTTAAACCCAAATGCTTGGATAGCAGACATGACACAAACTTAAAGATTTTTGATTAAGATAACTGATTTCTTGGCCGAATTGATTATCAAAATTCCAATTTTTGAGGTTAATTTATTTTGGTGGTGTTTGGTTCTTATATTTTTTGATAGGTGTTTCGTCATATTAGAAAGTCAGATACTATTAATTTGTAGACAATTGTTTTTTTTTTAAATATACGTTGCAAAGAAATAATATTTCCATGTGGAAACTTCATTCATATAAGTCAGCAATTCTATCAATTTAAAAGTAAAATTAATGAAAATAACTTTGTAAACACATTCAATCGAATTTATTAACATTGCCTAACTTAAGACAGTCATCCAAATCATAAATAGACATTTTTAATTGTTGTCTAAGAGTTATTTAACTTATAGATAGACAACGGAACCGTTTGTCTAAATCTTGGCTACTGTGACATTTTATTTAATTAAATAAATTAAATGTCCATCTATTTCTAACATGACACTTTCGAACTAGTCAAATATTAAATAAATTTCGATTTAATTAAGAACAAAGGAAATTCAATTTAAATCGAAAAAAAAATATTCTTCTTGTTCGGTTTCAATGAGATATTCACTGAAACTCCCTCGTCCTAGTTTATTTTTTTCAAAATCTTTAAAAAGTCGATAAATATCTTTTATATGGCCTTAACAGTCAAGGTTATTGTCTTTATGTAAATCCAGTTCAAACTACTATCTAAGTTATTGTAGTTATTGTACTATCTAAGTTATTGTAGGAAATTAAAATAATAGTTAATTAGGTTTATGAAATAAAAATTCAACTTTATCAAAGATTCTTTATTATAACTTATTATTATTATTTTCTTAAGCAGCATGTTTTAATAAAAAAAAGTTTAATGTAAGAATATGATAAATTTCAAACCAATTTGTATTGTTTTGCAAAAAAATTATGTAAATATGGTGGGAATATAATATGATCTTACTGACTTAGTAAATTGGAATAGATTTAATATATTGTGGCGCCATGTAATATGACAGTACTTTATAATAATGCTTAACCTTTTCGTAACCTAACTAACATAAAATGTAAATATAAAGTATGTAATTTGGTCTAGTGGTTTGGCTATGATGTTTCCTCGCATATAAGAATGATGAAAAATAAAAAAAAAAAAAAAATAAAAAAAAAAATACAAGCTGACCCACCCCGGCATTGCACCTGGTAGGCAATAATCTAAGTTGTGTGTAAAATTAAAAAAAAATACTTTATTTTAATGTAAGGCGATAAAAGTGAATAACTGAAAATTATAACTTTAGAAATTTAATTTTATTTTGATAAAGTTTTAATAATATTTGTAAAAAAAAAACACAAACATATATATGTCAGTAAGACCTAGGGTGTTATAAATTATGCAATGTTAGAAGAAATAGAAGAATAGGATAGATTTTTGTTGGCACAGTGGATTGAGAAATTAGGTTTTGATTTTTCTCATTAAATCCCAGGGGTTTTTTTCTCAAAAACATCTTAAAAAAAAAATCAATAATTTTTTTCTACAAAAACGCTACCATTTCAGAAAAAAAAATCGACAAAATAATTAAAAGTAGCACATCCCATAGAACCATTTTCTTGATTTTCGATTTTCTCAAAAACAGCTTAAATGATTTTGACAAATTTTTTTTTTATAGAAAATCTTTCAAGAAGTTTTAAAAGTTTTGTATACTTACCAAAATTTTCGATTTTTTGATTAAAAAAAAAAAAAAAACTGTAAATTTTTTTTTATAACTTAATAATTCGAAAATGAATTGGTCGATTTTTATCACCCAATAGTTTTTTAACATTATCTAGCAGATTTTAAATAAAAATTAATCATATAATCAAAAATAATAGTACCTCCCATACAAGTGTTTAAAAACCTGTAATAAAAATCTGATTTTTCTCAAAAACGGCTACTACGATTTTGATTTTGATGTGAACTAATATTAGCACGATCTACTGTATCATTAGAAAAAAATATATCAATTGATTAAAAATGGTAGGTATCCCTCATAGAACCATTTTTTTGGTTTTTGACTATCTCATTATCTGTTGAACCGATTTGAGTGAAAATTTTTGCTTCTAATAAGTTTAAATAATATGATATATAAAAATTGAAAAAAAAATTAAATTTGGATTAAAAAAAAAAATAAATTATTTTTTGAAAATTCGATATTTCGAAAATAGGTTGATGATTGATGTAGGCGAATTTCCAAAAAAAATTCAACAGTCCACAAGAGGTATTTAAATTATCATTTATTTTAAATTTAAGAGACCTTATTTACCAAATTTCAATTTTTTAGGAACGTCAAATAAGACAAAGTTCAAATAAATGTAGGCACATACAAAAAAGTGGAGGCGGAATGGCAGCTTAAGTAATTGGAAAAAATTAAGTTTAAGTTAGGCTTTACAAGGTTGGTAAATTTTTGAGGATTTTGAAGATGGAAAAAACTTACCTAAATATAAGAAAAGTGGGCGTGGTACTGGACAAGTTTTTCTAAAATAACTACTTAAACTTTCTTTCTTTTCTTAAAATTTCATAAAAATCAGGCGAGTGGTTTCTATGGCTAAAGAGTAAGCGATATATTTTTCAATTTTTATAGTAAAGATGGGGTAACAGTGTGCGGGAAAAATTACGCGTAAGTTTATCCTTAGGTTGTGGAGCATAAAATTACGAAAGTTCAGAATTCTATTAATGTCAAATATTTATAAACCCATAATAAGAAAATAAAAGAAGAAGTGACAGTGGGCGGACCTATGTTATTATGTTATAAAAATGTATATAACTTTCGAAAGAAATCAAATATTTTCAATTTTTTTTTCAGATTTTAAATAAAAATGAACTTACTGATCAATCACACAAAAGTATTTACTATTTTAAATTTAAAACATTATTAAGTGTCTTTATTTTAAAACATAGACATACATATTTCTTCTAAATTGAATACAATTTTAAAGTTATCATTATTAAAGTCAAAAGATTAACATTTCTAATGCATTCTCTGTTTCATAAAATCCCTCAGGTTTAACTCATTATTATATTTAGTTAAAAACCATAACATCATTCTGCATAAGAAAACAAAACTCACCTGTCTGTTGCTATAGCTACTAAATGTAAAATGGAAGCCGTACAACACAGGACATCACACGACGTCCAAATGTCACATAACTCTGGTCCAAGTATCCATCCTTGACTAATCTGTTTACACCAGCAAAACAAGGGACATGAAATAAAACAAAAAAAGGAAAAGAGAAATGCTTAAAAATATTACCCACACAGACACAGAAAAATAATTAAGTACTAATTAAATAAAATTCCACGCACAAAACTGCCTTGGCTGCCCAATTAAAGAAGATGTCGACCATAGCCCCGGTGTTTTCTGCAATGGCTACTTGCCAAGAGGCATAATTTTGTAAACACGTACTTGCTGTGCAAATAAAAATAAAAGAACTTCAAGGCGCCCAAACCAAATAAATATCCCCCACAACATCATTGCAAGGACAATGTTTACTTTTAGTGCCTGTCCATACTAATGCGATCACGTGCTTGCTCAGTCAAACAAACTAACCAACAACTATGTCGAGCTCTTGAGTACACAGTATAGGTACTCTGAAGTCCAGCAAGGAACGAAGCATCAATGGAATTATAAATAATTAGTATAGCTTTATTCTTACCTCATAAACAGCACCCAGTGGCATCACTAAACAGGCAACAAATAAATCCGCAACGGCCAACGAAGCTACCAGATAATTAGCAACATTTTGCAAGTTCCGCTCCAGAATTATGGCTGCAATTACAAAAACGTTGCCTGGAATTGCAACACGTCGTTGCCACGTTCGTTAAATAAATACATATATAAATGTAGAGAGAAAAAAAAAGAGAGGAGAGAGAAAAAAAAGTAAACAAATGATAGTCGAGAGTACAATAATGTTAGATTAAAATAAAACAAATAAAAATAAGTAATTATATTTATTATTACTAAACCAAAATGAAAATAATATTGTATGTGTGAAGGTTTTTAGGTAAATATGCGAGAAAAGTTTGCCTTGAGGAAATAATTCAGGTGTAAGGACTTTATATGGAATTCATACAGATTCCACTTACTCACCATAAGATGCAGCATTATGGGTCGCAGGTTCATAAGTCCAAAGACCAAAATTCCATAAACGATTTTTGACTCACTTAGGTGGGTTAAAAGTCCATAAATCTATTGTGGATTCTTAAATCACCTTGGTGGGCCAGAAATCCAAAGGAAATTCTTGTGAACTTCTGGCCCATCGATTGTGGATTTCTGACTCTCTTTGGTGATTTTTAAAATATTATTCATTTTATTGTTATTATTAAAACCATTTATTTAGCTTTTTTTTAAGCTAATTGGTCTTAAGAGTTCTATAGAAAATAATATTTGTTTGCCTAAATCCTAGAAAACCGCTCAAGCTCAAGGTTGATGTGCCTGACGTATTGTCTTGGAAAACCAGTACATCGGGTGACCCGCTTCGGGGGTTCAAAGGATTTTAACTCCCTTTTTTTTTAATAAACAGTACCTTGAGTATGATTTTTAAAAAATCCAGAAAATATTTGTGGAGTCATGGCCCACTTCCTTTCTAAAATTATGGAATATTGACCAACTTTTTTGTGGACTTCTGGCTCATAAGGGTGGGTTATAAATCGAAAATAATATATTTGTCGACTTATAACACACCCAAGTGGGTCAGAAGTGGACTTTTGGGCTGTGGACTTATAACCCTGCGCCGCATTATGTATACCGAAATGGGAATTACGAAGTTTTGATAGAAAAATACTTGCAACGTAATCAAGTTTAGGCAAAATTTTTAGGGTTTTTAATTTAAACAGATTAAAAAATTTCAACTCATATTTGCGATATGCATATTATACCTCTCATTCCAGCTATCTATTTTTTACTTGTGTTATAATATAGGTATATAGGCATGTTTTTAATTTTTTTTTAAGCAAAAAAACAGTACCAGCCGTTCAAATTTTTTTAGTTATTAATGATAATCTTATTTTAAGTTGTGGGCACGTTTTTAGTTTTTTTTTTTTATAAAAGGCTACCATTCTGCAAAAAAACAATTTCAGAAAAATAGTTATAAACGGCATCTCCTATAGAATCGTTTTTTTTTTTTTTGTTTTTTTAAGTTTTAAATGTTTTGTAAAAGAAATGTTTTGTTTTAGCAGCAGTTATTTAATTACTCTTATAACGAACAGTACAGCCTGCTATTACGGAGACTCAACAGAGGATGATGCGAAGCATTTTTTCTTCACTTGCAGCAGATGGGAAATCATAGTGCAGAAGATGCTACATAGCCTCGAAAACTGGAACAAAATCTCAGAAGAAAAAAAAAGAGAAGAAGAAAATAATCGGGAAACAGTTGAACACGTAAGTTGATCCCACAAGGGAAACATGACAACCCCCCTTAAGTAATACAAAGAGCGAACCCGAAGGGGTAGGTCAAACGCCAAAAAGGGTTATGGAGGAGTTTTGGTCGGTATGTTACGAACGAGTCCCACACACGGGGATGGTTAATGGGTCAACGCCGAAAAGCCCCCTTATGGTGCATAAAGCATTTCTCCCGCTTACCTTAAATGAAAAAAATACTATATTGCTGAAACTGATTTTAGATAAATCTATTATTAACGGTATCTCTCAATCATAGAACCATCTTTTTTTATATAATGTACCGATTTTAATTAATTTTTTTATACAAACGCATTTTATACTTTTAAAATTTAAAAAACAAATTATAGATTTACCAAAAATGCGTACCAATGTTTTATTCTCAAAAATGTTTAAAAAATTTTATATAAATATTAATTTTTTTTAAAAAACCGCTCCAAAGATTTTTAAAACTTTTTTCATAAATTAGGGTTTCGCCCTGGTTTCAAAACAATTTTAGAATTGGTGTTATCAATGTTTCTAATTATATTGATTTCTAACAATTTTTCACTTTAAACTGTAAGTGCCATAGATGCATATCAGCAATACAATTCTATATTGTTCGTTCCTATGTACCCCATAATACTATTTTAAACCTAACTACGTTTTTGGCAGGTGGTATAAAATATAGACTTCCATAACCTATTTATTTTTTTTTTAAGTAGGTTTAAATAATTCAGACTTTTAAACCACAGTGTGATCGTACATATAAGAGCAAGTGCGTGCGACCCAGTTGTACAGTTTATTTATTTTTATAATCTATGTAATTATTTGGAAAAGTATAGCTTATTTTTATTGGTTCAGCTGAACTTTCTCTTTCATACTAAATGCAGGTGGTAACTTACTTTGCTGAAAACAGTAAAAATTATGGAAGTGACAATAACTTTTTTAGTTACTGGGAAAAGTCTTAACCGTTTGAAAGAACTGATTACTAATTTTGTTTTACGTTGAACGTTTTCTATAATTTGATTAAGTTTGATGTTTAAAAATGTATTTGTAATGCCAAGCTTAAACACCCCTAATACCAAAAATATCACTAATCCAAAATTAAAAAAATTCTATCAAAACATTAAAAAAAAACAGTACCTATGTATGTCTCATTTATTATTTGAGTTCTTCTATTTATTGCTTTTTGGGTTACAAAAGATCTCTCAAAAGATGTCTTTTGTTCATGCCATTATAATAGTCAGTCATGTCATCCTTAAACGTATCACGTACGTTGACTTTTCGATTTGCACTTCTATTCCCGTCATCGTCGTCGTCTTCGTCATCATCGTCGTCATCGTTGTTGGAACCCAAACAAACGAGCTCTTTGCAATAGGTTCACCATCGCGTAATTGAATTCACCATAAATTGCTAAGTAAAAATATCTGCTGTAGTAACTGCTACATTGCTATATTACTGGCAGCTTGTAGTACTGTGCAGTTGCAATATTGCCAGCGTCATTTTCATTTTCAATTTAAGTTTTTTTTTTTTTTTTCACTCTTAAACCATTATTCCTCTTAGACACATAGATATAATATTATAACAACTCAGTTAAAACTAACCAAGGCAAAGTTGTTGAATGGGAGATATGGGAAAGAAAAGGACCAAAGAATGAAATTGTGTACTTACCGCAACTTCACAATTTATTTCTCGATTATTTTTATGGATTCTTTTAAGAATTGACAGAGAAAATTTATTTATCAGCGGAGCAGCACAGCACAGTACAGTACAGAGTACAGGGTAGGGCAGGGCAGGGCAGGGCAGGATGTAGAAAAGACATTTTCCCAGAGAAGTCAAAGATCCAAATCACTAAATCAATTAGTAACTGCGGCTATGGGAAAAATGTATATGAGAAGGTGGAAGGAGATTGCAGGCAGTGCATATAAAAGCACTTTCGAGTCGTAATACTATGTCGAGAAATAGACAGACCTTATTGCCACCCTGAGAGCGAATGAGTGTTTCGTTCTTTTTTTTTATGTGTTTCTAAAAGATAAATGCGTTGAGAATGGAAGAAGGATGATTGTGTTGAAGCTTCATTATCATTCTCACACAAATGGAAGCATTGCAATTAAGTTAACAAAACACTCGCTTCTTGCATAGATGGGTATAGTTGAAGAAAAAGTTTGCTTTTAATTACAAAACTTATTTGACTACCAAAATGATTGGTAATTAAAATTTTGTTGACTTTTCAATGATACTTCAGTGATACTAATGACAAAAAGAGCTATATGGAATGACGAGGATAATATTATTAAAAAAAGCTTTCTTTGTGGGATTTTTCTGTTTTTGATAATAATAGCTGCATGAAAATAAAAAGGAGAATATACTTTAAGGAAAATCAATCACAAGTTGATCCAAACACATTTCTTTCCCTCTCTTTAATTATGTTTTAACTGTTAAGTGCTTTTAATGTGATCACTACTGTCATTTCTATTTAATCTAGTTTTGCATTTATTGAATTTTTTTTTTTTATTTTTTTTTGTTGTTACTACGAACTATTTTTGTTTTAAAAATTTCTACTCAATAAACAATTTGATGGCCCAGTCGAACTCTGTTTATTGAAAATTGAAAGATTAGTAAACAGTTGCTTGGATTTATAAATTTTTTTTTTAACACAATAAACTCATACATTGCGTTAAACAATTTTTTTACAAAACTACTTTTTTTTTTACTTTAAAAAATGTGTTTATTGGCGCAATAAACAAGTTATTAAATGTCAATAAATATTTTAATTGATTTAAACTTTTTTTTTATTGGTTATTAAACTATTTATAAGATTTATAAGTGTTGAAAGATTATTGTGAATTAACTTTTCTATGTTTTCCTTTTATGTCAACGCTCATACCTAATCATTAGTATTAGACCATTTTTATGAATTCTTAATTGTTCCTCTTTACTTTATACCAATTGTAAGTTAGTTGCTAATAAACTCTCGAACAGAACACTTGACTTTTCATTTAAAGCTCCTAACAGGTTATGGGCCCAGGATTGCTCGCTAAATAAAGTCAAGTGAACGGTTTAATTTAATTTGTTTAAAGTTCGAGTAGAGGTAAATTTGAAATTATGAGTTCGCCTCATTATCAAATTGAGAAGTTGGACGACCACAATTATGATGGGTGGTGCGTTCAAATGAAAAGTGTACTAATCATTTCTAATCTATGGTCGTACGTCGATGGTAGTACTGTGAAGCAGGAGAATATGACTCCAGCTCAGGTTTCCGAGTGGGAAACGAGAGATGGCAAAGCTCTTGCTAATATAATTTTGAACATAAAATCGTCTCAGGTCATTCACGTGAAGCATTGTTCAACGTCAAAATCAGCATGGGACAGTTTGAAGAAGATTCATCAACCACGTGGTCCGGCGAGAAAGATTACTCTTTTTAAGCAATTACTTCATATGAAACTAGGAGAAAAGGAGAATATAACAGAGTATGTAAACCGTTTCTCAGATATAGTAGAAAAACTTAGTGAAATTGATTTTGTTATAAATGACGAGCTTCTTGTAATAATTTTACTCTCAAGCCTCCCAAAATGTTTAGAGAGTTTCGTTGTCGCCATAGAATCTCGCGATGCATTGCCAGTTTTGAGTAGTCTCAAGGTCAAACTTTTGGAAGAGGGAGATCGTCGCTTCGAAAAGGGTAAAATTCTGGGCAAAGATGAAGAGAGTTTCGAGCAGGCTTATGCAACGCGATCAAGTAGTAAGCCCAAATTCGCACATAAAAAGAAACCATTTGGGAAATGCTATAACTGCGGGAAGAGGGGGCACTTCGCATCAAAGTGTATGGAACCAAAAAAGTCTTATGAACATAAAGCGATCGCTTCTTTCTCTATGCTCTCGGCTTCGCACAACAACGTTCTTGGTCCGCAATGTTGGTGCCTCGATAGCGGGGCCACTGCACATATATGTTGCGATGAATCATTGTTTACTGCAATTCGAGCGTGCGAAGAACAAATCAAGTTAGCTGGTGACAATCATATAACGGCCAGCGGTATGGGACCGTTGTCCTCAAAACAGATTTTTGTGAGCTTCGATTAAAAAATGTTTTGTTTGTTCCTGGCCTTAATGCAAACTTCATTTCTGTTAGTAAGGCAATAGAAAATGGTTGTAATGTTGAGTTCGATAAAAATTATGCCAAAATCAAACAGAATGGTCAAACAATTTTAATTGCATGCTTAGACAATGATCTTTTTGTGTTCAAGTATAGTCAAATCAAGACTTTATATCCATGTAGCCCAAATATTAATAATTTTAAGAAATGGCATGAAAGATATGGCCATCTTAACGTTAACAGCATGAATAATGTTTTCTCTAATAAGATGGTCAATGGATTCTCGTCAGGTAATGTCCCAGAAAACTTCCAATGTAAGATTTGCATGAAGGGAAAAATCTGTGCAAATTCTTTTCCAAATGAATCATTCACAAGGTCAAAAGACTTATTGGAACTCGTACATACCGATATCTGCGGCCCTATGAGAAAGGTGTCTCTCGGAGGAGCTAGATATTTTGCAACTTTTATTGATGATAGGTCACGCAAGGTTTTCGTCTATTTTATAAAAGCGAGAAGTGAAATTTTCGAGGTTTTTCGAAAGTTCAAGTCCTTGGTTGAACGCGAAACTGGAAAATTAATAAAAACTTTGCGAAGTGACAACGGAAGTGAGTACCGTAGCCAAGAGTTTAATAATTACTTGGAGGACTGTGGTATAGGGCGACAGTTTTCTGTTGTTTACACTCCGCAACAAAATGGAGTTGCCGAAAGGGCCAACAGAACTATCGTGGAGATGGCAAGGTGCATGCTAATTCAATCTGGGATCGATGAAAGCATGTGGGCTGAGGCTGTTAATACAGCAGTGTACCTGAGGAATCGGTGTCCGACGAAAATTCTTGTAAATGTCACACCTGAAGAAGTGTGGACCGGTCGAAAGCCCAATGTTAGCCATTTAAAAACTTTTGGTTGCACAGCCATAGCCCTAAATAAGGCCAAATCTTTTTCAAAATTTCATCCAAGAGGTGAGGAATATTTGATGGTCGGTTACTCAGGGACTTCAAAGGCATATCGATTGTTTTATAGATCCAATAGAAGAATTATTGAACGAAGAGATGTTTCGTTTATTGAAACAGAAGGCATGGCAGATGATTTGAATGATTCAGGGATTTATTTGTTGGAAGAAGAGAATGAAGATGACGGACAGAAGTTGGAGATGCAGAATGAGGGTAATGCTAAGGTGACGTTGGAAGAACACGAAAAACAGCAGCCGGATCAGGGACACCAAATCGAATTACAGAAAGAAAACTTAGAACAAAAACAGTCCAATGAGGTACCACACATAGATGAAGAGCAAAAACAAGAAGTACAACGTGAGCAAGACATTGTGAACAGACGATATCCAAAGCGAAAACGATCGAATACAAGCAGCGAAGAAGATAATCAGAAAACGCCGACGACGACATATGGTAAAGGTAGGCCGAAGATTATTAGAACGGGCAAGCCTGGAAGACCAAGAAAACAATTTAATGTGTTAAATAGTATTGAAACAAGAAGTAACATTATGATTCCCCAAACCATGTCAGAAGCTTTATCGCTTCCTGAGTCTTCGATGTGGATGAACGCAGTCAATGAAGAATACCAGAATCTGATAGCCAACAACACATGGGATCTGGTAGAGCTTCCCAAGGGTGTCAAACCTATAGGCTGTCGATGGGTTTTTACTGTGAAGAAGGACGAACATGGTAAACTCCGTAGGTTTAAAGCACGGCTGGTCGCAAAAGGTTTTAGTCAGGTTTTTGGAATGAATTATAAAGAAACGTTTTCACCAGTAGTTAGATATTCTACTATTCGAATGATTCTAGCCCTAGCTGTTGAAAAGAAGCTTTTCCTGCACCAAATGGATGTGTCCTCTGCGTATTTGAATGGCGAACTTCAAGAAGATGTGTATATGAAGCAGCCGGAGAGTTTTGTCAACCCGAAAAATCCAGATCGAGTTTTGAAGTTGAGGAAAGCTTTGTACGGTTTAAAGCAATCAGGGAGAGCTTGGAACGAAAAACTAGACTCGGTATTAAGGAGAATTGGATATCGCCAATGTACAAGCGAATGTTGCGTTTATGTGACAGATAATGAGGGTGATTTGAGAATCATTGCGGTGTATGTCGATGATTTTATTTTGGCTGCTAGAAGCGAGGAATCGATTCAACAAATAAAGGCTCAGCTTAAAAAGGAGTTTAAAGTCGTCGATAATGGTCCTTTACACCATTTCCTTGGTTTTGAAATTAGCCGTGAAGGAGACACTGGCCCGATCACTGTTTGTCAAAAACAGTTTATTTTGAATCTTCTACAAGAAACTGGAATGATGGAATGCAGACAAAACCAAACTCCGTTAGAACCTGGACAGCAGCTTGGATGTCGAGATGAAAACTGTAAGCGAGCGAACAGAGAGCAGTACCAGTCCATCATTGGGTCATTAACCTATTTGTCAATTTCAACGCGACCAGACATCATTCATTCGGTCAGCAAATTGGCTCGTTTTAATTCAGACCCGCACGAAGAGCACTATACAGCAGTCAAACATTTATTGAGGTACTTAAACTGTACTAATTACAAATTGTATTATTATCCTACAGGGAAACAACTTGAAGGATTCGTTGATGCCGACTGGGGTGGAGACATCCTAGACCGAAAGTCGTATACTGGTTTTGTTTTTATGCTTGGTGGTGCTGCCATATCTTGGGAGTCCAAGAAGCAACCAACGGTGGCATTGAGCAGTACCGAGGCAGAGTACATGGCCCTATCCGCATCAGCAAAAGAAGCTGTTTATCTGAGAAGATTGGTTTGTGAGCTTGGAGGCAGCGAGTTTGCAACATCTCATATAACTTTGAATGGTGACAACCTCAGTGCTCAACAGCTGGTGAAGAACCCCGTTCACCATCCACGGAGCAAACACATCGACATTAAATATCACCATATAAGGGAGGTGTACAGTACCGGTGCTATCAATTTAAACTACATTCCAACAAATGACATGATAGCAGATGTCTTAACTAAGAACTTACAAAAAGTGAAACATCATAAATTTTGTAAACTCTTAGGACTAGTTAAATAAAAAATTAAATACAAAGTTTTGAATTGTATAGATGCATAATTGTTAAAATGATATAAAAAATAATCTTTATGAATTTAATAATATTTTAAAATGTATTTCTAATTCGCGTTGAGGGAGAGTGTTGAAAGATTATTGTGAATTAACTTTTCTATGTTTTCCTTTTATGTCAACGCTCATACTCAATCATTAGTATTAGACCATTTTTATGAATTCTTAATTGTTCCTCTTTACTTTATACCAATTGTAAGTTAGTTGCTAATAAACTCTCGAACAGAACACTTGACTTTTCATTTAAAGCTCCTAACAATAAGTCCAGTAAAGTTTTCAATTCATAATTTTCAATTTATAATTAACTCTTATAAAATTCAGAGTATGTCCATGCGGTGATTTTTATAAGAGTCGGTAAGCATCGACTATAATTTGCGCTTTAGAAGGGTGCGCCATCATCTTACTGATTGATGAGCCTAACTGTCGTACTTGGGCGGAACGTATTTTGGAGTTGAGGTCACTTGAATTGAATTTCAAAGTTCAAGTGACATCAACTTCAAACAATTTTTGGGACAATAAAAAGAAAAGGTGAGTATGGTAAAGGGAAGAGGAAATCCAAATGGAAAGCAAACTTTTCCAATGTAATTAATTATTTCATTGGCTCCACAAATAAGTTTGCTTGAATCAACGAATAATTTATTGGCACAACAAACGAAATTGGTCAATTCAATAAACTGTTTATTGTCCTGACAAATTCGCTTTTTCAAACAATAAAAAAGTAAAATTCTTATTGAGATTCACAGTAGTAGTTCAGTAGTTGGTAGGAGTTGAAAACATAGCCGCTGGAATCAGCCTTGTGATATTGCTGTGACCATAAGGTTTAGTAACCCACCTATTTGATTCTTTTAGTCTTATTCTTATCGCACGGCAAGGATACTAGGTATTTTATATGTAAGTTAACTCGTAAAAGGTACAGAAAAACATCTTAGGTATTTTTAACTTATTTACTCGTCAGAGTCCATCTACTTATGTGAATTATTTAATTAACAGGAGTTAACTTAAAGATTGTTTTTTTTTTTTTAATAAGATATAGGCATTCACTGATTTAAAAATAATTTATGTTTGATTTGAGTTTATTAATAGAGAAGTTGTAGTCTTTGAATTACAATAAAATAAGAAGTTCAGCCTTTTACAGATTATTATGAAGTCTCAACTTCGTTTGACTTTTATTGTTATTATTTAGCGGGTAGCCACTTTGTAAAGCTATCAGTTCTAATCGTCAATTTTATTTTGTATTCTTTCCAATCCCTTCCAAAACATATGTTAAAAATTGATTGAATTGCAATTTTGATTTTATTTCAGTTTTATATAGATATTTATTTTTATAACCTATTTTTTATTTTTTTATTATTTAAAATAAAAATAAGTATCTAGATAAGATCTATCGCTTTGACTTGCCAAATAAAATGCTTGAATATTTATCTTTTTCCTATAAAAATCATTGGAGCCTATTTTATGAAGGATGTACATATTTCTCTACACAGCTAACATTTTTCCAGATACCTGTAAAAGCTAAATTTGATGAGAAAAGCAAAAAAAAAAATATATACATACGAAGGTATATATGTATATGTAAGAATAAGAAAAGAAGGAAAATCAACTCATTCTTCATGATTCATCTTACTCTCCCACAGACAAATACCATCTGGCATCATTATAATGAGAACGTGCTCTTCTTCACATCAAATCAATTGAAAAGAACCACAGAAGTTGAGATGAAGAAAAAACAACGAGGTGACGGAAAAACAAAACCAAATAAAAAGAAAAGAAAAGCTAAAAAAAAAAAAAAAATTACACACAGTATAGTGCCATTCATTATTCTTGATTAAGGCATATAATGGATCCTTATACAATATCCTCATCAGAAGTATCGTAATCAATTACGTTCGTGAAGTATCACGGCGAGTCTTATCAAGTTTTATCTGGAAAAGTCCTTGAAATCATTCAATTCGTCCCACTTTGTCTCTGTTTCACGTATAGTATAGTTGCCTTTTATAAGGAGAAAGGAGCGCTAAAGTGAAAAGTATGTATTTGCAGCAGCAAAACACACATAAATTGAGAGAAGAAAACTAACAAACTAAGAAAAATTCAATGAAAGAATAAGTAAAATCTAGCGAACGATAAGTGAAAAGTCCAACAATCTTCACCTCAAACTTTGTTTCGGTATCCTTTTTCTTTGTTTGAGCAAATAACAGCAGAAGAAAGAAAAAAACTACCTACATTTATTATACTCATACATACCTTTGTATGTATGTACCTGAGATTGAATTATCTGTAGGATAGAATAAAATATACAAAGTTACGTCCTAGTACTTGAGATTCGTGATATAATTGCAGATAGACAGACAAAAAAAAAACGAATCGAGACAGCAGTCATGACAGAAGAGAAACAGTAGTTGATTGTTTTCTTTTGAAAGATAACAAAGTGAGCTTTTTTATTGTACTGACGTTCGAGTCTCAAGGCTTAAACAATTTCAAGGTTTCGGTGACTAAAATAATCGGCTTAAAAATATGTTATAATTATCACAGTATTACTTTCAACAAAAAAAAAGTTATTTTAAAAGCACGTACGAAAGTTTTCGCTGTGCGACTTTAGTCCCCTTTTTTGGTCTTGCGCGACCATGAGATGAGACGACTTTTTTAAAAAATGATGCGATTTTCCTGACCCCATCTCAAGCCAATCACATAAACTATAGATGAATTATATTCTTTTTTATTGGAAAATTAAAATTAAAACAAGATTTTGGAAGTAAAAGTCAACGCACCAATATTTAATTAAAATTATAGAAGAACTTGAAATTAAATTTAAGAAAGTGAATTTTTTGCCATTTCAATTTCCTTTAATAAAAAAAAACTATAGATAATGTTTTTTACTACCGATATATGTGTATGTATAGGTACTATATGGCAAGTTATGGATACGTCAAAAATATAACTCGAGATTTTGATCAAAGTTGACATTACTATGACAGCGAAGTAAAAAAAAAGTGGGCCTCGAAATTCTGTCTGTATGTCTGTTTGTCTGTCTGTCTGCAGCCTAACCGGGTTCGTCGATTTTCTTTAAACTTGATACGTAGCTGTTTTTTGTCACTCCCCCACACGTTTTTTTCATTTTTATTTAAGACCAAAAATAACGGTCCTGCCATATACATTTTTTTACCAAATTATGAAAATCTTATTTTCTCAAAAACGTGCCCACAACTTAAAAAAAAGGTAATTTTTTTACGAAAAGGCTACCATTTTATAACTTTTGATTTTAGTAACCTTTTTAAATATTAACTGTTGTTGAATGGGCTTCAGGTCAAATGAAACAAATATTTTCTTTTTGTCACAACCTTTTGTCCATATATGTACATATACATACATGTACATGTACATTTCCCAGAATTTTTAAAAGTTTGGTTTACCAAAATTTTTATTTTTTTTTTTTTTTTTGAGAACTTAAAAATTCGAAAATGACTTGGTCGATTTTTATCACAATTGGCACCCAGCTGTTTTTTAACATTATCAAGTATATTTTAAATAAAAATTATTCTTATGACCACAAATAACGGTACCTCTCATACAAGTGTTTAAAAACCGGATGGATTTTGTGTGTGAATTAATATTAGCACGATTTAAATTATTTAAAAAAAAATCGTTTTCAACTATCGCATTACTTGTTAAACCGATTTTAATGAACTTTTTTACAGTAAAGTTTTAAATAAATTTGAATAATATTGCATATTAAAATTTTCAGAAAAACAAATTTTGGATTTAAAAATAAATAATTTAAATTCGACCATCTGTATTTAAAGTAAATCAGTGTATTTGTCATTGTAGACGTTTTGTTCACATACTCTCCTCTGATGGCACTTTTAATTAATATTAGCTTTCAAATGGTATATTCTTTATTGTCGGGCGTTCGGTTTATGTATAATAAAAATGAACTTCAAGAAAATTCTTAATGTATTAATATTTACATATGTATATGTATAGATTGCGAAGTTTAAAAATCATTTTCAGATATAAAATTTGTAATATTTTTTAATTTATTTAAAATCGCTTGAGATAGTTGAAAATCGAAAAAATGGTTTTATGAGAGTAAGCTACTGTTAGTAACAATTTAGTGTAAATTTTGTTAAATGGTAGATCGAAATAATGTTTACATAGACTAATTTTAATAAAAATCGTAGGTGTGGTTTTCGAGAAACAATAATATTTTCTCTAACAGTTTCATAACATTATATTTATATGGAAAGTAAAGTATAATACCGTTATTTTTGACTATATAAAAAAAAATTGTTTAAAATGTTCTTCATGACTAATCTTAAAAATACGCTTGAAATTGAGTTTACTAAAAAACGACCAAGTCAATTTTAAAATATTTATGTATTATTGAGATTTCAAAAAAAAAAAAAAAAAAAATATGTAGGTAAGACTAGATTTTAAAGAAAAAAATTTTAAAATTGAAAAAAACGTTAAAAATGATTTTTTTGTTTAAAAACATTCTTTTAAAAATGTTTAAATATCAATATTGTTAAAATTGTTTAGATGCAGAATTATAACCAAATCAATCAAAAAGCTATAATATGTGAATCACTAAAAAAAAAAAACAAAAATTTTCTCAAAAACGACAAAATAAAATCCTAATGCCGTACTGCGTTTGGCAAAAACTTTTATTAGAACCACTTTGGTCATTAAAGGTAAAATCGCACAGACGCAGATAAACAATTACTGATGGATAGTCTAAATTTTGTTCCCATTTTCCCATTCCAAACTTTCTTTTTACACGAAACCAATCTCGAAAACGATTCAACGGATTTTGAATAAATTTTTACAAAAAATGTTTTTAAAACTTTAAATAATTTGTGTAGGCACATAGCTATTTCAAAATTGTATGGATGATTTCTTCGTAATTGATTTTCAACCAGTGTTGTTTGAATTTTCTACATTACGTTTTTTACATAGTTTTTTACGTTTTTTACGTTAGTTTTTTACCTGCTCTATTTTTACTATGCTTATGTAAAAAACGTAAAAAAGGTAAAAAAGTAAAAAAAAAAAACGTGGAACGGTTCTGTCGATGTCAATAATTGAATTGAATCTCAAAGTACTAGTTCAATCATGTTATAACATAATAACACACATAATACACAATTCAACACATGGCACTTGAACGACCGAAAAGTTTTTTTTATTTATTTAGATTTTGACAGATAATGACAATGTCTCTCATTTTCTCTCTTTTTTCTCAGTTATTTACCTTTTTTACGAGTTTTGTACAGGTTTTTTACGTTTTTTACGGGTTTTTTACGTTGTTTACACTTATTTACTTGTTTTTTACCTACTTTAACGTAGAAAAGGTAAAAAATAGTTTTTTATATGGATTTGAACATCACTGTTTTCAACTCCGCATTAAAAAATATGTACTTAAAAATAGAGTACTAATATTTGTTTTCTAAGAAATCTTTAAATTTGTCGCGTAAAAAGTGTGAAGAATTTAAAAAAAAATTGGATAAAAAAAATATATTCTTCTTTCTTTTTTTTTTGAAAAATCAATATGTATCTTGAAAACAAGACAAATAATTATTTTGAAAATATTTTTTTTTTTTAAATATAGGTAAGGTATATATTAAAAAATACTTGAAATGGAGGAGCAATAGATTTTGAAGTCACAGTGCAATATATTAAAAATATTATTTGCATACATTTATACACACACATAATCTCATTTAAGATATGATTACAGGCATATAGTTAAAATTCATATTTAAATTATTGTTACATTATTGAACCATTTCCCTATCTCAATATGTAGCATTTATTTTTTTGAATTGATGCTTTTTGTTTCTTAAAACAAAAGTAAAAAAAAATTAATTCTGGAATAAGAATGAAAACTTTTCCTTTTATATTGGAAATATAATAACAAAATTTTTCATTCACTATGAGTCGTATTTATTAGATTTTTGTCTACTTAAACACTGTCTAAGTATTATCAAATTTGTGAAATATCCTTTATTTAATAAAAATAAATATCACATTATTCACGGGAAAGATAATCTACTCTTATGTCTAAGTTAGGCAGCTATAAGACAAGAATAAACAAGGTTTTTAAAAGTTGGACAGTTGTCCAAAGTTAGACAACGTTTATAAATAAGACCATATATCTTTAATTTGATATATGTATTATGTGATTTGATTTTTATTACCGTTTTGGCATTTTTCGCAATCATTTTCAATCAAAATTTACATGCAGTATGAAAACATGCCAGTTAACAACAAAAAGAAAAACAAACTAAAAATCAAAAGGAAAATGTTATTTCTGTTACAAGTTACCCACTGGGAGAACTAAATCTCTAATTCTTTTATGACATGCATATCACCAAATTCTGCCACCAGATTCCTTGGAGAAATCTGACGAGTATGGTAGGTTAGTCCTATCTCTATGCTCAAAGTAAATACATAATATAGATTAAGTGTATCTTACCCATACCTAAAATCACTGATATATAATAAAAGCAGCGTTATAATCACATTAAGTCATTAATTTTCAATTTGATATCATCAAGTTGATATTTTTTCAAAATCATTTTCCAAATCCCATGTCATTTGTTGCTCAAATAAAATTTCATTTATTCCACACAACCAATCCACATGGCAGGAAAACTCACATACATATATACCTACATGGAAAATCAATACAAAATTGATTGCCTATCAGCTATCACTAGGCAATTTTCCAAATAATGGATTAAATGGCATTAAAAAGAATTATAAATTGTGCACATCCTACACGAATTTGCCTCCAGTCAAATCCCTAATGAGCCATTGAAAAAAAGAATGTAAATTCAAAATTGAATCTCGAGATACCACAACTTCGACACCTTCGGAGTTATAAGAAGATTTGTCACAAAAATGATAACAAAAAAGTTCGCCATCCTTGTGCTCAGAAAAGAAAAAAAAAATATATGTATATATGTATCTTGCCATAATAATCCGCTTTTGGCGTTGATGTCCTCTATTTTCATCATAAACCTTGCGAAGAAACGGAAAATTGAGTGAAAAGTCTCAAATGTGTATTATGTCATGCGGCTTATTCATTTCTTATTACACTTTTTTCTTTTCGTCGTTCTTTCTTTATTCTTCTTTTCTTTTTTTTTAATTGAATGTGTTCCTTGTCACGAGGGAAACAGCAAATGGAACTGCGATCATCAACGACAGAGGTACCATCTAGAAGCACCATCATCGTCTCATTGAATGGCTCTAGAACTACTACCGCCACAAACGAACGTAGTTTGGTTCAGTTGAGTTGAGTTGAGAGTCAAATTTACGGGCGTTTTTTTTATGGGCCCAAATGGAATTGGCATTGGCATTGCAAAGGCGTTGAAGGCTTCCCAGAAAAGTCATCATCATCACATGATTCAGTTCTTCTTTGAAGGAAATTTGCACAAAATTGAAAATTGTTCAACTCCCTATGAGTCTTATTTTTTTTTTCTGTCACAGCATCCTATAACCCAGAGCTTAGGCGCGGGTTAAAAAAAAAAATAAAAAAAAAACAGCGCACCAATATTTCCTTCTCTCTATGGTATACGGAGACAGTGTTCACAAGTCAGGACATTTTGCCAGTTTAATTTGGAATGTGGTGGGTGTGGAGTATTCGAGTGTATAACACGCAAAAATATGTGCCTCTTCCCACACGAAAGTCCCCATTTACAATGAAATTGGAATTGATAGAATAAGTTTCTCATTCTTTTTCCTTCGTTGAGTTGGAAAATAGAATTGACGTTTTTATGGGAGTTTATTTGAAAATTCAGAAACTTATTTCTTTTTTTTTTTTTGCACTTGAATTGAATTGGAAATTAAACGGTTTTAATTTGCATAATTTTGAAAGTATAGTTAGCTTTATAGATTTGCAATCATACAATTATTTGGAGATTAGGGTTAAATGATTTTAGTTGGTGATAATTGAAATCATAGTAAACTTATACGATTATTATACCATCTCAAGGATCTTAATTGTTAACTTATTAAAAGTGAACACATTCAATGAAAATTAGAGAAGATTGCTTTGTATCATTTCGAAGGCAATTTTCGATAAATGCGTTATAATGTATAAAACTGATTTTAAACCACTAAATATCAGCAATTTTTGACGCCTACAACAAAGTCATTCTATTAATTCTGGTCGAACCAGGTCAATCGCAACAGATACAGAATGAATTTGTGTGAAAAGATAAGTGAGAAAATTCATTGAAATTAAAAATAGATAGATAAAAATAGAGATAACCTAAAATATTCATAATATACATATGTCTAAAGTGCATATAGAGCTTAGAGTTTAAAATGAAAATTTATTTGTTAAAAAAAATCAATAAAATTAGAAATACATTGAGAATTTTTAAATAATTAGATATTAATACTTATTTAAAATTTTTAAAACGTTTTTAGGAAAAAAAATTGGTACGGGGCGGTGGTTATAAAATTTTTATTGATTCGGAGTTAAAATATCGAGTGCGAAATATCGAATTTTCATTTCAAAAAATAATTTTAAAATATTTTTTAAAATCCAAAATTTGACTTTTTTTAAAGAAAAAACCTAGTACGACATTTTTGAGTATTTATTAATTTGCAGTTAAAAAATTAATTATGAAAAAATCAGCAACCCATTTTCGAAATATCGAATCTTCAAAAAAAAAAAATCAAATTTTTTTGAAAATTAAAAATTTGTTTTTTGAGCATTTATTAATTTGCAGTTAAAAACACATTGGTCAAAACGTGACACATTGGTCAAAATGTGACCATTAATAGGTATAACTTCGAGGTAATCAGTGAATTTGTCTACCTGGGCACTGCTGTCAATTCAGCCAACAACATCAGCGCTGAAATCAAACGCAGACTAACTCTTGCTAATCGCTGTTTTTTTTTGGGCTAAATAAGCAATTGAGGAATAAAGCCCTATCGAGAAGAACCAAGGAGACATTATATAGAACACTCATCATCCCGGTCCTGCTATATGGTGCAGAAGCATGGACCCTCTCCCAATCGGATGAAAAGTCACTTGGAGTCTTCGAGAGAAAAGTTCTGCGTACGATTTATGGTCCTGTTTGCGTTAATCGAGAAGACAACATTTGGCGGAGAAGATATAACGAAGAACTATACGAGCTGTACACTGTACAGCGACATAAGCTTAGCCAGAAAAATTCGTATCCAACGACTAAAATGGCTGGGCCATGTAGAGCGAATGGACACCAACGCTCCAGCGAGTAAAGTCTTCAAAGCCAAACCAGAGGGAGTCAGAAGCTAAGGTAGACCTCATCTCCGATGGAGCGACCAGGTGGAGGGAGACATCCGCCAGCTGGGAGTGCGAAACTGGAGACAGCGGGCTAGAGATCGAGCCGGCTGGAGGGGCATATTGGACCAGGCCTAGGAGCACCACGCTCTAGTTGAGCCAACATAAGTAAGTAAGTAAGTAAAAACATATTTTCGAAATATCGAATTTTCAAAAAAAAAAATGATTTAATTTTTTTTTTAACATTCAAAATTTGTTTTATTTCTGGAAAATTTTGTATGCAATATTATTTCAACTTAAACTTCTTTATGACTTTTAATAAGATATAGAATTTTGAGTACTGCTTAGTATGAATAGTACCTACTGTGAAATGCACAGATGCGCACACCAACACGGACGTTATGACGAAACCCACTTTTTCGGATTTTTTGATCATCGCAGTGAGCAAAAGGAAAAGTTGTGCTATAATGGCTTCTACATGTAGCAAAAGTATTTAAAAAAATTAGAATATTTTTCAAATTTTTCAGACGGACTTTTAGGAAAACCGAACTTTTATTATTCGCCTTAAAAGTCACAAATGTTTGAAATTTACTTTATTTGGGCTCATGATGTTTGTAACACAAGTTGAACTTAAATTGGTTCATTCCGTAGCCTTAAGATAACTGGAAAAAAATTAACCGGAAATTAATTAAAAGTTGAGCACATTACGGCAAAACTTATTGTTCATGTGAAAAAACGCGACCAATGCGGTGGTGTTTTACGGCACTGTTTAAAACATTTAGTATGATTTTTTTTAAAATACGACACATGAAAGCTGAACAATCTTAGAAATTGATTAAGTATGTATTCATATAAATTTTAATGGATTTGAGTTCTTAAAAATTAGAAGAAAATTACAAAAAAAAAATTAAATGATTTAAAAAGGGGTTGAATAAAGGAAAAAGGGCTTAATGGGAGAGAGGTATATCTACTAAACTGCATTTGAAATTTATTGCTTCAGTTATATTTTAACGACTTTTTATTTTAAACCAATACTTTGCCTTTAGAAGAAGTAGAAATGAGAAATGTTCACTCTGGCGTATGAGCAATATTATATAATTAACTTTAGTCAATCAAAATTCCATTTTCTGCTAAAAAAACTCTAAAAAAAAATATCAATTCAAATCTTTTAATTATTCACATAAAATAATAATAAACAAAAATTATGAACATATGCTTTATTTTTCAAACACTTGCCCCTGAAAATAATTTCTCTTTATTAAATCGAACAAAATCTCTAGCTAGTAAATTTTTGTGAAATTAAATTTTTAAATATCATTTATGTATAAGAATATTAATAATTATTATGTACGAGTATATTTCGAAATGAAACATTTTTCTCGACTCATTACAAAGAACCAGAACATTTAACACAATTCCTTGTTTTTTGTATCCAACCCTTTTTATTTTATGAATTCCTTAAGCAAAAGCAATTTACCCAAACTGATTAAATGTAATTCATCCGCATACTAAATAGGTTTGTCTTAACGAATAAATATACGATTGCTGCTGCTATACACCCGGAATAAAGGAATATTATCTGCAGTCGTCAGTCAGGATAATTTTGCTAAGTCAATGTTTTTTTTGGAAATAATATACAAAAGGGATGTTGTTGTTTTTGTTGTTGTTGTTGTTGATAATAATCACAAATGGGATGGGGGCAAGGGGACTTAATGTGCAAACGATTAATTAACTCTTATAATTAAGAAATAAGGCAAGGGTAGGTATTATATATGTAGCTATAGTTGGCTGTGAGAGTATTTTGTTAACTAAAAGTAAAGGCAATAATTTGTTGTGTTAAACAAAACAAAAATAAATTTAATGAACACACAAACACACAATATTATTGTGTATGTATGTATCTTACCAATTATTGTTATGAGAATCATTAAGCCCAGCAGCACAGATGTGAATGCCATTCGAATAAGCTCGGCAATATCCTCGGCGGTGGTATCGGTCTCATTGTTGCTATCAAAAAGGCCGCTCTGATTAATGCTAGTATTGAATAGGAACAGGTTGGCATTAGAATTGCTGCTATTATTGCTGTCGTTGAATAATGTCCCAATATTGGCATCTTGTAGAGTTGAATTATTAAGAAAGTAGCTATCTACCTCGTTGGAGATGAGATATGAATCTGGACTGCCGTTGTCAATAAAAACATAACCAAAGGCATCTGAAAAAATTAAGCGAAGAATTTTATTTGTTAAAAGTTTATATGGATAATTTCTTTAGGTACATAAATTATGAAAAGTTAATAATATTTTAAGGTAATTGCTTTTTTATTTATCTTTCACCTGAATTTTATTCTATATTTTTGATTTTGATCAAATTCAAGCCTAAATGTAAACTGTAAGAGCTCGAGGTAAAATTTGTTAAATTTGGTAAGTTCTTCGGTCAACTTTGTGTAGTGGATAAGTAATTAAAAAAATCCGGTTTTCAAAAAAGAGCTTCTGTTCTGTTACTGCAATAATAAATAGTTAAAGGTTATTTGTATGCACAACTGGGTCACACTCACACGATAACATGCTCTAATAAATTAAGGCTATAATGTGGGGCTTGGTATGAAAATTGATTCCTTTTTAATTTTTTTGGTCAACAAATTTTTGTTCGTAAAATATTTTATTGGAATATTATTTGTACTTCAAAAAAAAAAAATCATCACTATAAAAATGTGACAAAATTGGTATAACCGTTAACCAAATATACCTTTGCAATAACGTCAAGATAAGATATTTTTTTTTTTAAATCCTCACGATTATGTGAATTTTTCAGGAGTTAGACAAAATCTTCAAATCTAAAATATACAAAACCCAAAATATCGTAACCCAAAATCTCAAAAACCCAGTATTCCCAAAAACTCAAAATCCAGAAAATTCAAAATCCATGAAAACCCAAAATCTCAAAAATTCAAAATCAAAAAATTAAAACTGACAAAAAATGCTTCAAATTGTTAAATAAATAAATAATAAAAAAAAGAAGCAAATGTCGATTTTACGAAACATTTTTTGAGACAATAGATGTTTTTTAGGATTTATCTAATTTGTTTTTTTTTTTTTTTTTTTTTTTTTTTTTTTTTTTTTTTTATTTTGAATTTCGGGATTTTGGAGTTACTGGATAGTGGATTTTTGAAGTTTTGGTCTTAAGAAATTTTGAGAAAATTTCGCTTTCATGAAACATTTCTCGGAATGATGATGAATGATTTCAATTACATTTAAATTTTTTTTTTGGAAATTATAAATTATGCGAGATTGCACTAATTCGTGGTTTTAGGATTTTGGATCTTCGGTATTTTAAACTCCTCGATATTTTGAGCATACTTCGATTACAAGTTTCAAAAATGGATTTTTTGGAGTTTTTGGCGTACTTGCTACGAATTTTTCACCAATTTTAATTCAAACCTCTTCCTTTTTTAACACAAATAAAGAATCCCATATAACTTTAAAAAAATATGGGCTACTTAATCTAAACCGGGACAAATCTCAATTTATGAGAAAAAATTAAAAATCGATGGAGCAAAAAAATCGGTACGCCATTTTTTAGTATTTATTAATCCGGAGTTTAAAAATTAATTTAAAAAAAAAAAAAAAAAAAAAAAAATGATTAACTCATTTTCGAAATATCGAATTTCAAAAAAATTATTTTTTTTTTTCAATCCAAAATTTGTTGTTTTGAAAATTTTGATAAGCTAAATTATTCATACTAATCTTATGCTCTTGTGTAAAAAATTTCATTAAAATCGGTTCAACAGATAATGAGATAGTCGAAAACTAAAAAAATGGTTCTATGAGAGATACCATTTTTAAACAATTATTTCCAATATTTTCAATAATATAGTAGATCGTATCAAAATCGTAGGAGCCGTTTTTGAGAAAAATAATATTTTCCATTCCGGTACCGTTATTTTTGGTCATAAAAATAATTTTTATTTAAAAATTAAAATCAGCTAGATAGTGTTTAAAAACTACTGGGTGCGAAGTTTAATAGAAATCGACTTAGTCATTTTCGAATTATTAAGTTCCGAAAAAAAAGTTTGGAGACTTTTTTTAAAAATCAAAAAAAAAATTGTTTTTAATTTTGGCATACAAAACTTTTAAAACTTCATGAAATATTTTCTTTAAAAAATTGATCAAAATCATTTGAACATAAAAAATGGTTCTATGGGAGGTACCATCTTAAAACCATTTTTCCGATTTTTTTTAAATAAAATGATAGCCTTTTTGTAAAAAAATACCTGAATTTTTTTTTAAGTTGCGGGCATGTTTTTTTCTAAAAAAAAAATTAGATTTTCATAATTTGTTAAATAAATTTGTACGGCAGGTAGGTACCGTCATTTTTGATTTTTAAAAAATATGAAAAGAATGTGTGGGGGGACCACTATAGATACAAAGCTTAAAGAAAATCGACACACCGCGTTAAGGCTGCAACCAAAAGGACAGAACAGCGACAGACATACAGACAAAATTCCGAGACCCACTTTTTTCGACTTCGCTATCATCGTAATGTCAACTTTGATCAAAATCTCTAGTTCTTACCACATATGTAGTACCTTTTACATTAAATCAGGGTGAGCTGGGAAACCTATGTACATTATTTTAAGACAGAAGCGACTGTAGGCTACAAATTAAATGTATCGATAGTAAGTGTGAACATGAAAAAATTTTATAAAATTTAGCTCACAAATTAATGTTTTTTTTGAATATTTTTTAATTAAATACGAGTTGCCGTGTATTTGTACCTTCCGTTTTTACATACCATCTGATTTTCATTCGTTTTTAAAACATCCTCTAATTTGAAAAAAAAAAAAAAATAAAAATAAAAATAAAAAAATCTAGGGTTGCCAAGTGCATACGACCATTTTAAAAGTTGCAACACTATATTTTTGTTTTCAGAACAGTTTTGTCTTCTTTTTCCACCAATTTTAAACTTGAACCTTATACACTAAGTCATGATGGTCGGGAAACAAAAACAAATTTGTTTCATATTTTTTTTAAAGTAATTTTAAATTAAAAAATGGTTCTTGTTTTATAAAGTTATATGAAAATGTTATTAAAAAAAAAAAAAAAAAAAACAAATAAAAAATAGGGTTGCCAGGATTATTGCGGCTAATTTAAATTATCATATTATCATAGGTACGATTTAAACCTTTAAATCATGAGCTAAATTATGTTCGAAAAAATGCATCAGAAATGATACATGTTAGAACACCCGTAAACAGAATTCGCCATAGGCAACCCATGCCATGTGCATTTTGTATATTATCAATATTGTGTGGGCATTAAAATCTGCGGATATTAATTTCACTTGTTTTTTTTTTTTTTTATTTATTTAACAAAATGTCAATAAAAATAAAAAGTTTACTCCATTCACACTGGCAATATAATCACATTTATGTATGTATTAGCATTTTATATTTCATCACCAAGGATAAACTTCTTTGCTTCAGGTTTAAATAAAATTTCCATTCTTCTTTTACTTTATACCTATATAATTTATAACAGCCAAAGTCTTTTTTTAAACACTTAAAAGCGAATTTCCCTTCTCGTTGTGCCATTTACAAAATGAATGACATTTTAACTTTTAAAGGTCCTTTATGCCATTAAATCTTAAATCGCATTTCTTGAAATTCAACCACGCATGGAATACAAGATTTCCTATAGTAAATTCTTTATCTACAAAAAAAAAATGAAAAAAAAAGAAGAATTTTAAAATTATTTTAAATTTAAGTGTCCTTGGGACACATTAGCAGCAGCAGTGAAAAATTCAAAAAAGAATTATTTTTTTTTTATAAAAAATAGCAGATTAACCGCCTTAAAGCAGGAGGCCTTTTGTGTTATATGCCTTGCCATTTTATTTAATATTGTTTTATTTTCTCCTCAAGGATCAACAAATCTTATAGGCACGAAACTGTGCGTGTAAGGTGAGGTTATTTGGTAGGTAGGTAGGTATGTGTCCTTTTGGAATACGTAATTTCCACAGAGCAAATAAATTCCTTTCGATTGACATAATGGAAACAAAATTGATACAGATGATGACAGTGTTGTTGTATGTATATCCTGTGAATTGGGGCAATGGAAGCTATAGCTCTGTGAAATAGTCGCCCATTACCCTTGAAACATTTGTGGCAGCATCAGCAGTGATGGTGGATAGCATGAAGGTTTTTGTGGCAGAGATAACTCATAAACAGGGCTGTTGTCACCATGTCCGTGGTGATATCTTTGTTGGACGAGCCCCAACGTGATTTATTTACTTAGACTATGGGAATTCGACACCTTACCCAAAAGAGAGAATAAACAAACAAAGCATATCCTAAAGTTTTTTTTTCTCTTTTTTTTTCAGCTCACAGTTTGTCCTGTTTGGTTTGATTTTCTTTTGCTTTATCCTGTGATGCAATTCGTTTGCTTTGTGAAGATAAATTCAGTGTAAGAATAGACGAACCATGAATATTCGACAGAAAAACCCACGAATATTCCCTATTGGCCTATACATACATAGATATGTATTTTTTGTTTGTTAACATCATTGCTTTTTGTCGTTAAATGTAATTGTTACTGTTTTTCGATTCCCGCAGTTTCTTTGCTATCTACTACCTATTTTTTTTTTATTGATTTAAGTTAAACAAAATATTTTTCCTATCTGTCATGTTTTTTGGGTTTTATACCTAAAAATAAAAAAAAAATAGAGAAAATTTTTCGGAAAAACACAAATAAAATACAATATAATATATGGACCAGTTAGCTGAGTTCTTAGCAAGAGCACCAGACATGCAAAATTATGTGCATCATTTCAACATTTTTATTTTGATGGATAAAAAACTCAAAAATTTACATAGTTCAAGAAAAACAGAAGAAAAAAACATCATACAAGATGAAAACATATTAAAGGCCTTGATAAAACAAAAATGAGAAAGGAAGTACCTATAATGTGTATAGTGAAAGTTTATTTTCGTGTTCAGAACAACTAAATAATAAGACTTTGTATTTTTAAAGTAATAAATAATTTAGTGAATTTTAAATAAGATAAAAATGCACGACTCAGATGCCATGGAACTTACGTTTGTAATTCAAGGCTAAACGGTGGTGTCTAGGAATTGAAGATGTACGATGTCAGTTTATTTTCCTCAAAGAAAAAATTAAAAAAAAGGCTAAAGTAGATATAATGTGCCCACAACATTTTTTTTAAGAATTAGTAATTTTTTTTACAAAAAGGCTACCATCCAAAAAATGGTTATAAACGGTACCTTCCATAGAACCATTTTTTTTTTTTTCGATTTTATCAAAAAAAAAATTAACTGAATTTGATCATTATTACTTGCGATATAATATATGTAGGTACTTTATGGCAAATTATGGATTCATAAAAAAAAATCGAACTCGAGATTTTGATCAAAGTTGACGCAATTCTGTTTGTCTGTCTGTTCTGTCCTGTCCTGTCTGCAGCGTAATCGGTCGAGTCGATTTTCTTTACACTTGGAACCTAGCGATTATTGGGCATTCCCCCCACACAAGTTTTAAAAGTTATATGTACCAAAATTTTTAATTTGTTTTTTTTTTTTTTTGGATTTAAAAAAAAAAAGTTTCAAAATTTTTGTTCGAACTTAATAATTTGAAAATGACTTGTTTGATTTTTATTAATTTTGGCACCCAGCAGTTTTATAACATTATCAAACAGATTTTAAGTAAAAATTATTCTTATGAACAAAAAAAACGATACCTACCATACAAGTGTTTAAAAAAATAATTTTCCACAAAAAACGGATCCTACGATATTGATTAAATTTTTTATGTGAACTAATACTAAAACGATCTGCTATGTTATTAAAATTATTATCTGTTGAACCGTTTTTAATGAAATCTTGCACAAGAGATTCTAATAAGTTTAAATAATATCGCATATCAAAATTGAAAAAAAAAAAAAAAACAAATTTAAAAAAAAAAATCCAAATTATTTTTTTGAAAATTCGATGTTTTGCAAATGGGTAGATGATTTTTTAAAATTAATAGTTTATCTCCGCATTAATAAATACTAAAAAAAATGGCTTACCAATTTTTTTTTCTTAAAAATTCTTTCTAATTTTTATATGAGTATAAAAAATTATTTTTTTTTTTGAAAAACCGCTTCAACGATTTTTAAATTTATTTTCTCATAAATTGAGATTTGAGCAAGAAATCGGATGGTGTACATTGGGTTGGTGTCAGAATAGTTTCAGAATTTGTCTAATCAATTTATTTCTAATTAGGTATATTGATTATTTAACAATTTTTTCAGTCCAAAGTGTAAGTAACACGCAAACTTTAAAACCACAGAGTGATCACACATTAGAGCAAATTCGTGCTACCCAGTCGTGCATTTTAGTTCTTTAAAAAACTATGTTGATTTTCACATAAAACATAAGAACTATTAAAAGCAACTATGTTTCAAATTCTAATGTCCAATTTCATAAACAAACACTAAAAGCACTTTTATCAAAAACCCTCTTAAATTTTGTCAGGCCCTTAAATATTTTTAGTTTCACCAATCTATAAAAGGGAAATTTCAGGGAAATTTTTGTTAGAATTGAGTTCTCTTCACATCCCTGGAAAAATAAATTGGTTTTTTCTTTCTAATAAGCGAAATGTATGAGAAAACATGAGAAAGCATTATATATTGAAACAAATGCCGAAAATTGCAAAATAAACGGCAAACAGTTTATTTTGAAATGTTAAATATTATCTCCAACGCAGATTTGGAAAAATCCTGTGGCATAAAATCGCACATCGATAGGTTCTAAATCACGACCAAACAAACAACAACTGTATCTCCAAAAATTGAAAATTAAAATGTTTCAAAATTTTTTCTGCAGATGTCAGCTGATATATCCACATGTTAACTGCATCTGATGACATTTCAATGACACTTTTAAAATTTAATGAGCCAAAAATGGGCATTTAGTTTATAAGGGTGTTTAAAAGCTTGTTTAATTTAAAATTGCTTGGTGAAACCAAAAAATCCCATTTTAAGATTTAGAAGCCTGTTAAATGTTTGAAAGCCCTTCGTGAAATCGGCCATAACAGTTTAGGAATAGATGAATGGATAGAAGAAGAAGTGCTCAATGAGTAGAAAAGTCTCCATAAAGGCACTCTTGAACTAATCAGCAAATATATTGGACACCACTTCTGGATAATGAATTTAATTTTTTTCTATTATTAATGTATTTCCAAAATGGTTACGGTTTCTCTTCATGCTCACGTTGAGTGTTCGAAATAAAATCGGAGTAAAGAAAATTTTAATAGTTCATAAAATCGATTTGCAATCCCGTCAATCTTCGATGGATTAATTCTCAACCAGGCCCATTTCATATAAAATTTCATAAAATAAATAAAAAATTTCAAAATCATTTCATCTTAGCTCAGATTTGAAAATATAATCTCAATTTTTCTCATTTAGGGCCAGTTTGTTTACATCAGTGGTTTAAATCTTTTCCATGACTTTCACAGGTTTTAAATAAATAGCTTTAATCAACAAAAATTGACTGAATAAGGACTTCCATTATTATCAACTCGGATTATGGAGTCCTTGGAAAAAAAATGTTGGTTAGCATTTGTACATTGGCTGATTCACCAGTTGTCACAATCCTTGATTAAGAATAACAACTGGCAATTAATAATGTAAACAGCTGATTAAAATTAATTTTTGTAAGCTATTTATATAATTATTATTGCAATTTATATCAATGACTCGGCTTTTAGAGAATTTTAGTTGCAATTTTATGGCTTTTCTTAGGTGAATCACTCTTCCAATTTCGAAAAAAAAATCACTACCCATATTTATTATTTAAAAAGCTTTAATTTACTTGATTGCATGTCTAAAAGAAGTGTTTAATAAACCTGAGAAGTCTTAAATAATTTTTTTTTTAATTTTTAATTTTTTTTTTTTCAAAGCAAGCTCCACCTTGTAGATATTGTACCTACCCTTAATAAGCATTCCTTGTTTTAATATTATTATGTATGTTTGTACTTTATACTCATAAATTATTTTTGTCTGAATAAACCTTGTTAGTATACCTCCCTGTACCTACCTACATTTACCTATTTTGTATATTTTTTTTTTCTTGAACATATTTTTCTTTATAATATCCAGCATTCATTTTTACGAACATAAAAATCCTTTAATGGGTTTTTCTATTTTTTCTTTTGAAAACCATCATTCAAAGGTGTAAGTAGTACAAAATGCCAACATCACCTAAAATGAGCTTTTACAAGATACTTCTATATCTTAATGGGTTCCATTTATTTCAGCTACCTACCTACCATCTATATACCTATAGCTACATACCATTTGAGTACACTGAATTCAGTCCCTGAATGAAAAATAACTTGCGAACTATATCTTAACTTACCCCTTAATAGCGTTTTAGCCTCCATGCTCATTTCGGTGGAAACTTCAGTTTACTTTTTCGGGAAAAATAAAAATTTAAGAAAAACAAAAAAAAAAGAAAACTAAACAGATAAATTTTTCAAAACAAAAATATAACCGAATGATGGCAGTGTTTGAATTTTGCCACTGCCACAGCTCCCTATTTCCGTTCTCCTCGCCACAGTTCGTGCTGTAGTGCTCACTGGCTTAGCTCTTAGTTCCTAGTTCTGGTTGTCTTGGCCTTATGCAGCACTTTTATTGTATTTTATTTGACGTCCTTGGTATTGGGTACACATATTGGTCCTTTTTGGCATACACAAGTTGAGGATTTTCGAGATGAACACACATGGATGTGTGTGTGTGTGTAACCGTTTTGTTCTGGACCGAATTTGTGCTCGTGTATCGACGTCAATTGAAGGATTTCTGTCTAAAGTCCTGCGTAATATTTTCGGTTTTCAGTTTCGTAGATGGAATATTATTATCCTTTTTTGCTCTATGAACTTGTTATTGTATATGTAAACGGGTATATACAAATATATCGTTTGCAATTTTATCGTATATAGTCGGTGGTGCGGTTCTTGCGTTTCTTTCCTATACATATATGCGATGGTACTTATATGAGGATGATGATGATGATGATCTAAATACTTTAACACTACAGGAGCAGTTGAAGGGGGTGTGTAAAGTCACGAAGTGAAGTTTGATTTTCGTTTCGTTCTTAGCTCTCACAGGATCACAGTAGAAATGTCTGCGTGCGGTAGATACTGATGCTAAGATGTTTTGCTATGGGATTTGCTGATGATGATGATGACGATGACGATGGTAGTGGTTAGAGATGAAAATGGAAGTAAATTCCTTAAATTTTGACAATGAAAATATTTCACTTAATAGCTGAGTATGTGAGAGTGTGAGTGTATATATGTGTTGTTGTTGTTGTTTAGAGAGAAGCAGATGTTATTGGAGATTGGTGGTTTTTTTAATTTTGCATTCAACTTCTTGAATTATTCTTCTCTTCATTTGGCTTCTGCTTCTATCCGTTACTCTTTTTTTAGTTTTTGTATTTTTTCTTTTTCTTTTTGTTATAATAATTATTGATGATGTTGAACACAGCAGCTGTTTCTTCGTAAGCATAATTGCTACTAGCATTGGGGCATTTCGCCCCTCATAGTGTGTTGTTCATTTATCCATCTGAAAATAACAAAAAAAAAATACATTTATATATCTGTTTTTTTTTCTTAATTTTTTGGGGAGGTTTTAAAATATTTAGGTTGCTACTAAGTGCCGAAGATAATTATTATTTTTTTTTAGGTTTTTGTATTTTTTTTAATTATGAAGTATTTAATTCTTAAATTAAAATAAACAACCATATGTATTTTATATTATTAAGTTGTCCATTTTAACATCTTTGTGAGCTTACGCAAAAAGTTGAATAATATAAAAAAAAAGGAATGATAGCCAAAACATATTTTTAAAAATTCGCATTCAACGTTCTGCACAATAAATATGGTTAGATTTTTTTTAATTTTATTTGCGATATATCCATACATAGGTAGATACGATATGGCAAATTATGAACTGGTACAAAAATCGAATTTGAAATTTTGATCAAAATTGACACTAAGCTGATAGTGAAGGCAAAAAAAGCGGGTTTCACAATTCTGTATGTCTGCCTACCAAGCGCTTTTTGAGCATTCCCCAACACATTTTTTTAAATATTTTTAGGACCAAACATTTTTTTTGCTTTTAATAAAAATCTTTACTTTCTAAAAAACGGGCCCATAACTTTTTTTTCTAAATTCATTCTTTTTATATATAAAAAGGATACCCTTTTGTAAAAAAAACAAAAGTCAGAACAATTATTTTAATATATGGCAATTTTTACACAATATCTTTTGATAAGTTTAAATTGTATTATGGATATCAAAAGCTTCAAAAATACAAATATTGGATTTTTAAATTTATTTTCAAAATAATTTTTTTGAAAATTCAATATTGCGAAAATCAGTGGATTATTTTTTCTCAAAGCTGATTTTTTATCTCCGCATTAAAAAATACTTATAAATGACATACTACATTTTTTTTGCTTTAAAATGTTTTCTAAATTTTATAGGTTATACCTATATGTATATGTATAAATTAAAGTTTGGTTTTTTGTACGGTCGCTAAGCAGCCAAACCGGTTGACCGATTTTCTCAATAAGGGTGAAGGTTTAGGACAAAACAAAATTATAAAAAAATAAAGAAAATCTGTTAAAAAAAGAAATGAAATTTCAATAGGTCACATGGGTCACTGATTTGAACAATATTTAGTAATTTGCGCAATTCAAAAATAATAGAGTTCGTGGCGACGTGAGGGGTCTCAGGTTCGATTCCTGTCACCGGCAACATTTTTTTTTTTTTTTAATTTTTAATAATTTTCTCTTTTTTTTAACACATTCGCTGCAAAACAAATAAAAAAAAAACTATTTTTTAACGCCCTGCGAAGCGGGCGGGGGTTTTGCTAGTAGATTTTATAACGATTTTAAAAATATTTTTCTCATAAATTTAAGACGTTGTTATAGAAAATTTGAAAAAATAATTCAATGTTTTGTATAAAAATATATTTTGTAAGAAAATATAAAACGATTATCCTATCGAACTGTATTTCCAAATTTCTTGAGCGACATATCCAGTGGGTAAAAAATATGGCTTTTTTGTCCCAAACAGTATAGAAGATTGATTAGAAATGTAAACAAAACCAAATTAAAAAAAAAAAAAAATTCTATTAAAAATCATCAAATGAACAAAGGATTTATTTCTTTTAAAACTATTATATATAAAATAAAAAAAATAAATTGTGTAAAAAAAGTGGGACATGCAAAACGAAAAAAAAAGACAAACGTGTACCTACTTATGATTATATATCGGAATGGATTTAAAGATTTTTCTAGCGATGAAGTTATAATGAGCCGTTTTGTGTCCTAAATTTTGTTTCAATTGTAATTAATTAAAAAAAATTAAAGAATATTTAAAAAAAACTAATTCCATGGGAAATCATTATAGGGTGTCCCATAATTCACGCAAAATGTAATTTTGGTAGAAAACACAGATTTTTAATAATTAGAAAGCTTAAGTTTTGTTTTGATCTATGGAGTATACAGATTGTGGAATAGCACATCGGATAAATGCCCCCACGGTTTTCCTGGCAAGTACGTACACTTTTATTGAAATTTTCTATGTCCGTTTCGTATAAATGTGGCTCAATTTTATTAATACACCTCCCAATTTCCTCTTTCAAGGCGTTGGTGGTCGTGGGTTTGTTTCCATAGACCTTTAACTTAAAAAAAAAAAAGCCAAAGAAAAAAGTCCAATGGCGTTAAATCACAAGATCTGGATGGCCAATTCTGATAGCAAAAACGGCCGATTACACGATTAGAAAAAGACTTATGCAGTAATTGAATTGTTTTTCAGGCTGTATGGCATGTGACACCATCTTGTTGAAACCACATGTTGGTCACATCTATATCTTGTAATTTGGACACTAACAACTGGGTTATCATGTCACAATAGCGAACACCATTAATTATTACTGCCTGACCAGCCGCATTTTCGAAGAAGAATGGTCCGATAGTGGCTCCAGCCCAAAATCTACAAATTATTCTTGGGTTTTTTTGAACCCCAAATGCGACAAATTTGACGATTAACAAAGCCATCAAGTTGAAAATGAACTTCATCACTGAAGATTATTCTGTTCGAAAATTGCGGATTGTAGTTGACATACCTTCATTATTTTTAAAATATTGCTCAATAATGAAAATACGTTGTTCTTTCTTATAGCGTTCCATTTTTATTAGCCCCGAACTGTCAGCTTTCACATTGTTATCTTTTTTTCCGTTGGCAACACTATAATATTAAATGGCGCAAAGCGTGAATTATGGGACACCCTTTAAAAACGAACAAATTAACAATTAATTTATTTATAATTTTAAAAATATTGTTTGTATACAAAATTGTGACATGGAAAAACAAACAATATAGATTATCGTATCGGACTGCATTTACAGATTATTCGAGATATAAAGTGAGTGGGCCAAACTCAGTAAAAAAAAAAACGGTGAGTGTACAAATTATTCTTAAAATTGTACAAATGTTAACAAACGATTGCCATAACAAGTTTTGTTCAACTTAATAGCAGGACTACAAGCTATAAGGAAACTCCTTTCGTGATCTAGAAGTTATCTATATACGATTGATAAAAATTTAAATCAAGGACTAACAAAGAAAAAAACAACTTTAATTAATTCCCAAGATCTTTATCTTGCATGCAATAACTAGATTCAGTTCGGTAATGTGGAAAACCCATTTTGTTAACTAGCATTCAATTTCAATATCAAAAGATAATTTTAAAATTACCCAAAACTCTGTAAAGCATCCCAAGACATTCTTTTTTGAATATTTTTTTTTATTCACATTGAACTATGAATACTATGATGTAATTAAGAATATTTTATTTTTAAACAAAACTTTTTGATCCCCATGTCAACTGATAAAATTCTCTCAAAAATTTGTTTTAACATTAATTCTCAGCATCCCTGGCTATGTAATATTATATTGTATTGATTGTATCATTAAGTAGGTATATATAAGATGTATGCAAAGCATTACTGCTGGAGCTTATACAGAATTAAGAAGACTTTTCCAAAAAAAAACTTATTGATAGCCTGAAGGGTGGTGCAAATTTCCATAGTAATTTTAATTTCCTTAATATTGAAAATACAAGAAGGATATCTACATGTACATTTACGAAACGAACGTCAGTTCTTTAAAATTCTTTGAAAGACTTAAGTAGCTTTCAAGGAAATTTCAATAAACTGCTTAAATGACGTAATGACACGTATATGTAAATATATACAAAATATCTATACAAATTATGATTAATCTCAATAGTTCTACATTATCCTTATACATAATATATAAACTCAAAATTTATAAGCATTGTTCAATGAGCCAAAGAAAATAATACTGTATATCATCCTTTTCCATCAACTATACTTAAATACTCCTCGTAAGTATACCTACTTTGAAAGGATCATTGCACTGAATGAAAAAACTTTTCTCAAATAAAATAAAATACACTAACAACATATTCTTGTATATATGAAAGGAAACAAATCGACTAAAAATATTATTATCAACGAGTAATTAACTATCTTCCGATTGATGGGACAGAGTGAAATGTTGAAATATACCTACCTACAAACAGATCCTGTAAAGAGCATTCCCATAACAATATGATTGTCATATTGTCTATATGGTGCGAGAGAATATTTGTGTGATGAAAGTGGACAAAGGATAACTACTTTTGTATGATTAGCATCAAAATCATTTCCATTTTGTCTCCAGAACGACAACGAAAATTGAGAGGAAAGAGAAAATTCTGGCTCCTGAATAGTTAATGATGATGAGCCAGCAACTTTCGAATGGCCGCATAATGACAAATGGATTTTTGTAATTTTTTGTGCAAGAAGGCGTTGATGGTTTTGAATGTGATGACTCTTTTTAAAAAGGATCATTAGGTTGGGCGTGTGATTTTAATTTATAGCATTTACATTTTTTTTTTTTGGGACGAGATGTATACCAAAACTTTGTTATCAGAACTTTAAATGTTTGTAGTTTTTTTTTTTTAAAGATGCCTTCATAGAAAAGTGAAATTGGGAGAAGTAAAAGTTTAGATTAAATATTTTCGAACATTTAATTTTCCATAGGACATAGCTTGGTCCTTTTTACTTGCGATATATATATCTACAATGTACATAGGTACTATATAGCAAGTTATTGATTCTAAAAAATTCGAACTCGAGATTTTTATCAAACTTGCATTACGGTGATAGCAAATGCGAAAAAAGTGGGAGTCACAATTTTGTCTGTCTGTCAGCTGCAGCCTAAAGCGACCAATAACCGACGAATAAAAGAACGAATGGGGTTTAAAACATTTAATAAGCCTAAAGTCTTCAAAAAACTAGACAAAATGGTAGAAAATTTATTTTAATTAATGTTAAGATGATAAAATTTGCTTTTAAATTACTAAAATAAGAGAAATTTGAAAAAAAAAAAAAATTAATCGCACGAATAGCGACTTGATTGTTATGAACTGTCAAACTTATTCGCGTTCCACATATACCATCCACACTGGCAACGAATGAATATGTTCAAGCAAGAATAACCTCAAAATCATTCTTGTTTATGTTTACTCGGTGATTGCTCGTGGCTGAAACAAACATTTAAACGTCATTCGCGACGAATAAAAAATGTTATGCGAACGAAATGTCAAAATTGATGAATTTTAGTTCATTCGTCGGTCGTTGGTCGCTCTCATGCGAATAGTCCTTAAATTGGTAGGTGGGTGGATTTTCTTTAAACTTGGTACCTAGCGTTTTTTTACTTCCTCATTTTTTTTACTTCCTCAGAACGGTTCAACTGATTTTGATTAATTATTTGTAGAGAATGTTTCAAAAAGTTTTAAAAGTACATAGGTATACCAAAATGTTCAAATACATGTTTTAAAAAAAAAAATCCAATTTTTTTTTTGAGGACTTAATAATTCGAAAACGACTTTGTCGATTTTTATTAAGCTTGACAATTAATAGTTTGTAAACATTATCTAGCAGATTATAAATAAAAATGATTCATATAACTAAAAATAACGTAACCTTCCATACAAATTGTTTACAAACCGGTAAGGAAAATCAAATTTTTCTCAAAAACGGCTCCTACGATTGTGATTAAAATTCTTATGTGAACTAATGTCAGCATGATTTACTTAATATTGAAGGTTTTGAATGAAACAGCTGGGGCAAAAAGTTTTTAAAATAAAATTGAACAATGACCAAGCACCACTAAAGGAGTCTGATGATCGGCCTGGCAGTCGTGAAATAGCTATAACTCCAGCCTATAAAATCTTGGTGGTAGCTCACCCAATTGTTGTTGTTTCATTCAAAACCGTTTCATTCAAAACCTTCAATATTAATTATGATGGTGCAAAAGCTTGGCAGCCTAACTGCAAGTGTGTTATCATATCACACAAAAACCCCTTATAGATTTACTTAATTGTTTGGAAAAAAATTATCTATAAATTTTTAATGGATCTTTCATAAAACTTTTCTTCGAATACCTCATTATTAGATTATTCGATTTTAATCGAAATTTTTTACACAAAAGCTTCTTATAAGTTTCAATAATATTGAATATCAAGATTTTCAAAAAATCAAATATTTGATTAAAAAAAAAACTTTCAAATTATTTTTTAAAAATTCGTAGATGATTTTTTTTTCAAAATTGATTTTTAAACTTAGAAAAAATTATAGTAAAGGGTTTTCCATTAAGGGCGGGTCGATTTTAAAATTAAATAAAACAAGTTGTATATGAGGTATATGAGATATCAATCTTTATTTGTGAGCCCTATCAATGGTACTGTGTGTGAAATATAACATCGTTCAAATGGCTGCCGCGGCTTCGCTGGGTGGTGCAGATTCGAAAGGTCCAGTTTTCGATGACTTTGGCGCATAAATCAGGCTAAATTTGACCGATGGCATCGATTATGTTGTCTTTGAGGGCCGCGGTGGTTTGTGGCTTATTCGCATAGACCTGCGACTTAAGAAAGCCCCACAAGAAAAAGTCCAAAGGGGTCAAATCACGCGATCTTGGTGGTCAATCCACGTCGCCTCGGCGCGAGATAAGCTTGCCATGAAACCGGTCGTGTAGAATATCGATTGTGTCTTGAGCTGTGTGGCACGTAGCGCCATCCTGTTGAAACCATATGTCTTCGGTGTCCATATCATCCAATTCATGCGATAAGAAGTTGGTGATCATCGACCTATAGCGATCGCCGTTGACGATGATGGCCTGGCCAGCATCATTTTCGAAGAAGTACGGACCGATGACGCCTCCAGCCCAAAATCCACACCAAATAGTAACTTTTATTTGGATGCATTGACACCTCGTGAATCTCGCGTGGATTGGGGTCATCCTAAATCCGGCAATTTTGCTTATTCATCCGAAAATGGGCCTCATCGCTAAAGGGCGCAACGAGCGCATCGTGGCTACTATAATAAAGTAATAATAAAGTTTTATCATTTGCACGTGTTGCTCGATGTTGTAACTTGCCATGATGATTTGTCTTTAGTAACTGAACTAAAAGACGATATTTTGACAGATAGTAAAAGAAACAATATGGCCGCCACGAGCTGTCAAATTTAACCCGTCCCTATTGGAAAACCCTGTACATATATTAATTTGTAGAACAACGACAAAACAACTATGGAGTCGCCGCACTGCCTTCTCAATTATTTACGCACAAGATTAAATAAACAAAAATAATTTAAAATTAATAATTAAAATCATAAATACAATAAATCAGAAGAAAAGAATCTTTTAATATCAATATGACTTGTATAAATAAATATCTGCTTTTAAGTGTAATATTAACTTTTATTTGTCTTTCAAAATTATAGCAGAACACTATTTAAATTTGTATGCTGTCCAAATAGAGAGGGTGACACTATGGTGTTGCCATATTCCTGAATTTTTCCTTTGACTTAGGCGGGGAACATACGGTATAGTTTTTCTTAAGTGTCCGGAAATATCATCTATTCAAAATTAAGTTATACATTAAATATTTTTAATGTATTGCCTATTGTTACAATTAAAGGGAGACTGCTCTAATTAAAGAAACAAACATTTTAGAAAATGAACAGAATTTTTGAGCTGTTAAATGTCAAAATAATCTTGATCTTGATGACTATATTTCAGTTGGATTTGCGCTTTTTCTTAGCCAATGTTTTTGATTTTAATTTGAGAATTCTGAAGAAATTTAATTTATATTAAGTTTGATTTATTCAAGCAAAATGTAAAATATATTTTAGAAATGTGATGGATGGGTACCTTAATAATTATTTTAAACTATTTTATTAATATTTTGAACAACTGAAGTAGGTATATAATATAATTGTGTATTTTCTTAAAAATAAATATTTTGTGTTTTGTCATACTTTTCTACTCCTTCTTGATCCTAATTTGTCCGGTAAAACTGGGGATTTGAAATTACGATAGTTTCTTTAATCAAAACATTTCTGAGCAACCTTTTTTATTTCGATATAGTGCTTCGACACGCATCTGTTAGAAATATCAATATAGATTTAGTTAATCCAGAGCTAATTTGATGATTTAACTAGGAGTTGACTAAACAACATTTTTTGGGAATTTACCCAGGCTTACAACCGAAATAAACATCGCACTGCAAAACTGGTCCTAAACAGTCAGATATAGGTTAAGAATTTCAGGCAGAAATCATAATTCAGAGCGAGTTTTTAGTACCACTTGGGCAATTTGAATTAAAATCACTCTGGAGTGGGACCACTGGCAAGTGCACAACAACCAATTGCTAACCAGTCGGTTCACTAAAATATTATCTAGATGATCCAACAATCCCAGTGATACGTTTTTTGAGTCTAGTCTTGTTACCTACCTAATATGTACCTTCATCTTAACACATCATGAATTTCGTTCTTTGGGACAAACTGATTTTCTAAAATAAGTATCTGCATAACGACATAGCTTTAAAATAAAAAAACGAATGAATCATCCAATATAATTCACCACAAAAGAATGCTATAGCTACACAATTTAAGCTCAATGGTGCTTACACACTTCTAGAAACTTTTCACACTGATGTGTAAAAATCCTCATCACTTTTATCATCACATTGCGGGGTATAAATAAAAGGAAAATCCTTTCAAACAAAAAAAAAAAAAACAACATCAAAGCCATTTGAAAGTTGAGTAAAGTTACAATCAAAATTTTATATAAATACACATATCCCAACATATATGTATATTATATGCATTTTTATTCAATCTCCTTTAACATCAACCTACTTTATCCATCATTCATCTCTAGCTATCTGTTTGTATTCAGACATCTCTATACGTTATATCATATTGAAGCCAAACAGGCAATACACCCTTAAGACACACGGGAAGTATAAAAAGTCAAACTCCAACGACAATAATCCTCAGCGGAAACGCACATCATATATCCTCTTGTTACCTCATAAAATTGCCTCTTTCTTTTTTTTCTGCCATGGAGATAAAAAGCAGAAAGCCAACATGTAAAGCTTTAGCAAAAAAAAAAAATAAATAAAAATAAAAATAAAAGTGAGTGAGAAGTTCTGAGATACAAAAAAGTTGAAATATACTTTCACATCATCATTTCGTTGACATTGAAACAAATCTAAACGTAAATAAGAAAAAAAAAATTACTGTAGATTTAAAAAAAGAAACAAACAAAAATAAAGGTATTTATGTCTGTTATCCTGTAATGACTTTTATGCAAAAAAAAAAAAAAAAACTTTGACTTTCTAGCTTCTATATTTTATATTATAAAGCTAAGTGTAACCAAGCCTCCCAACCCCAAACCTCGTTCATAAAGTATTTACTTTTGATTCAACATTTTATTGCCATCCTTCAACGTTTGAAGTAAAGCTAGACCTAGCTTAGCTACCTACCAACAAAAGCTTTTGTATTCAAAATAATTCTTAGCTGGAAATGCGGGTAGAGTTGGTTATGATGGAATGTTGATGAAAGTGTTGCCCCGTTGCGTTTGCTATATTTAATTCAGTTAACATACAGATATACATATATAAAATATAAATAGATAGATATGCCATTCCTTCCGCATTGAAACAGGAAAGTTTCAAGAGACGAATCATAAAATCTGTTGATAACCCTGAAGTGAATCACAAACACTCTTTTATGAAATCGGTTGCTAGCTTCAAAAGGATGGATTGGATATTCCATCACGATACAGGATACAGGTTTAAAAGAAAAAAAAATACGACTATAAAATATCTGTGAACGATATAAGGATTCTCATCCTCTTTTAATGGCCTATATGAATTATGGTTTAAGTTGAGTTATTTCTCTTAACTGTCTTGATGGTTTTTTGTGCGGGTTAAATAAATTATTGTACTTATTTTTGTTTTATGGACTAGTCCTGTGGATATATATATATAGTCACAGTGACAGTGGGTCTGGTTAATATAACTTTATTGAAATCAGATGGGAGATACATACATATTTGCAATACTTAAGGCAGGACAAAATATTGATTTCGAAAAAATTCAACACAAACATTCTTAGCTTTAAGAGTCATCAAGTTGAATTGTTTTTTATAGGGCATTATAAAAAGTACCCTTGTGACCAATTTTTCAGAAGTCGAAAAAATTATTTTTGTTTTGTTCATTTCAATAAATGTACGATGACCAAAGTTTTGTTTGAACGAACATTTTGGCGAACATTAAAAAAAAGAAAAATCTAAAGATAATAGTGGCATTGTTTCAATATGTTATTTAAAATGGGAAGGCGTGGTAAAAATTAATTAAATTAATCACCTCAAAACTTGAGAATTTTAGCCTTAGAGGAATTTGGTCAAATTAATGTTTGAAAAGCTTTAAAATGTATGCTCAAATTTTTTTTTTATACGAAAATTGTTTAAATGCATATTTGGACCAAATTTAGAAAAAAAAAAATCAAAATCCTTTGATATTGTTTTATTGAAAATGACTTTTAGACCAAATCTAATCGATTTTGATATAAATTTGACTTTACATTTAAAAGATGCCAATTTAATTTTATATTGAAATAATTTATACATAGGTTAGATTAGGTTGAAGTGGCTGCCAGCGGAGAACGCAATTAGATCAATTGTTGGCTTATTGTGATACCACAAGGACCTGGAAAAGCTTTTCCTTCCTCACTTGTATCGTTGTAGTAGAAGTCTCCTAGATGGAGTCTACGTCTCTGTGACAGAGAAGGACAGGTACAAAGAAACAAAGAAAGTGAGGAATTGTTTTCTCCTCTTCCATATCCAGCTTCTGCAGAAATCATTTATTTTGAGTAGTACGCCTGGCCTATTAGACAGTGTCCGCTTATGACCCCTATTAAGGAGCTAATGTGCAATCTGCTTAAAGATATCAATTGCTTAGAGCGTTTTAGATCCAGCGTAGGCTAGATTTGTTTTTGTCGTCAAGCAAGTGGTGAGGTTGTTCCATCTTGCTTTAGCTTATGTTTAAATGTAGCGATAGTTATACCAATAGTGTTGTCTTATTTATACATACCTTATAACATTTTTGAAAATGTTCTTGTATTTTGTGTCTTGCTATATTTAAATCTGACTTTTGATTAAGAAGTTTGACAATTTATTGTAAATTTTTTTAAATTTGTTTTTTTTTTTTTTAATTCTTTTGGCAACTCTATGTCAAAATTGTCAAATTCCTATTAGAATTTATCAGATTTGGTCTAAAATTCAAAGATTTAAAGCACAAAATTAGTAACAATTCCGTGGGAAAATTTCAAAACATTTTTGACATCATATTTTTAAATTTGGTACGTAATTACATTCATATAAAAACATACAATCAAGCAAATTCTTAAAGCCATTTCAAACATAAATTGGATTAAATTCCTGATTTTAACAATCTATTTTGTTGTTCGTTTTAAAATTTCATACCAAATTCTGACCATTAAAAACTAGCGAAAAATTCAAAATTTGTATTGTATGAAAATTTTGATATTTTAAATATTTAAATATTTTATATTTATAATATTTATTTTAATTATTTTTTATTATCATTTTATTAAAATTGGTTATAAAAGATAATGAGATAGTTAAAACCAAAAAAATGGTTCTGTGAGAGATACCTTTTTTAATCGATAAATACATTTTTTTCTAATAATAATAATCAATAATAAAAATTAGCTACGCAATGTTAAAAACTAGCAGGGTTGTCAAATTTAAAAAAATCGACGTTATCATTTTCAAATTAGGTATTAAATATAAAAAAAATGAAACCTTTTCAATATTCAAATAAAAAAATTTAAAATTTAGCTAAAAATAATTTTAAAACTGTTTGAAAATTTTCCTATAAAAAATTGGTTAAAAACAGTTGAACAAAAATCGAACCACCGTGCAGCCGAATGGACAGACACAGATGGACAGAATTGCGATACGCATTTTCTTTGAATTTGCTATCATCGTAATTTAAAGTTTAATAAAAAATATGAGTTATAGATTTTTTTTTTTAAATCCATAAATAAAAAGTACCACCAGAGTTCAGAGTTCATTTATTGTACAGTACATGCATAAAATTTCATTAATTTTCATCAAAAATTGGCGTGAGAAATGATTCCTGTCTTGTATAAAGTTCAATAAATGAACCACTAAGCCCCGCTCTAGTGGGCCACTGAAAAGAAGGGGTGAATATTGAATAACTCAAAAATAATGCAAGCTTTTGATTAAAAAAACAAAACAAAAAACTGAAAACCCAATTTTCTTTATTCGAATTTTTTCGTAAGAACCTGTACCAAATTTGAAGCAAATCGATCTACTCGTTTAGGCTCTAGCTCAAATTACAGTGGGCTGACAAAAGTACAGAAGTACATTTATCGACGGATGGAATGACGAAACGAAACTCAATTTTTTGGACTTTTCAACTATCGTAGTGGTTGATTAAAACCTCTTCAGTTTTTTTTTTTTTACATGAAACTAATACTTGATCTTTAGAGTAAGTAAAAATTCTATCAGTGCACCACAGCCTGTAGTAGAGGTCACACATCCTGCGGGACCTTGTTATTATATTCTTAAGTAGAAGCTACGCAACTAGGTATACTCGGTAATCATAAGCAAAGCTACACACTACCTTACGCGTGTTAGTTCCAAAGCGAAATGGCAAAAAAAAACTTAGGCTAAAATGTCTGCTTTTCTATAGGGTTAAACTTAAGGGCACTTAAGAAACCCTGGTGTTAATATATTTATTTTTTGAGAAGTAAATAAACTCCTTGAGGTAAGTTTCTTGCCATTTATTACACTGCAATGTACAAAAATATATTGTTCATGTCTTTAATGTAATTTTCAAATTTTCTTCAATTTTATTCTTAAAAGGAATTAAATAAATGGCAAAGGAAGATATAGAAATAGTTTTCATTTAGATCCTTTAAATTAAATTAAATATTTTTTTTTTTTTTTTAATCTTGTACTCAATATCACAATATACTAATGTTCTGTGTTTGTCTATAATATCACAAAAAAAGAATGCATGAAAAGCAGTTAAATCATACAACCAATTACCTTGACATGGGCTTGGGCATCCTCTAACAATAAGCGATAATGCTTTTCATCCTTATACGAGTATATATAGTAAATTACACGGATGCTTGCCTGAACATAATAGAATTCTTTCGTGCATATTCATTCAAAATTGATGAAATGAAGCAATTGTTCGGATAAAAATGCAAGTTATCATGCTGGCACTATGCGCTCTATGCTGACGCAAGCTTTTTTTTTTTTTTTTTTTTTTCTACGAACGCATTGTTATGAGCTCTGGCTCACCATTATCAAGGATATATCCATAAAAAAGAGGAACACTCTTACTCATTCAAATTGATATTTTTTCATCTCTTTTGCTCACAATATTTATACAAGCAGAAAATAGACAGATAAAAAAAAAAATCATTGAAATGCATTTTTTTTATTTAAAAAAAGTTTTGTTTGTTATTTTTGATTGGCAGAATCCTTGCATTGATTCTCTATGTATCTCACATCACGACAGCAGCGCCCGTCAGTAGCACGAAATCCTTTCCACCTTCCTAAAATTTATATAATGTAATATATATTTATAAATAATTTATTGTTCTTTTTATGTTTTTTTTATGTACAGGCATAGAAATGCATAGCAAATTATTTCAATCTGTACCGATGCGAATTTTTGCAAAAAAAAACACAAAAATGAACAGTAATTAATTTTTATTATTATAAAGTATGAGGATTTGCTGATTTTGAATAAAATACAATGTGTGAATAGTTGCTTTGTTCAGCACTCAAAATTGTTCGTTTTATTTAAACACAATAATTGAGAATGATTCAGAACAACAATGTCAAATGCTTGGCTTTAATTTAGTAGAACGGTACAGTATAATTATATGAATATGAAACTCACATGTCGACGAAAAGGATTATTATATAAATTAAATCTGCTGAAACAAATATTTTTTTGTATTTAATCTCCTTACCATCGATTTTTTTTAAATAAATAAAATGATAAATATAAAAAAAGTAAAATAATTTTTAAACTTAAAAAAAATAAAACACAAATAAAATTATAATAAAATGCACGACTGGGTCGCACGAACTTGCTCTTATATGCGATCACACTGTGGTTTTAAAGTATGTATACATGGTAATTACACTTCAGACTGAAAAATTGTTAAAAAATCAATATTTGCATGTGTTATTTTATTAGTTTGTATTATTTTTACTAATTTACTAACCACTAACACATGCACTTATGATGAGCCTCTGATTGTAGCTTGCAGCTTGCTCTAAGCTCACTACAACAAAGAATTATGAAGTGTTAAAAAAAAAAATATATGTAATTAGAAATAAATTAATTAAACAAATTTTGAAACTGTTTTGACACCAACACAATGTAGGTACACCATCCAATTTTTTACACAAATATCTATTTATGAAAAAAAAAATTTAATTTAAAAATCGTTGGACCGGTTTAAAAAAAAAATATATGTAAAATTTTGAAAACATTTTTTAGAAAACAAATTGGTACGCCATTTTTTAGTATTTATTAATGCAGAGTTTAAAAATTAATTTTGAAAAAAAAATCATCTACCCGTTTTCAAAATAAATATCGATTTTTTATAAAAATAATTTTGAATTTTATTTTTTTAATTCCATTTTTTTTTTTTAAATTTGCATATGCAATATGTAATTTCATTAAAACCGGTTCAACAGATAATGATAGACGAAAACCAAAAAAAAAGGTTCTATGAAAGATACCATTTTTAAATGATAGATATATTTTTGTTTACAATAATATAGTAGATTGTTATAATATTTAATATTAGTTTACATAAAAATTTTAATCAAAATCGTAGAAGCCATTTTTGAGAAAAATGATATTTTCCATTCCGGTTTTTAAACACTTGTATGGGAGGTATCGTTATTTTTGGTCATAAGAATAATTTTTATTTTAAATGTGCTAGATATTGTTGAAAAACTGCTTGGTTCAAAGTTTAATAAAAATCCACCCAGTCATTTTCGAATTACATATTAAGTTCTCAAACAAAACTTTGAATTTTTTTTTTAAATAGAAAAAATAATAAAAATCAAAATTTTGGTACACAAAACTTTTAAAACTTCTTGAAAGATTTTTTATAAAAAAATTGGTCAAAATCAGTTGAGCCGTTTTTGAAAAAATCGAAAATCAAAAACATGGTTCTATGGGTGGTACTGCACTTGTACCCATTTTTCCGAATTTCCTAAACTTTTTGTAAAAAAAATTACTGATTTTTTTTTTAAATTGTGGGAACGTTTTAGAGAAAAATAAGATTTTCATTTTGTGTAGAGTTACGAATAAGTCGAAGTCGATGGTATTTCTCGAAACGCTGAGATACATAAAAATTTTCGATTCGACAATTATCAGACCAATTACAATAACTTCCAATGGGAAGATAATAAATAAATCTAATAAATAAACCTTAACATTTACCAAAGCTCTGGCCACACTAATGGCAGCTTAAGGTTGTTATTCTGATGGTTGCCTTTGTGCGGCTTCTTGACAGAAGAGATAATTATGTTTTTTTTCCCGTTTTCGTTTCTTTTATATTCTACCGGATTTTTAGAAATTAAAATTCTTGTTTATCAAAGTAACTATGTGCAACTGATGCTATTATATAACATCAGATATTCTTCTTCGAGAAGAATCCTTTGTGGTTGCGTTTTATTACACCAAAAGACATCCCATAAGCAATGAACTTAAATTGCTGGCAACAAAACAAAAAAAAAGAAAAAGAAGAAAATAATAAACAGGACGACTTTGGCCCTGAAATTTTAATGGCACCAAGGTAAATTAAGTTTTGTGTGTTGGTATATCATATCTTTCTCTGTATCTATGTATATGTATATGTGAGTAACATTATGCGTATCCTTGAAACAATGATATGCCGCTGTATACAGTATTGCACCCAAATGGTAGAATTTAATTCTTATGATACGAAAACTACTGCTCCCACATGCAGATCACCATCATCACACATATAATGTGGAGCATCAGAAGAGCTTGAAATTGCCAACTGACCTGTAAATGGTTTCGGAAATTTCCTACACTTGGCTCGCTCTGATGGGACTTCTCTGCCAGTGTCAAGCAGCTTTCTAAAACACACACAAAGTCTCCATCGTTTTGGATTTGGCGGCGGGCGGCATGCGGCAGTGGGTGGCGTCGTCGTCGTTGTCCTAGATTTATATTACGTAGATATACACACATAGATACAAATATACTCGTTTCGTTATACCAAACAAACTAAAAGGCTAAAACTGAATAATTTTACAAAACATGGAGGTGAGAGGAAGACATATAATGTAGTGCCCAGAATAGTCGCACCCACGTGGTCATCTGCAGGATAACAATAAATAATGCTTATTAAAATGATAATGAAAGCAGCCATTCAACAAATGTGCTATACTCTTGGATGAGCTATTTCAAGGAGAATATAGATGCGGTGGCAATGGTGGTGGCGGTATAGTGATGGCAAAGACATCAACAGTAGATATGTGCTCTGTGTTCACCAATGGCAAAAATTTCATCATCCCGCGCCGCGCCGCGCCGTGCCGAGGCCTTCAGCGCTTATAGTACATATGTGGCCGCAGCTGTAGGTATACCATATCTAAATGGTTTACAAGTGGTAAGGGGCACACGGTCGGAAAGGGATTCCTCCACTTTTAATCATGATAAAAGCCTTAGTGTTAAATACCATATAAATAATTCAACATATTTTGCTGCTGATGTTATGTTGTATAGGTAAGGTACCTATGCCTAAAGTAGGTATAGGTATACTAGATATATAGAAAGGGTTCTTCTCTTATGCCGTGTTCCACATAAGGAGCCTTCAAATACCAACAGTTGAAATCAATCGGTGAGTGTGAAATTGTCCCCGGATGTGATGATGAGGATGTTGCTATACTGCGCTTCGACACTTTCGTTATAATTAACATCATGGCAAGGATTCTAGTTTATTGCTTTCTCTTTCTTACTTTCCTTCAACATCAACATCATCCTTTTGATTCTCACCATCACTTTCTTCCCAACAGGTGAGTATAATGGATGAAGAAAAATATTAGATTAAATTCAGGAGCGTAGTTAGTATAATAGAAAATTAAAACTTGAATTTAAAGTGAAAGTGGAGAGATATTTTGGTAGAAGTTGGTAGAAGAGAATTACACTAAAAAAAAGTTGTATTATGTATTGTTAAGTTATCTTTATATATTTATATATTATATTTGGACAGTAGGAATGTATTGTAAATATAGTTTAAGATAAAAGTGGACGGCGACGCTGTGCCGCGATGACCTTTTTCATAGAAACAGTTTATGGTGTTATTTTATGACATACATCTGTAAACATTATGTTTTATGAACAAGGGATGCGTCGCATCGTCGTTATCCACTTTATAATCCCTATTGTTAGTTTAATATTATAGAAAACTAGAGATAAGATAGGTTAAGAAATGTAAATGTAGTTGTAAGCTAGGTATAAGATTTGTAAATAATTAAGAAAAATAAAAGAGTTCAATTTTAGTCTTCGTAGAAGAAAGACGTTTGTTTTCTTCCTTCTTCGGCTCTTGTTTTTAAATCGGTTCGCGTTTGAAATGGGTGTTCAGAGAACAATTCCACATGTATGTATGTTTTTTTTTCCCATCAGGAAGAATTGGGAGGTTAAAAAATGACAACGGAGATTAGCGACGCCATCACAGAAACAATATGGAGTTTTCATTGAAACTATCGATAACAAGTATGTATAATTCACGCCAGTAACACAGTTTTTCAGTGAGTTTAAGCTATGCCCCGAAAATTCTATCGGCTTAGTAAATTATTTAGCAGCGATGCAAGTCATTTTTTTCATCCGATTCCCCACGGGCTTGCAAAAATCTACGTCTTTTATAATGTAAAAAAAAAAGTGAAATAATATTGTTTTGTGAGGAGAATTTAAAAATAATTGGGGATGATAGTAGGGTCTGCAGAGTATCACAGTAAGAAAGATTTATTTTGATAAACACAAATAGGCATAGCTATGTGAAAATATTTTTCAATTTAGACTTATTCCCTTGGAATTGAAGTGTAGCAATGAAATTTTACCCGAGCTTGGATTCACATCAGTTCAGATTCCATAAACGTGTTTTAAAAAAATTTACAGATTTCACTCATAGAGTAACTATATGGGACATTGAAAATGACTTATATTACGTCGATAAAACAAAAACATGTCTAATCTTTGTAATTTTTATTTTGTATACTATTGTTGCATTATAATTTCACAAACTGTCTTAGAAACCATTCTACAGTCTGAAGTTCCAATTTGTAAATTTAATGTCACTTCCCAGTTGGCGGTTAAATTAATGTTGTTAATTTTTTTAATAAGGTGAATCTTAGTTTTAATTGTAGCTTATCTCGCAATTATACAATCATACTCATTTTCATCCGCACCGGTACAGCACTTATACACGAAATTAAAGTTACATACCATCTATCTTAACGTATATCTAGGTATTTGACATTTTTGCATAGCTAAGCATTGCAGAAAGGTAACTGAATTATTACAGATCGATTAAAGCATACATATAATACAGTTCAACTTAGTTCTCGACTCAGTCGGTTGTTGTTCAAATCAACCCGTGTCTTGGCTTGTTATTTGATCAATTTGACGGTTGGTGAGAAAATCAAAAGATTTGGAATTTTTTCAAATTGATTTACAAGTATTTCAAATCATTGAACTATGTATATTGTATAACGCCAAGACATTTGATTTACTGTCCAGGTAAACCTTTTTTAAATCGAGACAAAATTTACAAAGAATTTGATGCGAAGCCCAACCTCACTGCTAATTGTTTTTATTCTATAATATTTTATTTTAAAATATTTTGAACCCTTCTTTTGATCAATTTAACAATATCGAGTCGCGTAATTTTAATGTTTTTGACACTTGGAGCTGTATTCTTTTAACTGAGTTTATGAAATGTGTGGCCGAGCGGCGAGCATCAATTTAGTTGACAACCAAATTGAATAATTTATGGTCTACTTTAAGATGAAGCCTAAAATTTTATTTGCATTTGAGGACCTTAAACTTGAAGATCTGACCATTAGGGCTTAAGTTATAAGTTTATTAAAGAGGTTCAAGTAGGTAGCTATGCAATATGCATGTTCTAGGTTAAAAAATAAAATTGTCTATCATATTCTATAGGTTCTTTAGGTTGATTTAGAAAAAAATCAACTTTTGTCACATTTTACCTTAATTTTGAGACCTAAACCTCGAACATCCGACTATTAGAATAAAAGTTAGAAGCTAACCAAGACCTTAACCTTGATGATCTGGTCCTTAGAACTTAAGTTATAATTTTATATGAGAGGTTCAAGTAGGTAGCTATATGCATATTCTAGGTTAAACAATCAAATTGATATAGAAGTTAGTAAAGTCTTTACCCAAACGTTGTCTAGCATATTCTAGGTTCTTTAGGTTGACTTAGAAAAAAATCAACATTTGTCATATTTTACCTTAATTTTGAGACTTTAATCTCAAAGATCCGATGATTAGAACAGAATATATCAGCTTACAAAATCGACCCTTTTTGATTATAATATTTTAATTGTTTAGCTAAGTTAATTCTAAGAAGTTATAAGCTAACCAAGACCTTAACCTTGATGTTTTTTTCTTAGAACTTAAGTTATAATTTTATATAAGAAGTTCAAGTAAATAGTTATGCATATTCTAGGTTAAACAATCAAACAGAAGTAAGTCAAGTTTTATCAAAAGCATTTTCTAGTCTGACATTTTACCTTCATTTTCAGGCCGTAACCTCAAAGATCCGATGATTAGAACAGAATATATAAGCTTACAAAATTGACCCTTTTCGATTACAATATTTGAGTTGTTTAGCTAAGTTAATTCTACCTCTTGCCTGACTTACCTAAACATATCTTAACCTTGAGCATCTGGCCCTTAGAACTTAAGTTATAATTTTGTGTAAGAGGTTCAAGTAGGTACCTATACATATTCTAATTAGATCAGAATATATCAACTTACAACATCGACCCTTTTTGAATATATAATTTAAGTTGCTTAGCTAAATTGATTTTCCCTCTAGCCTGATTTACCTTAGTTTAAATACCTTAACCTCTCGCATCTGGCCCTTAGAACTAAAGTTATAAGTTTATTAAAGAGTTTCAAGTAGGTACCTATTACGCATATCTATATTATAGGTTCAACAATCGATTGATTTAAAAGAAAGTCAACTTTTGTCACATAATTTCTTTAGACTGACATTTTACCTTAATTTTAAGACTTTAACCTCAAACATCCGATTATTAGAACAGAAGTTATAATCCAAAGAAACCAACCAAATCCAAACTTTACGATTTTATTATTTGTAAAATACCTACTAATGTTCATGCACATACCTACATATGTACAATTGTACATACATTCATATCTACATACCTACATAATGTATATCATTTTTGTGCCCGATGCAAAGCCAATTTTGTTTGCCACGTGGTGTTTTTTTTTTTTTATTGCACACACTCCACCGTCTTCTCCCTTCTATCAATATCTTCTTTGTAGGTACGTACGTACCTACCTACTCACATACATATTTTGTTTGTTTTTTTTTTTTTTTTGCCGTGATGAAATTTGTTCTAAAAAGACAATTTTTCAAGTTTCTAGTATGAATTTTTTTACGCCTTTGCTAAATTTTGTATGCAGATTTGTAGCTTGCCATTTAAGCTTTAATTATCTAGCTTAATATCGAACATCCAATAATTTTAACTAAAGTTATAGGCTTCTAAGTGGGCTCAAATCGAGCATTTTTCGAATTTTACATTCCTCCACTGAATCTCGTCCGTTGGCGATGATCAAAATTTATGTACGCTGGCTGAAATTCATCACTTGTGTTTTTTGCTTCATTTTATTCATTTTGGTAGTTTCTTTGGTAACACCAACCAAAAATTCAATCGTTATCCCCCTATACGCTAGAGTTCATTCTATATCTTTGTTCATTTTGGTAACACCATACTTTTATCAAAACGACCCTATAAACATTTTCAATGTTAATTCACACCTATAGCCAAGAAAAGAGCTTAAAAGATTTTTCATGCGGAAGACTAAGAATTTTCCCCCTTTTAATATTTATTAACAATTAAATTTATTATTTAATCAATGAATCGTATCCTTTTATTTAGTCCGGTCCTGAAACACACTTTAAAAATATGCAATAATTTTTGATATTGTGACGGCGAAAAGTTCCGCCAGTGTTAATAAGGTATTTATTCATTAACACCATTTGAGAAAAATTTCAAAAAAAATCTTTTCGAAATATAGAATGTTGTGATTTTTTTTTTCAATCTAAAAATATTTTGTCCTTGCGATTTATAGAAACTACATATATGGCAATTTATAGATTTGTAAAAAAAATCCAGCACGAGATTTTAATCAAACTTGACATTCCGATGATAGCGAAGTCGAAAAAAGTGGGTCTCGCAATTCTTTCTGTCTGTCTGTTTATCTGTTTGTCTGGCCGTTCGTCTGGAGTATAAACGGATGTTTTTTTTTTTTTTTCTTGCTATATAGCGTTTTTTGGGCAGTCAAAAATTCCTGTATAGCTATACTGTACATTTTTTTTTTTTAATTAGAAAAAATCTTATTTTTTTTTTTTCAAAAACGTGATAAAAGAAATCAATAAATTTTTTGCATAAAGTTTAACATTTAAATAAAATTGTAGAAAAATGGTTCTAAATGGTACCTCCCATAGAACTTTTTTTTTATTTTAGATTTTCTCAAAATCAGTTCCTGTGTTTTTTTTTACACAGTCGTCGCTTATTATGAGTTTAATCAAAATTGCATATCCAAATTTTTGAAAAGAATTTCAAAATTTCTTCATGAAAGTTTAATATTTCGAAAATAGGTAGATGTTTTTTTTTCAAAATTAATTTCTTAAACTTCGCATTAATAAACACTAAACAAAAATTTAGTACCAATTTGTTTTCTTAAAAATGCGGCTATAAAATTTTAAACCGCTTCAATAATTTTTTTTATTTTTTTCTCATATGTAAATTTAAATTTGTTTAAGAAATCAGATGGTGTATATCCTGTTAATGTCAAAATTATTTCAGGTTTTTTTTTGTATTAGTTGTAAATTAGCTAACAGTTTATCATAAACTTTATTATAACCTCTAACAATTTATTTATATATTCATTTTTTTTCAAATTTCAATTAAAAAATAGAAATTCTGTTAAAAATAGAAATTCTGTAGTTTAAAAAACAATAGGAAAAAAAATAAAAAATAATGTGAAGAAACAGTTACATCAGATTATGAGATAGGGAACGATTTATGAACTCACATAATGCTCCCGCCTAAAACTAAACTACGTTTTTGGCTGGTGGCATAAAATATAGGCTCCCATAAATAATTTATTTGTTTTATCAAACCGCAGTGCGATCGTACATTTTTTTTTTTTATTTATGGACTTAATATTTATTTTACATTTATATTTAAGTTAATGTAAGTGAGTTGAGCCGTTATCTTTGGCGATAAAGTCAAAGAAAACGCTTCTATCTCTATAGAAGTAAATCAAGTTTGATTCACATTTTTTTCGTAGGAACGATAAAACTATAACTCAGTGTTCAAAAGCCATGGTCTTAACTTAAGCTGGCCAAAAGCTAGGAAGTGATCTCTTTAAGTACATCATAACTTTTAAAGGTTCTTGATAAAAAGTAATATTAGTTACATTTCAAAAACTTGTGAGCACTTCTATTCAGTTCAGTTCCAGGTTTAGTTTATTGTTCGCCTACAAAAATAGTGTTGATTTAATAGAATCAAAACGTTATAACTCTCGAATCCCGATCTTAGATAAGTTGTGGAATATGTTATTGAGTGACGTTAAAGTTAATTATGCTAAAATTAGAGGACTGACAAAATTCCGTTATTTCTTCCATTGTTTTCCTTTAATCAAAGTGTGTTATGACAACAAATAGGTGAGAAATGACTGACAAAATGACAAGTTACTGCATATAACTATTTTTTTTTAAAGAATTTTTATCTAAACAATTGTTAATATTTTTTTCAGTTTTTGTCTATTTCTAAATTATGTAATATGTATGAATTTAAATATCTGTCAACCTATTAAAAAATTCAACATTCTTCAAAATTCATGTTTTATGCTCTTTTATTAAGGGAAATTATAATTATTTTATTTTTTTTTTTTATTTTTATTATTTTTGTGGAGATTTTTTCCCATTGATATATACATATTTGGGATTATTATTATTGTCTACAAAATAATTTATCTTCTGCATGCACATGAAATTTATATAAATTGTAACTGCCGGTTTTTTGAAAATAATTTTTTTTAGTGCTTTTTTATGTTTTAAAATATTACATTTTGCCTTTTTCTGTAAAATGTTCAGAACAACATTGTTACGTTAAAATTTCCAAAAGGTGTCTCTGCTTTTGCTGATTTATTAATATTTTTTTTGTTTTAATTTTTTGACTTATGAAGTCCTGCACATTAACCGTCGATATGTAAAAAGCGGTACTTTCCCCCAAGCCCCTCATCAAGTCCACGCGCCTAAATCAAGTCTAAGAATCTATGTTATATCTGTACGATATATGGATGTTTTCCTTTATATACATAAATCTACAGGGAACTATGTTTTAAATAAAACAAGAGCTTATACAAAGCAATCTTCATAAGCAGAACGAATATTTTTTTTACACCGTCAGCATTCAACGTCATCGTTTTTCATTTTATTTTATTTCCTTTCGTATAGATATCCTACGTGATGGCGGTGGTGTACAAAATGCGTCGGTATATCCATAAGTTCTATAGAAACAGTGACTGGAGAGTATTGTAATAATATTTATTGACGATGAGGACGAAGAAATATACATATGTATGTATGTATATGTAATATTTACATACAGAATACGAAGGTATAGTGTATTATTTGATAAATGGAAATAAAGGCTTATAAATATTTTACCTTTGAAGAAGGAGTTTGATAAAAATATTTACATAACTGAGTAAGTGATGCTATGTGCCGATATTTCTATATAATAAGGTCACAGTCTTCAAGCTTACTCAGTTTTCAGAATAATATAATAAACAATATTTACTTTAATAATAAATTATATGCTTTAACAAATATAATGAATACCTATACCTTACCATAGGTATGTATGTTATGTATGTATATCTAAAAATATTTACCTTTACTGAGAATATTAATTTGTGAACTGAAATGGAAACATAATGTATTTGTATTCGCTTTTGAATTTTGAATAATTTAATAAATATTCTAGAGAAATTGTTGGAAACGCATTGTCATGCAAGTAAACTCAAAGGGTGTTTCATGTTAAAAGTAAACAACATAATGGTGTTTGTAAATTTTTGTACGAATTCTTTATTGAGTTTTGTTATTTGGTATATGACAATAAAAATATGTCAAGTTAGCACAACACTTTGTAAAATTAAAAAAAAAAACTAAGTACGCAATTATAATTGTTGCTTTTTTTGTAGTAAATTAGTTGTGGAGAGAAACAATTTTTAGCTCTATTATTTTTAGCTTAAATTTCCTTAATTTTTTAAAATTAGAAACAAAAATTAGTGATATGTAGGTAATGCTAACTTGACATTGTGAGTTAAGGCATTCAAAAGGGATATCCAAAAAACTAAGTACGCAACTAATTTACAACAAAAAAGTAAAAAATAATTGCGTACTTAGTTTTTTGAATATTTTTATTATAACATAATTATTATATCTCTGTCCATAATATTGCTCTTCAATCTCATTGATATTCCTGATACTGTGGATTGTTTCAAGAGGAAAATGCTACGAATTTTTATATTATGTGGAGAGAGAATGGAGAAAATACAACGACACTACAAAGTCGGTGTTGTAAATATATAAAACTAAAACACGTCGAATGCATTGACTACACCATATCGTGGCAGTGGCCTTGATAAGGGGGGGGGGATCAAGTGGATAATATCTTTCCCAATGAGTCTTCGGCTTATACATAAACTACCTAATCATAAAAATAAAGGAAGTACCTACCTAAACATTTTTTTCTTATTTTTCTCACAATACATATTAAAATACAACTTTATAAAGAAAATGTATGAAATAAGTCATCTACCCCCAACAGTTTTTTTTTTTCCTTGCTAAATACCTAAGTCGAATCCGGTTAACTTCAGATATTAAATAACATATACAAAATTAAAAACAACGTTAAACGTTAACGTTTTCAAAGATTAAGATATTTAAATGCTTTTATTCCTTGAACTAGACATTCAGGTGTATTTTTCTCAATAACAACAAAATAATTTCTAAAAATCTTTCTCTATATGAGTACAAAAACTAAATAAATTGCGATATCATTTCAGTCAATATTTGTACATTTAATACGTACTAACGCATAAATATATGTAAGTAAATGTACACAGATTTCATTTATAATTTCCATTCTATATTGATTCAATTTCAGTGTTTCACTTTTTCATCAATCATTTGTTATTCCATTTTATTTGGGTTATTTCCTAAGGTAATTGTATTTAATTAAATTTTTATCTTCAATTCTCTTATTGACAGAATTGTCATTCAATGTGATTCCAATGACATTTTTTATTAATAAATTTATTTAACGCTAAAATTTATAAAAATTACCTAAGACATAACACATCTATTATAATGTGAAAGTTCACCTCTGTAAGTATCCTGAAGTAATATTAAATAAAAAATAAATTAAACGACATTCTGTCTCATGTATAAGTATACAGTTATACACACATAACTGCATTTGCTTTTTCCCTCCAAACATCCTTCGGAGAAAAATTCCAAGGGATATGTATTAAAAATCCATGAGTACAAAAAAAAGATTGATTTTCTTGACAACAACATCAGTTAACTTAGATCAGTAAGTGTATTCTGTTTTTCAACTTTCAGCGGAAAAAATCAATAAATTCCTGAAAAAAATAATACGCAACTGAACTCCAGACAGTCTTCTTCTACGCGTTTTAAAAACAATTATTTTTTTTTTCAGGGCACACACAGAAAAAAGAATATAATATAAAATGAAAAAAATAAATCTTTAAAATAGCTAAATAATATTCAATATTTCATTTAAATATTTAATAATATTTAAATTTATTATATAGAATGTCTTGTATAAAAAATTTAATTTAAATCGTTTAAACAGATTATGAGATAGTTGAAAACCAGAAAAATGGATCTATGAGTTATAACATTTTTAAACGGTAGACACTTTTTTTTTAATAATATTGTAGACCGTACTAATAAAAATAAAAATAAAAGTCACATAAAAATTTTAATCAAAATCGTAGAAGCCGTTTTTGAGACAAATGAGATTTTCGATTCCGGTTTATTCAACACTTGTATGGGAGATACCGGTACATTTGGTTATAAGAATAATTTTTATTTAAAATCTTCCAGATAATGTTAAAAAACTGCTGGGTGCCAAGTCCAATAAAAATCGACCAGGTCATTTTCGAAGTATTAAGCTCTTAAAAAAAGAAATTTGAAACTTTTTTTGAAAAAGCAAAAAATTTTCTATAAAAAAATTGGTCAAAATCAGATGAGCCGTTTTTGAAAGAATCGAAAATCAAAAAAAGGTTCTATGGAAGGTACCCGTACCACTAATAACCATTTTTCTGATTTTTTTTATAAAATGATAGCGTTTTTGTAAAACAAAATTACTTAATATTATTTAAAAAAAGTTGTGGTCACATTTTTTTTTTTTTTTTTTTTTGAGAAAATAAATTTTTTATAATTTGGTACAGAAATTTATACCGCTGGTACCCTTTTTTTGGTCTAAAAAAAAAATGGCCAGATGCCAAGTTTAAATAAATATGACTTATTTGTTTAGGCTGTAGTCAAAAATACTGAGAGACGGACAGAATTGCGTGACCCACTTTTATCGACTTCACATGGTTATGTCAAGTTTGATCAAAATCTCGAATTCAATTATTTCTCTAAGTCCAAAACTTGCCATGTACGGGGTGTTTTGCAAAAATGCGACAAAAGGCTGAGGTGTTGAGGTTGGGTCAAGAACTCAAGACCCAACTAGTTTTTCAAAAACTAGACGACATTTAAGTATCTGGGTTTCTAGTGTTTGATTAAAAATTAATTAGAAATTTGAATAATTTTACTTAACAAATACATCTCAATAACATAAAATTTTTGAAAAAATGTGTTATTTTTTTTTTTTCAAGAGAAAACTGGATTTCTGGTTCTAAAAAAAGGTATAATATGACGCATAAGGTGTTGGCGTTGATTTTTAATGATTTTTTTTTAATTTTAAAAATAGTTTGACTGGTTTTAAAAAAAAAAAATAATTTTTATAATTACATATAATTACCTATTATTTTTTAACATTTTTATGAAAGAATGAATACGCCAATTTTGAGTAATTTATAAATTAATAATAATTTTTAAAATACTGAATTTTCAAACAATTATTTAAGTATTAATTACCTACAAAAATTTTGATCAAAATCAGTTAAAACCATTACAAATTTTAGATCATAACTATAGTAGTACGTAGGTAGACAATTTTGATCTAGTAACTTTTTTGTGGCTCAAATGATTTTGATACAATTTTGTATTTGCGGTAAACATACAATTTTTTATTAAAATCTTTTGAGCCACAAAAAAATATGTCTGGCATCAGGAAAGGTAATCTTTGGACCTTCACAAAAAGTTCTAATATTAATTTTTCTGAAGAATGTCAAAACTACATATTTTAGAGACTCATTTTTGTACTTTATCATTACTTTTATAGTATCATAATTTTAATATTCTTGACTTCGAGCCTAAATCTGTTATGCAGTTCGAATAAATATTTCAATTAAAATGAGTCATCAAATATTAAATGATTTGTTAATTTTTCCTTCTTATAAATTAATTAAAAAAAAATACAGAAATGTTTCTTTTCCTCTTATAGCCATCATAATAATTACATTTCAAAAATCTATATGTACTATAAAGCAGATCTGTGAATATCTCGTGCTTTTGATGCCACCACACACACCATTATGAACCCGCGACTACCAAGCGCCAGAATTTGCCCAAAGCAATCCACACCGTTATTTTTTTTTTTTTATTTATTCTTGGTTACTATATTCAAGTCTCTATCGTGATTAATATGCCCTACCCCACCCCCCCATCCCAATTTATTTAGCTGAACTGAATTGTGCGCTGCGCTGTACAAACAAAACTTCCGTTTCCGTCTGTATAATATTTCTGTTCACCGTTCGCTCATTTTAACGTATCTACATATAGAATATAAGTTGGGTTGGGAAATACATCGAGTAAGGAAGTTGTCTGCTGCTTTTCCACTATAAAGATAGCCTTGACATCAACCCATGCCAGGATGATGAAAAAATAGAAATAAAAAAAATAAGATTTTTTCAAACACCACTTAAAAAAAAAAACCGAATAAAAACTTTAAGAACGGGGCGTAAGTAGTTGCTCTTGAAATTAATTCCTCATATAAGTCAAATACTTATGTATAATTTGTAACTCTTCAAAATCTTCTATTTAAACAGAAAAAATTGACCTTTTGTTTTAAAACCTCTTAGAAACGTTTATTTTTCCTGATTAAATAGGGTTTGACGATAAAAAGAAGAAATTAATACCCAACATTGTTTGAAATCGGAGAACAAATATTTGAATAGAAATTTATAGGTACTACAACAAATTTTCAGAGTATTTAAGTGCCTTTTGAAAAAAAAAAAAATCATGATTACAATACTTGTCATGTATCTAGGCAGAGGGAAGAAAAAATTATCCTCACAGGACAATAGTATAAAAAAATGTAAGTGGTGTTAGGCGCAGGAGGACGCGCTATATTCAATTCACCCCAATGATGACAATTATTTCTCTGACCCTCGCTTTCATTCGTTTAATATTGTTCACTTAACGAATCGTCTCCTAATAGTGTCAAATTTTTTATCAAAATATTGTACCCAGTAAGAATTTTTAAGAAATGAAATGAGGTAATTTTTCTGATGGGAAATGAAAGTCGAATTAAAAAGAATATTACAATTTTAATTGATGCATTAGGTTTTATACAATTTTAATAATAACTCTCATTTGCTTACTTTGAGTTTTTATTTTTACTTAATGACTAAAGTAGCTATCACTTTTCATCAAATTAATGTTTTTTATGATCCTCCTGTCATATAAATAATTGAAATATGCTGATTAGCTTATACTAAAATCCCAAAGAGGTTGGAATTCTTGAGAGTTTTTTAATTTATCATTAGGCGTGTTCTTTTGAGAATCTATACACAATACAGTAAGAAATTCACAAAAAAAAAACGCATCGGCAAGACCTTGGTTTTTATATTTCAATTGGGACTATTGAACACCTGTCAGAAAATTTTGAAATTAAAAGAAACCTATCCACAGTAGGATTCTGCTTTATAGCTTTTATCGGCCGGAATCCTACTGGCGACTTTGTATTTGTAATGCATGTAAAATGGTACTATACAACGGATAGCATTTCCAATAAAACACACCCACTGTCTTTAAATATTAATATACGAGCTTTCCTAATGTTTACACTGTGGTTATCGTTTTATATACAAAACATACAGACAAAACATTTTTAGTTATTTACCTATTTCCCGAAAATTTCATTTTCTCGAGTCGAGATATTTTTTTCCAAAAAATCTAACCTTGAATATTAAGTAATTTATGTATGGCAGCATAAAATCATAAAAATTTTTTACATTCACATTTCTAAAAAAAAAAAAAAAAATAGGTGAATACCAAATTTCCCGATAAACATAACAACGATTGACGAACATCCCAATAGGAATGAATAGTGCCTATTTGAATAAAAAATGTATTGGTATAGGTCCAAAGGGAGTGCTGAAAAACAATGAACAAAATGATATTCAAAAGTAAATTGTTCCCCACCAAAATATTTAAATGAATATTCTAAACGATTTTTTGCTTTTCTCCGTTTTTCCGGAAAAGCCGGAACTCTTTTGTAAATTTACAAGCATGATATAACAATACTTTACCATGATGGGAGGTGTTGCTTTTTTTAGAAAGAATAAAATAGCCCTATGCAACAAGTTAAAATAAAAATGAATTTTAATTGTAGGTTCTAAATGTTATGCCAACCAATTCCAATTAGAAAGGAATGTAATGAATTTTTTGACACTGGAATCATTTTTGTTTTAAACTGCTATAGAAAGAAAAAAAAAAAAACTAGCGAACCCGTGCTCGCGTTGCCCCGAAAAAATTTCAAGAATAATTTGCTTAATTAAATAAAAACTAAAATGCACGACTGGGTCGTACGAAGTTGCTGTTATGTACGATCACACTGTGGTTTTAATATTTTAAAAACCATGGCGCAACATTTTAAATGATTTAATAAGATGTTAAAGCATTTTTATCATAATAGAAATGTTCAGATGTTAAAGCATTTTTATCATATTAAAAATGTTTTAAAATCATTGTAAATCGTTTGAAATTTTGCGCCTATTCATCTAATTTTTAAAGAAATAAATAAATTATGATAGCTTATTTTAGTTTAAGGAAGTATGTATGTAGGCACAATATATTAATGAACAATTTATCACCCTGCTGCACATATGAATTCATAGAATTTTCTAAAAAAAATTGTTGAAGAAATTAATATTGTTTGATTAAAATTTAAAAAAATTAAAATTCTGAAATTGTTTTGACATCAATGCGATCTAGGTATACAATGTGTTTTCTTTAAAAATATTTTCAAAATTTTATATATGTATGTACATATAAAAAATTATTTTTTTTTTAAACCACTCTAACGATTCTTAAAATTTTTCCCATAAATTAAGATTTGTGTAAGAAATCATATGGTGTACATGGCGTTGGTGTCAAAACAATTTCAGATTTTTTTTTATCAATTTATTGCTAATTATAATTTTTTAACAATGTTTCAGTCTAAAGTATAATTTTACCATGCATGCTTTAAAACCACAGTGTGATCGGATACAAGAGAAAGTTTGTGCGACCCAGTCGTGTGTGTTTTTTTTTGTGTCAGCAAAAGTAAGTTGTAGTAAGCATTGTACTGGGGAGCAATTAAAGTTGATATTGTCACTGCGAAAAGAAGGAAAATCTTGGAAGTGAATGATATAATTGTTTGAGGAAGACTCTTGGAAGTAAAGTTACCATCTCTTAGCCCAATAATAACTTCTTTAATATTAAAAAAAATAAACATAAGGACATAACTTTTGCAATTCGCTAGTAATTTTCGTTTTCTGTGGAGAAGTGGTAAACCATTTTAAGCATGAATGAGTCCAAAAGAGTGGCTTTGGGTCAATAGGGTTCATGATATGGCCTTAAATGATCTCGGTTGTCAAGTAATATGCCTTTAAAGAAAAAATATTATGCTATAGCCACTTGTAGTGTGTTTTGAAAGGCTCTAAATCATCGAAATCTTCCAAGTTTCGAACCATTTCGGTGCCGGGACTCTTTTAAACCATATCGGACTTTTAACATTAACTGTTTAAAACCTTATACCGAATCACTGTTAGGTTTTGATGATCTAAAATCTCCCAAACGAAACTACTGATGCATCAGTGCCCACCCACTAAACCGTTAATATTGTAAATTCGTAAATTTTATTTTTTTTTTTTTTTTTGTTAACTTAATTTTTTTTAACTTCATCCATTAAATGGAACGAATAATGTTGTTTTGTTATAAAATGAGTTTATTTTGAATTAAAATTCATTTTAATTTGATATTTTTATTGAAACAATGTAATTTATTATATAATTAAAAATTTAAAAATCACAAACCATATTTTACGCATATTGCGTAGCAAAATTTATTCAAAAACAATCTGCCTCTCTTTTGCTTGTTAACATAATTTCCTCACATAAATTATAAATTTAACTCTAATTAGTATATAGATACATTATATTTATATGTCGTAACTCGTGACATCCTTTTTGCAAAATCAAAAAAAAAAAAAATAAAATAAAAAAACACAGAAAAGGCAAACACGATAAATTTTTATATTTTTTTTTTCTATTTTTTCAATTGAAAAAGAATCAGGCTTACGAGTACAACTTAAAAAAAAAAATTATCATAAAAATAAATATATCTTTATTATGAAGAAAATATAATAATCCCTCTAGTTACGAGAAGGTTATATTTTATGTGGAAGTCCTTATGACCAACTCTTACTTTATATAATATTCGTTTTTACTTTGCCTCAACGTCAACAGGTCCGTAAAAGAGAAAGATAAAGAGAGTGAGAGAGAGAGAGAGACATCAAGAGTTTGTTTGCCTCTTTTTGCTAAGTTTTGTGGATATAAGCTTCATATCCTGGGATAATCTTTCTTGTGGAAAACATTTAATTTCTTTTATTTTTTTTTGTTTGTTTGTTCTTTTGCTGTTCTAATTGAAACTCCAATTAAGAACGTTTATTGTACGATTAAAAGGAGCTCTTTACTCAACATAACACGCTGGAATTTAGTATCCTTGACGTTGCAATAATTATATAATATTATGGGAATAAGATGTGCGTTAATTGTGCGAAAACATGAACATTTTAACTTTTTTTTTTTTTTTTGTAAATCAATGAGGCAAACGGACTTTTCGAAATTTATAATTCTTGAGTTAAGATAAATTATGAAAACATTGAATGTGAAAAAAGCATAACTATTTTTCTTTTATTTATGTAACAGAAGAAGACAAGCAACATAAATTTTCTGTCTTTAATAAATTATTAGGCATTAAAGTCAGACGAAGGACCAGGATACAGACATATAGGGTATCCTTTTATAGGCCAAAATAATGTCTATTGAAATTGAAATGTCTGGTTATTGCTATATCCTAAGTAGGTATAGTGATTAAATTTTAATTTAATTACTGCTGATACCTATATGGACTAGGTTATAGGCTCATAAAGAAAATAGTAAGTAGGATACCTATTATAGTTATAGAACACGTAGATACAATACAAATGTGTATCGGGACAATAGTATTTTTTATTTAATTTTCGTCCAAAACTGGGGTGGAAATGGCTAAGGTGATAAGTGATTGTCACATCAACCATATTCACATGTGATTGTCATTAAGTTTTCCATCTTTGTAAGGTGACTCAATTCAATTCAATTCAATTCAATTCAATTCAATTCAATTCAATTCAATTCAGTTGAATACTTTCCCATGACATTTGTCAAAAGCATGAGTGCCATAGTGAATTTTTCAAATATTTGTAATCAGCTATCGAAATTATAGAACGGATTTCCGTCTTTGCGATCAAATTCTTATATTTTTTTTAACTTCTGGAATGTAGTAAACTTTTTTGATAACAGGAATGATTATTTTTATTTATATGAATGGTTGAAAAAAAGAACTTAGAAAAAGTTGTACGATTTCTAAAGGCTGATGGTAACTCTGGTCGTACTGCGGCAGAAACGTCAAATTTGTTGAAAAAAGACAATCACTTTTTGTTGTGATAGGCATTTAGCTATCAAATGTGATATCATCTTTCGCAGACTGAATTGGTTGATTGTGACTCTCACTTATTGCAAATCAACTGAAACGATTCCACTCCTGGCGGCCGATTCTGGTTCTGTGAATAAGTGAATCGAATAGGTAAATAGTTTTCACATTCGCTCGAAAGCATTGCTTTCACTTTTTCGATACAATTGGTGCAAAAACGCGATTCTGGTTCAGTGAATAAAATTCTCCGATGAACTATATTTATTATAGATCCCGAACCACCTTATCATTTCCCCTGAAGTGCATGTGCAGTCGGCGTAAATCTCTCAAATTTCTTATTTTTTGAAGAGAAAAGAGAAACACTTGAGATAGAAATATTTTTTTTCTTTATGAATAGGACAGAGAAGAAGATATTGTGGTTGAATTGAGCATTGTTTGTTCGTATTCACCATTTCTTTTCAAATATTCACATCCAAATGACGACACGTGAAAGCAAAATATTCATGTGAGTAGTTTTGAGGTTAGGTTTGACCTTTTCACAGAATGAGAATCGCATTTAAGAGTGAAAGAATAAAATTTTAATCGATTCACACTTTACGGAACCAGAATCGGCCCCTTGCTTTATTGCGCGAATGAACGTGTTTATTGATACAAGTAAACATTTATTTATCCTGGTTATTAATTTATTTATTTATCTTTTACAAAATTGAATTGATTTGTTGCGGCAGTGTACTTTTTTGTTGGTTTGAGGAATAAATTTGTAAGGACAATAGACTATTTATTGAATTGACTAATTTTGTTTGTTGTGCCAATATTTATTTATTTCGTTGATTCAAGCAAACTTATTTATTAAACCAATGAAATAATTTATTAAATTTGTTATTCATTTGCATTTCAGATTACCTTTACTATATTCCTTTTATATTATATGTTTTAGTTAATCTTCTTGAATATGAAAGTAAAAACAAAAATTCAAGTGACTTCAACTTCAAAATGCGTTCCGCCAAAGTACGACAGTTGGACTTATCAATTATCATTTAGATGCTGTCATACTCTTCTCGGACTCAAATTATGGTCGATGCTTACCGACTCTTATAAAAATCTCACTGTGTATTTTATAAAAGTCAATTATTTGAAAAAAAACATTTGGCCTTTATAAACACTTTATTGAGACATAGTTTATAGGGCTAATACATAGTTAGTTACAATAAATATTAAATGACATTTAAAACTTGTTTATTGCGCCAATAAACGCATTTATCAAAATTAAAAATGTATGATATTTTTAATATAAAAATTATTCATAATATCAACAAAAGAAATTATTTAGAAAAAAAAAACAGTCTATAAACGGTGTTTATAGATATTACAATTTTTTTCAGTGTTTATATTGAATAAGTGTGATTCAGTGTGATTTGATTTTGAATAAGATGCGAGAATATGGATTTTCTGACGTTTATGATCTTCGAAGTTTGGGTTAGTTATGAATTTGTTATTAAAATTTTTGATGTATTCATTATTTCGCTCACCGCCTGCAATAATGGCACAAGGCCAAAAAATTGAAATCTGAACTGTGGACGCCATTATGATTAAAATTAAACCCTTTACATTTCTGTTATATCGGCACATTGATACTTATTCTCAATTACGATCTTAAAGACTTTCGATGTACTTTATACATTGCTTAATTCAATAATGAAACTTTCCCAAAAAAAAGGCGGATGCCGCCCACTTTTGAATCACGGACAAAAGTTATAAGTAAGTAATGCTTTTCACATCAAAATGGCAAATCCGTGCCAGTATAGCATTATTTATAGGAACAGAAATCCAAATTGAAAAAAGGCAGATTTTAAATCGCTTGAATCTCGAAACTGAAAAAAATGCGTTGTGCCATTATTGCAGCCGGTGAGCGATTTGTTTAATGTAATTTTTTTTTAATTAAAATATCCCTTCCAAAACTGCTGATTCAATGCAAGACGAATAATTTTGCATTTCTATCCAATAAATAATCATAACAATCGTACATTACTTTACCCTGTATATTTATACATACGTATATATACATGCATATTGAATATAGATATTGAAGAGTTTAACATAGCTATATAACCGATTAACCATTATACACCCATCAGCTATCATGCGTCTAATTAAGAACCTTGTAGATAGACAGATGATAGCATTTCCATTTAATATGTTCGCTGTTCAATCAAACATCCAGTAATTTAACGCACGGCTAGTTAAACCTTGTTTTCTAATTAAGTGTTGGTACCCATCACCTAATCGTTTCAAATGGTTGAGCTTGCACTCATTTTATACATATCTATACCTTCCTATATAATGAACACCCAAAAATATATCTACCTCTGTGACGTGTGTCAAATGTGAGCGAAGCCCTTCAATAATCGCGTTTGTCTAATTTGTCATCACAAAAACAACATCATTGTGGTGGTTCAGCAATGTTATCAGAAGCTATAGAACAATGGATGGATATGTGTTTAAAATCATTAAAAAAAAAAAAAAACGAATTGTTGCCATAGCCTTTAGAAAAACCTATATCAGACCAACTTAATCAATAGTAATGGTATGTTAGGATAATTACTGTAGGTAATCAAAATTAATCTTTCTTAGTAATTTTTCGATTAAAAAGCTTAAAGGAGTGTGTATTGGATTGGGTAACCCTTCATTATTTGAATACATTTCAAAATTTTAATTTTGTTTTTCTGTTGACCCTTGAATGTTAGCCCAAAAAAAAGTAGAAAAAAACTTTTTACAGAATTTTGGTAAACTTTTTACTGCTTCAATAATACTGTTAGTATGAGGTTATAAAACTAAAAGACCAAAGTAAAGTTTTGATCAAAGTCTTACAAACCAATTTATGAAAGGAAAAAAATTCTAATGTTTCTAAACGTTATGTTTAATTATTATCAGAATGGAAAAAAATTACAATTTTTGTTAACTTTTTCTTATAGTTTTGTATCAGTTATAAGACCAAAAAACTATTTTTCAAAAACGTAACATGTTTTCGTGACAGCAAGTTTGAAGCGCATTACCCCCAAATCGTGTTACTCATAAAAAAAAAAAAACTAAATTACGAAAACAATTGTTTATCATCATGATTTGTTACTGAGATATTGGTGAACAAATTCGAAAGTCTCTCTTTTCGGTTCCGCGAAATTTTGATTCGGGAAATAAAACCCTAAAATGTGAAATGGAATAAGGCCCCAAAATTGAGTCCATTTTTCATAATGAAATTATGCCGCATTTAATAAGGCCCCAACGAAATGAAAAAAAGTCACAGAAATAAATGATATAAGTCATAATATTTATATTTTTTTTTAAACGAAATAATACCTCAATTAGTATTTTTTTTTATCGAAAATGAAACAATACCATTCACCGATAGGTATACAAATACATACTTGCATTGTAACTTGTACATCCAAGGACACTACTTGTTGTTCTCAAACCTCTGCCCTTCAGCAATCTATTCCGCTTGAATTTTCATGTAAGGTTAGCTTAGGTTTATATGGCTGTCAGAAGAGAAGCTTGACACACTTAGACTATATAGGTTGGCCCATTTTGATACCACACGAATCTAGGAAGCCTTCTTTCTACTCGTTGAATCACTTAGAGCTTCTTACGAAGTGCGCTAGACAACTGATATCATGATTTGCCACATCACTAGGATCATTGTAGTATAGAATTCGCCTACGCCTTTGAGATAGAGCAGGACAAAGAAGGTGAGGAACCTATTCTTTCTCTTCTTCATCCATACAGTTTATGCAAAAATCATTGGAAAATACTCCAAGCCTCGTTGCGTGCTTACCTATATGACAGTGTCCGTCCGGTAATGACATCTATAACGGACATATTGTGCAATCTGCTTAGAGATATCCAACTTTTAGAGTGCTTCAAATCCAGCATGGGCCATCAGATCTGTTTAAGCATGAGTTAACATGTAGCGATGGGTATACAAATATTTGTCCGATTGGACGATATAGGAAGTAATGTTCCACTTTTGGCGAGTTCGTCTGCTTTAAAATTATATGGAATCATCCTATGACCCAGCACCCAGCAAAGGTTAATGTTGATCTACTTTGCCATCTCTATGAGAGAAGATCGACAGTTAAGGACTGTTTTTGAATTTGTAGAGACAGAAAATCCAGAGATTTGATGGCGGCTTGGCTATCTGAGAATATGCGGATATCTGTGCTTTATTTATCAAGTTTTCCTTTTCCGCCAAGACAGGACTTCATTTATCGCCAAAAGCTCCGCCTGGAACACGCTACAATGATTGGGAAGACGAAAGGAGAGACTTAATTTCAGTCTGTCTGAGTACACACCTCCACCAACCCCATCATTAGTTTTTGAACCGTTTTCTGTGTAAAAATACTTTCATCCTCTAAGAACGCGTAGTCATCCCAAAGAGTTCTGGAAGGGATAGTATAACATGAAGGTTTTTATCGAACTGTGGCATTGGAATGCTGGTAGTCTGTAATACTTTGAAGTGATCTGAATAAATAGAATGATAGAGTGGCCAATTTCACTGTTGGTCCACTGTGAGGAAGCTTTAAGACGGATGCATGTGTTCGCAGCCGTTTGTTTGGAAAATATATCGAGAGGTGTAAGATAGAACAGAATGTCCAATGCAGCGGCAGGAGTCGTGCTAAGTACTCCGCCCATGCACTTGCAAGTAGAGTATTGGAGCTTGCCTAGTTTAGCGTAAAATTTTCATGTTGCATTTAGCACAAATTTTAAAATTCTTTCAAGTCAACAGAATAGTACTGACAAAAATCGCGCGATATTTGTTGACTATTACATTAATCGTTAATGGTTTTCAACATGATCCTTACAATGAAACATGATTGCTGGGTGAATAATGGACGGTATTTTGCAAGCTCTGAGTCCCCGATTAGTGGATACTTTTGAAAATGAAATAAGGTTAGAAATATTTCTCGAAATAAAATAAAATTAAACCTAAAAAATTAATGTTGGAGTCATATTTCATTGGGGCTTTATTTCATTATGAAATAAATCCTCCGAAAAATTAAAAATGGCCCCAAAAATCAAAATTACTGGGTTCAATATATCTGATGGCTCTCGGAGTAATAAAAATTGAGCTTTATACAAACATACGATTATTAATTAGTAAAATTAGCTAGTTATAGCACATTTGTCCATGGCAAGGGCGTTTTTTGTTTATTTGTTTTATTTTTTTTATAACCCATGATCTAAGATTACATTGATGTCAAGTAAATAATTATTGTCTTAGATTCCAAAAAACTTTTAACGGCATTTATTCCACATAAACTGGCGTTTTGTCTCAGCTGCCACCTCAATTGGACTCATAGTGAAAGCCTTGCCAATACGCATTTTTGTTGAGTTTAGTTATTGTTTTAGTTTATAAAAACAACCGTAGAATCTTATAACATCTGCATAATTATACTAACAAAATAGTGTTTCAAAAGGTCAAACCACAAAGACGGAAGAAACCCATAAACCTTGGACTAAAAATTACTTCCGATTTTTTGCCATTTTTTCGTTTCTTTTTTTTTTATATGCGCGTCCCAAGCTAAAAACAAAGTTTATTTTCAGTACCAGGATTCTTTAAAAAGTTTTCTTTTTTGTTATCTTTAGTCAACGATGAAAACCAATAAAAATTGCAAAATATGAAAAGGTAGAGACATTTTTTTCCTATAAAACCCGTGGGGAATTTTAATTTTTTTTTTTAAGGAACAAGAGGGATTTTTGTTGTTCTATGTTGTACATTATTTGAGGAAACAAGACTAAGACTAAAAGCTAATTAGAAGAAAAATTATATTAAGTCATGTCCTGTCCGTGGCACTGCCATCGATTTGACATAGAAATAATAATACAAAAGATAAGAGAGGGAAGCAAATTATTTTTAACTGTGAATCATTAGAAGTGCGAGAAACTTTTTCCCAAAGGCCAATGGCTCTGCGGCTTGTTAGGCTGACTATATAGCTATCTATACATAAATATATTATAATGTGCGACGGAAAGTTTTTGTAGATAGAGTACCTATCTTCTTTAGTCTATCAGTTAACTTGGTTAATGAAGTGCTTGGGCGAACTGTGGGGACTCTTGATTCCACGCTTTCTCACTCACTTCACTATATCTCGCTCTTTTCTATTTAAATGTTGATTTGTGTCTGTTAATTTAGGGTGAAGACGTTATACAGAAGATAACAAGGACTTCGATCGATTTTATAAGTTTAAATGTTCTTGACATGGATCTTTGTGTTTTTCATATAATTGTAGTGCGGTAATGGTGGGGGTGTGGTGGTTGTGTGCGCAAGAAATAAAATTTGAAATTATAAGGATGTTAATTTGGTTTTTATAAGATTCTTTTTATTCATCATAATTTATTGGGACGCTTAAAATTTAATTTTATGGACGTTTAAATCAAAGTTTTTTTTTTTATAATAATAAAAAAGGAAATTAAAAAAAAAACAAAGATTAAAGCTTTTTAAATTTTGTTTTATTTTATTTCTAAAGTACATACTCCATGTAAAATATGGAGATCTCTCCTACACGTATTTTCGTTTTGGTTAGCGGTAATGTAGTCCTTAGAGTTGAGACGAGGTTATGCAAGCCATGTATAGACAAAAATGGTAGGAGCAGATATCTCCATAAAATGGTCTTAAATGTTTATTATTAAATACTTAAAATTGGTCTTCTATATAGTTCTTTTTTTTTACAAAAAAAATATTTTTAATAAAACTTCTTAAAAACGATTTTGAACTAAGACATTATTTATGACTTCAAACTCAAACTATTTGAGGAATTATTTTAGCTAATTAGCAATAGGCGTCTGTGCAAAAAAAAAAAATACTATGTAAAATGCAACAACAACTAATCCCCTCTGGGCTAATCTAAATCCAGATAGAATTCTCAGGGCTTAACTTAAGCGCATAAACTTGTTACCGGCGTAAATTATATACATATATACTTGCTATCGATAGTTTATATTAGAACTCCATTTTGTTTCTGTAATGGTGGTAGTTTTTTTCATCAGATTCCCCCCGGACTTACAAAAAAACACGCCTTATATTATGCTTTTCAAAAATAAAAGTCTAAAAGTTGCAATTTTTTCAGAATAATAATGATAAAACAAATTAATTATCTTTATTCTTTAGGCATTACTACTGAACACCGAGATTCGTGATTATTTCCTAATACTATTGTTTTCGATAATGTTTAAGAAGTAATCGTGTTAGGTTAAAGATACAAAAAATGGAGTTGGGAAGTTGGCCGCTTAGAAGTTTTAAACTAAAAACTAAAATTTTAATGCAAATCAAAGGACACGGCAGTGCCCAGCCAAGTTCTGGCACTATAATTACAGGAAAATTTCAGGCGTTTTTCAAATGCTATCTAACTTCAGTTCAACAATAAAGTTAGAAACATAGAATACCTATTAACAAGGTATTGCTTGGCCGGCCAAGCTTAAGCGCCTCAACAAATTTCACCACTTTAGCTTGAGTGGTTCCTGAGATAAGACTTTAAAAATCGCAAAAATCCAAACTGACTGACTGACTGACAGATCATCAAAATTATAAAGCAATTCCTGACACCGCAGAATTTTGTAATTGCACACAGCGACCGCGACGGTAGTTATTATGGGGCATACAAAGGACAAAATCGAAAATTTGAGATTTTATATTCAGAGGGCGTAGTATCTACTTACTTTCTTAAAACTACCATCAAATAATTGGACCATTTCCGATTGCTGTATAGAATTATGAAATTTGGTAGAGCGGTAAGGCTTGAATACAAAACAAAATCGTTGGAGCCATTTTTGAGAAAGATTATATTTTCCATTCCGGTTTTTAAACACTTGTATGGGAGGTACCGTTAATTTTGGTCATAAGAATAATTTTTATTTAAAATCTGTTAAATAATGTTAAAAAACTGCTGTGTGCCAAGTTTAATAAAAATCGACCAAGTCATTTTCGTATTATTAAGTTCTTAAAACAAAATTTTGAAACTTTTTTTTTTTTTTAAATTTCAAAATTTTGGTAATTAAAACTTTTAAAACTTCCGGCAAGATTTTCTGTAAAAAAAATTGTCAAAATCAGTTAATCCGTTTTTGAAAAATCGAAAATCAAAAACTTGGTTTTGTGGGAGATATCTACCACTTTTTTTATAAAATGGTAGCCTTTTTGTAAGATTTTCATAATTTGGTAAAAAAATTGTATGACAGGTACCGTTATTTTTGGTAATAAAAAAATTAAAAAAACGAATACCCAAAAACCGCTGCGTACTAAATTTGAAGAAAATTTACGCACCCATTTAGGCTGCAGCCGGAAGGACAGGACAGACAGACAGAATTGCGAGACCCACTGTTTTCAACTTCGCTATCATCGGAATGCCAACTTTGATCAAAATCTCAAGAGTCGAGTTCAATTTGTTTTACGAATCTATAACTTGCATCGCAAATAAAAATTAAAATGTCATAACCACGCAGAAAAAAAATTGTATATTCAAATAAAATATAATTATTATACTGTGCGCAACTTTGGTTTTCGTGAGTTTCCCACTAAAAGTAAAAATAGTCATGGGTTATGGCCTACCAAAAACCTGAAATTAAGCTTTTCTCATAGTCCTCTTTCAGATATGAAGAAATCAGCCATACTATATTTCAGTTTGATTTCCCGAAAGTGATAGCTTACTCCAAAATAATTTATTGTGTCCACTGAGTTAATCAATATTTTTGAGCCTAAGAGTTGGTGTTGAATGTCTTAAACCTGACGAGTTCATGAGTCTCGTTTGTTTTATTTTTTATTTATATTGATTCAAATCAATTTACTTCTTAAATTAATTTTGTTCACTTTGCCAAACATTTATCTATTCACTCTATACTTTATAATATTTTACTCTACAACTGTAAAAATTCATCAATTTCTTTATCCGTTAATTCGTTCTTGCTCATTGTTAAAAATTATGTTAACTATTTATTTTTCTATTTGAATACATCAATACATCATCGTAAGGAATTAAATAAAATATGTTCTCATAACGTCTTGAG